>CM059559.1:35727493-36927493 GCA_030386875.1 Morinoia aosen | reverse complement strand
AAGTGGATTTTTTTCTTGCAATGATAATTTTAACAATTTGCCAGAAAATTTAGTTTCACAAAAGCAACTACGTCTGTGCTTTGGGGCAAAATGGGGTTCCACAGTATAGGTCAACGTCATGAACACAATGCTAAGTTATAGCTTGACATATAGAGAAATTATTAAAAGAAAGCTACAAGTTGAGGGTCGAACTGGAGTAAGTTTATGGGTTAGGGCTTCAACTCATTTTTGAAAATTAATTTAATGAATTTCATTTCTGTCAAGAGAGACGCGAGCCTTATAAAGAGTTAAATATTACCTCATCAAATGTTGGTATTCGAAACCCACCCACCCCAACACCCCTTCGACGTGATTTGGAGGGAGTAAAAACAGGTATGGCGGATTGGATCGAGGTAGAATCAGAGAACATGTCAAGGAGTCGTTGAAATACCTGTCTTTGAAAAAATCTTCATTTTAAAAACCCTGGTCACAGCAGAAGTGCTGAGTACTTTACTACTCCATACTTCAGAATGATGAACTTGGACTCTTCGGCAGAGAAGATTCTTTACTGAAAGTTAAACTTGGTTTGAAACTCAAGCTGAACTAGGAGTTAACTTTATTATTAGGTGAACATTTTGTTCAGCTTCACGTAAGATTCACCCTTTGCTGCTAAAGAATCCAAGTTCATCATCTGCTAGGATGGATAAGACAAGTAGCAACACGGCAGCCGTGAAGAAAGGTTTTGAAACCAAGTTCCCCCCGAAAAATACTCAAAAGGTTTCAACCACTATTGCAGTGCAATAGCCATCAACCAGTTCCAGGATTATGCCGCAGTTCAACCCTCTGCTCAATCTCAGGATGATTAAACTGGTGGAAATTGCCAGCACCTGATGAGATAGGTAATAATTTACCCTCTATGTAGTCCAGCTATTCCTCATCAAGAATAGACTACTATTGAATATACTTTTAATAATGTTGTACAGAATATAAAATTGTCACTATTGCTTGTTGAGCCTAAACCTAACTTTGAATCTTCATATAATACCTAGGTATGTAGCTACCAATTAGAACAGAAATAAGATGTTCTTAGTAGTGCACACACCATGAAGCAACATTATCAGCTGAGTTCATTTCATATTTTTGAATTGCTATAGCAACAATTGTGAAAATATGTAACTATTTACATAAAATATATACATATACAGTATATTCTACATAGTGGCAGCTAAAGACACTAGTTCTGTGTACCCATGTTGCACAATACCTGAAATGATATTGGTCACTGGTACGTACACCTTATTACCAATGACATTATTATTGCTTACATTTACCCTTTTTTATAGCACTGTGACATTAGAAATAGCTGCTAATGATGCCCAGTTGAAAAAACTGTTATTACTGGCTATTTTCTAAGAAATTTTACCTTGAAGATTGTAGGCCACCAGCATCACTCCACTCCACAGATGACATACCGCTGTCCGTGTCAAAACCATCCAGCAGCCGGTAGCACTTCTTGTAGGAATCTACAAATAAGAAACATTTTAGACCCAGAGAACCTAGTAAAAATTTGCCCAACATAATAAACACAACACTTCAGCACTACACACAACACTGGAGAACTGTATATGACACTGCAGCACTGAACACCACTGCAGCATGCTCTGTAGAACTGTACACAACACTGCAGCACTGCACACAACACTGCAACACTGTAGACAATACTGCCGCACACTATGCAGCACAGCAGCACTGTACACAATACTGCAGCACTCTACACAATATTGCAGCACTGAATGAACTAAACAATCATCCACTAGATAAAAACTTCTAAAGACAGTTTTTGCTGTTTCTCATACAAAAATGGCTGCAGATAGGCACAATAGATTAAATAAAATTTCAGCCATCATTATTATTGCTGCCTCAAATAGTTCCTTTAAATGAGAAATTATTTCATTGACTTACAGGGTCACAGTTCATCAGTGACCCTGAATCACAGGGTCAATCCCACTTTATGAGTAATTAATCACTGTATAATTGGTGAATTCTAATGGGATGTATCACTAAAATTATGCCTTGGCAAACAAAATGTTACTAACATATAAAACTTTTATCATTACCATTAACATGTGTGTATGCATGCTCTAAATATTGAAAATTCAGATGTAGAAATGAACATAATTCGACCAAAATTTATGACACGTAGCTACAAAAATTACTTACTGGCAGATGTAATGATATGGCAGCTGTAGAAAGACCAAGAATCTTCTGGTGGTTCCAACTGCTTTGCAAGGGCTACTGGATCACCATGTGAAGGCCAAGAACTTTTGTGTGAACCATTTTTTCTAGTTTTTTCCCACGATGAGGGTACCACTGCTTTATCATTAGATTTTTCAAAATACACTCCTACATATTTTTTTATAGATGAAGACATCTTCTCACCTGTAGAAGTCTGTATGAAGAAGCTCAATTACAACAAATTTATTTTTGTAGGGGAGAATCATACACTTTTTCTTCACATCTTTCACTTTCCCTTTTTTTCCATGCCTAAATATTGGAGCAAGTGTATGCCAACATCAGATGAAGAAATTGGATAATGGAATAAATTTTCCTTGGATTCAAACCCTCTGAGTTTCAGTGTTTCATGAGATGCACTTGTAACAATTGCAACAGACTTGTCATTAAGCATTACACAGTTGTCTTTGCTTGGGTTTTGACTTGGTTTAATAAGACTATTATTAATAATTACTCCTTTTTTAGAAAATTTCAATTCAGGTTGCTCTCTTTTTGAATGGAGGTGACTTAATGTAGAAATTTGTTCATTTTTTACTGTAGCAAATTTTTCAATTTGTTTGAGTGGTTTATTACCTGACCTGATGCAGCTTTTTAGCTCACCTAGAAAACTTTCATATGGGAAGCAGCTAATGTTTTCTAAGTTTCCATACCTTGCATAATCATCTGGTAAGTGAATAAGATTATGCACGTTATATGTAATAAATTCAGTGCCATAATGTTGCTGACACTCTTCAACAAATTCAAGTAAGAGGGATTTAATGAAATTGAGCTTCTCTTGCTGCTCATCACTTAAGAGAAGTCGCATGCTGACACTAAATTTAAGAAAAGTTTTGTAATGATCATGTGACATTATAGCTTTGTTTCTTAAAACAACAGGTCCAACATATAGCAACATTAGTCTAAACTCAGTGGCTTTCCAGAACCGATGTTTAGAAAGTCCAACCTGAAAATGCCTAACAAATTCACGGCAAATGAATGGTTCAGCACCTTTTATTGAAAGCTCAAGTGTTGCAACAGCAATGCGAGAAAATTGAGCTTTTCGGTTGGCTGCAGGTGACTTGAGCCATCTTTGCAGCAGGCGTTTCATAACACCTAAGCAGCAGAGATGCATATAATCAAGAACCATGGAACCGACTAAATCAATACCAATCGATTCTAAAATTAATGTTGAAGAATCATGATGATGCCTAGTGTCTTCACGTGACAAAAATGATTCTTTAGTTCGCAAGGGAGCATCGGTCTTATTTAATGTTACATGCCCACCATGATAAGAACCATGAACATAACACCTCTCACAAGAATTATACCCTGAATGGTATACAATGTTTTTTAGCTGAGCTCGACAAGGGGCATCACATATTATTGGTCCAGATATATCAAATTTTACTCTGCCATTCTGAGTTGGAATGCTTTCAGCCAATAAGTTTTTCAAATCATTTACTAACATTTGTAAAAAACGATTGCAACCAACTAACTTTTGATTTTCACTTCTATTAGTACAAAATAATCCTGCTGTGAAAATTTTAGTTGGACACTCTTGACATTTTATAAGAATAGGATACAGATGAAAGTTAGGAGATTTGTCAAAAAGAGGAATTCCGTCAATGTTGATGGCCAAGGTAAAATTACTCCCAAGATCAGTTGACCAGTTGACTTTCAAGTGTTCTTTCAGACATTTGATCCAGTTGTTAACATGAACATATTCAGCTCCGCCTTCAAACAAGTCACTTTCATTGCCCTTAGTTATGCTATTGTGGTGAACCAAAGTTCGCACATCTATCGGAAACCCTGGAAAGACATTGGCTTCCACTAATTTTAGTAATCGATCAACTGCATCGTAAGGCACACTTTTTTCCTTCTGAAACCATTCTGCAATGGTAAATTTCAAAGAATTTTCTTTTTGAAATAAAGTACTACTTTCAGGGTTTAATGAATAATTTTGACTAAAATTTTCTGTTTGAGAAGAACTTGTAAGCCTGGAAGAAAAAGAACCAGAGGATGATTCCAGTAGAGTTTCATCATCATGATTAACTACTACTCCTGATGAGCAAGGCATAGAGTCCAACAGTGAATCACTCTCGACGTCGCTAGCTTCGCTGGTGCTCACTGGTGAACCTGGATCAATGCTTGACACACGAGCTTTTACATTCAAAGTGTCATATACTCTTCGTTTTTTCTGTTTTTTTGCCAGCACGTGGAGAGGTTTTTTCAAACGTTTTCTATCCATTTCTTTCAAATTAGTACAACTGCACTGACACTCCAAGATCAGGGGCTTCTAAATAAACACTATGAACACAGACCTGAGGCAGCAGGCAAGGCTGACAATCAGATGTTAAGATTTCTGCAAAGGTAGGTAGCTATTATTTTTTCTTACTAGGCTATTATTATTCATATTAGCTATTATCACATTTTGAGACATCTGTGCTGAATTTCCAACAATTTCAGTTTTCTTTGTGACTGTCCCATATTCTCATAGTCAGGTACAAGTTTAGTCAGCTACAAGTAGCTACTTCCAATAAAGAAATGTCTCCTGCAGCTTGTCCAATAGGTGTCATACTATATGTAGTACATTGCACATTTTGGTCAATTTTTTAAAGTGGACAGTAGCTAATAGATTTTTACGCAAATTATCACCGTTTGGCAGGGTAGAATTATTGAATCATCGTAAGACAGTCGTACCCATTGCTTAACTGTCGCAAACGCAGTTGTCAGATTAGCCTACGATGCTATTAATTTCCCGTAACAAAAATATTGTTCAATCAACTTAACAATGAAAAATGGACTACACAACTACAAAAAAGTGCTTAAAAACCTACCTTAGTATAATTAAATTCTTTTTGTAACACTTTTTAATCTCAATATGTACAAGCAGAAACAAGACAGGGCCGAGCACTCCTGCATCTACCCTACTGGGGAGGATAACAGCTTTTTTGAAAAATACGGTTTAAATATTTACAGTTGCACGTAGGTACACTTCTTAATTCATGAACAATTAACAGAGTGCATAGGCTAACCCACTCTATGTACAAGTACAGTTACTACCGAAATCTTATTTAATACACAAAAAACTTAACAGAAATTCCTATCACAACTCAAAAAATATTAGATTCTACCAATAAATTTCTACTTTACAAGAAAGAAGGTGGTAACAAGGTTTGTAGGGACAATTTTATTAAACTACTGTATAAATAATATATTTTTGCTTGGGGAAAACACTTTGTTGCTGACTAGTTAGGCCTATCCATAGAAGGATATGTATGATGGAAACTTCTTGAAACCTCTGAGAAAAAGATTAAAATCTAGCCTGGTTTCAGCAATAAAATACAAACACAAGTGTTGCCACGGAACAAATTTAATACAGCCTTTTGTGAGCGATTAAAACTTAAATGTAACTCATGGGCTGCATTCACATTCATTTACTGATTATGGGCAGCAATGTTTTTGGTAATACTTTAGCAGATGACCATATAAATATAAATTTATTTCTTTTTGTCAAATTTTAAATCTGCTGCTTTTCTAGAAAACAGACTTAGGGAGAAACATTGATAAAATTCACTTTAATATCTGTTCCTTATCAAAAATTTGAGGGAGGAGAGCAAAAAAATTGATTTTTCTTTCACTAAAATTATTGAAAACAGTAAATAGACACACACAGACCAAGAATAGGTTAAAACAAGAAAGGTCAAGTTCTATTCCCCTAATTTTTGTAAAATAAAAGGTCAAAAAAAGTGAAAAAAAAATCCATTTTCACCCTCATATTTGTGAGAAGGAATAAATAGTATTGTGATTTCAATATTATATCAATATTTTGCCTCAACTCTATTTTCTAGTTAGAGAAGTGGCAGTCACAAAAATTGCCCCAAAAGACTATAGCCTATTAAAAGGAGTTAGACACAGCTTAGGCTAGTTCTAACTAGGCCTAGATAGTTCAACACTGCTTAGCCGTATGTAGGCTAACTAGGTATAGTTAACTAGGCCTAACTTAGGTAGTTAGGGTAAAGGCAGGAACGACCGGCCCTGCAGTAATAACTGGCCTCCTTAACAAAAAGCAATTGGAGTAAAGAGCCTGCTCCTTTTCTCCATTGCTTTTTGTTAAGGAGGAGAGTTAGCTTATTAGTGCAGGGCCGGTCAGTCCTGCCTTTACCCTAGCTAGGTAGCCCTACTTTACACTGCCTGGGTCATACTTCAACACTGACTAGGCATAGCCTAATCTAACTAAGCCTAGCTACTTCTCATTTTATGAGCACAAAAGAACAGAAATAGCTGCATGGTAAACTTAAACACCCTAATTTTAAGTTATGAATATCCTAAAACAATGCACAATGCTTATACAGTTGATAACACGCTAAATACGCGCGAATTTTTTGCGCGCACACACACACACACAAACACCGGTCTGACAGGTTTAGGTTATTGCTTGTTTAAAAAAGCTGCGTAGTAATACCAACATTAACTTTATCAACACTTTTCCGCAAGTAATTCTGTAATCTATACGTTTATTAAATAAAAATATCGAACATAGCATAATTATTTACGAAAATCTCTACATTTTTTTATTTAGAATAATTCTATTCTAAATTCCTGCGCTGAAGAGTATAGTTCTACGCAAGAGTCTCTTCATTTTTCTTAACACGACCGCTTGTGCAGCTACATAAAACATGTAAGCCCGATGTGATAGATAAAAACTTATCACCAATAAAGTTGATACATGCAATGAAATATGGCCAATATTGGCTTCTACTAAACTATAATATTAGAGTCCTCAATTGGTATACGTGTCTTTATAGTGCATAATACCCGCTAGATATTAAAGGGGGCTAATTGGTGACAAAGCATGACATTTCAACAGACTTAAACCCTGTATACAGATTTAAAATGCCCTGAAAACCAGAAAACGTACAAGCATTTGTTCTGAAATGCACTAACTTGATACTTTAAAATTTTCAAGTCTATTCCTTCCCAATCGATATACGTATAGGCCTAGTGGAAGCGCAAATAAAAGAGTTTTCCTTATTAAGAAATGTCTGTTCTGCCCATAATCTTAAAACATTTAACTTAGGTAGTTATTCAAGTTTTCCATACATTTATGCACTTATTATCAACTGCTTATATGTTAGTTCTTGTTAGTTACCAAAGTCCAAAATTTAAATGAACTTTGTTAATATATGTGTATTTTCTGTCAACGAAACTTAACGGCAAACTCAACATGCCATTTTTCCCGGCAAAGTACTATAGGCTCCTACACTTCATACAGGCTATAGATAAAAGTTGCTCTTTTGAAAGGACAACTTGCTGTAACCTATAAGCTACATATGCAAGTTTGTCTTAACACCTATTCACAGCGATATTTTACTCGAACCAATGATTCAATTATTTATATAAGCCAAAAAGCCAAAATTATTATTCATACAAGCCAAAATTAATTCAACTAAAATCCATCAAGCAAAGAGTTAAGAACTTCATTGATGAATAATTACTATTCGAGGTGATATAGGGCCTGTAACTTGTAAAAAGTTTTTTATGTATGGACAGGAACAGTTTCATTAATTTATTACGACCATGGTGTATTGTCAATATTTTATTACCTTACTTTCTTCATATTAACTGATGTCAAATGTTTTTTTTCTTCGACCTATGTGTTCAACAGAGTTTGATGTATTATAGGTACTGTTCTGACTGCGTCATTAGAATTAGTATTTGCGTTCATAAATTATTAAGACCTTATTGTATTGTAAATGTTTTATTTTTTTTCTAATTTCATTGCCGCGAAATGGTTCTTGAATGTATGTGTTTAATCGAGTTTTCTCAAATTTGATACATTAGAGTTACTATTTTGATGGCTATTGTTCGTAACAAACATAAATCGTCGTTTCCTATCTCTCTTTCCCCTTTTTCGATTGATGTCGAGTACGATACACCGTGACCGGTTTTGAGATACATGATGAATAGACAATTTCTCTCAGTGAAGGATGCGCCTTGTAAGAAAAATCAATCAGTATGGGTGATTCGGTTCCCATAATTAGTGACTCTGTACCATGGTACCTAGCCTAATTTTATTTTTTTTAGCAAATAACTATTGAACAATTTCGTATCTACAAAATCCTTATGTTAATAGTAGTTTGTAAGGATTTAGTAATCAGGTATGGTTGCTGTAATGAATGATTCTTAGGTACTTAAATGTTTGTTTAAATTTCTTGGCGTTACAAATTCATGAAACATACACTAACGCACAACTTTTTTGCTCGTTGTATTTTTTTATATTTCACGATTAAATTCTTTCCCTTGTAGCGTAACACCAGGTGTTTATATAATTTAATTTAATTTAATATATAACTACACAATATGCATTTTTAAGCATATTCTTACGCTTGGTTTCCAGTAATGTATTTGGTATAGTATTTTTCTTGGAGTGCAAGTACGGGCTTACAATCGGTTTTCCTTTTCAACTGAAATGAATATACCGGAACGAAACAGGCTTCCCACAATACTCTCGTTGAGAATGGGAACCCATTACTGACCCAACTCGCCCGAGACGTAAATTTACTCTTTAAAGAGAAGCCAGAGTTAATCCCGTACTGAAATTACACTTTCCACGGGAATCCAGTACTGACCCTTCGTTTCCTACGTCACCCCATTGAACAGCCATTAATAAATGCTGACTGGGAGTTAGAAAATCAGAAAGAAAATTAAATGCTCCTCTTACTTGTTCACAGTTTACCGTTGCTTCATATTCTAATACGAGGAAAATTCTTTGATCGTGAGTGAGCTGCATTTTAGGTGTCTTCAAATGATGAAATAAGGATGTAAGTAATGTATTGAGAAATGAAGAACACCAGTGTTGTTTTGAAAACTTTTCCTATGAGCAATTAGTTGTTCTACCGGTTTCAGCGAATCGATCACTGTAAAGTGGTTAGTAAACGATTTTCAAAAACTTAAATTATCCGAAAAGGGAACAAAATTCATTGCATTGTGAAAAAAGACCTTGCAAATATGTTAATTTAAAGCGGATATACAATCAATTGAAAAGTCGGGGACATTTTTGTGGGACACCCAGTATTTACAGGGTGTTGTGTGATGCGATGCGGATTTTAACCATAGGCAGAAAAACGCAAAATAAAACGATTTTCCGGAGTGACAAAACCTAACAACTTCTTTGTTTTTGAGAAATGATGATCTGAAATAATTATAGATTCCTGTAAGAATAGCCTGAAGCGCGTGCCAAAGAAGTTCCGTTTTTACTCGTTGGCTGCATGTCAAGCCCATTCATACGGGAATCTGAAATTATTTCAGGTCATTTCTCGAAAACAAAGCAGTTTCGAGGTTTTGTCACTCATGAAAATCGTTTTATTTTTCATTTTTCAGCATTTGGTTAAAAATCTGTGCATCGAATTACATAACACCGTTTATATATATATATGTTTCATTAAAAATAATGCCACATCTATATATTAATACGCTTAAAACTAAATTCGTGGGTAACGCTCTACATCTAATAGGCTTGATAGGATAGGTGAGTAAGGGGAGGGTATTTATATTATTTATTTTAGGTATATTAAGTATTTTGTATACGTTAATTTTCATTTTATTTGGTAATTTATTTTTTATTTGTTAACTTTCGTTAATTTGGTAATTATTTTATAATTTATTTCAATTATTTTTTATTCATTTATTTTTGCAATTTTCAATTTTTTAAAACTTTTCATTTTTTGTAATTGTTATTTATCTTTTAATTTTTTATTCATTCCCAATTTTTATTTTTTTAATTTTTTTCATTTTGTATATTTTCTAAATTTTAATTTTATCTTATTTTTTTCCATTTTTTCATTTTTTCAAAATTTTATCTTATTTTTTTCATTTTTTCATTTTTCCGAAATTTTATTTTATTTTTATTTTTTTCAATTTTTCCAAGTTTTATTTTTTTTATTTTTTCATTTTTTCAATTCTTTTTTTTTTAAATTTGTTATTTTTTATCTATCATTTATTTATTTTTCTCTATTTTTGCATGTTTATTTGAAAATTATGTATAGGTTGTTTATTTCATTTTATTTTTTGTCAATTTTTTTATTATTCTTTTTTTTATGTACCATTTTTTCAATATTTTCATTTAATTTGTTATTTTTTCCCATTATTCATTATTTTTTAATTTGTTAATTTTTTCAGTTTTTTATTTTTTCCTAATTTTTGAATTTTTCTATTTTCATTTGTTACTTTTTTTTGTTAATTTTTTTATTTGATAATTTTTTTGATATTTTTCAATGTTTTTATATTATTTTTTCAATTTTTTATTTTTTTCAATTTTCAGTTTTTTCTCAATTTGTTTTCAACCATCATTTTTTTAACTTTTTAAATTTTCAATTTCAATTTTTAATTTTTTATTCATATTCAATTTTTTATTTTATTTATTTATTTTTTTGTTTATTTCTATTTTTTATTATTTTTTGTTCATTTATATTTTTTAATTGTTTTTGTTATTTTTTTATTGTTTTTTATTTATTTTTGTTTTATTTTTTACAGTTCATTCAATGATATATTTTTATTGATTCATTTTTTAATATCTTCATTTTTTATTCTAATTTTTTTATATTTTTATTCAATGAAAAGTTTTTATTTCAATTTTCTTTATTTATTCATTCATTTATCTTTTTTATTTTCTTTTATTTTTATTTTCTTTTTTTTTCTTACATTTTTCTTACATTTTTTGAAACTTTGTAGTACATAAAATTTGATTTAAAATTACAGTAATTATTTCAAGAATCTTTCCATATCAAAGAATAATCCAATAAAATACATTTGCTTCATAATTCAACCTTATATGCTTGAAAGTGAGGTAATTATTCAAACCGTGTAATCCACACGGATTTTTACTCATTATTATGAAGGCGCCGTGACTTGCGGTATCGTGTCTACGAACATACCATGCATAAGGAAACAAGCAGAATGGATAGGATAGGTTGGTACATGTTAGGTTAGCATGGGTTAGGTTGGAATTTGTTATTTTAGATTCTCTTGGGTAATCTTTACCAAACTTTTTCATGGGTCCACCTAGCTTAACAATGACATTAGTTCAGTTAGGATAGGTAGGGTTAGGATAGGTTGAGTTAGGTTAGGATAGGCAAGATCAGGATAGGTTAGGATAGGTTAGGTTAGGTTAGGATAGGGAAGGTCAGAATAGGTAAGGTCAGGATAGGTTAGGTTAGGATAGGTTAGGTTAGGATAGTTAGCATAGGTTACGTAATGTTGACGACATTTATTCACGGGCCAACGGTTTTTATGTTTGACATATTATCAGGAAAGCCTCCGTTAGCATTGGATAGGTTAGTGTATACATGTTAGGATAGGTTAGGTTAAAATATGTTGTTAGAACTTGTTGGTTAATGTTAGGATATGATGGGTTAGGATATGATATGTTTGGATATGATATGTTTGGATATGATATGTTTGGATAGGATAGGTTAGGATAGGATAGAATAGGTTTGGATAGGATAGGTTAGGATAGGATGGGTTAGGATAGGATAGGCTTTGATTGAATAGGTTAGGAGCTATAGCTCAAGTTAGAATGGGTTGTGGTTGAATTTGTTAGATAATGTTAATGAAATTTTTGCACGGGGACACGGTTTTTTATTTTTGACATATCAGTATAGCTTTGATTAGGGTAGGTTAGGATAGGTTAGGTTAGCATAGGTTAGGTTGGTTATGTCGATGAAATTTTTACGAATTCACGGTTTTTTATGTTTGTCATATTATCAGGATAGGATTGGTTAAGATATGTTAGGTTAGGATAGGTTAGATAATGTTGACAGAATTTTATCAAGGGTCCATGTTTTTTATGTTTGACATATTTTCATGATAGGTTTGGTTAGCTTAAGGTCAGGAAGAGTTAGGTTAGAATATGTTAGGTTGGCATAGCTTAGGTTAGAATGGGTTATGGTCGAATTTGTTAGATAATGTTGAGGAAATTTTTTAACGAGTACTCATTTTTTATTTTTGACATATCAGTATAGCTTTGGTTTGGGCAGGTTAGGATATGTTAGGTTAGGGTAGGTTAGGTAGGTTATGTCGACGAAATTTTTTACGGGTTGATGCTTTTTGTTTTCCTAATTATCAGGATAGCTTCACTTAGGATACGATACGTTGAGGTAGGATAGGTTAGTATATGTTAGTTTTAGATGAGTTAGGGTAAAATATGTTGTGTAAGAATTTGTTAGGTATTATTGACCAAATTTTTTTATTGGTCCACCTAGCCTTAGGATGACGTTGGTTAAAGTTAGTTTAGGATGGGATATGTTAGGTAAGGAGAGATTTGGTTAGCATATGTTAGGACAAGATAGGTTAGAATATGTTATGTTCAAATTTGTTAAATAATGCTGACGGAATTTTCTCGCGGGTCCCCAAAGCTTATTGATGACATTGTCCGTGGAATTTCCACGGGTCCTGCTAGTTGATTATTAATAATGGTTTTGTTCAATTTTTCTAGTTTTCGGAAGAGTTTACTTTGATCGGAATTTATTGAATTTAATAGCCCCCCTAACGTTTTGTGATTAAAATTTTGCGACGCGTTTCGTCCTGTGTCCACGGACATCATCATGCTAAAAATAGTTTGAGTTGTGCAGCTAATAAAATGGAGAATGGAGAATGTACCTTCCACTGCGAAACCTAGGTCGCCTAGCCCTCCTCACTTCGCAGACCAACTGTACACCTTCTAACTTGCATCAAATGCACATTTCTACATTCGGGTAACTGCAGCCACTCTGCCCACTTCTCCATTCTATTAGCTGCACAACTCAAACTATTTTAAGCATGATGATGTCCGTGGACACAGGACTAAACGCGTCGCAAAATTTTAATCACAAAACGTTAGGGGAGCTTTTAAATTCAATAAATTTCGATCAAAGTAAACTCTTTCGAAAACTAGAAAATATGAACAAAACTATTATTACTAATCAATATGGCGTTATTGTTAATAAAACCTGTATCAAGGAAGGGTTACTACCAAAATGTACTGAATATATATATGTATATGTATATATATATATATCAATAGCTCAAAGTCATATCACCCCCAGAAACAATTACTGAGTCTGGTACAGCGGGCTCTCCGTCCACGCATAGGTTTTTTTCAAACGAAATAAATGTACAGGGAGTTCATGGGAATCGAACTCGTGACCTATAAGTTACCGCGCCAACACGCTACCGACTGCGCTATCAATCACCCTAAAAGGTGATCGGTGATCAATCACCCTAAAAGGTGGTGATAAAGGTGATTACCAGACTCAGTAATTGTTTCTGGGGGTGATATGACTTTGAGCTATTGATACATAAGGGAATTATATGCGTGGACGGAAGAGCCCGCTTTCGCCGTGCCATGCATTGCTTTCGTTGCGCCTCGATCACCTTTTAGGGTGATTGATAGCGCAGTCGGTAGCGTGTTGGCGCGGTAACTTATAAGTCACGAGTTCGATTCCCATGAACTCCCTGTACATTTATTTCGTTTGAAAAAACCTGTGCGTGGACGGAGAGCCCGCTTTACCAGACTCAGTAATTATTTCTGGGGGTGATATGACTTTGAGCTATTGATACATAAGGGAATTATATGCGTGGACGGAAGAGCCCGCTTTCGCCGTGCCATGCATTGCTTTCGTTGCGCCTCGATCACCTTTTAGGGTGATTGATAGCGCAGTCGGTAGCGTGTTGGCGCGGTAACTTATAAGTCACGAGTTCGATTCCCATGAACTCCCTGTACATATATATATATATATATTCTTGATAATCTATACATCAAGAAATAAACCAATAAAATATATCATATTTTATTTTTTTCCTAAGACTCAAGTGTAAAGAGAGCTATTTCAACTCTCATGTACATTATATATGCATAGTATTCTCGATAGATCTCTCACATTTTTGTTCATTATGGAAATGATTTGCCTGGAGGGAACATTTTGAAAAGTAGATTAGATTACAAGTTAGTTTAGGCCTCCTCATCCGCTACGAAAATAGAACGTATCAAAGAGAGGACGGAGGAAGGCACCATTTAGTATGGAGATAAGTAAATGAGGAATCTATATGCTGAAGGGTCATAGAAACGGTAAGATGGGAAAGAAGTTTATGAAACAAGATCAAAGTTGAAGAAGAAATTAGTAGGTGCTGAAAAAACAGGACAGCAGTGAACCGAAAAAATATGGTCCGTAACAAAGCAAAAACCTATGTTATTTTAACAAAAAGGCCTACCTAACCTTTAGCTCGGGCCCTCACAGTGTCCCCCAGGGAGCGCTACTTCCCATAGATACAATAGGTGTATCCCCCTGAGGGAGGGGAACATTTTGAATATCATTAAAAAACATTACGGATGAAATTAAGAGTTACAACGTAAACTTTCAATATCCTGCATCAGCTGGGTGACCAATGAACCAGCAAAAAAAATTTTGCAAAAGAAATGCATCATTCATAAATTACATACGTAGGCACTTAAAGTTGACTGAATATGCTTGTTTATTGGCTGAATGCTGAACAGCATTTGAAATAACAAGTTCAAAGACTGAAAATTATTTCATTAGAGCACCAAATGGAAAGCAAAGGCGAAGAATAGCACAAAATATTTCCTTGCGTTACTAATGCGGTTTTAGAGAAAAAATTAGAGCACAATTAGCTAGCGCAATTAACTACCAAAAAAGTATTTGCAATAAACCATAACCACAAATGTGGTTATGGATCAACGAAATGAATCAACGAAAAATGAAAGAATTTCGTTGTTGATGCTGTTCGGACTAATCTCCATCAAAATTCATGCTTCTCTGTATTCACACCTAAACAAATAGCTATTAAAGACGTGGTATTCGTTTCTTGTCATTTAAAAAAAATAATAATACAAATAATAGGGCGCACTGTTGTGCAGAACTCAATGCACAGAATTACAAATCTTGAAAAACAAATTAAACAAGAGAATAGTTGAAGACGACATAGCATAGACAGTAGGAAAATGAATTAAAAATGTCTGTCATGAAAAGGCAAGACGATAATTACAATATAAAATGACCCAAATTCACATCTCTCGGACCCTGTAGGAGTGCTAAGTCCCAAAAGTGCAATGTTCCGTCCCTTTTCGTGTACAGGTCGAAACTAACGCGAATGAGGTTCAGGAGTGACGATGCAGTAACGTAGTTATCCTTTATTGGTACTTCAGAATTGGCACAGGCTTGGGAATTGGCAAGGAATCTATTAGATCGGACGGTAGGTGCTAAAGCGAAGTGATGTTACTTCTATAACGCATCTGTGACCTATACAGGTGCTTCCTCGACAGTCGCGCTTCCGCTAATGAACAGCGACGTCTCCTTTAATGTGCTACCTCTACGGCAGGTCACCGCTAGTGAACGGTGATGTCTCTTGCCGATTCTATTTATATACTCGGCGGGCGCACATAATGCTCCCCCCACCTTTAAAAATTCTTTATTACAATAAAAATTTTTAAAACGGTATTCAATTAACTTCGATTTTCCTTTGACTATCAATTAATCTTACAATCCGTCATATTAATTCGAACTGATCAGAACGTATGACACAAAATGCTTCCGATGTTCACTATTGGATACACCACACAAATTTATTAGCTTATCGAAATCAAAAATCAAATCACGTACGTAATAAATCACCTCTATAAGGTACACTATTTTTGAACAAACTGGACACATACCGTCAAATCGAGAATAATACATTACATTACTACAATTGGCAAGTTAAACGTCGATTTGCTTTTCCGTACGATTCAAATCAAATACATAATCATTATAAAATTAATAAATGTCCTACGATTCGAATTAACTTATTTCAATTCAACTAAATTAAATATTGAAAGTAAATTAAATAGAATAATCAATAAATGAACTAATTCAATTCAACCAATCTACAAGCGTGCAATTCGGTTTTTATTCGCAATACAAATAATTCGTCTCCCTATCTTGAAACAAAACATTTCCATAGGGCGAGTAAAACAACATCAAAGGATATAATTAACGACACCAAGAACACGTAATTTTCCGTATAAAATAGAAATATTCTCCGTATAAAATAGAAGTATTCTAAGACATGGAAGGTGTCTACTCCTCGGGAGATTTGAAAAAGATCCATCTTGTATGGATATTTCCACACAATTTATATTGTTTGTAGCACTTGCAGATGTAGAAAACTTATTTCTTCACTGGCTGTTTGCTGGAAATGCAGCGATTTTGATTTCAAACACTAGTTCGAAGTCGTCTCCGGATTCATACACCAAAATACGTGTACGCAACGGGGAATCGAGGTTCAGGAACACTGTAAATTTGCAGTAAGCTTCTTGTAATACTTCTTTCGGTACCCTGATTCCGAAAACGATCGTTGTTTCCTGCGGCTGCCAGAGCTGATTGTTTTCCCCGGTACACATCGGGATTTAAGGGTGTTCAAAATAAGCAGTGAATGAATGTGGAAGTCTAGCGTCGTAATGTTATGCGCTAACTTGAGGTGGAATTGCTATTATTAATTGCTATTGAAATTAGATAAGTGCAAACCAAGTAGTAAGTGAAGGTGTAAAGTGCATGTGTATATTGTAAAACGGAATGTGTAATGTTCTGGAATAGTTCAGGAGTCGCCCCAGGAATCTGAAAGGAACCGAGACAGGAAATTAGCATGGCCACTAGTTTAAAGCAAACAATTGTCGTTTCACACTAAGGCAACGCTTCCTTCTCATTAAGACACATTGGATGCCTGACATTGTTTTCAAACAAGCTGTGGCAGACGCAATGCAGTTCTCGCGGCTTTCGCACTTGCACTCTAGTGTCGACATTTCCAAGATTGCACCTAAGTTTATCAACTCTAGCTTACGGCTTGACGAACACAGCCTTGATGTCGCAATAACAGTATGACAACATCCTAAGCTCGACATCTCGTCTGAAGGTGTTTGCGCAACAAGATATTTCCTAACGCAAGACATACATAAGGTCTTAAGAAAAACTCATAGAACGCACTTACAAGCTAAAAACTCATAGAACGCACTTACAAGCTAAATACCATTTAAATACATATATGGAATGGCAATTTCGGAATATAAGGAATGAACAGTTCCAAACTAGGTTGACAATTTTACCTTTTTAACTTGTCTAAAGGCAGTACATGGTTTAAGTTCGTTCAGATAATCTTGTTACCGATCTTAATATCTGCGTAATTTTTACCTAGCCTTTCAATGATACCTGGTCCTAAGAAATTTAGCTGTAGTTTGTGTTTTTTGGCATGGTTTTTCACTAGTACACGGTCCGTCACTTTTAAATTTTTATCGCGACGTTTCACGTTCCTATATGTAGTTCTTTCGATTGTAGCGTTAATGATTGCATTTCTAATATTGTTCACTACAATAGATGACTCTTTAAATTTTTGTTTTTGAACATCTTCATATGTAGTCGCAACATTGAAGTCTTCTAAATTAGTAGAACTAATATACACACACGTATCTCTACCGAAAACCGTGTATGCTGGGGTATCGCCTAAAGTTTCATTAAAGCTATTATTAATCGAATTCTCCACAATATCCAATAATCTATCCCACTCATTATGAGTAAGAAAATTTAGATATAACTTGAGCAGGTGTCGAATTTTTCCATTACATCGCTCAACAATGCCATTAGAAAAAGGGGAATAAGCCAGAACTTCCCTTTTTAAGATAGAAAGTCCTTTTGTGAAATTTCTCACATTAGATGATTTAAATTCTAAAGCGTTGTCGGACAACAATACGTCCGGGGTACCAAACAAACAGCAAAAATTCCATAGACAATCTGTAACAGTCTCTGTACATCGGTCACTAGTCGAATATAATTTAACAAAACGGGAAAATAGGTCGATAATGACAAGGATATATTTGTTCCCATTGTCTGTCATTGTTAATGGACCGTAGAAGTCCATGCTGACCGTTTGAAAACATCGTGTTCCAATTGGAGCATTTAGAATTTTTATCGGCGTCGATATTCGTGATTTTAGAATCTTACAGATGTCACAAGATTCAACAATTTTGCGTGTAATTGTCCGTTCGTACGGATGAAAATATTTTAATTTAAACTTAAACAAGGTATGATTCAAATCTGTATGGGACAAATTATGGATGAATAGAATTGTCTTGTGTAGCAGAGTATATGGCACCACAATAGTCAGAATGGTGCTGGGTCTGTTGTCAATTCTTCGTCTTTTATACAAAATGTCATTCATAATCAGAAATTCATTCATGTCAGTATTAGTAACTTTTGTTGCATTCTCTAGGGCATCCTTTATTTCAGAACAAAAGGGATCACTATCTTGTTCACGTTTAAATTCGTCTAACGACCAGTTGTCGTTAATACTTGAATGGTCTGTAGTCGTGTTAACTTTATCCAGTCTGCATAAGCTCGTTTTCTGTCTGGGGGCTGTCTGCTGTTCAGCAGTACTGTTGTTGTTTCTTCCATCCTTACTTCCTGGCATTGTCTCCTCGAACTCTTCCTCAGTCACCGGCTTGTTACATTTGTTACCCGCAGCAGCGGCTTGCAGCCTGGTTACAACGGGAAAAGTCTCTACATCCGGGGTTATTTCAGAACACTCTAATAGTTCTCTTTCTGTTAAAGGATTTTTGTCATGATTTAATCTACTTAATGCATCGGCGGCACTATTCGCTTTCCCAGAAAAATACTTTAGTTTGGCATCAAAAGCTTGGACATAAATACTCCATCTGGCGAGCGTGTTGTCTTCAGGCAATTTTCTTGAAAATAAAGGAACTAAAGGCTTATGATCGGTGTAAATGACCAGATCATAGCCTAAAACAAGATATTTAAAGTACTTCAACGCTTCAACTATAGCAAACATCTCCTTTTTAGTTGTTGAGTATCTTCGTTGGGTGGAATTCAACGTTTTAGAAAAAAATGCGACAGGTCTCATGTTTCGAACTTTATCAGTAGATGATTGGAGTAAAACAGCTCCTATGCCGACGTTTGATGCATCACAAAATAGATGAAAATTTTGATCGAAGTTTGGGTGACTCAAGATTGTATTGTCACACAGTTCATCCTTTAATTTTTCAAAAGCGTTTTGACAATCCTTAGACCAATTGAATTCAACATTTTTCTTCAGAAGATTATAGAGCGGGCTTGCGATACTCGCAAAATTTTTTATGTACCTACGAAAGAAATTTACTAGTCCTAGAAATGACTGTAACTGTTTCACATTCTTAGGAATTTCTAAATTCTTCACTTTGTCAGTACCGGTGCTTCTGGTTCCCATTCCACTAATGGAATGTCCGAGATATTCAATCTCGTCCCTGAAGAACTCACATTTTTCCGTTTTTATTGACAATCTAGCGTTTCTTAATAGTTCAAGTACAACTTTTATATCGGCAAGATGCTGATTTTTTTCTTTTGAATAGATGAGTACGTCGTCCATAAAGACGAAAGATAGTTTTCCTAGAACAGGAGATAGCGTTTGCGTCATTACTGACTGGAAATATGCAGGTGAGGTTTTTAAACCAAAGGGTAAACGATTGAACTCGTATTTTCTGCTACCAACTGTAAACGCTGTTATTTCCTTACTCTCATCGGTCAGTGTAATATTATGATATCCTGACCTAAGATCTAATTTCGAAAAGTATTTCTGACCATTTAAACTATAGAGAATCTCGTCCATTCTCGGTAGAGGGAATGATTCTTCATAAATTACCTCATTTACTTTGCGAAAGTCAACTACCGGACGTATGGTTCCATCTTTCTTATGAACTACAATTATCGGTGAATTAAAAGCTGAAATCGATGGGCTAATAATTCCGTCGTCTAACATTTTTTCGTTAACGACTTTCAAGTCTTCCATGTAACGGTGGGCAATACGATAGGGAGGGACATTTACGACATCCACATTAGGTTTCAAACGTATTTTGTATGGTTTAATCGCAGCAGCGGAGATCGATTCATTGTCTATAGTAATAACGTCTCTGAATTCATTCAACAAACTCAGCAATTCAGGCTTCATTTCGACATCGTTACACTTGATATCATCATTATTTAATTTCCGCCGACCACGGGCTATTTCTTTGGAATCAGAAACGTACCCTTTGTCGACAACTCCTGTGATCCCGACAGATTTACTATTAGTGTCTTTCTTCTCGACATCTAAATGACTGTCCTGAACAACACTCGCTGCCTGCACAAAGGTACTCAATACTCCTTTTAATTCTCCTTGTACATCTGACAAGTAAACTTCGGATTCAACGTGATCCTTCTCCACTTTTTCTAAAGTACTTATAATTGCATTCTCTGGTAAAACAATCGCTCTGTCGGAGCTATTAATTAACAACAACGGAATCTTTCTCCTATTGTTAACTCTCACAATCGCTTCTGCGACACAAATGCCTTCTTTTAAAGTTGCTTTCTTTATTATGTATTCTCCATTTTTACACTTTCCAACATGTCCAACATGTTTCAAAATTACATTGGGAGCAATCTCCACTCGTTGAGTATGCACTCTTAACGGCCTTGGCCCTGTGTGGGAATTGGTAACTGCAACTACGCCTCGAACAGGCTGATTTTCTCTCTTACCATCCCTTTTTACTTCCTCGCCTGCTCTCTCAGCATTACACGTCCTGAGATTTTCTCTCTTCTCTCTTAGCTTATTTATGACTTTTTTCTTAGCTCTGGACGTAATCGTGTCCGCCATGAGACACTCAGTATTCTCTATTAAATACTCGAGACACTCTGTCTTTCTCTTTTTTCGTCGTTTTACCTCTGCAAAGGGAATTTTCTCGTCTTTGATAATTAAGCATCTTTGTTTTAAGTCTACAACGGCGTTCTTGTCTAATAAATCACGCCCAATAATGACGTCATAATTGTAAATACCATCTTTAATTATTAAAGCATTTGTCTTTAAACTTATACCGTTTTTTAACTTTAGGACAAGCTCCACCTCGCCTTCAACATTACTCTTAGCGTTAACGCCTTTTATAGTCAGGGAACTTGGCTTCACGTCATTACTTATCTCACTAATTCTGTGGTAGCTGATTAGGCATTTCTCTGATCCTGAATCAATCAATGCATTCCACAGGTCTGCATCTTTTCTAAGCACAATCATGGGCTTATGACTTTTTCGTATTACAAATAATTCATTTTGTCCTGTAACTTCAACTTCTTCATCTTCTTCGTATTTACAAACGTTCGCCGTCACATGGCTTTCAAATTCAGTGCCATGAGCATTTAAATCTTTCAATTCGCTTAAATCCACCTCTCCCAGCGATTCATATCTATTTTGACACATAATTAGTGGGTCAATTATCTCAACATTTTTAACGAGGGAACCTCCAGACATGTTTAACACATCAACTCTCTCGACATTTTTAACGAGGGAATCTTCAGCACCAGAATTCTCCTCGGGTTCACAGGGAGCTACTGACGTAGAGTCACACTTAGTTATTTCGTTTTCATTTTTATCATTGACGTTATTTCTATCGGAAATGAAATTGTCTCCGCAGCTTACGCTAAAAAATTATCGCCACTGTTAGTTTGGTAAGTTTCTACCTGGCCTTTTTCTGGTACACTAGTTTTATGCTGTCCTCGCGCACGGACACGATCAGGTCTACCTGGTCTGTTGAAATAGTCTCGTCTGGACCTACAGTCTCTTGCGTAGTGTCCTAACTTATTACAACGAAAACAAGCTACGTTACGCAGTGAATGCTCGGTGGCTGTCTGATATGAACCTGGTTTGTACCAATCAGTCGGTTTCCTAGCCACAGTGGTTACCGACACACCTTGTCCTTGACAGACACACACATGATTGTAACAATTCGAGCAACGCTTCGCTTCAGCTGTCTCTAATGCTTGGACTTCGAGAGTTCCTAATTCACGATCTCCAACAAAAGATTTTACGTGAGGTCTAGCACGGAAAGTTGGTCTCGGGAAATTTGGTCTCCAGTAGGGCCTACGCGTCCTACCTCTACCTTGAAATCCGCCTCTTGTCATTGTATGCACTTCGGCCTCATCATAGGCTGCATCAAAGTTTGATTCGGACGAATGGTCATCTTCTGCACAATAGGTTTCCACAGATCTCTCAGATCGAGTCGCTAACATTTTGGAAAAATCTTCTGTTACTAGGGGGTTGATGATAGCCATAGCTAACGCAACAAGTAAAGTATTCTCGACACAAACACACAATACTCTTATATTCTTAGACCTCTAATTACCATTAAGAGAAAAATGTTCTACACACATTTAATGAAAATATTCTACATACGATAAAATGATAACTCACATTTTCAGTGCACTTAAAACAGGCTATTTCAGCACCACAAAGTCAAAGCTCGTGAAGGTCGGCAGCAAACTGAACAGAGACAGGCTGCTCCAGCTTACTCTTATGTGCTAGAGGACAATGGGCCCGAGAACAATAGCTACAACTTCCTTCAATATTATTGTTCTAGAGAACAATGGACTACCGCCTCACACAAATGCTTCCGCGTACAGGCTCTCTCCCACTTACCAAGAATCAGCGTGCTTACTGCACTTGCAATGCCTATGCTGCTCACTGCTCAGCTTCTTATTCATTAATTTTATAATAATGATGTATAATCATTAATTAGAGCGCATGCTTATTTTTAATTCGCAAGCAAACATTATCAGCGTACACTTAACTTGCTATGCGAAGCTAGTTGGTGACGTTGAACAATATTTTGGCGATGCGTAGATCTCGTAGATCTTCTCGTTGCAGATGACGGTGCGTAAATGCGTAGATCTCGTCGACAGATCAGGTTGTTGATCTGGACCCCTCACTTCATCTTCTCCTTTGAGTAGCGATGATCCAGACTGGTGAAGACTGCGTAGCGTGTAAATTTTCGATTTTTTCTCCCTCGAAGTTCTTTCCAAGAACTTTTCGATTTTCTGCGCTGACGTCCTTCTTCCTTTTCTCGATGCTCTGAAGTAATGTGATAACTATGCGACGTTACTCCAAACAGGGTGACACTCCTCACACTTAATTAAAATCACGGATCAGCAGAACCGAAGATCAATTCTTGATATCTTTCTTCTTCAATGGGGCAATGTGGCAATGTGGATATCTTTAATGTGGCATCCCCATACTGGCCACCAAATATGTTCCGTCCCTTTTCGTGTACAGGTCGAAACTAACGCGAATGAGGTTCGGGAGTGACGATGCAGTAACGTAGTTATCCTTTATTGGTACTTCAGAATTGGCACAGGCTTGGGAATTGGCAAGGAATCTATTAGATCGGACGGTAGGTGCTAAAGCGAAGTGATAATACTTCTATAACGCATCTGTGACCTATACAGGTGCTTCCTCGACAGTCGCGCTTCCGCTAATGAACAGCGACGTCTCCTTTAATGTGCTACCTCTACGGCAGGCCACCGCTAGTGAACGGCGATGTCTCTTGCCGATTCTATTTATATACTCGGCGGGCGCACAGCAAGAGTCATACAACGTTGTGCTATTTTTTGTCCATGATACATACTTAGAGCAATCGATTTTTCATAATAGACTCACAGTTTTGGTTTATCAACAGCGTTTTCCTCTATTCTTGTTGGCACTGATACAAAGCACTGTGAAAAGCACATTGGTTTAATTTATTGTTCAATGTCAGCATTTGCACTTATTAATATCATGAAAATAAGTAACTTATTGTGACATCAATACAAATTTGAAAAAAAACAGTCTTTATAGCCACTCTGTGAAAACTTGCAAATGAATCATATGAATGTGAACTGTTCTGTAAACCTGCTCAGTAAACTATCCACAGTACTTTGATATGAATACCACTGTTCTAGTTTCAAAACAGTTGGACGAACAACACTTTACATAACTATGTTTAAAAAATTGAACTCAGCTTGAGCTCGAGAAGTGACGAGAAAAATCTGAGGATGTGCATAACGGATGATCGCCACAACATCCAAGTAAACAATATAATATCAATAAACATGTTTTGGGCATCTGATGCAATACTACGTCACAATTTGCCTAACGCAATGATTGTGAAGAACACAGTCGAAACGCCAAACGCAACCTTTGCAGCGGCAGTAACCGCCAGTACGCTCACGATGACACGCTGTCATTAACTGACAGATCGATTCATGCCGCTTTCAAATGTTACGGCCGTTAATCAACTGAAAATTTTGCGCCTTCGAATCATCCAAGGCCAACTATGAATTTCACGTCCGAGCTTGACCGCGCTTGGTTTGGGGCGCGTAGAGGCAGTGTTAAAGCAGAGCAGGCCGACTAGCCTATAAATCGTGCATAATCGACCCTCACGTCCTTAATATACCGGCGATACGTCCTTGATTTTCAATTGGGTAACTGACCATGACATCATTCCTCCGATTTGGTTTTTATTTGGGATATTAGGTGAAAACAATTTTACCACATATCATTACTCTGAGGAAGGTACAGCGAGGAGAACACTCGCCGAGCTTTTTGGATCATGAACCTGTTTGGTATTGGGATCCAGTCGAGTTTTCTTGAAAGAGGGGTGGCATGATGGTATTTATTGAAATTTCCTTTGCATACCACTTTGGCGGCGAAATTAGTACATTTTGCAACTCTTTTTGACGATATTGAGGTAAATCTCCCCACACTAGACTGCAGTAGTCCAGACGCGATAAAAATAAAGACTGAATCACTAATAACCTAGATTTTTCGTCAAGTGTGGTAATGCGATGAAAGAACGTTAAGTTTTCGTTAATTTTGTTGCACATTGTTTCTACGTGTGATTTGAAAGTCATATTTTTATTAAACCAAACACCGAGATTTTTTACATTATCTACTAGTTTAAATTTCATCTTCTCCAAATGTTAGCGTAAATAGAGGTAAACTTTTATATGCATTTTGTGATCCAAAAATAATGCATTGCGTTTTACTTGCGTTAAGTTTTAGGCCATTATGGTCATACCACAATTTCAGATTTCTCAGAATTTTTTTAACGTTGGCTTGTGTTTCTTTTAAATCCGCTGTTGAGCTTGTCATGGCAATTTGTACGTCATCAGCATGTATTGTGATTTTTATGTTTGCCGGCATGGTGGGAAAATCATTGATGAAAACTGAAAATAGTACGGGCCGAGGATTGAACCTTGAGGAACGCTGAAATTATTTGGTATGAATGGGATGAAATTTGAAGGAAAATTGAAGGAAAAGAATCAACGAAAAATGAAAGAATTTCGTTGTTGATGCTGTTCGGACTAATCTCCATCAAAATTCATGCTTCTCTGTATTCACACCTAAACAAATAGCTATTAAAGACGTGGTATTCGTTTCTTGTCATTTAAAAAAAAGAATAATACAAATTATCTCGCTGCAATAATATACGAGTAGTATCAATCATTTTGAAAAAACTTTACATTTTACATCGGATTTACTTCTGTCGTTGTATAGAAGGATCCAGGTTTATTTTTTCATATTTAACTAATGGCACAGCTAATGCGGAAGAACTGAGAACTGTTTGTTTAGTGGGTTGTAAACATGCCTCTCTATCACGCTCGAGTTTTCATTACACTAGCAGGCGTTTGCGCTGCTGATGCCATGTGGTATTCATAGATATCCTTTTTTCGCAGGCCACCCTCTCAACCTAGAATGTTGCATGTGAATTCATAAAAAATACACGTGACGCACGAAACAATTATTCACAAAATTTTGAATTTTATTTCTTAATAAATTTCCGCAAATAAAATTTTTCATTCATTATATGATTATTTAACACTAACAGATTATACAAACCCTTAGCGACCCAAGGATATGGCTAGACGACCCAGGGGTTGAAAACCACTGCTGTAAAGTTATAACTGCGTAACATGGAAATTAACATGGTCATAAAGAGATGATACGTGGGACGCAGTGAATTTACAATGCAATGTACAGCTTGATCTTTTAATTTAGGTTGACGTATATTTATTACCCTGACTTCTTAAAAACTGACCTGATCTTACATAACTCAACCAAATCCATTCTAATCCAACCGAGTCAAACCTAATCTGGTTTAACCTACCCTAAACAAACCAAACCAAATGACTAAAAACTTTCCTTTCCAACCCAAGCAAGCTTCTTCCAATCAAAAAACATGTGATCCATCCTCACCCAACCCGACCAAAACTCAGCTAATCCATCCTAGGTTAACCTAGCTTAAATAACACAATATCACCTAAGCCAACCCAAATCAACACAATCTAATCCAACTCAACGAAACCCTAAACAATCTAGCTCAACCCAAGCTCACCATAACCGTACCTAATATAACCTCACCGTACCAAACATAACCCAATTTACATAACCGAACCTCACCTAAGCTATTCTTTCCTAACCCAACCTAACCTAACCCAATCTCCCTCAACCCAACCAGGTTTCATCAAATCTCAATCGACCGAACCTCACTTAATCACGCCAGACCCCACATCTCTAAAACTAATCCAACCTCAGTCAACCTAACTTCCCCCGATGTCAGGAAATAATACCTCGCCCAGTCCAACCTCATTCAGCGGAACGTCACCTAACTCAACCTCACCCAGCCAAACTTCACTTTATCTAAACTTCTCTACTCCAACCTCAACTCATCCAATCTCATCTCCATCAACATTACCTAACCCAACCTAACTCAACCAAATTTCACTTACCCCATCCTTCCCTCACGTGACCTATGTATTCTCACCCAACTCCAACCCCAACCTAACCCAACTACCTAAGACAACCAAACTAATTCAACTTGGCTAATGAAATTTTAACCTATCGTAACCAAACCAATAACAACTGATCTCAACAGAACCTATCGCAACCTAACCTTTTACAGTACTATCACTCCAACCGCAATCTAACGCATCTCAACCTAATCTATCTCGTCCCAACGTATCGCAACCTAACGAATCTTGAACCTATCTTAAAGTAACCTGTTTAATGACCTATTTCAAACTAACCTATTTCAACCCAACCTATCTCATCCTAACCTATCTTAACTCAACCTACAAATACATAGATATATATTTCAACCTAACATATCTCAAGTTAACTTATCTCAACTTCTCGTATTTCAAAATCATTAATCTCAGCCTAACGTATTTCAACCTAACCGATGTCACTCTAACCATAAGTGCCTCAACCTAATGTCTGTCCGCCTAACAGAACCAAAAATACCAGACCATACTACAATATACCTGACATAATCTGTCCTGACCTCCTGACCTGACTTGAGCTGATCTGATTTGGTCCTATTACACAGAAAGGGTGATCAAAATTTTATAGGAGCATCATAGTGAAAAGCTTTGAAATATGCTCTGATAACATTTTTTCCTTTCTAAGGTGAGTACCTCGCACAAAATTAATGTTTGTGTAATAAAACTGACAAATTACAGAGCAATCAATATCATTACCGCAGCAGAGAATGTAAGAAATAAAGTAAATGAATTCTTTAATCGGGAAAATTGAGCAATGGCCTCATAAAAAAAACATAAGCACTACAAATTCCATGAGCAAAAATTCGAAATTCCATGATGACTCTAGACTTAGCCATGAAGAAACTTGATGATATAACACATTCTTTCATTCACAAAAGTTTATACCTTTCCAAAAAATTATCAGAACAAATAGAGTAAAAACACACTGACGTACACAATCCAATAAGAATTTTAATTCCTGATAAAAAACACTCCTGTCTCTCAAGACTATAGAAGGCTCTTGAAATACTATTATTGCACAAAACAGTTCTATGAAAATATATTCTAAACCATTATTTGTCTTGAACAGCTTGTTCAATATTCTCTAACTAATTGGTTCTGATTTAAGAAATACATTGATTTATGATATGAATAAAGCTCCAATGACAATGCAAGATAATCAGTTTTGCGTGTCCTTCCTAGCAGTAGTGTTTGTTTTACTTTAATTTAGAGTTTCAAAGCGCTTCATAATTTCTTGTGTGATTCTTCTGCAATTCAATATCTGATATCGGATCTCTATATTAAATAACGGTTATCTCTGTTTAATGAAAGCACTAGTCTGCATTTGCTCCGTCAGCTTCTGCTTCTATGAGAATCGTTGTTACTCTCAAGTACTTAAACGACATCCCGGTATGCTGTTTAATGCCTGCTTTGTTTGCTTTCAGACGGTCTGACATAAAATGCATAGATAAACTGCTCCCCTCTAGAATTCCTAGCGATAACGAAATTGAAGATTGCCTCCGAAACCCCGCAATTGCACCTATCGAAGACGGCTTTACGGGTTAGTGATCAAGAAACTTATAATTTGTACTTAATCTACAAACCAACATTGTTTTGCAATGATAGTCGAACCCGTGTGAAGTTCACACTGCAAGCGGAGCGGCGAGCTCGGGAAATTCGTTGGGATTTTTTGACGCTCGCGACGAACGTTTCTTTTCGGCTCCGCCTTCGGTTTGGCATATCTTACAGGGATTGAATTGTCGTTTGATTTAAAGAAGTATAACATATAGCTAATAACTCGTACAACTTATCATATAACAACTATAACTGATAGTGTAGCATGTAATATTTTAGTTAAATTCTCCCCTTTTGGGTTTATTTAAGCATTTATTTCTTTTTCCTCTGTTTTCTCTGATTTTTTATTTTTGTTATTGCATCAATTTAGGGAATATTTTTTTATTTTCCTTGTTTTGTAGTTTTATTTTTCTTGTTATGTTGTGTATTTTATTTGTATAATCTTGTAAAAGGAATGATTATGTACGGTTTTTAATAAAGTTTTTTTTCGTAAAATGGGAGGAAATGGTGGCCGTATGGTGAGGAGGAGGCCTCAATGAATGTGTAATATAAAATACGCTGCAAAATATTATGAGCTTGGGTGATTTTTTCCAATACTAACGGAAAACATGTCTGTATTTTGAAAATTTTTCGATCAAGACTAGTCAGTATTTGTCTGTATTTTTTACTTAGCTGTCTCTGGCACAACCCTGAATTTCTGTAGGTAATTATTTTACATGCACGCACTCACCTTAAAGTCACCCAAGTATGGCGTATACGAAAACCTGTAGTCCTACAAAGTGATAGAACCTTTATGCTGAGACTTTAACTTTGCTTAAATTACTTTGCTCTTCGTGTATCCTCAATAAAAATTAGTTAATTATTGCTGAATGGCAAATTTATCTTATCTTGTAGGAAATTTTTCCTTCTATAAGGGATAGCAGTAAATCAAAAGTTGACGGTTTCATCCGTAAAGACTCGAAGAATTGCGATTCATCTCTCCTCTGTGCTTCGAAGAGATAATGTTATTTTTCGTAGCGATTTCTCCTCGTATTGATGGGATGGACCCCGTGTTTCCGTTTCTTGCCGTCGAGCAATAGGACCAACTCACGAAATCCTCCATAGCGACTGATTCTTGTGTAAGTCGCTCAGCTCAGCCTACATATGAACACCCGCTCCGCTCTGCTCTGCTCCGTGCCGGTCCGCTCCGCTTGCAGTGTGCTCGCTCCCTTATTATTTCACTTAAAACGGCGACTGAAACTGGCCACCGTGGCACCCCTGGCTAAGCTACTGGTTAAACATAACACTACCTCATATGATGGTTTCGGATTGATATGTTAAATTTCTTAGTATTTTAAGAAGATGGAGATCTTAGTATTTTGTTAGTAAAGGGTTAACTTTATTAGCAAAATAAAGTCTCAAATATCGCTGACAATTAATATACGACGAAATTGGGATGCAGAATGAGAAATACTGTGCTTGTCTGTAGTGATTGGGCAATTGCGAATATTTCAACACTGGCGTACTCGCTTCGTCTTGAATGACGGCGTGCAAAAACGAATGATAAAGTAGGGAAATCATTCGAATAGGTTATTCATTGTGCATAGTTGCTCAGATTTCCAAAGTCACGCTGCAAGGTTTGTAGTCAGGATAAGAGAAAATCATGTGCATACCTACACGTTCTAGTTATTTGAGCAGTTTCACAACCGTAGAAATAAAACATTGAAGCCTTTGCCATAAACTGGTTAAACATATCTCTACTGTGAAAACATGACGCAATGGAGAAAAACGATATACGAGCATACGAACACATGAACGCAAATCATCTTTTATTAAATGATACTGATAGGGAGTAATTTGGCCTAATTTTATTTCCAATTTAGAGGTCAAGAAAGGGTTTTTGATGAAGGATTCTTACCATTATAATTATCGCCTATGTTTTGAAACGCAGAAAAAGATCACCATTCAGTTGTACATTTTTTACCTTTTCCAAGTGATGAGAAATATTTTTTCAGACAATGAAACTTTGTACAGCTTAAGTTTATGCTTAACATACCCAGCTATTGAACTTTTTTAGGTCATGTTGTAAGTTATAATTAATTATTTGTGCCTCATAAAAAATTACCACACCAATACTTTATCTAACATGGTATAACATGGTCTCTTTTGCAGGTTCTGATGACGATAAAAGAAACGAAATTTGGTTGCAGTGCCTAGCAGCAAAATATGGCGCGGTGAAATTCATTGTAACATTCCTAACACTAGTCCATCAGCGATTTCAACCTTTGAAATAACAACTTAATTTTAAGCTACTAATCCAATGGTTGTTGTTCTGCCAGCGCGCAAGAGTTTCAAATTGCACACTGGTACCGACCATCATCCAATTTGTCGCTTATACGTTAAGCCGTTCAATCTGTATTACAAAATGCAAATTATTACTATTTATATTTTAATTGTCAAATGAGTGAAGAAATGAAGAAATGAACGAGAATTTCCTAAAGTTATTTCGTTCATTTCAGCGGGATAAAATAACGCCTGGAACGATTATTTTCCTTGAACTTGCCTCCTGCAGTTTCGTAATTGCTGCAGTACTCGGATATTTTTAAGCTGTGTCTCTGTTTGGCAAATTCAAGAGTTCCTTTTAAATATCCGAAATTAGGCAGGCACCGTGAAAATTTCTTAGCTCAGCACGAATACTTTAAACTAGTGGATGTAGGAGCCGAGTAAGCCAAAGGTATACTGGGAAAGCTTGTACGATCACTGGGTGCAAAATGTTTAGATGGTACACAACCGCGACCTAAATGGTGTTATATTGTGGTCGGAGAATACGTCGTCGGAGTATTTTTAATTCTTATGTTCGCAACGTGGGTTGCACAATGAATGTTAGATAAAAAACCTGTCGGTTTAAACTTAGTTATAACGGGCGTGAAATAACGCGCTACACCAAAAAAACTCATTCAAAGCCAAAGGTAATAGAAAAACAGAAATTAAAATATTTGCTTAGAGGTGTTTTCTACACAAATCACGTGAAATACATTTCACAGGTTTAAAACAATATCTAGACAAAACTATGAAAATATTCAATGACAAATGATAGGGCAATGGAAAATAATGTGTTCGTTTAACGTTATTCTTTAGCAATTTGGTCTTTAACAATATGGGGCTGAAAAGTGGCGTGTGTAATGTGTTAGTTGTGTGTACGTAGTATATTGATCGTGAGTAATTAATCAATCTGGAGCAGTATTTCTACGGGAATTGCATTTTTGATGAAACTCCCAGGTAGTTTTCAATTCGTTTATCGCGACAATTTTTCTCTTTGATAAAAAATCGATAACAAATAGAAGGCCTACAGAAGCTTAAAGTACTTTAAATTTGGAGTATTTCCGAAAAAATTAGGAGTATCTAAATTCATGACAGTAATACTCGATAGCATTATAAGAGCTATAATGAGGTCGATACAGCTGCCATTTAATTTTCAAGCTCATGTAAAAAGTTCACTGGCGCTTCCAACAGGTAAAAATTTGCGAAAAAATCGGATCAGCCTCAGTCATTTTTACTCGATCTGGGCGTTGATTTTTACCAGTACACTGTTTTGTATTTACTAGCTAATATGTTGTGCATTCTATTTTTTCCTCAAGACTGTAGCCTTCTTCATGACTTGGATTTTTTCAAGCTAATTTTTTCAAATTGAAACATTTCTTGTCCCAAGATTGAATGAATATTTTGAAAACTTCGAGCGAGAATCCGATGAGTTTTATTCAAGAGGGTCAGTACTTAGCAGACTCTTTTTTCTCTTATATTTGTTTTGGTATGTAAAAGAGAGTTGAGTATACACCCAACGCCAATATTAATCACCTTTCGTTCTTCCACTTATTTTCTGCCAACAGTTCAGAGAAGGTGTTCTAGATCCCGATGAGTTTAAACAGCTCGTTGAGTTGACAGCGGATGAAAAACCTTATGAAGCTTCAATCAAACAAGGTCTGGACGCTTGTTCAAGCATTCTACAGGAACCTTTCCAAGTGAGGATCCTTCATATGCTGCAAATTGTACTGTTACTCTTCTTATACTGAGGTCAATTAGTCGTGTCAACAAACCTGAAAATTTGAAGCATTTCTTAATTATTGTAGGATTATTTTCCTGTGCTTAGGTAGCGATTATTGTTTATACTCACCAGAATTGAGTACGATAACAAACAAGACCGCATTACATTCTCAAACATGGGTTGAAATGAGTAATTTGTAAATATTTTGAATTCTTAAGAAGATTCTTGCGGCCAACTTCATAATATCATTCTAACAAAAATCGAATATAGCAACGAAACTATCAATATCGTACTAATTTTTGCTATTTTCCTTTTGCAGTTATTGTCGTTCCTCCGATGTGTTGAAGACTACTGCTGAAAGAAATCTATGTCTCTCTGTGGACAAGGATTATGCCTCCAGAACAAATTATAGATTAAAATTTTTTCACTGATACATACTAGGTGTGATTTCAAATCTTATTAATTATTTGATTTGATTCCTGCTATGCGGAGAGCATATGCCATTTTGGCGAATAAAACACTTATAAAGAAACGTCTTCTTTTAATTAACCCAAATATTATGTAATTCATTCTAAGTTCTTTACAATCCTGCCTTTCCGAGATTTGCTTGGAAGTTTTATGTTGGGTCAAAACTGGAGCATACTTACTGTGTGGAGTATGTGCGTCCACACAACTTAACAAAGAACAATTGAAAGAAGTTACAAGGCAATTCAGTATATTTAAAGACTAGTGCACATTGCAAAGGTTAGGCGAACAGTTAAAAAGGGAACAGCCTGCTCGTCTTAAGAGACAGGCAACAAAGCTAGCATTAAAAACTATTAGGAAGTTAAGTTCTTCCAATAGTACCGAGTTCATTAAAGCAATTGCCAGATTGCTATATAAATAATATTTTCTTAAAAGTTCAAAGTAAAAGCTGCGAAAGCCAGTAGTGTCTTCTCCCGTGCAGGCAACGGTCTTGATTAAGACTCCCCTGTAACAGGTAGAGCTCTCATCAAAGAGTTAAATAAGTAAGTTTAAGCTTAAGTAAGTTTAGTTAATTTGGTCACCAAGGCAACCTTTAAGTAAGTAAGAATTTAAACGAAAGCCGGTAATCGAAATAGTCAAGCACTCACACAAACACACAATGATAAAGAATAAGAGGAAAGATGCCAAGTTAACTGACGAGACGCCGGTGACCCGTAGAGCTGGGGCCCAAGTACGCGCCGTTGACGGCACAAGACACGTTAAAGGAATGACGGGATAGTTCAGGTCACTCCACTCAGTAGTTGATTAGCAAGACACACCGCGAAGACGTAAACACTGGCCTTCGTTGCAGCAACAGCAATAAAATTTCAGATCCATGAAATTGGGGTTCAAACCTCTCTCAAAAGAGTAAAATTCGAAAGAGTTAAGTTCAATAGTATTAAGTTCTAGATTATCAAAATGTATCAAACTCAAAAGGAACCGAGTTTCAAAAAGCATCTGCTTGTCTCAGCCTTGCGCCCTCCGACCTTACTGCCGGGCTGCGTCGCTGGAACTACCCAGCTAAAAATTCATGCCGTTTTTAGGTCGACAGGTAGCAGAACACAGTGAAAGATGGCCGTTGAAGGTCAGAACGTTCCTCTGTCGGCCGCTCTCGACCAAAATTTGCCGTTCGACGGCTATCCGCTAGTCTCATTTAGACGGAAACAAGCCGGAAAAATCGAGCCCTTGCCCAAAGGCGGATTCAAGAGGAGAATGTCGCTTGCGTTCGACCTATTTGATTAACAGTCGAGCAACGGTTTTTTAGAAGCTACAGAAAATTCTTTAGAATATCTTAAGTGCAACTTTAGATTTTAGTCTAACACTCGTAACTTTTGAAATATTTCACCTGTTGAGTTCAAATTACTCTCAAATGAAAGATACAAACATTCTTAAGGGAAAATCGTACATACCAACATTCTTGAGCACTCTCTGACAGCAAAATTCATTTGCCATGAAAATTACAGTCGGTAGCTGCCGAGGAAAACTTGCTAGTCAAAGCTGTCAACTAAAAAATGGTACATTTACCTAAAACTTTACCTTACGGATAGTTATGATGGTATAAGGTATTTAAATGTCAATTTACATTTTGTATAGTGTACATTAAATAATATTATCCTGTTTTTCATCTGAGCCAAATTTTTATATCCATTCGAGTTAGAGATGGCAACACTGCTCGCACATGTGACAAGTCTGACTCAAGCTGCTCAAGCAAGCCTTTTCGCGGCAGTAATTCGAATGGTGTTGCGCGTCACAGGTGTTGTGGTGGCTTCTCATTATGCAATAAGTTTTTTCACGCAATGTCAGAATGTATTTCGGTGCGAGTGTGTAGTACGTTGAAGTGTCTCTTATTTTTGAAAAAATTTCTGCTCTAAAAAGGTATGAGGTGTTCGCTCTCACTCGAGTTTCTTATTCCATTGAAGACGTTAAGCGCCGGTATGGCATGTTGTCAAGTGCCTGATGAGGGATTGACAAGCAACAATGTGCAATGTTTTCAATTTAGATGTACGGATAGTAACGGTATCGGCCTTTTTATATTATCAGTACATCACTAGTTTTCAATTTTTTGTAAGAAAAGTAAACTTCAGAAATATCTGACGAGCTTCATTATAAAATTAAGGAATAACAATGATGAGAGAAGAATAGGTCAATAGTTTACTTAAATTCGTTCGCGGAAATTAAGAATTCTGTTTCAAAAAATCTCTAAAGGAACACATTTAAGAACGTTTCAAATGAATGACATTTTGCTCGCTGATGCGTAATTTTTGAGTTTTTAATCTGTGAAGTTACAGGAAGTTAGTATATAAAAATGGAGAAACGGACGCGTAAATATGATGTAATACGGCATAACATGATGCTAGTTTAAATTAGGTTAGGTAACGTTAGATTAGCTGAATAAACTAACCTAAAATAACTTAACTTAGCCGTACTGACACTGATGGTTACCGCCAAAATACTGGGCGTGTTTCAAGAATGCAGCTACGATGTAGACGATTATAAAACGTTATTTTTACCTGAACGTAATTCATGTTATAGCTCGAAAATTACGTATCAGTGAGCAAAATGTCATTCGTGCCCTTTTAGTGATTCTTTAAAACAGAGGTCGTGATTTCCGTGAGCACATTAAAGTAAATACTGACCGAAGAAAAATCCTTAATCACCTGATGAACCTCAGCATTATCGATGAGTTAGGGTTGAATTATGCTTTAAATTGAGGAGCGTCCTACCAGCAAACGTTGTGTGATCGTAGGCTAGTGATGTACAGATATATCGGTAGCGGCAAAATCTGGCCGATATTTCATGGATACTTTCCAATAATACGTATTTTATCGTGAAAATGATGGTCATAAATCATGAAAGTAAAATTAAATAAAGAGCCTATTCATTCATAGTAAATTAGTTAGCTAACTGTTAAATTACAGAGTTTAATCAGGCCCGCTAAGTGAATCTACTACGTTGAATTCCCGATGTCACGGACGGTCTGTAAGTGAAAGCTTTGTAGCGTAAATAGTTAAACACAGAGGGGACGTAAAATTAGTATACTTTTACAACTTAAACCTATATAGTTTGAACCAATTTCCATTTCTTAAAGTATGTGACAGGCTAACAAAAATCAAACCAATTAAATATAGTTGAAGGTGCATTTTAAAGTTTTCATAAATTTAACATAGAAATAACTGAAAATTTTATTTTCATTAAGCTTGTAGATCGTAAAGTACTACAAAGCTAATTATTTTATTTTAATTAAGCATGTAAATCGCCGTTCATTACGAATCTAGCATTTTTCTTCATTTTAATATGTTTGAAAAATTCATGAACAATCTTATAATTGGTTGCGTTTGCGCATCTTTCCGGTTTCGGATCCTATCGAATTTTAATGTTTTCTTTTCGTCAAAGTATGTATTTTGGTGTGAAAAACATGAAAATGATAACTATTTTGGGGAGGAATAATTGTTTTGGTTCATGAACAATCTTATAAGATTGTTCGTGAATTTTTCAAACGCCTTAAAATAGAAGAAAAATGCAATATTCCTAAAGTACGGTGATTCACATGCTAAATTCAAATAAAATTATTAGCTTTGTAGTATTTGAAGATTTACGTAAAATTAACACTCCTTAGTCGGACTACCATTAAAAAATTTAAAGACGAAGAATATAGCACGGATAGGTATATTTAATACAATTTAACGAAGCTAAATTTAAACTATGTGAAATAGTCACTTTTAAACGTTTCGGAGACCAGCTCCATCTTCAGTAAGTCTGAAAACATAAAAACCAAAATTGGTTAGTTCCTGACAACAATGAGAAAAGTGACAAAGTGATCGGTAAGAAAAAAAATCAGTACAAAAATTTCTAACGGATATCAACTATTAGCATTATTTAAAGATGGCTTCTATTTGGCAATGTGAATGGATTCTAAAATGCGCAAATCTAACTCGTTAGGTGCAGAGCATAAAATAGAAAAATTGTCCTCGGAAATATGGCTGCTACACTGTTCGGTATGAAGGCGGATTGATGAATGAGGAGGTTGAGCCACAGAACATTTACATAATCTGGAGGTTTTCTCTCCTGAACTGTACTCGAAGTTGTATCTGTCAGGTTCACGTCCGGGTGTCCTGTATGGTTTGCCAAAAATCCATAAGTTAGACTTTCCATCTAAATTTCTATTTCGTCCTATTTTTTCTGCAGTGAATATGCCTAATTTTAACTTAGCACGATTTCTATTTCCTGTGTTAAATCCTTTGACTGTAAATGAATATACTCTTGGTAACTCAACTCAATTTGTTAAGGAGATCATATCGTGTCAAAATGCTGATAAAGTTACTATGGCTTCATTTGATATTGAAAGTTTATTCAAAAATATTCCACTTGCAGAAACCACCGAAATAATTATAAATTCCTTGTTTGCTTAGCCTACTGATACAGTTTTAGGTCTAGGCAAATCTTATTCTAAGACGCTTCTTGAACTGTCTGTTATGAACTCTATATTTGTGTTTGCAGGCAATTTGTATAAACAAATCGAAGGCCTGGGGTCTTCCATTATGACCCACATTTGCAAAAATTTTCATGTGTCACTGGGAACAAAAATGGCTGGCCGATTGTCCTGTGGAATTTAAACCAGAATTTTATCGCCGTTACATTGATGAGACGCTTTTGTTGTTTCGTGATCCAAGTCATGCTCAAATGTTCAGGGACTATTTAAATGAGAAACATTCATCAATTGAATTTACAATCGAAATTGAGAATAATGGCTCGTTATCTTTTTTGGACTGAAAAATTACTCGAGTAGGCAAAGCTTTCACTTCTTCAGTTTTTCGTAAGGCTACTTTTACTGGATTGGGCATAAGTTTCTACAGTAACTGTAGCTATATATTTAAAATTAATGCGATTAAAACCTTATTGAATCGTGCCTACAACATTTGCTCTAGTTTTGTGGATCTGCATGCTGAATTTAATTTTTTAGTCTCATTTTTTTTGTAAAAAAGGATTTCCTTCCTCAATTGTTCTGCTCATATTAAAAATTTTTTAGCCAAGAAATATTCAGATATTAACGATGTCGCCGATTCGGTGCAATAGCTCTACTGTGTATTTCCATATTTTGGTGATTTTACGAGCAAGATGTCCCGGGATATTGAAAACCTTTTTGAACACCACTTTCCTGGGGTAAAATTGAATGTAATTACTGTGAATCTGCTGCGAGTTAATTATTTCTTTCGGTACAAAGATAGGATTCCTAAGCGGATGCGGGCATCCCTGGTATATAAATTTAGTTGCGTACAGTGTACGTCTGGCTACGTCGGCATGACGACACTGCCTTTTTACGTAAAGATCGCCCATGGCACCGCGGAGTAAGCTTTCGAACCGGGAGACCTTTAGGTCAACCTCCTCATTCACCAATCGGCCTTCATACTGAACAGTGTAGCAGCCTTATTTCCGAGGACAATTTTTCTATTTTATGCTCTGCATCTAACGAGTTAGATTTGCGCATTTTAGAATCCCTTCACATTGCCAAAGAGATGCCACCTTTAAATAATGCTGATAGTTCATATCCGATAGAAATTTTTTATAGATTTTTTTTACCTATCACTTTGTCACTTTTCTCATTGTTGTCATGAACTAACCAATTTTGGTTTTTATGTTTTCATACATACTGAAGATAGAGCTGGTCTCCGAAACGTTTAAAATTGACTACTTCTCATATTTTAAATTTAGGATCGTTAAATTGAAATAAATATGATACCTATCCGTGCTGAATTTTTCGTCTCTTAAATTTTTATTGAAGATTTACTAGATAAATTAAGATCGAATTTCCAGCTATTTCTATAATAAATTTCAAAAACTTCGAAAAACACCATCAACTATAATTATATAATTGGTGTGATTTTTGTTAGCCTGTTTAGTTGTAAAAGTATAATAATTTTAGGTCGCTTCTGTTTTCAACTATTCATGCTACATAGCTTTCACTTACTGAACGTACGTGCCTCATCGGGAAGTCAAAGTATTAAATTCAGTTAGCGGGCCTGATTAAACTCTGTAATTCAACAGTTACCTAACTAATTTGCTAGGTATGAAAAGCCTCTTTATTTGATCATGCTTTTACTCTCATGATTTATGACCTTCATTTATATGATAAAATACGTATTATTGGAAAGTATCGGCCGGGTTTTACCAATGCCGGTAAAATGACCGATACCGATACATCGGTACATGAATAATTTTATGACAGGAATTTATAAATATTTGTCAACGTTTCGATCTGAATTTCGAATAAAAAAGTAAACCATTTACATTTTTGTGCCACGGCCAAAAAAAAAGACTGTTTGCTGCATTGGCTACTCTGGCTGAAGCTTCATAAAAAAATGACGCTGAAACTCACAAGAGTCGTTTTCTTCTATTTCGCATGGAGTTGAGTTTGGACCCGTAACTTCTGGTGAAGATGGCGATTCTTCAGAAGAAACAAGAGATGGAAGAAATGTAGAATGCTGGTCTGCAGAGGCACCATTTCAAGAGCAAGGGCCCAACTATTACCTTCACCACATCGGTCAATTGGCATTTATCACGATTTATCTTTGTGGTGGGGCTGGTAGTGACGGCAATATGAGCAACGTAAACGCAACAAAATGTGGAAACCAAGCCTGAATTTTCCCTCGTCAGTCTTCAGCAACCTCTGAATTGAAGGACGTCCTTGAAGGTGATCAACGATGTGTTCAGATACATATTTGTGTGTGTGGGAGGGCGGGTGTGTGTGTGTGTGTGTGTGTGTGTGTCTGTGTGTGAGGAGTATGGGTGTGTGGGTGCGGGGGGAGGGGTGTGTGTGTGGGGGGGAGGGGTGTGTGTATATGAATAGCCAGTGTAACTAAGTTCGGGCAAGGTCGATCTGCTGCCGCGGGAGGCCGGTACAAAGTCGAGTAAGGTCGGCAGAGAGCCGATACATAGAATGGAGAAGCCGCGGAAGGTCGAATTGGGGCCGCGGAAAGTCGATATGTAGTCGATAAAGGTGGGAACTTCCGAACAGCTGGAAAGGGAATTCAATGGTTTTTTAGCCGTTTTTTCCTGCCATAAAAAGGGGACATGGCGACCAAAAATCGGCTGCTTTTCCGACTAAAACACGGCTAGAAGTCTTGCCTGCCGCGGCACATAATCGTCTTGAAAACGTCTTAATTTTTGAACTGGGTATTAAGGTGCTAAAGTTGAAGCGCCTCTCGCGCACCCTGGAGAGTTTGTGAGGGAAATCCTCACAACAGAATGAACATTTCCATATGTTTAGAAAAGAAAACACACAAAATAAGTCATTGATTTAATTTTAAAGGAACGGTTATGTTAACGTTTTCACGAAAAAAATTCATCTTATGATTCTTGCACGAGTGACAAGACAGTATTTTGAATAACAGCACAAAACTACTCTGCATGTATGCATTTCAGGCACGCAAGAATCCATACAATTGAACATTTATTCCGCGGTAGATTGTAATTATAATCCATATCTAACAATAGCACCACCTGGGGTACCATTCTGGTCGGTTATTTTTTAAGGAGGTCAACCCAGGCTATTTTCATGTTGATGAGCCATTTTCAAGTTGTTGAAAAAGGATCCTTAGGTGGACTATTCGGTCCTAAAATTTCATGGTGCTGCGGACACAAGATCCCTCCCCCCCTCCATCCAAGGGTGGGTAAGGTTACCAAATATCATGAATTTTCGACCCCATTTCCACCCCATATAAAAAGAAAAAGAAACGGGAAATGGAAAATTTGTTCCCGTTACTTTGTTTACAATGCTTCATGGATTCTAAAATTGTCTTTGGTTTTGTTCTAGTATAAAAACTCAATGAGTTCTTTTTAATTGAAATATCAATGTAAATGAACTAAAAAACCAGTATGTCCATTTTTTTCAAAAAACTTAGGCCTGAATCGATAAAAATGAATAGAGGAAATTGTTTTTCTCTTCAAAAGTTGCATATGATAGTCAAATTTCATAAGAATCAGACTACAAATATAAACTGTCTTAATATGAATAAAAAAGAATTTTTTTAAAGTACAATTCACAGTGTGAATAGGAGTTACGCATGGAGATTATCGAAATAAAAATGGAAACAGCATTCAATTACATAAATTTTCCATTATATAACACTTCAGCGAAAATTTTTGTTTATGGCTTATACCCAAAACCTCTAACTTTCAACATTCAAAAGAAGACTAGTCATTGAGTTTTTATGCTAGAACAAAACCAAAGACAGTTTTAGAATCCTTGAAGCATTGCGAACAATGTTACGCGAACAAATTTTCCATTTAAAACAGTTTTTCTTGTATGCAAAAATTGGTTAAAAAATGTTATGTTATTAGTGATCAAATATCGCTTATATAAAACAAACGAAAAGTTTCAAATGGAATATTTGTTCGCGTAACTTTGTTTGCAATGCTTCAAGGATTCTAAACCTGTGTTTGGTTTTGTTCTAGCATGAAAACTCAATTACTAATCATCTTTTGAAATATCGATAAATATATCCCAAAGACCTAATATTTCGTAAATTTTAATAAAAATTAGGCCTAAATCGAGAAAGTTACATGAGTAAAATAAGTTTCCTTTCAACAAATACTTATACTGGCCGCATTTCAAACGAATCTGATGGAAAAAGTTGAAAAATTGTGTTGACCTCAAAAAAACTAGCCCCACAAGTACATACTTGTAGAAAAAGTGAGCCATAACCATTCGTGTCTTGCACTGATTGTCCTTTCGAATGTACTTTGCGATCAATAATATCGAAATATTGCGCATAAAGGCTCATAGTCTAAATGGTAAAATAGATGACATAAGGGTAATGTTGATCACTAGCGATATAGATATTTTATGCGTATCTGAAACATGGTTCGATCCAAGAGTCGGAAGCTCATATATCAGCATTACCGGCTACACATTTTACTGTCATGACGGTGTCATGAGTAAGAAAGGTAGCGGTTCATTCATTTTCATCAAATATGTCTACTCAATTTCCTTATTTCCAATAAAAGAAAAATGCAAAGACATAGAAATGGTTTGGCTCAATGTTCAGGTAAACAAACACAAGTCTTTCATTGTCGGCAGTCTTTACAGAGATCCGTCAGCATCTCTACGTCAAACATTAGATTTAATCGAAAATACGCTTAAATTAATCTCTGCCGTCAAAAATTCCTTCCATGTTTTCTGAGATTTTAACGTAGATCTGACAAATAAAAACAACCAGCTGAACAAGATGCTGCACAGACTTAATCCTTCACAAATGGTTCAAGAACCAACGCGCATTACTAACACTTCCAAAACTCTTCTTGACCTAGCAATTATAAACAATCTCCATGCAGTACTCACCACCGAGATCTTACCGTCGTTTTCTGATTACCATTCGGTAGAATGTCTAATCAATATTGCAAAAGAGAAAAAGAAATTTTGTTACATCAAACCACTACTAGAACTAGATTAACACTACTAGACTACTAGAACTAGATAAACACTAGAAAGAAAACCACTACTTCCCTGAAATATTTCAAGAAAAGCCATTCGACAGATGGAGTGAATTTCAAGGCGTGGAAAACACCAATGATTGCAATCTATACAAGTTTCGCTTTTCAATGAAAATTTAGTATCAGCCCTTAACGAATGCCCACGAAGAAAGTTAAGCCAAGAATTTCTAAATGGATAACAGACGAGATAAAGGAGTTGAGCAAAGCTAAAAAAATATTGCAGTGTGAGTACAAACTGAACAAACCAGACGGTACGCTTAGAAAGCTATATAAAGATCATGAGAAGATCCTACAAAGAAAAGCTACGGAAGCAAAACGAGACTACTTCCACAAAGAACCGTTGGCAGCAAAACAAAACCCAAAAAGAACTTGGGAAATCATTAGAGAAGTTGCTCAGTAGAAAAAATCAGAGAAATCATCACTTTTGACAACCCCTCAAAAACGGCGAATGACTTTAACACTTTCTTCTCAAAAGTTGGCGAAGATGTTTTCAATTAAGTGTCTAGGACAGTTTCAGACACATCTACAGAGGCATATCTGAGCGTTGCTTCATACCCAAATATTAGAAACAAATGGAGACCAAGGCAGGTTATCGTAACAGAGATAGAAAAAATCTCATACGCACTAAAAAATACTAAAGCGACAAGACATGATGACATTAGCCTCTAATATATGAAAGACAGCTTTTCCGTCACAGCACCCGTGATTTGTTTGATAATAAATAGATCTATAGCCACAAATAAGTTTCCCGATTAATGGAAACTATCCACTATTAAGCCATTACATAAATCTGGTGCTACAGACCAATCAGTTTCCTGCCTGTTACGTCCAAAATATTAGAAAAGTAATAAAAAACCAGTTCTCGTCTAACTTAGACGAGTCACATCTACTCCACCGCAATTAATATGCTAATAGAAGAAACACCAGTACTCAGTTTAACAAAACAGAAAAAATTTACAATGAAATGGACCAAAAAAATTAACTCTTATACTATTGCTTGATCTGTCCAAAGCTTTCAACATTGTTGAGCATGAAGAACTTCGATAACAAATTTTAAACCTAAGAAGAGACACTCAGTGGTTTGAAAACTACCTACTAAACCGCTCTCATGCAGTGAACGTGAATAACAAAACATCACCATTCATACCAAATAATTTTGACGTTTCTCATGGTTCAATTCTCGGCCCGCTCCAATTTTCAATTTTCATCAATGATTCCCCCACTATGCAGGCTAACACAAAAATTTCAATGCATGCTGATGACGTACAAATTCCCATGACAAGTTTGACAGCGGATTTGAAAGAAACACAAGTCAACGTTGAAAACGTCCTAAGAAATCTGAAACTGTGTTATGACCATAATGGCCTCAAACTTACCGCGAGTATAACGTAATGCATTATTTTGGATCACAGAATACGACCAAAATTTTACCACCATTTACGCTTACATTTGGAGACGATAAAATTGAATCAGTAGCTAAGGTAAAAAATCTTGGTGTTTGGTTCAACATAAATATGACTTTCAACTCACGCGTAGAAACAGGGTACACAGTGTACAACAAAATGTTTTAATGTTTTTTATGTTTTTTCATCGCATTAAAAACACACTTGACAAAAAATCCAGGTTATTTGTGATTTACTCTTCAGTTTTATCGCGTCTGGACTACTGCAGTCTAGTACGGGGAGATTTACCTCAATATCGTCAGAAAGAGTTACAAAAATCTATTAAAAATGTACTACATGAGAGTTACAAATGTACTTTGCAGCCAAAATGGTATTCAAAGGAAATTTCAAGAAACACTTCACGCCACCCCTCTTTTAAGAAAACTCCACTGGACCCCAATACCGAACAAATTCATGGTCCAAAAAGCTCGACGAGTGTTTTAATCCATGTACCTTCCTCAGAGTAATGCAGATGTGGTATAAAATTTTCTATCTATTACCCCAAACTACAAACTAAATCGGAGGAATGATGTCTTGGTCAGTTACCGTTCATCTAACGTGGGACAGAAAGCTCTCTCAGTTTCTGGAGCTCTTTTGTGGAAGAAGCTTCTCGAGCATATCAAAAACTCCAAAAACTGTAAAAGAATTTAGAATAAATGTGTCACGTCATTTTGCATCTCTGTCATAGGGCCTGTAACACTTCGGTGTGAATTTCCCACTTATCTGAAATTTAGATTTTTCAAAAATTTCCGTAGAAAATTAGTAATTAATTATTTTTTACGTTTGCAGAATCATTCTAATGTTGATCTTAATCATTTCTGTCGACTATAATAAGCAAGGCAACCGTCAGCTCAATGCAGCGGAATAAAGGTCGTTTTCTTAATTATTAGTAGTACTCTCTCATACTTTCTCGTCCTAATTTTCTTTATTTTCTATTTCTGTATTTTATGTTTAACATCCGTTCGATAAACAAACTCTGAAATACATTTTTGTTTGTACATCAGTATACAGGTTCATAGATGTGAGGATTGTGCTGTGTTTTAAATAAATTAACTTTTAGCTAACGTCGTCTCACCATTACGAAATCATCCACGAAGGTGTTTCAATCGATTTCGGCTGAGCTGGGGGGAGGGGGAGTTTTAGCATTTTTTAATTTTATTAATTTTTCTCTGCGTTCAGCGCACACTAGCACTGAACTCTCAAACAGAAATAACTCTAAATATCAGTACATAAAATTATTACTCTGAACCACTGTTTAATTTATATATACGGGCCAAATTTTATAAATATTTACCACTCAGTAGTGATATCCGGCCACAATAGTATTCCATTTTATCCCATGCACCCATGTCAGCATAATGCTTAAGAACCCGAGATTTATTTTTGGTTGTAATTCTTTGACTGTAACCTGAGCTTTCTTAAAAATTTCTATTGTGACATTAAAAATCAGTTCATTTTTACGTTTCCCGGAGTCTTTTTTCTCTGTAATTATTTCTTTCCAAGTAATTTCTTACGCTCACAGTGAGCTCGACTGTCTTTTTCAATGTAGGAGGAGATAAGTTTTTTTAATTTGTATCTTTTAGTATTTTTTCCTTTATGTTCATTTTCAATCCGTATATAAATTAATGTGTGCGTGTGTGTGTACATACATATGTACGCAGCCACATGCAGGGATATATCTGTGCATCCGTATGTAGGTGTATGTCTATCTACATAAATATATAAATATGTTTCTATCTCCATTTTTTACTTGGAAATAACTCGGTTAATCAATTTTATTGCTCGTGCGAAATGATTCAGAAATTGATCTAACACTATCACTAGAGAGCATTTCTGTGAATAAGGAAAATGAAAAATACAATTAGACAAATGATATAAAGCGCAACTTGAGCATATGAATCGTGGAAAAATTAGTTGTCTGTCCGTATGTTGAACAGGCTGTAAATTTTTATTTCGAGTATATGTTTATTTGCGCGTTTCTGCCAAAATTCTGTAGATATTCGCTACTCATATGTGATATCTGTCTTACACTGTATCTCCATTTTATCCCATGTATCCATGTCCGCTTGATGTTGCTGAGAATACTAAGAGGATATGAAATCGATTTTGTTGATGTTGTTTCTCGACTGTAACTTGAATTTTCTTAAAATTTTTGTTAGGAAATTAATAACTCTTTCATTTTTACGTTTTCCGAAGTCTTTTTCCTCCTACTTATTTTTTCTTTCTCTTACGATTACACTGAGCTTGACTGTCATTTTAGATGTAGCATGAGCAAGATTGTTTTTTGTTTATTATTATTTTACTTATATTCTTTTTCAATACGTATATATATGAACATGTGTGCGTAAGTAGGTGTGTATGTGTGCGCACGTATATATGTATGTCTATGTGTGTGCGTACATATACATGTTCATATATATGTACACTCATATGCATATAAATGTTTTTATTTGTATTTTTTGAGTTAAAACAAAACCTCAAGACTCATTATATTTTACCTCAAACTCTGCCAGCACTTAACACTTAACCATATTTCAGAAAATCATATTTATTGCACTTCCTTAATGATTCAAAAATGAATCGATCACTACCCCAGAGGGCGCATCTGTGAATAGAAAATATGAAAAAAATAAACAGACGAATGAAATAAAGCTCTCAAGAAAAATTATCATCTCTCTGTGAGTATGCTCCGCAATTAAGCCATGAATTTCATTTTGCAAGTAGGTTTGTTTGCGCGTTTCTTTACTAGATATGCGTGTTTTGTTACTTGATGTTCTTTATAAATGACTTGGTGACTAACTTTTTCTCAATACTTGAAGGTCAGTTTCGGCGGTGTTTCAAGCGGTTTCGGTATAGCGTTTTTTGTCTTTTCTTTCTTCGATTCATCAAATAATTTAGGAATTCCGAAGAATTCTCTAGTAGTATTTAAATTATTTACAAGTTGTCAGATGTCTCTTGGGATATAAAATCTCCAATAGATGATATTTTTTATTTAACTAGCCATTGACAGGGTTAATCTATTTGCACGCCACGTATGTCTTGTCTATTAGTACGCCTCGTATGATTTATCTATTTGTACAGCTCGCATAGCTTGTCTATTAGTACACCTCGTGTGGTTTATCTATTAGCACACCTCGTATGGTTTGTCTATTAGTAGACCACGTATAGTTTGTCTATTAGTACTCTTCGTATGGTACGTTTGTCTAAGGTCGTCTTATATTAAGAAATATGTTAAAGGCCAATATGTTGTCATGTATCTCATGTGCCAACGTTTTTGGAAATAATCGGTTTTTCTTTCTTTTTCTGTCCTAACAAAGAAACACAAACCATTCAGAAGATGAGCACAAAGAGCACGGTCCATGCATGGTCGGCTTATGGCGCTGAAAGTTGTTTCTCGGAAGATTCCTCAAATCCCATCTTCCTACTGCAGACCTTATGATGCGTAGTTTCTAAGCTCAGTTTGTCTGTAATATTTGATAAATTCTCCTAACCCCATTAAAAAGCTCAAAAATTTTGAGTTCTTGATAAGAAAATTTAACATCTATATTTTATCCTTAGCAACAGAATATCACATTGCTCAAAATTACATTTCTGCTTTCGAAAACCCTGCACTTGACGAAAATGACGACTAGTTTTATTCGTTCCTTTTAGGAATAGTAGCATTCAGAGCCAGAATAAAATGGTTTTCATCAGAATTCTATAAAATACTTAATTAATAAACGTGTTTACTGCATGCAAGTACTGAACGATACCTGGAAGCCATCCATCAATAAACAACACCAACCGCTGTCAGAAACATGCAGATTGTGTGTTCGCATCAATTGCTGCCATATCTACTGATTGCGTTTCTCGAATAATATTAATTTTATAAATTTTCCTGAAGTAATTCCGTCATGAGCGGTGTGTAACGTAAATTATCACGTAACACTGGCTATGGTTAAATGATATTGAATTTTACGGGTGGAGCCAGTAGAGAGATATTTTATCTTCTGTGGTAATATACTGTTGAAGACAGGGTTCTCGTATGCGTATTCTACAATGATTTTCTTTCATGAATTATTATAGTGGCTTCCTCTTCAGCTTTTGAGCAGCCAAAGGTAGCAGTTGAGGCAATGATGTTCAAAACTTGACTGGTTGTCCAAAAACCTGGCAGTGTACTTATGGTAGCAGAAATTATTTTTACTTCACAGCTGGTGTTCATACCTGCACGCAGTGCGAAATATTCAGCGAGAGAGCCCTCAAAATTCTGAATATCATTTTACATACCCCAATAATTCTTTTTAAACGTCTTTTTAAACTACTAATAAAACGTCGTTTTAATTCTTTGAAAAAAAAAATCGTTCCAATTCAGCTTGGACAAAGAGTGCTAGGTAATTCACATATCGTGACTAACGAAGAGGAACAAACTCGGGGAAATATCTCAATATATTTAGCTGGAACTCCATCTTCTGATCGAAATTGGAATACCGCCTAATCAGAGCTTCTTCAAAATATCCGCCTCCGACCTCAACTCGTTAGCATCTTTAGCTACGGTGTTGCAGAAAAAAAGTAAGAAAGAAAGAAAAAAAGAAAAACCGTTTATTTCCAACGACGTTGCCATGTGAGATACTTGCCAACATATTGGGTATTGGTTTTTAAAAATTCCTTAATATAAGACGTCCTGAGACAAACGTTCCATTATGCCGCTAGAGGTGGTGCTTGGTCGTGGTAAGGAAACTCCGGAGACGTTTTCTTAGGTGTTTACTTCGAGGAGGTGACGAGAACGATAGCAGCAGGGCTAAGATGCCTACTGCTTATAAAGACTCCGACGTGCAAGGGGGATGGGGTTTCGCGTACACCATACGAAGAGTACTAATAGACAAACTATCCGAGGGGTACAAATAAACAAACCATACGAGACATCCTAATAGACAAACTATACGAGGTGTACAAATAGACAAACTATCAGAGGTGTACAAATATAGACCATACGAGGCATACTAATAGACAAACTATACGAGGCCTACTAATAGACAGACCATGCGTGACATGCTAATAGTTCAACTGTGTCAAGGGATAGTTGAATAAGAATGAAAAATATCTTCTCATGGATATTTTATATTCCAAAAGATGGCTGACAACTTATGAATAATTCAAATATTACTAAAGAATTCTTCGGAACTCCTAAGTTATTAGTTGAATCGACGTAAGAAAAAGACAAAAAACGCTATACCGGAGCAGATTGAAACACCATCGTAAATGGCAATCAAGTATTGAGAAAGGGTTAGTCACAAAATAATTTATAAAGAACGTCGCGCAACACAGCACGCACATCTAGAAATGCGTAAGCAAACTTACGCGCAAAAATGAAATTCTTGGCTTGTTTAGCATACAGACATAGAGATAGTTTTTTCAAGAGCGCTTTATTTCCTTTGTCAGTTTATATTTTTAATTTCTTCTATTCACAAAAATGCCCTCCGGTATCGTGATAGATCTATTTTTGAATCATTAAGCAAGCGCAATAAGTATATTTATTTCTGAAATATGGCTCAGTGTTAACTGGTCGCAGAGCTTTAGGTGAAATGTAATGTGTCTTATGGTTTTGCTTTCACTTAAAAAAATAGAAATAGAAACAGATATATTCATATAAGTGTATAGATATGAACATGTATATATACGCACACACATAGACATACATATATGCGTGCGCACACTTACATACAGATATTCTATTCATATATATACATATTGAAAATGAACATAAGAAAAACAATAATACACATAAAAAACAATCGTGCTCATGCAACATCTAAAATGACAGTCAAGCTCAGTGTGATCGTACGAGATAACCTGAGGAAAAAGACTTCGAAAAACAAAACAAAAATGAAATGGTTTTTAAATTCCTAACAAAAATTTTAAGAAAACGCAAGTAACAGTCGAGAAACAACAACAACATAATCGGTTTCATGTCCTCTCGCTATTCTTTGCAACATCATGCAAACAGCGGTACATGGGATAAAATGGAATATTATTGAGGCCGGATATCACTACTGAGGGGTAAATATTTATAAAATTTGGCACGTAAAGGTAGCTTAAACAGTGGTTCAGAGTAATAATTTCAATTACCGAAAATTAGAGTTATTTCTGGTTTGAAAGTTCAGTGCTAGTGTGCGCTGTACGCACAGAGAAATTTAAAATATTAAAAACTGCAAAAATTCCACCTCCCCTAGCTAGCTCAGCCGAAATCGATTGAAACACCTTCGATGGATGATTTCGCAATAGTGAGACAACGTTAGCCAAATCTTAATTTATTAAAATAATAGGCACAATCCTAACATCCATAAACCTGTATACTGATGTACACACAAAAATGTATTTCAGATTTTGTTGTACAAAATTCTGGTGGGAGAAGTAAATGGTCCCGATCATCGATTTTTCTGGCAGGCAAGCGAGCCACACAGAAGACAAAGTAGAGCCTTGGCTGGGCCTTAAGGCCTGTTGACACGAGGGGTGAGCGAGCGCTCCACCGGGAAAGAGAGGCTTAAACCCCGCCCATTTTCTCTCGTTTCAGGCTCAATGGAGCAGTAGACAACAGTCTGTCTATGTTTGGTCTTCGTCGAGCGAGTCAATGCTTCCCAGTGCAATTTCAGACGCTGAACGTGTAGGGTGTGCGTCTCTGCTCCCTGCCTACACGTTCTCTTGGAAAAGTGGCGTTTAGCTGCCATAAAAGGACTTTTTTAAGCCAACGCTTCGCCCACATTTTCCTTATTCGTTTTTGTTTCTTCTTTATAGCCGCGACAACTGATAGAGATTGAAAACGCCATTGCCTGTCGCAGAGCCACCTTCGTACGTTCTCTCCCTACCGCTGCTAGGAGCAGACTGAGGATTTTACTTGGAGCAGTCTGCACCTCTGCCATGGTCCGTGTGGACACGCTGACTCGAACAAGCATTTTACTGAGCTCGTGGTGGAGCGCTCACCCACTCCTCGTGTCAACAGGCCTTTAGAGGCTAGTTTGCCAACATACCCTGCCGCCGCCACCACTAAGCTTAGCGCGAGCTTTACTGCACCCCAAGAAGGCCTGCGTTGCTGCACACAATTTCACCGCCGCTGGCAATGGAGTCCGAGCCTCGAGGGGTGGGAAGGAGTGGTTCCCATACCTGGGGTCTCAACGTCACGCTTCGCGGCTTTTCGCTTCTGCTGCTGCGGCGCCGTGTTGTGAGACGAGGTGAGGCTCGCTAGCTGGCAGCCAGACGTTTCTCTCGCCCCTTGCTCGATTTTGATGATAAGTGGATAATCCCACAGGACCGAACCTTTTATCTAAACTTTACCACCAGGTTTTGTGCCGTAGTGTACTTATTAATAATAGCTTGATTCTGTGAAACTTATTCTCTAATTCTAATTCTGTGAATCTTATTCGCTAATTCTAATTCTGCGAAACTTATTCTCTAATTCTGTGAAACTGACTCTCTAATTCTAATTCTGTGAAACTTGCTCTCTAATTATAATTCAGTGAAGCTTGTTTTCTGATTCTATTTCTGTAAAACTCGTTTTCTAATTCTAATTCGGTGAAACTTATTCTCTAATTCTATGAAACTTACTCTCTAATTCTAATTCTGTGAAACTTGTTCTCTAATTCTAATTCTGTGAAACTTGTTCTCTAATTCTAATTCTCGCAATTTATTCTAGCATTAATATGTGCTTATTCATCTATTCTAGCTTCTCTTGTCCTGCGTGCAGGTGCCTGTGTGAGGTCCCAGCGGCACAGACGCCAATGTCGCCAGATTTGGACGCCGCCCACCCCTTTTCCTCCACCTCCGTGTTGCTACATTAAGTTGCCATTCGCACCAATTATTTAATTATGTAGTACTATTGAGGTTTATTAACCTATCTGTTCGTTGTACAGTTATTATTAATCACTGCGTAATAAACACTACAAGTACTTAGTAAGTGGATGGTACAGCAGAATACCAAAGTTAACCTGCATTAAATCATTATAAAAAGTTATGACAACGACCGCTGGTGTTTGGCCATTCGACCCTCCATGTCGTCACTCACGAAGAGGCATTTTTAAACTTTTTTAACTTAACCTTGAGGAGACCATCCCACTTTTTCAACTTTTTTAGTCCGATTCGTTTGAAAGTTGGCCAGTATATGAATTTTGTAACAGTAAACCTTTTTTACTCACGTCATTTTTTCGAATTAGGCCTTACTTTTTTTTTTGACGAAAAATGTGTTTTTGGTATATTTTTATTGAAATTTCAGATTGGGACTCCTCCTTCAGTTTTGATGCTAGAACAAAAACAAAGACAGTTTTAGAACCCTTGGAACATTTCTAACAAACGTGCGTTCAGTTTTTTTTCAAATTCAAATTTTTTCTATTTTTTCAAAAATTTTTAAAATTTCAAAAATCAGCAACAATTTTTTAGGTTTAGAGCTATATATTTTTTCAAAGAATTCGAATTTGAAAAAAGCCGAGCAAGCGTTTGTTAGAAATGTTTCAAGGATTCTAAAACTGTCTTTGGATTTGTTCTTGCATCAAAACTCGAGAACTAGTCGCAGGATGAATGTTGAAAATTCAAAGTGTTGGGTACAAGCAAAAAATAAAATTTTGTGTTGAAGTGTAATATAATGAACAATTGATGTAATTGAATGCTGTTTTAATTTTTATTTCGATACTTTCCATACATAACTTCATATTCAAACTGTGAATTGTGATTTCATAAAAAAAAATTATAAAAATTTTTACTCATCAAAAAAATTTTTTTTTTTTTAGTCTGATTCTTATGAAATTTGACTATGATATGTAACCTTTGAAAAGAAACACAATTGATTCTATTCATTTTTTTGATTCAGGCCTTAGATTTTGCAAAAATTTGACATATTGGTTTTTAGGTATTGATATTTCACTAATATTGATATTTCAAAATGGAACTCCTCCTTCAGTTTTGATGCTAGAACAAAAAAAAATGTAGTTTTAGAATCCCTGAAACATTTCTAACACACTCACGTTCGGCTTTTTTTCCATATCCTATTTGTTCTCTTTATATATGGGGTCAAAATCAGGAAAAAGTTAAAAAAATTTGGGTGCTTTTCATTGATATCGATATTTCAAAATGGGTCTCCTCCTTCAGTTTTGATGCTAGAACAAAAACAAATGCAGTTTTAGAATCCTTGGAACATTTCTAACAAACGCTCGTTCGGCTTTTTTCCATTTCCCATTTGTTCTCTTTTTATATGGGGTCAAAATCGGGAAAATTGAAATATTTCGGTCCCTTCACCCCCCCCCCGGGAGGGGGGGGAATTATTGTCGTAGCGCCATAAAATTTTAGGAACGAATAGTCTACCACCTAAGGGTCCTTCTACAACAAAAACATGCAAAATGACCATGACATCGACAGGATCTGGCAAGGGCCTGGGATGGCCTCCTTAAACTAACTGAACTTGGTCTAACCTAACCCAATCTAACCTAACTTAACCTAACCTCTTAACCTAACTTAACTAAACTTAACCTAACCTAAATTAATTTAACCTAACATTTCTGTAGCTGCTTGGAGGTGGTGCTGTAGCGCACCGGAGGTGGAGGGAGAGGGGTGGGCGGCGTCCAAATCTGGCGGCATTGGCGTCTGTGCGTCCCGGCGGCGCTCGTTGTAAAAGCTTGCCTCTGCCCCCCTTCTATCATTATCACCTGTGCTGCATGCCAGATACCGCCAGATCTTGCATGCACCTGCGATGCATGCCAGATACCGCTATTTTCTACAGATCATTCCCCATCGAAACTGCCTGTTAATTTGGATAAAAAGACAAAAATATTACGAATTTTCCAATTATATATTGTTGTCGTAATTTTTGTCATAAGTTTTGAGAATTTCATTAGTATTTAATCCTTTTGCGGGAATATAAATACTAGATATCAACTGAACACGCACGTTTAAAGACTGTTCGTTTTGTCTCACAATAGTTGGTGTCAAGCAAAGTGAACAATATCTATATTCAAAAAGCTGTCGTTACTTAGTTATTACATAATTAAGTTATTAATGCAATGTTCCTATAGCTTCTGCCGATTTCAAAATTTTAGACTCAGCTTCAACCCCGCATGACCTCAGAATTGTAGAGTCCTTGCATATCTTCAAGCGAAACCCTCATATGAACAATATGGCAGTTCGTACCTTTTACAAATAGTGAATAGGTAGATTCCTCATCAGAACCAGCCTAATTTCATTTCATACTTATGAGTCACATGTATTCTTTTTGTGCTCCTGTATTTTATTCTATGTTTTTGTCCGTCTCATACGTTGTATTTTTTCTTATATGAAATATTTGTAGTACCTACAATCTATTTCACTTTGATCTTATATTTCAGACGTAATTCTTTTGTTTTTCGTTTGAACTGTTGATGGAACTAGACTCCGAAACGTTTTCATAGTGAAGATGATAAATTTTATCGGAATTTCCTTCGTTTTTAAGTTTCTGAAAAGGTTGCGATTAAAGCAAACCACTGACGTGTTCAGATATATTAAGTTAATATAATTACAACCTGCTGGCTAACTGTACGGAGATAACGCTAGTTTGTGCAAAATGTTTTACGACAAGAGGTACACAATTTCACCAGCAGAATATGGCCAGATGAACAATTTTTTCTATGAAATTTTCAGAACACTTTTGGGTTTTCGAGATATTAGCAGTTAATTGTTTTAAAGTATGAAATTTTACGGTACAATTACTCTCAATATTTAGTTTGAAGTTACGAGATAAACACTTCTAATGTACGAGGGTGTACTACGATGAAATTTCCTTTTAGTGATTTTCGATTAAAAGGTTTCAGCAAAAACGTTTTGAATGGAAATGTAAGAAAGATCTCGTGGCCAAAATTTCAGCGGCTGCTGGTGAGATTTCTGAAATACCAGACGTGTTTCCTAATATCTGACTGTCGTTAACACTTTTTATATAGAATATACAGTATAAGGGAAATAAGAGAACACAATACGGTAGTTATTGGCGGTATCTGGCATGCATCGCAGGTGTATGCAAGATCTGGCAGTATCTGGCATGCAGCACAGGTGATCATGATAGAAGGGGGGCAGAGGCAAGCTTTTGACACGAGCGCGTCGCGATGCGAACGAAGAGAGCAGAAACTGTTGTTGCTTTTTATTAAAGAAAATATTGTGATTTTGGAAAGGGATAACTTTCCAGTTAGTTGACTTAAACTTTTATTTTCCTTCGCCCTATTAACCGTAAATAGAAAGTAAGATGGAAAAATTTAATCTCAAGCAAATTCTTACAATTTTTTGTATACATGTTTATCATACGGATGTTAAATATAAAATACAGAAAGAGAAAAAAAAGAAGAGAAAGTATTCGAGAGTACTAGTAATAAATAAGAAAAAATGACCTTTAATCCGCTGCATTGAGCAGACGGTTGCCTTGCTCATTATAGTCGACAGAAATAATTGAGATCAACATTAGAATGGTTTAGCGAACGTCAAAAAGAATTAATTAATAATTTTTCAAAACCAAAATTTCAGATAAATGGGAAATGCACACCGAAGTGTGTCAGGCCCTATGACAGGTATGCAAAATAACGTTACACATTTACTCTAAATTCATTTCCAGTTTTAGAGTTTTTGATATGCTGGAGAAGCTTGTTCCACAAAAGAGCTCCAGAAACTGATAGAGCTTTTGTCCGACGTTAGATGAACGGTAACTGACCAAGATATCATTCCTTCGATTTAGTTTTTAGTTTGGGGTATTGGATGGAAAATTTTTCACCGTATCTGCATTACAGGAGGTACAGAGATTAAAACACTCGTAGAACTTTTTGGATCATGAATCTGTTCGGTATTGGGGTCCAGTCGAGTTTTCTTAAAAGAGGGGTGGCATGATCGTATTTTTTTGTAATTTCCTTTGCATACCACTTTGGCTGCAAAATTGATACGTTTTTGCAACTCTTTCTGACGATATTGAGGTAAATCTCCCCACACTAGACTGCAGTAGTCCAGACGCGATAAAACTAAAGACTGAATCACTAATAACCTGGATTTTTCGTCAAAAGTGTTCTTCATCCAAAAGTGTTCATCTCTATCGGTCCGGTGAGCTTTTTCTGTTTTGTTGTTGGAAAAGGACCCTTAGGTGGTCGACTACTCGGTCCTAAAATTTTATGGCGCTACGGACACTAGATAACCCCCCCCCCTCCGCAGGCAGGGGGGGTGAGAGGACTCATAATCCTGAATTTTCGACCCCATTTCGACCCCATATAAAAACAAAACAAAACAAAACGGGGAATGGAAAATTTGAAACCATAACTTTGTTTACGATTTTCAACGATTCTAAAACTATCTTTGGCTTTGTTCTAGCATAAAAACTCAATGAGGTCTGTTCATTTGAACTATCAATAAAAATGAACTAACAAACCAATATGTCCAATTTTGTCAAAAAACTAAGGCCTGAATAAAAAAAATGAATAAAGGAAATTATGTTTCTTTGGAAAAGTTACATATAATAGTCAAATTTCATAAGAATCAGACGAGAGATATAAATTTTCATAATTTTTTATAAAAATGCATAATTTTTTCTCTTTGTAAATTTCAATTCACCGTGTGAATATGAAGTTCTGCATGGAGATAATCGAAATAAAAACGAAAGCAGCATTCAATTACATAAATTGTCCATCATATTACCCTACAACAAAAAATTTTGTTTATTGCTTTATACCCAAAACCTCTAACTTTCAACATTCAATAGAACACTCGTCAGTGAGTTTTGATGCTAGAACAAAACCAAAGACTGTTTTAGAATCCGTGGAACATTTCTAACAAACGAATTGAAGAAAACTTTCATATTTGGGGGAAGAAAATTATGTGGCTGAAAACCAAAAATAATGTATTTTTGATGTATTGATAAAATATCGCTTATCATAAGAATTATTTACATATGGTCCACTTTTCTTCAATACGTTTGTTAGAAATGCTTCAAGGATTCTAAAACTGTGTTCATTTTTGTTCTAGCATCAAAACTCAATGACGAGTGCTCTTTCGAAATGTGCTCAAATATGTTCCAAAAACTAATTTTTAGTAAAAAATAAGGCCTAAATCAAAAAATTTACGCAAGTAAAAAGTTTACTTCTAACATATACATATGCCGGCCAAATTTCAAAAAAATCGGATGAAAATAGTCAAAATCTTGAGATGATTCCCTCTTATTGTTCGTAGGATCTTCTCATGACCTTTATTAAGCTTTCTGAGCGTACCGTCTGATTTTTTCAGTTAGTACTCACGCTGCAAATTTCTTTTAGCTTTGCTCAACTCTTTTATCTCGTCTGTTCTCCATTTACAAATTCTTGGCTTAACTTTCTTCGGGCGCATTCGTTAAGGGCTGATACTAAATTTTCATTGAAAAGCGAAACTTGTACATTTACATCATCAGTGTTTTCCATGCCTTGAAATTCACTCCATCTGTCGAATAGCTAGCTATTCATGAAATATTTCAGAGGAGTAGTGGTTTTTCATGCGACATGTAATGTAACAAAATTTCTGTTTCTCTTTTGCAATATTGATTAGACATTCTACCGAATGGTAATCAGAAAACGACGGTAAGAACTCCTTGCTGAGTACTGCTCGGTGATTGTTTGTAATTGCTAGGTCAAGAAGAGTTTTTGAAGTGTTAGGAATGCGCGTTGGTTCTTGAACCATTTGTGAAGGATTAAGTCTGTGCAGAATCTTGTTCAGCTTTTTTTTTTATTTGTCAGATCTACGCTAAAACCTCAGAAAACATATAAAGACTTTTTGGCAGTAGAGATTAATATAGGCGTTATTTCAATTAAATCTAATGTTTGACGTAGAGATGCTGACGGATATCTGTTAAGAATGCCGATAATGAAAGATTTGTGTTTGTTTACTTGAACATTGAGCCAAACCATTTTTAAGTCTTCGCATTTTTCTCAAATGGAAGTAAGGATGTTGAGTATCCATCTTTGATGAAAATGCATGAAGAGCTACCTTTCTTACTCTTGACACCGTTATAACGGTACAATGTGTAGCCGGTAATGCTGAAATATGAACTTTCGACTCGTGGATCGAACTATTTTTCATATACGCGTAAAATATCGATTTCGCTAGTGATCAATATTACCTTTATGTCATCCATTTTACCATTTAGACTGCGTGCATTTATGTGCAATTTTTTGATATTATTGATAGCAAAGGACCTTCGAAAGGACAATCAGTGAAAGAAAGACTCGAACGGCTATGGCTCACTTTTTTCTACAAGGATGTACCTTGTGTGACTAGTTTTTATTCAAAATTGACCGACAAGAACCGGTACCCCAGGTGATGCTATTCTTAAATATGGATCATAATTACAATCGACCGAACAATAAATGTTCAATTGTATGGAGTCTTGCGTGCTTGAAATGCATACATTGAGTAGTTTTGCGGTGTCATTCAAAATACTGTCAGGTCTCTCGTGCAAGAATGATAACTTGAATTTTTTCGTGAAAAAGTTTACAGAACCGTTACTTAAAACTCAAATCAATGACTTATTTTGTGCATTTCCTTTTCTAAACATGGAAATATTCATTCTGGATGTATGCTCCAGTTTTACCCAACATGACCCTCCAAGCAAATCTCGCAAAGGCAGGGTTTGGTAAGATCTTAGAATTAATTACATAATATTTTAATATTTGGGTGCATGAAAAGGAGACGTTTCTTTATAAGTGTTTTATTCGCCAAAATGGCATATGCTCTCCACATAGCAAGAATCAAATCAAATAATCAATAAGGTTTGAAAATACATCTTGTATGCATCATTGAAAAAATTAAAATCTAGAATTTGTTCTGGAGTGCATAATCCTTGTCCACAGAGAGACATAGATTTCTTTCAGCAGTATTCTACCATACATCGGAGGAACGACAATAACTGCAAGGGGAAAGTAACAAAAATTAGTACGATATTGATAGTTTCGTTGCTATATTCGATTTTTGTTGGCATGATATTTGTGAAGTTGACTGCAAGAATCTTCTTAAAAATTTAAAATATTTACAAATTACTCATTTCAGCACATGTTTGGGAATGAAATGCCGTCTTGTTTGTAATCGTACTCAGCTCTAGTGATAATAAACAATAACCGCTGCCTAAGCACAGGATAATAATCTTACAATAAAGACATGCTTAGTATTATCAGTTTTGCTGAAACGACTAATTAACTTCAGTATAACGAGAGTAACAGTACAATTTGCGGCATAAGAAGGATCCTCACTTGGAAAGGCTGCTGGAGAATGCTTGAACATGCGTCAAAACCATCTTTCATTGCAGCTTCATAAGGTTGTTCATGCGCCGTCGACTCAACGAGCCGTTTAAGCTCATCAGGATCTAGAACACCTTCTCTGAACTGTTGGCAGAAAATAAGTGGAAGAATGAAAGGTGATTAATACTAGCGTTGGGTGTATACTCAACTCTCTTTTACATTTCAACGCAAATGTAAGGGCAATAAAAATCAGTCTGCTAGGTATACTGACTATTTTAAATAAAACTCATGCCATTCTCCCTCGAAGTTTCAAAATATTTATTCGATCTTAGGGACAATAAATGTTTTAATTTGAAAAACTTATGCTTGATGTACTGCCGTTGGAAGATCCAAGTCATGAATATGTCTTGAGGAACAAATAGAATGCACAAAATATTAGCTAGTAAATACAAAACAGTGTACAGGTAAAAAACGAAGCCCACATCGAGTAAAAAATGACAGAGGCTGATCCGATTTTTTCGCAATGTTTTACCTGACTACCTGTTGGAGGCGCCAGTGAACTACTTATGATAGCTTGAAAATTATATGGCAGCCGAATCGACCTCGTTTTAGATCTAACGACGCTAACGAGTATTACTGTCATGAATTTATATACCGCTATTTTTTTCGGAAATACTCCAAATTTAAAGTAGTTCAAGCTTTTGTAGGCTTTCTATTTATTCTCATAAATGATTTTTTATCCAAGAGAAAAGTTATCGCGATAAACGAATTGAAAACTATCTGAGCATTTCATCGAAATTGCAAATCCCGTTGAAACACTGTTCCAGATTGATTAATTATATACGATTCGTCTACCACGTACACACAACCAACCCACTACCCACGCCACTTTCGAACCCCAAATTTTTAAAGAATATCGTTATACGAACACATTATTTGCTATTGCTCTATCATTTGTCATTGACTGTTTCCATAATTTTGTCTAGATATTGTTTTAAACCTGTGAAATGTAAATGAATTATTGTGATTTGTGTAGAAAACACTTCTATGTGATTATTTTAATTTCTGTTCGTCTGATACGTTTGGCTTTGAATGAGTCTATTTTTTCATGTATCGCGTTGTTCCACGTATATTATAACGGAATTTAAACAGGTTTTTTACACAACATTCCCTGTGCAGTCCACTTTGCGAACGTTAATGCAACGACGTTTTCTCCGACCACAATATTACACCATTTAGGTTGCGGCTGTGTGCCACCTAAACATTTTACACCCAGTGATCGTATAAGCTTTCCAATGTACCTCATATTGAAGCCTTTGCCTTGCTCGGCTGTTACATCAACCAGTACAATGTATTCGTGCTGAGTTAAGAAACTTTCACGGTGCTGAAGTTCGGATATTTAATTGGAACTCATGAATTTCCCAAACAGGGATACAGCGTAAAAATGTTCGCGTATTGCAGCCATTACGAAAATGAAGGAGGCAAGTTCAATGAAAATAATCGTTCCAGGCGCCATTTTTTCCCGCTGAAATGAAGGAAATAATTTAGGGAAATTCTCGTTCATTTCTTCATTTCTTCACTCATTTGACATTCAAAATGGAAATAGTAATAATTTGCAATTGAAATACAGATTGAACGATTTAACGTAAAAGCGTCAAATTAGAAAATGGTCGGTACCAGTGTGCAATTTGATACTCGTGAGCGATGGCAGACAGACAACCATTGGATTAGTAGCTTAGAATTAAATTGTTATTTCATGGTTAGATGTCGCTGATGGACAAATGTAAGGAATGTTACAATGAATCTCACCGCGCCCACTCTAAACGTATCGCACTGCAACCGAATTTCTTTTCTTCTATCGTCATCAGAACCTGCAACAGAGACCATATAAGACACGGATAAAGTTTTGGTCTGGTATTTTTTACGAGGGACAAATATTAATTCAAACTTACAACATGACCTAAAAAGAAAGTTTAAAACGCTGGGTATGTTAAGCATAAACTTCAGCCGTACAAAGTTTCATTGTCTGAAAAAATATTTCTCTACATTTGACAGAGATAAAAAATTTTAACACTGAACAGTCATCTTTTACTGCGTATTCAAAGCCTAGGCGATGATTAAAATGATAAGAATCCTTCATCAAAAACCCTTTCTTTACCTTTAAATTGGAAATAAAGTTAGACTAAATCACTCACTGTATCACTTAATAAAAGCTAATGTGCGTTCATGTGTTCGTATGCTCGAATCGTTATCCATCTCATCATGTTTTCACAGTAGAGATATGTTTAATCAGTCCATGGCAAAGGCTTAAATGCAATATTACCACGGTTATGAAACTGTTCATGCCAATGATCAAATAACTAGTAGAACGTTTAGGTATGTACATGGTTTTCTCTTATCCCGGATACAAACCTTGCAGAGAGACTTTGAAAATCTAGCTGAGAAGCTTTAGTGTAATAACCTATTCGAATGATTTCCCTGTTTTATCATACGGTTTCGCCTGCCGTCAATCTAGACGAATCGTGTACGCCAGTGTTGAAATATTCGCAATTGCCCAATTACTGGAGACAGGCACAGTATTTCTCATTTCGTATTCCAATTTCGTCGTATATTAATTGTCAGTGATATTTGAGAGTTTATCCTTGCTAATAAAGTTAACCCTTTACTTGTAAAATACTAAGATCTCCATCGTCCTAAAATACTAAGAAATTTAACACATCAACCCAATACCATCGTGTGAGGCAGTGTTGTGCTTCACCTTGTAGCTTAGCCAGGGGGTGCCACGGGGTCCAGTTTCAGTTGCCGTTTTAAGTGAAAGAATAAAAAGATTGCTGGTAATCAATTGCTGGCCTCTGTGTTTCACTGAACACTTTGCGTATAAACATGGACACGGACATGGAATTCTCCTTATTCAAGACATTTATTCAAATATAAATATTCTTATCGCGCACTTTAGAAATGAGTGTCGAGAAGTTATTTCAATAACTGCTTATGAAGTATGTCTCGCTCCATGTTTGGATGCGGAGCTGAAGTGCAACTTCTGTCACTGCCTACTTCGGGTCAGTACTGGCTTGGATCTATCTTCCACGATAGCCTGGCTCAGTCTCTATACTTATTAATTGTTACTGTTTGCTTTAAATTTTCCTGTCGTTATATTTTTACGGAAATACTTCCAGAATTTGATATCGGTGCTTAATTTCACGTTAGTTTTTGATAATTTCTCAACTTTTATCAAATCACGCTTTAGTTCATCGGGAATTTTAAAAAGAAGTACTCTAGAGTAAAAATATGAGCAAGTTAAATAAAAAACGACGTTTCGACCTAATACAGCGATCATTATCAAGGTATATCTGTAAAAACAAGTGACAAAACTTAGTATAGCTGGAGGTACAAAGTCATTTAAAATCTGTCAGCTAGGCTAAATAATTATCAACTAAAATCTTAATAGTTCAAAATAAAAATTAGGTTGCTCATTGGGTAAACGGAAGACTAGAAGAGGGAAGTGCACTGAGCGAAGCTTGGCATGAGACTGGCGGCTTGAGTTCTTGACGATGCTTCAAGTAACCTCTTGTACTCGGCATGCTTTTTCTATATGAACAAGTTTAGGTAGTGGGAGAGTTCGTTGTAGTTTATATTTATTACCGGTGCATGTGTTTTGATTCTCAAGGCTTTCACAATTTTTATTGATACCGTGTCGGAGTAAGTGTGCATTATGCTGAAAGCTGGAAGGAATGCATCCAGGTAGGGTGGTTCTTTCTGGTGATCGTCTCTGAAGAGTTTGAAGACGCTGCTGGACGAATAACGATGCTGTTTTGCTCCTCTCTCCAGCGCTCAGGGGGTGTGTCCTACGTAGGAAGCATGACAGCCATCCTATAGGCGGGTAAACTCTTGGGTAAACTTGTAGACGACGCCCGCACGCAGGAGATCTGGTGCTCGAAGTCTGGTAGTGAAGAATGTTGCTAGTTTTCGTGGCTTGAAATACGGCCTGACGACAATTTTCTTAGAAGGATCGATTGAACGGGTGCACTTCAGAATTGTATTCGTCAGAAAATTTGCGTCTTTTTTGTAAGTACTGAGGTTGCAAAGTTCGACGTAGATGTCAACTGTTACTGCTGAGCGATTCTGACCACAACCATAATATCTATTTAAAAGTGTTTTCACTATGTTGTCCAAAATCATTATGAGGAAGCCATTTTAGTTAATCCTTGTTTTTTGCGGTTGATTTCTTGCGTGCGTGTCTCTCACGTCAAAAAATATTTCAAGGTGCGATAAAGTAGTGTCTTTGCAGTTTATTTCTCGTAAGACAGGGTACCTGGGAAGTGAAGTGAGTGTATGAGCCATTATCAGTAGGTTTAAGGTAAACAGAAGTTGAAAATTGTGTTCCTTTTAATTCCATGCAGACGTCCAAGAAGTGAAACTGGTTGTCCTGCATTTCCTCGTGAGTAAACCGCAGAACCGAGTTGGGTGTGCATTCTTCTTTTGAAACAATGAAGGTGATGCGCGCTTGAAAATACTGCCATAATTTCGTCCACATGCCGCTTGTAATATATTGGGTTTGATGTTTTTTGCCGCGAAAGCAGGTTTTCTTCAAGTTGTGACATGTGGAAGTCTGCGAATGTTCGCCCCAGTTGAGATCCCATGCTCAGCCTTTCTGTTTGAATGGACGTCTGGCCATTGCGCTGGAATGGGGTCTCAGTCGTGCAAATTTTAAACAGATTTTTGAATATATCATGGGGAATGCTAGGTGGCGAAATGCTAGGAAACTTTATCTACTGATGAACAGAAAGCATTATCTCAACTGAAGGACGACAAAACAATAGTCATTAAAAGGTCTGACAAAGGAGGTAGCACTGCCATATTGGGTAAAGATAGCTATGACAAAAAACTAAATACGCTCATCGACAATCCAGCTGAATTCCGGCAATGCTCAAGAAAACAATTGGTCACAGTAAAGAAGAAAATCAATGACGCTATAAGCCTGCTTGAAGCCATGGACCGAATAATTCACTATAAGCTCAAACGCTTATGGCTAAAAATTTGATACCTCCACGGAATACAAAAAATTCATATGAACAGACTCGACCACCACTACGCCCTATTGTTGGCATGACTAGTACAGCTACACATGATGTGGCCTAGTGGATGAACAGAACTCTCTGTCCATACATCAACCAAACTTAAATGCTTTCCTCCAGCGACCAACTGCTCATTGATCTGGGCTCCCTGGAAATGTTACCTACGGATAAAGTTGTCTCGTTTGATATCGAGTCCCTTTTTACTAACGTCCCATAAAACAGTTGAAATAATTACTTTAAGACTATATCACCATCCATCCATACCGCCACCTAGCATTCCTCATTAAATATTCAGAAATCTGTTGATAATTTGCACGACTGAGACCCCATTCCAGCACAAGGGCCAGACGTCCATTCAAACCGACGGAGTGAGCATGGGATCTCCACTGGGGCCAACGTTCGCTGACTTCTACACGTCACGCCTGGAAGAAAACCTGCTCCAAGATATTACAAGCGGCATGTGGACGACACTCTGGCAGTATTTTCTAGCGCGCATCACCTTCATTGTTTCAAAAGAAGAATGCACACCAACTCGGTTCTGCGGTTTACTCACGAGGAAATGCAGGACAACCAGTTTCACTTCTTGGACGTCCGCATGGAATTAAAAGGATCACAATTTTCAACTTCAGTTTACGGTAAACCTACTGATAATGGCTCATACACTCACTTCACTTCCCAGGTACCCCTGTCTCACAAGAAATCAACTGCAAAGACTACTTTATCGCGCATTGAAACATTGTTTGACGTGGGAGACATGCGCGCAAGAAATCAATCGCAAAAAAACAAGGATTAACTAATAACGGCTCCCTCTTAGTGATTTTGGACAACATAGTGAAAACACTTTTAGATAAATATCATGGTTGTCGTCAGAATCGCTCAGCACTAACAGTTGACCTCTACGTTAAAAATACCTTCAGTAATTTACACTGTTTCAGGTCTTTCAGCATATAAGTTAGGCTCAGTCTCTTCGTTCCTTTTTCCTTATTGTTATGCAAGAAACATGCCCTGACATCACGAAACTCCAAATTGTGTTGTTTTGATTATCTAGCATAGCAGAATAGTGATTCATCCCTCTGAACTCAATCAAAAGTTGAATTTAAATTATTGCGAAGTATTTCTTGCTTGATAATTTTTTAAATATATACCTGTACACAACAATATTGTACTAGGTGCAATTACGTGTGTTTTGAAGGGAAAATTTGTGTCCTCAAATTATAACAGATTTTGGTTGGTCAGACTGACCCCCAGAGCAACCCACAATTCAGCGCAATTTTGTAATGAAAATTAAAATTTACAATTCATCACAAAACACTATAAATCGCAATTATTCATCCTCAGAAATCTCTTACGCAACTCAAATTCCTGTTCCCTTTAAGTGTGATTATCTGATTGTAAAGAAATTGCATTTCCTCGTTGTGTTTCTATGTGAAGTTGCTTTGACACAGTCATACCCAATCATTTCAATTTAGCTTGCCTTTAAATTTCTGTTGCTGAAAATACTGGTACAGTAATGCCACTTGTTCGGGTTTTCATGTCTACATACGTCTCCAATGCCTTTCAAACAGGAGAAGCTTGAGAAAATGTACGTTAAACTCACTTTGCAGGAACTTCAAAAATTTTGTTGACGTCAAACGACGAACTCACATTCCTTGATTGAAATCGAGTAAAATTTTCTGAGGTGAAGTATTCAATTATTGAATATTGATATAAACAAAATACCACTCTAATCAAATCATTCACTATGGGTTTGCTGATTAATTTTACCTTTAACCCTACCATAAACGATAAGTTATTCATGTTTCGAGAAGGATGAATGTTTTTCGGTGTTATACATGAAATTATACAGTAGTATTACCTCAAATAATATTCACAAAAACAATAAGTCTAACAACATATATTAATAACACAATTTTTCAATTTGTAGTTGTAGTTTCGTATAATTTCGATCCTATGTACGAACTATGAATATATTTGAGTGCTTGCATTGCGCCTGCAGAGTTTTGAATGCCAAGTGCACTGAAAATTTTTCGTGGTAAAATTGCTTTTGTTTCAGTTAGAAGTTGTAGTTTAATTTCAAACCCACCACGATCACACATCCTCAACGATTTCGTCAAAATTTACTTTCAAATACTGGTGTTGTGAAAATGATATTTCAAACGTGTTCTATTCTCTAAAGCCAAAATGTATTTAAATAATTATCTTCACCTTGAAGAAAGTTAGCCCTTCAAAAACTGCATTGTTGACAACTTCGATGAAAAGATTTCACAAGTGTTCGACTATCATTGCAATATAAGCGTAAATCTTTAGATTAAGAACAAATTATAAGTTTCTTGATTACAAACCCGTGAAGCCGTCTTTGATAGGTGCGATTTCGGGGTATCGGAGGCAATCTTCAATTTGGCTATCGCTAGGATTGCTAATGGGGAGCAGTGTCTCTTTGCATCTACTGTCAGAGCGCCTGAAAACAAACAAAGCAGACATTAAACGGCATACCGGGATGTCGTAAAGTACTTGAGAATAACAACGAAGTTTTATTCATATAGAAGCAGAAGCTGACGGAGCATATCCAGACTAGTGCCTTCATTGAACAGAGATGGCAATTGTTAAATTTAGAGATCGGATATCAGATATTGAATTGCAGAAGCATCTCATAAGAAATTATGAAGCACTTTTGATATTCTGAATTAAAGTAAATCAGATACTACTACTAGGAAGGCTGTGCAAAACCGATTTTCTTGCATTGCCTGGGGAGGTTAACCTATATCTCCGTCAAAAACTAATTTATTACTCAAATCAGAATCAATTACTAAGAAAGTACTGAACAAGCTGTTCAAAACAAAGAATGGTTTAGAATATATCATAGAACTGTATTATACAATAATATTATTTTAAGAGCCTTCTGTAGTCTTGAACGACATGAGTATTTCTTTTCAGTAATTAAAATTCTTATTGGTTGTGTACGTCAGTGTGTTTTTACTTAATTTGTTCTGAGTATTTTTTTTCGTTGTAAACTTTTTCGCATAAAAGAATGTGTTAAATTTTCAAGAGTTGAAGGGAAATTTTCACGGTTAAAGAATTTATTTACTTTATTTCGCAGATTCTCTGCTGCAGTAGTCTTACGGATTGCTCTGTAATTTGTCAGTTTTATTACACAAACATTAATTTTGTGCGAGGTACTCACCTTAGAAAGAAAAAAATGTTATCAGAGCATATATCAAAGCTTTTCACGATGATGCTCCTATAAAATTTTGATCACCCTTACTGTGTGATAGGACCAAATCAGATCAGCTCAAGTCAGGTCAGGAGGTCAGGACAGATTATGTCAGGTATATTGCAGTATGGTCTGGTATTTTTCGTTCGGTTATGCGGACAGACATTAGGTTGAGGCACTTATGGTTAGAGTGACATCGGTTAGGTTGAAATACGTTAGGCTGAGATTAATGATTTTGAAATACGAGAAGTTGAGATATGTTAGGTTGAAACATATATCTATGTATTTGTAAGCTGATTTAAGATAGGTTAGGATGAGATAGGTTGGGTTGAAATATGTTGGTTTGAAATAGGTTACTCTTAAACAGGTTACTTTAAGATAGGTTTCTTCAAGATTCGTTAGGTTGAGATACGTTGGGACGAGATAGATTAGGTTGAGATGCGTTAGATTGCGATTGGAGTGATCAAGGAGCTTTAATGGAATGGAGGCGGCATCGCAATCTTTTGCCAGTCAAGCGCGTGAAGCCACTTTTGCCGACCCAAGCCCCGCCCACCCGGCATTGGGTCCCAGTGTGGAGGTGGTGTTGCAGTGGAGGGGTAGCACCACCTCCATCATCAGCGACTGAAGACTGCGCTGTTAAATGGCAGACTTGCGCTACTCTGTGCTAAACGTTTTTTTCTTAGGCATATATTTCAATTGCGTCCTTGAAACGCGTCATATTGAAAAAACTCGTACATGACCGCAGCTTGGATAAGCGGCGCCCTACCACGCTGAGTGTCTGACACGCACTGAGCCCCATCTCCGTGTGTGTGCCCGTATACCCTACAGCTACCGAAAATTGGCATCACTTTAGAGCGCTGATGCCGCCTCCATTCCATTGAAGCTCCTTGGGAGTGATAGTACTGTAATAGGTTAGGTTGCGATAGGCTCTGTTGAGTTTAGTTGTTATTGGTTTGGTTACGATAGGAGAAAATTTCATTAGCCAAGTTCAGTTGGTTTGGTTGTTTTAGGTAGTTGGGTTAGGTTGGGGTTGGGTGAGAATAGTTTGGGGTTGGGGTTGTGAGGGAAGTATGGGGTAAGTGAAATCGGGTTGAGTTGGGTTAGGTAATGTTGAAGGAGAGGAGATTGGTTGAGTTCAAGTTGGAGTAGAGGAGTTTAGATAAAGTGAATTTTGGCTGGGTGAGGTTGAGTACGGTGACGTTCCGCTGAATGAGGTTGGACTGGGCGAGGTATTATTTCAAGACATCGGGGGACGTTAGGTTGACTGAGGTTGGATTAGCTTTGGAGAAGTGTGGTCAGGCGTGATTGAGTGATGTTCGGTCGGTTGAGCTTTGATGAAGTTTGATTGGGTTGGGAGAGGTTCGGTTAGTTAGTAAAAATGGATTAGGTGAGGTTTGGCTATCTAAGTTTGGATATGTTTGGTACGGAGAGGTTATATTAGGCTCGGTTATGGTGAGGTTGGGTTGAGCTAGATTATGTTGGGTTTCGTTAAGATGGGTTAGATTGTGTAGACTTGGGTTGGCATAGGTGGTATTATGTAAGTTAAGCTAAATTAGCCTAGGATGGATTAGGTGGGTTTTGGTTGAGTTGGGTGAGAATGGAGTACAGGTTTTTTGATTGGAAGGGGCTTACTTGGGTTGGATAAGGTTTGATAAGGTTGAATTGGGCTGTGCGAGGTTGGGCCAGGTTAGGTTTTAGTCATTGGGTTAGGTTGGGTTAGGTTATTCCAGATTAGATTTGGTTTGGTTGGATTAGAATGGATTTGGTAGGTTGAGTTAGGTAAGATCAGGTAAGTGTGGTCGAGGTCAGGTTTAAATATCTGTCAACTTGAATTAAGAGATCAATCTGTACATTGCATTGTAAATTTACTGCGTCCCGCGAATCATCTCTCTATGACCAAGTTAATTTCCATGTTGCGGAGTTATAACTTTACAGAGTCTCGTAGATTGCGTTCACGAAAATTCCTTACGAAGAAAATTTGAAATTTCTTGAATAATCGTTTCGTGCGTCCCGTGTAACTTTTGGGAATTCGCATGCAACCCTCTAGGTTGAGAGGGTGGCCGAGCGAAAAAATGATTTATATGAATACCACATGGCATTAGCAGCGCAAACACCTGGTAGTGGAATGAAAACTCGGGCGTGATAGAGAGGTATGTTTACAACCAACTATACAAACAGTTCTTAATTCTTGCGTATTTGCTATGCCATAGGTTAAATCCGAAAAAATATCCCTGGATCCTTCTATCTAACGACAGAAGTAAATCCAAAGTGAAATGTAAAGTTTTTTCAAATGAGTGTTACTGCTCTTGTATGATTGCAGCGAGATTTTTTATATTTTTTTTAAATATGGCAAGAAACGAATACAAAGTATTTTTCAGCTATTCGTATATCTGTGAATACAGAGAAAAAAAATTATTTCCAATAAAGTATAACATGAAATGTTGATACATTGGTTTTTAAAACCCCTTAACATTAACATTCTTAACTGATAATAACACGTTGGTATCGTAGTACCCGTGTAAAATGTTGAAACAAAAAAGATTGACAGAAAAGCACAACAAAATTAAGTTCCTTCCTCGCCTAACCTGATTTTGACAGAGCATTTAAATATGAGTAACTAAGAGAACACAATCCTCGCGACGCTTATTTGAAAAACACTTTCATTAGTGCGCGCATGTATTGAAATCAAAGCGAAAAACGCATTCAAATACCTTAGCATAGAGACCCTTAATTGCTATTCAAACATGGTTATTGTAATACCCATGTTCAAGTGTTAAAACGAATGATTTAGATTCTTAATTGCTATTCATACATGGTTATCGTAATACCCATGTTGAGTGTTGAAACAAATGATTTAGACCCTTAATTGCTATTCGTACATGGTCATCGTAATACCCATGATAATTGTCGAAACAGGATTTGGAGAAAAGCACGAAAAAAATGCGTTCCTCTTCGTTGCGGTAGTCATATGTTGGTAACGCATTTAAATACAAGTGACTAAGAAAACATAAATCATAGAAGTCATCAGGGAGCTGTAGCAATCGTAATAAAGATGAAAGAGCAAGATAAGCTACTTTGATCATTTAAGGTATTTATTCGAATAAAACCTAATTTCAAACGTTTCGGCCACAGGCCATCATCAGTGATTAGAATTCTGAAAAGTACAAAGTAAAAAGTATACGTTCCTGCTCTTTCGTGAATCATCTCACGCCCAATTGTTCTTGAATTATTTGAATGAAAAACATGAAAACATAATATTTAACATGGAAATGGAACAAGAAAAAAAATTTCATTTTTAGACTGCCTAATTCATATATCAAATAAATTTGAGTGCACTGTTTATAGAAATAAGAGTTTTTCAGGACTAGGCCTAAGTTTTTAGAGCTTTTGTCCATGGTCTTTTAAAATCAATAGTGTCAGAACGTTGATATCACGCGCTTTTAAAATATGCACTAATTTCGCTTTCTTACATCAAGAATTTGATTTTTTGAGATCTTTTTTCAAAAACAACGGTTACTCCGTAAGTTGTATAGATTAAAAAATACGTTTATTCCTCGATAGATTCTATGACAACGGATCTGAAGTTGGCAACATCGACCCCGCCCATAGGACTGCATATGTATCTCTTCCTTACTTTGGTGCGCAGTCAGAGAAGTTAAAGAAAGAATTGGCTGGTGTGTTTTCGAAATATTTTTCTGATGTAAATTTTAAAATAATACTGTTAACAACTTTAGAATATCGTCTTTTTTAATTATAAAGATAAGCTTCCTGCCAGAATGCAATCTACTCTTGTTTATAAGTTTAGTTGTGCACGCTGTGCATCAGAGTACATTGGATGTACATCCCGTACTCTTCGCACTCGAGTAAGCGAGCATTCTGGTAGGAGCTTTAGAACAGGCTCAATTTTTTCAAAACCCCCATTTTCCACCGTTCGAGAACATTCGGACGAGTGCGATAATACAATTTCCATCAATCAATTTTCAATCTTAGCAAAACCCAAGTTTTATACAGATATGCGCGTTTTAGAGTCCATGTACATTTTTAAACTTAAGCCGTGGCTTAAATAACACTCTGAGTTCTTTTCCTTTAGCCATGGTAAATAGATAATCGACAATAACGCAATTTTATAACTTGTTTTTAGATTTGTCATTCTTAGATTTGATTTGTCATTTTGTCTATTCTTACTTTTTACTTTGTACTTTTCAGAATTCTAATCACTGATGATGGCCTGTGGCCGAAACGTTTGAAATTAGGTTTTGTTCGAATATGTACCTTAAATAATCATAATAGCTTATCTTGCTCTTTCATTTTTGACATAATTCATGTGACGCATTGCTGAAAACCCTCTCTTAGTGCGTACCCGTATTGAAAATATGAGCATAAGACCATAGGGTCTAGTGATACGAGCGTAAGAAATTGATGTTAGAAGTAAAACGAGCAGATTTGATTTATTTTGCGTCTAGAACTATGAGGTCGACAATCGGGATTTGGGACAATTTTTCACGCTGACGTATCATACAGTGTTTAGCTTGAGACCATTTTGGTGATACCATGAATTGAGGCTGATCAAAAGAGCTTCAGCTCCATTTTTCGTCTGTGGTATTTCTGTTACAGGGCTTGTCATTGCAATTTGGACATCATCTGCATAAATGGAGATTCGAGTATTAGAAGGCATTGGAGGGAAATCGTTAATGAAAATTGAAAACAATAGCGGGCCCAGAATGGATCCTTGAGGGACAGCAAAGTCATTTTGAAGGAATGGTGACAACTTGTTATCTAAGAGGACTGCATGAGACCAATTTGATAGGTAAATTTTAAACCAATGCGTATCAACTACTAAGTTCAGTATTTTTCGTAGGAGTAGATCATATTAGACGCTGTCGAATGCTTTAGAGAGATCGAGTAACAGCATAATTGTTGCATTTTTTGATCGATATCGCTGTATATTTTTTCAGTGATATTGAGCAGGGCGTCTTGAGTGCTAGTGTTCCTCCTATAGGCTTATCCATTTCGATGAAGTGAATTTGACTCGTCCAAGTGAGATGACAGTTGATTCGTTGCAACTTTTTCTAATATTTTGGACAGGACAGGTAAAAGGCCTATGGGCCTGTAATTTGATACTGTATTTATGTCACCAGTTTTATGCAACGAACTAATTATGGAGTGTTTCCATTGGCTTGGAAACTTATTAGTTGCTATTGATGTGTTGATGATCAGACGAATCAATGGTGCTGTGACTGGAAAACTGTCATTGATGTATAGGAGGCTGATTCCATCATGCCCGACTGCTTTTGTGTTTTTCAATGAGTACAAAATAGTCCGTAACTCAGGTAAATCGACAGGGCGTGGCTTCCACAGAGCACCAGCCTTTAAAAGTGCAGTAGGGCATGCACTTTTAACTGACAGTTGCCTTGAACTGGTTTTACTCACTTCATTGAAAATTTGGTCACCTACTTTTGAAAAGAATGTGTTAAACTCAGGAGCTTTTTCCAAAGGATTTTCAAAATTACTTTTGTGATCTAAATTTTTATATTGAGCCACCACGCTAATGATTTCCCAAGTACGTTTTGGGATATTTTTTGCCATGAATAGTTCTTGGTGAAAGTGAGTTTGTTTTGCTTGCGTGATTTTCTTCCCAAGAATCTTTCCATGTTCTTTGTATCTCTTGCGTAAAGTACTGTTTGACATATTTTATTTATACTCTCGCAAGTAAATTTTCTTTACTCTGCTCAGGTCTTTAATTCCGTTAGTAATCCACAGAGTGGATTTTGGCTTAGTTTTTTGGTGATATGAGGTGGGCATTCATTGAGAGCTGCTGTAAAGTTCTCGTTAAAGATTAAATTTGAGTATCCACATCGTCAGATTGGATCATACTTTTTAGGCGGTAAGTCATGAAACGATAGTTTTGTCTTTTCTTTGCAATATTAATTTTACATTCTACAGAGTGGTGATCGGCGACAGAAGGTGATATAACTGTATTGAGTATTGCTGTATGTTTGTTTGTGATTGCCAGATCGAGGAGAGTTTTAGATACTCCTGTAACGCGAGTCGGTTCTTTAACCATTTGTGAAAGGCTGAGTTTGTACAACAGTGCTAAGCTGATTTTTTCATCCGTTAAGTCAATATTGAAATCGCCGGAAGCAAAGAATGGCTTTTTTGTAGCTAGAATTTCAATGAAAATTTTCTCAAAGAACTCTAGTGTTGTAGGTAGAGAAGTTGATGGGTGCCGGTAATGTTGTATTTATGTTTATTTATTTGCACATTCAACCAAGCCATTTCTATGCCCTCGTACTCTTCATTTGTTAAAAGTAAAGACGACAAATAAATTTCTTTCACAAAAATACAAGATCCACTACCTTTGCCACTTTTAACGCCGTCATGGCGGTACAGCACGTAATCGGGAATATTGAAAAATGAGCTCTGAGTTCGCGAATCAAACCATGTCTCGGAAACGCATAAAATGTCTTTGTCTTCTGTGATCAAAATTACTCTAATATCATCCACCTTACTATTGAGGCCACGAGCATTGATATGTTTAATTTTGATGTTTTCTATGTTATGGCGATTATTTACGGCATCAAAGTGATTTTTTGGTAAGGACTGTTTCGTGGATTCATTGACCTTATCATTGTGGCCCAGAGTGTCAAGTCTAACATCAGGTACATTTGCGAGACTGCAATTCAACCCATTCAACTGGACAACAATTTTTTGTCATGAAGATGATGTGATACCAGTCTTGTTTTGTCTTGTGCAACAAGGGAACTGTAGTGATCATTTTTTCGATGAAGCATCAACGGAGGGATATTAGTTGATAATTGTGGTGGGGGTCGACTACTGTTCTCCAAACACCATTGTCTTGTTCATCGAATATGAAAATTCTTTTACCAGTGACATTTGATATGATATGTGGTATTAGGTCTCTAGCATCATGATCAAAATGTTTTTCGTCAATGTATTTACTTATGAGCCTAGGTAGATCACCGCTTTTCTTGTCAAGGAAATTGACATAGATGTTTTCATTTGTTGTGCTCTCTGATTTGATTACTGCTTTTAAGGAAATGTAATTCCATTTTGAAGACGATTGTGTTTTAAGCTGGTGAGTTACTACATGAAGGAGGCAGTGCCCATCGGCTATGGTAGGAAGCAGCTTTACTTTCAATGGTCGTTTTAATTCATCCAAGGTTGTACTGACGAGTGTTTACATGGAGCTTGTGTCATATTTAGGCTGACTTTCAGCATTATCAGACAAGAGTTTCTGGATTTCTTGTTTTCTTGGCTTTGAATTGGCAGGCTGTGGCCAATTTTAGTTGAGCGAGCGACTGAGAAATGAAGGGTGCTCTTGTGATTTCCACTTTCTTGGTGGTGGTTTTGTATGCGGTTGGGCTGTAAATTTTCTACCAAATTTTGACTGAGATTCTGCTGCAATTTTTCTCTCGGTATTGAATTCACTGCTTCCGAGAACGTGGTTGGTGGTTCATGATTTGTACTCGTTTGTGAGAAGGGCATATCGCTTTCTGTGTTCGCGCCAGATAATAACGAAAATCAAATTTTTTGTGGGTACTGTGCGGTAGTCGTAGATCTAGGGAGGAGAATGTTTATCATCAATAGGGAAGCAATGATTCAGGTTTCTAGAGACTTCACTTGAAAATGCTAGCGATCGAGTAGAATTTTTCAATTCATTTTGGTGTTTTGCTCTGATGTTGGAGCATTCAGCTCTGTCATTCAAGACATTGGAGTTTTTGATACATGAGCTAGATTGTAAAGTGAGTTTTACCCTCGATTTATGAGCAATCTGTTGAAGAAAATAGGGTGTTTCTTCTCTTGTACGAACATCAATGCAAGTTATGAGATCAGCTGCACCATTTGTTCAGAGCGGAATCAATTTAATACCGTTTTTTTGCACAAATTCAACGCCTGATACAATTGCTTACCGCTACACGCACTTACTACATAAAAACGAGCCAAGGCATGCTTAGACATGATAAGTTCTTTTAATTTTAGCAATGTTAGGTTGCGAAAGGCTTAAATCTCTGAAGCAAATGATATAGTTATTATATTGAGGCTTTTGGCTAATTGCGTCAAGGAGGTCATCAATACGACCGGAAATTACAGTTCGTATATTACAAGTGGTGTCAATGTCACTCCTTTGGACCGTTGTGAGGGTTTTATCTCCTACAAGAAATGTATTCAAAGGTTTTTTGCAACGTGATTCAAAAAAACTGGTTTGGAGAAAACGGGATCTTTGGCGCAAAATCGAACGAGCTCACATGCGAGTTCATTTTGAAAAGTTGATCTGTAATGAGCCTAATATTTGTAGCGGTGGAAGATATCGAAAGTGGACTTGGAGGCGTTCTCTGTTTTGACATTTTCGTTAAGTGGGCTGCAGTGAGAGACAGGTTATTGTTTACTTGATGAATAATATGAGACACTGAAATTTGAAGCGGGTGCAAGTTGCTTGATGCAATATTCAGGTAATCATGAACGCTACAATTATAAATATTAGAACCGCTAATATTAGGTTCATTCATCGCATCATTCTCGGTAGCTAATGACAATTTTTCATTTTTCCCCATCGTAACGCGTTTAATTCTTGGTGACTCTTTCGCTGATGTATCTTCTCGAGGATTGCTTGAATAGTGGAGTTCAAACTCAGGGGCTTCTTCCTTGTTCTTGCTAGGGCTTGTTTCAACTGCGTGCAATGCTGGTGTTAAGACTTGATTGTTACCAAAAGCGCTTGGGAGATTTTTGTCCGAGGCGAGTCACTCTGAAACTCGACTCTCTGTCGGGCGACTCTCTGTCGGTCAGCTCTGGTGATGCTGGATAGGTTGCGTTGCTCTCGTTGACGTCGCACTGCTTTACCGTCAGGGTTTCTTCTGTGATTTTGAGCGGTTGAGGCTTTTGAACGAGCGATTTTGCGCGTGACGTTTTTGGTGGTTCTTGTTTCCGTTTTATGAACGGTTCAGATGTATTCTGCTTATTTGGCTTTGAGTTTTCAAGCGGCATTGTGAGGGATGTTATTTCTCCAGATAAAGCCGCTTTACGAGTAGCTGAGCTAGTTTCTTATGAATACATCGTGAAATTGTATCGGATGTTTGGATAGAGGGGAAGAAAATTTAGGTTTTGTTCACTGAGTAGAAGTTATGGGGGGGGGGATGATCTTCGTCTTGGGGAGGTGGGGGGTCATTTGAATGCAAAAATATGAGTGATCAGTGTTCTGATTATTTAAATTCAGATACACCCAATAACATCACTTTTTGATGGTCGAGGAAGATGAAAGAACACCATATGCAAACGAAGCTCTGTTACATTCATTTGACCACAGGTTTGGGAACAAGGAAGTGTGGAAGAGAGGGTAGACATAGAGGGGGGGGGGGGGGGGGTTGAGGAAGAGGTGCGTGCGCTGACTTCGCGAAACAGAGCCTTGCATAGAGGTCAATTGTTTCAGACTTGTGCAGGATATCATATTTTACTCACTCAGTCTCCCAACGTTTCACAATTACAAATCTTTGTATTCCCTCTTTCCCTTTTTACGTCACTATATCACCAAAATTAACTGGTGGGTCACTATTTCACCGGAAGAAGAGTATGTTTTGTTTATTAAGAAGAAGTTGAAAAGTTGAGTGACTAATTTTCAACAGGAAAGATAGCTATTATTGAAATATGTGCGGACGAAAGAACTGCGCTGCTCGTTCACATATGAAAGCAAAAATGACCGCCTTTTAATGCCAAATGAAGGGAAGCTACCAGTAAGAAAGAGGGGAAGGGGGTAGAGGCAAAGGGATGATTGGGTAGACAGGATGCCTGCTTGGCATCTCCAGCTCTAATGCTTGTGAAAAATAACACTGCAATTTTTCCGCGTGAAGATTGCTGTGTAGAGATATTTAAAAGATGTCATATTACTAAAAATTCGCTTCACATTGTGGAATTATGTTTAGCAGTGAACACAGATTTAAGTTAGCGACTATAATAGCATGGAAATTTTTTCAAAACTCCTCCAATCAACCGATGTAATTAATTTTCAAAGATTTTTCAATGAATGTAGAAGTTTCTTCGTCACAGAAAGAGGAAGAATTTGTTTTTCTTTTTCTTAACCCCTTCTTTCAATTTCCGGCACTCATTAACCAAATTTATTCATCGAGAGAATAATTTCAGCTAACTTGGTGCATCATAAGTCGATAGTATGCGTTAGAATATCAAATGTTCAGGTTATATTAGCAAAAAAATCGTTAACAAAACATGATCACTGAAATTCATTTTTATGAGATACGAGTTTGCCAGAGTACAATTTCTATTCTGTTGCGACTTTGGTAACAATGGTTTGAAAAATAGGAGGCATAAGTGACATTGCCTTTAAAATGAGATGTAAATAAACTGCCAGGCGATGAAAAGAAACTCATAGACACTCAACTCAAATTCATAGACCCTCAACATAATTTTTTTGCAATTAACAGATGAGAATTGCATAAAATTCATCTCTGTATTTCATGTTAGTGTCACAAAATTTAACTTTGCTACTGCATCGGGTATTTTTTGTTTCCACTTCAGTATTCGTGGTAAGCTTGTTCTATTTCACGCCAGTGGGGGTGACAAGGGGATACGGAAAAGGGAAGAGCGGGTGTTGCGGAGAGGCGGAACTGAGGGCTGTTACACACACTTCGAGTCTAAACAGAGTTTACAGGAAGCACCATTCTGTTTTTGCAAGATAAAGTTGATCACAACTGAATGTGTTGATTTTGATAACTGTTTTCTAGTTTCACGATTCAATGAGGTAGAAAGCACATTCACGGATACTCAGTTTGAGTTTGGGGTTTTGGACAATTTTCGTTCCTTCACATTTTGAAATGTATGACACCGCGTTCACGCGGAGCGTCTGTTCACCTCCGCATCTTCCAACACCTTGCATAAATTTGTAATTTCTTACATGAATTTTACAAGCATGAATTTTGATGGAGATTATAAAAATGAATTTTGATGGAGATTAATCCGAACAGCATTAACAATGAAGTTCTTTCATTTTCCGTTGATTATTTTCCTTCAAGCAGACGTCATGACCGGAAAATCCCTCGGACGCATTATTGAAAGGCTAGCTAGGTATAGAAGCAGCAGCTGCTTTTGTTTCTACGGTAAGGTTTCGCCCCTGCAGGATCTGCACTTGATTCTCGAAGGTGCTGACTTTCTGAATTGAAGCAAGTTAGTTTTGGTTAGCATCCTAATCATACACTCCTGTAAAATGTGCAGGTGATGTGAACCTGAATGTGTGTTCAAGTATTCGACATTCACTACGATTTGATGCATATCCCGTTGATAAATTATAACCTGAAGTAAAGTAAAAATAGCGACTTTACGATCATTGCCTTCTCTGCTGGACTTGATTCAAAACTTGAGCATTATGTAAGTGATCGCACTCTTGACTCATAGTGCTCCTTTTTTGTCTCGAATCGCCGAGGTAAGTCCTCAATATGACAAGAATTTATCGATGGGTCATCGTTTCTTGAAAACTTGCTGAAGAAATATCGACAGAAATATTAACCCAGTATAATTTTAACGTAACTTTCAACTCGAAATAATTGAACCATGATTATTTCTAATTGCTGAAGATAACTTACATAAAATCGATTGCTTACCTATGACTGAATAGCGAGATCATGAAATTCCAGTGTAAACCATTGATGCTATTTCTTCGATTGAAAATCCAGTTTGGGATAAATTTAATATTTATGAAAAATAGGGATAGAAAATGTTTGCAGCATTGAAATCTTTGAAAATAATTAAAGATTCATGAAATGAATGCGATGGTTAACAAGTGAGATAAAGGGCACGAATGGAAAAAATATATATAAAATATCTATTTGAATTTCGACTTGATCAAACGAATGCTGTTGAAAATATCATAAGAACACCCAACCAAAATTATTTGTCATTAATCATTACACACCAAGCGTTTTGTTATGAATGAAAAAAGAAGACAAAAAATGATTTGTACTAAAAACTAAAAACAGAAGTTCATTATCATGTAAGAAAAATTATTGATAGAGTATAGATTGATTTTCGAGAGATATCCAGACAGTAAGTAATGAAAGCAAATGGGGTTATAAAACGAAAATTTGAGTTGAACTGGCCGTAAAATTTGGCATGTTGTTAAAGCACCCCAGCTGGACTGCCAGCTCGCTTCACTCATCAAGCGCCCCAAAAAACGGAAGCCTCTAATCCTATCCCGCTCTCACGTAGAGCTATTTGACCTTTTAGGGGATTTGTTTTAGAGGGAAACTTTTCTACCCAAGCGAGCCTATCAACATTTCCACTCTACCTGGAAATCTTCGTTCTAGCTTCTGAAATTGTCCCAGATTTTTCTATACGTTCATGAACTAATGAAATAATTGTTCTTTCCGTATAATTTCTCAGGGAATGTATTTCAAAACTCAGTTCTAGCGGCATGGCGTAGCCTCGCTTTTAAATATAAAAATTTCGAATAGTTCCATTCAGAATCCTAAATTCTTTTTAAGAAATTTGACAATAAATGATTTTTAAACTACTTACTTTCACTTCGCGAAATGCGAAACAATACCTGTAAATTTCTTTCCTATTCTATAACTCGAAATTTCCAATGAGAGGAATTCAAGATTTATTCATGGCTATGACCTTCAAACATGGACTTAGTGAAAACGGAAATCTTCATTAAAATCTCAATGCGAATGTGTAAGTTTCTGTTTGCATGTTCAAGTTCCTAAACGAAAGAATTATGAAGTTTTTATTTGTGGGCATTGAAATAATACCTTAACATTAATACCAGAAATTCATTCGCTCATATAATTTTTCCGGTATTGCATGGGTATGATTTCTTTTTCTTGCTTCATTATAATATTTTCAAGACGGAAAATGTTTGAGTGCAAGTGCTGTATTAAAATTAGTATAACGTCTTCATTTCTCTTAGCTGTTGAAAATGAGATTTCTTCTATAGATCATATGTTAGTTTGATATATTCCTAAGTATTCCAGTCATTTAAAAAACTCTTTAAATTTGTTTCTAATACAATGAACTGTTTCAAGAGGGTTGCGGAGTCGGAGAAATAAATTTGCGACTCCGACTCTACCTTTCCAAAATTTTGCGACTCCGACTCCACCTTTCCAGAATTTTGCGACTCAGACATTGACTCCGTCTCCGACTCCATCTCTCCAGAATTTTGCGACTCCAACACCGACTCCACTTAATCACAATTGTGTGACTTCAACTTCACCTATTCACAATTTATAAGATGAATATTACTGCTTCTATGTGTTGCAACCTGTACTTATGGTTATTATGATCTCTATTTACGAACGACTTTTAAATTGGCAATAGATATTAAAAATCAACTATTGTTTTACTACTAGTGTGCATGATTCTTCAAAAATGACGGGATTCGATAGTTTCCTTTAAAAAAGTCCCAAGAGGTAGATGGCAAACAAATAGTTCCCCCCTTATTGTGCCGCGATCAAAATATTCTTGTATTTGTGCACTGGCGAAACTCGTGTCACAGATACGGTCAATTAGCATCCTTATGAACGTCACAGACGCACACACCAAGCAACAATTGTGTATTATATTTCAAATCATTATTATCAAAAAAGTTTTCAACAAATTTGCCATACCATTTTTCCACGATAAGCTGCATTTTCTCAGCCATAGATTTAATTTTCACGCAAAATTTTTACTTGTAAACAAGAGTGAGCAGATGTTAGGTTTTTCACATCATTTCAATGGTATTTATGATACCATCCAATCAAGCTGATTCCTATTCGAATAACACATGGGAAATTACACACAAATACATGTATTTATTTATAAATTGGTGGAGACACCTAGCGTTTCATTAAATGCATATAGTTTTTTGTGCGGAGAAATTTCCACTGTAGGTTAAAAACTTAATATAAATAAATTATCACGAATGATAAAATGCCCAAAACTTTTTGGTTTTGGAATTATAATGACCTGAAGAAATTTTGAAACCTATAGTGTGATACCACGTTCGCGCCAATGTTAGGGCTAACTTTTTCACTTCAAATTAATTCAAATCAAAATCAATTTAATCCAAGTCAAGTTCATTTTAACCCCAGTTAAATTCAATTTAATCCAAGTGAAGTTCAATTTGATCCAAGTGAAGTTCGAATTAATCCAAGGCAAGTTCGAATTAATCTAAGTCAATTTCAAATTTTTCTTACTCAAGTTCAATTTAATCGAAGTCAAATTCCAATTAATCCAACTCTAAGTTGAGTTAAGAATTGACACAATCACTAGTTATCTAGAGCGTTTTTTGCGTTAAATATGTTTCTGTTGGATGTGATGAGCAAGACAATCGTTTTTCCTTTCAGTAAGGAATACATAGGACTTTCGCTAGTGTTACAATTTTAAGACAAGATGTCGTAAAATGTGCTCCGGTCTATGGGAATTAGCTCCGGAGCGCTAATTCCCATAGACACAATAGTTGTATCCCCATGAGAGGATGAAAATGAAATGGTAAAATACAATATAATCCTCGAAACACCAAACAAAATTCAAGGAATAACTTTAGAAATGAGCAGAAATTTTCATTATTAATACATGGTAACTTGACAAGGAAGTAAACAAAACAAAGAAATAAATTTCAAGTACATGGGTACTACATATAGCAGAAAAAAATTGATATTACACCTATACACATCGAGATAAGCTAATTGAATTTTCATTATCAAAAGCGATTACGTAACCTGAAAACTAGAACTCTTTACGTATCAGACCATCGCTACAGGTTTTTGGCAAAGATTAGTCATTATCAATACATCACAACATGAAGACTAGAAATATTTATGACCACAGCATAACTTATGGTTACTGCAAAGACTAGCCATTATCAATCAATACACCAAAGCCCAACCAAAAGAAAGACTTGAAAAAATCGTTTAAGGAACCACTGGTATAGAATATAGACATAGTAAGAGCATACAGAGTTACCACTCTTTATGTGAGTACAATGTATTACATCAGCTGAGCTGTTCTGCAAGTAACTTGCAACACATTAACTACTAGTTTCTAGATCCTATGTATTAATTGAAGGGGGAATGAGAGAAACAGAAACAAAAAGAAAGAATTTGTGATGCTTTCATTAACTAATTGCGGCTTTTTCACTGTAATAAATGCATTATTGCTCCTGTGCGGAAATTACACTTCGCAGTAGTGGGTATCATACATATATATATGTGTGTGTGTGTGTGTGTGTGCGAACCCACAATGCCTATATATCAAACATTATTGACCGTATTAGGTGATAGGTATAAATACGCTGTTTCGAACCTCGAACAAAATAATCAATAAAAACATTGCGTATTTTTGTAGCTTTTCAGTAAAGTACTTTTACTCTATTTTATTTGCTTCTGGCTTTAAGCAATTAGAATGATTTTTTGCAAAAATTAGAATCGAAGACACCAAAATATAGCGACTCCAATTCGACTCCACCACATTCGGAAAAGCAACTACGACTCCGACTCCGACTCTACCCTAAGACATGTGACTCCAGCGACTCCGCCTCCCGATTCCGACTCCGACTCCGCAACCCTGGTTTCAAGGGTGTGTGCTGGGATGTCAAGTTTTTATATGGATTGTTTCGTCAAATTCTCACAATGAGTAATTGTTCAAAATTCAACCTATGAACGATAAGTTCTCCTAAAAATGATTGTTACGGCCTATTCAGCGATGATTATGCAGAACACTACTTCTGGAGAACATATGAGACCCCGAGCTAGGAGTTCGGTAAGCCTTCTTGCTGAAATAACACACATAATATCTGTGTTATTTCTTGCTGAAATAACATAGATATTATGTTAAGGTGTTTAAGGACAATTTTTTTCATTTAACTACTGCCCTGCTCTTTAGCCCCAATGATGTTCTCCTTCAAGATTTCTCCTATTTAATATTTTCCTTTCCAACCTATTATCTCAAAACGCAAAAAAAACTCATGAGGGAATACACCAAGAGCATAAATTCCACGTTCTCGTAGCTCCACATTGAGCGGTGCTTTCATGCTTTCTCTATTTTCAACAACTTTGTGGTGATAATGGAGGCTGAAACTAACTTTTAATCTAATGTTGTCCGCAAAACACTGCATTTTATTTTTTCTAAGGGCCAACCACTGTTAATAATGTTATTACGAAGAGCAACTGAATATTTTTATCAATACTCATTAAACAGACTTGCATGAAATTTCTATTTCCTCTGCTACGAATAATTTTCTAGTCCACCAATTAACAATGAAAATAATTAAACTAGGCAATTGACAAATTAACTTCACGAAAAAAGCATAAAAGAGAATGCTTTCACACCTGCAAGATAATGTAAGTTTATCAAACGGAATAATTCAAGTGTATATTCGTAATAACTACCCAAACTTTTAAAAGTACAAATTTGTATAGGAAGTGGAAAGAAATTAATTCGTACCGAACTCATGCACGTCAATACTCACTCCATTTCCCTCTCCGCAAATGCAGCAGCAGATCCCAACAGGAGTAGAAGGTATGCCAAAGCCATCGTAGTTTCCTGAAAAATTTTAGTCATCGTCATTTGAAAATGGCAAGCACTACAAATAGAAATATTTAGAAGATTTCAATAGTGTCGTCGAATGATGCCTAGATTCTCGACTTGTGAAATACTATTAGACAGTATTGTTGCTCCTAACGATGTAGGAATAGTTTCACCCAAGCCCCCCCCACTTGAGAACCAACTCTCTTTTACACGTTAGAACCAATAAATACTAACTTCCCAATAGTCTACACTAGTAGAAACGTAACTATATGCGAGCATACGAGCTGGACTCGGAATCACTGTGCTGAGAACAAAGCCTGAGGTGCCTAATATATAGCTGCGCAGTTACGTGGAACACCTGTGCCAAATAAAGAGAGAAAGAGAGAGAGAGAGAGGAATGTTGAGTCATTGTATCGCCGTTGTAACGGAGAGAAAAAAACATTCATGCAATAAATTCATAGCATCTGAAATTAATTTTTTACTGTTTGAAACTGACATCTTAAAAACATTTCATAAAGAAAAACATAATTGCAAAATATCATTTGGATGATGATAAGGTGCCCATGCTTTGTGTTCTCATCGCAGCGTTTCATTACAGTGATGATATTCTATGCATAAGCCGACTGAAAATTCTGCCAGATTGATTGGCAAACCCTGTAGTAAATGCTAGACACATCGTTTATGGCCACAGAGTGAGATGAGACCTTTAGCATTTCTGCCCAACATGTATTTAGTATTACTTATATATCCAATATTATTATAAAATATTTTTGATCTACAGTTCACTAGAACTTGAAGCCGTTGATCTTCCAGGTTACTGAAATTTCCATTTACGACTTCATTTAATGACGAAAAACTTATTTCAAGTTGCGAGTAATAGTAAAAACTTTCTAATCAAGCGATCTTCTCTAACAATTTTTAATTGTCTCGATTCACTCAACTTCAGTTCAGTCATTTCAATAAAAGTTTTACCAAAATTATTCCGTCGACAACTTCTTGCTGTTAGCTATCATTGGCCACTGCTTCCACGACCATTTTATTTTTCGCCCGGTTGGCTTTCCCTGTAAATATTCGGGTTAATTTGAAATTTCGGCCTTGTTGGCCGGCTCTTTGCCTGAAATTACAGGCCTACTCGTCGATTTATCAACCTGTTCTCCAGGTACCACCAGTTACTGGCTGCTGCGACCTCCCTCAGCGCTAGTTACCAAAAGAAAATACCGCGAAACTATTTTCTTGAGTTCCCAGTCTTTTCTCACAGATGTTATCAAACTCCATCCGTTCTATAACAGGGTTTGAAATTATTGATAAGGTACAATCATACTATTTGTTACAACTTTCATTTATTTTATTCAGTTAATTGTAAGGCCCTCAAAGTGCCTCAGCATTTAGCAAACTTTACTAAGCCCGCCGTATTTAGTTCAAAGATGGCCTCTTGATTCATGGTGAGTGTCCTTTCACAGGTTCCATGACCTGGTTCTCACCTGGTATATTCAGATGAGTGAACTTTCGCGATTATCTATTCTCAAATAAGCTTAGCCTTATGCAGAATAACACTACCTTATCTCAAAGTTTAGAGTTACGGCTCATATGATTCCAGAACGTCTTTCGCCTACTCACCGTAATCGAGAATAATAATTTCTCAACTGGAAACTCAAAATGAAAGAAATATCCTAATCTTTTATTTTATTCTCAAATCCAGGGATTTCATCGACCTTCACCATACATTTTTTTATAACCCCGTCAAAATGGCCTCCGCTGGGAACGGCTAAGATTGAATCGTGCAATGACCATCCTAAAGTAGTCTTTGTCCATGGCTTAATATTGAATAAAATTAACATTGGGCAGTATTAAAAAGAGAATAGCTCCTGAGAAGCTCACATGTGAATTCGGTTATGGGATCATAGCTTGCATCTTTTGATGGTGACTATTCCTTCGAAGCAATCATGCTTGCTCTCATGCAATCACCAAAGAAGGCGAGCAAAATATTGAGTTTTTACAGTCACACATGAGTTTTAAATATCTTAGCCTCCTCTGTCAGCTCTCGCAACTCAGGTGAATAAAAGATGAAGTGAGGAGAGAAATTCAGGGAAGAAGAGACGTGCAAGGGTTCAGGGACGCTGAGCACCGGTCTCTCTCCCGAGTAGCAGGTGGTGCCATGCAAATAATAGACAAGGCCTTCAGACGCTGCGACAGTTTGTTGTATCAGGTGTGCCTAATTTTGCTAGGCAAACTGACATATTCTGGCGCACTCTCTAAACAGTGTGCTCTCACACGTGTATACCTAAATCTTCTTTTCTAAAGGATCGAACGTCGCAAATGAACTTAAACATCGAAAAATGCTCAGTATTGCACATTTGAAATAATAATTGACACTTTCTGCATCACATGAACGTTATATCCAATTGAAGCTGTGCACCATCAAAGAGATTTTGGCATCACTTACATCAAAAATCTCAAGCATGGTACAACAGTGGGAAAAAACGTTATGAATGAGAACAAAATTCTTGGTTTCATAGCAAGAAAACTTGAATATAAGTCAAAGGATATTATGCTGCCCTCATTTTTTATTCTATTCCTGTCTACCCTTCTTTCTCAGTGAGTGAAGCTCAGGAATCATGCCTATCTCAAAGGGGCAGAGGGGCAATCTTCTTTGGTGCAGCTCGCTCCTTGTAGAACTAAGTATAATAATGGACGGGACACTGCCTACGGATGGCCTAAAATTTACTGGTTCACATGTTAAATTTCACATAATTAGTGGGAGAAATATTTATTTTTAATTCTTTTTAGTACAAATGTTACGTCAAAAACATTGCTGGCCATAAATCTTGTCTGTTGATTATATGTTTAAAACGTATAAAAAAGCGCGAAAAAACAACGGCGTCGGTTGCGGACAACGGGCAACCTTTTGAAACCAAAGGAGAGGGGGTGCTATAGGGGAAAAGCGTCTCCTCAAGCTTGGGGTAACTGAAGAAGGGGGTAGTGGTGATCCCTTGTAAAGGGATAGAAAAGAAGAAAGAAAGAAAGAAAGAAAAACCGTTTATTCCATATACGTTGCCCCATGAGATACATGCCAACATATTGGCATCTAAAAATTTCTTAGCATAAGACGTCATAAGACAAACTTTCCATACGAAGAGTACTAATAGACAAACTATCCATGGTATACAAATAGATAAACCATACGAGGCGTACTAATAGACAAACTGTCCGAGGTGTACAAACAGATAGATCGTGCGACGCGTACTAATGAACAAACTATACGAGGCGTGCTAATAGACAAACCATACGTGGCGTACTAATAGATTAACCGTGTCAACGGATAGTTAAATCAAAGATAAAAAGTCATCTCTTGAATATTTCATGCTCGAAGAGATGGCTGACAACTTTAAAATTATTTAAATACAACTAAAGATTTGTTTGTAATTCCTAAATTATTAGTTGAATCGAAGTAAGAAAAAGACAAAAACCGCTTTACCGAAGCAGATTGAAACACCATGACTATCAAGTATTGAGAAAAAGTTAATAAAGAACATAGCACAACACAGCACGGACACCTAGAAACGCGTAAACAAACTTAAGGGCCGTTTACACTAGGGGAAATTTTGGCCGTGAGGCGCGACACGTGTATACGAGGTTCACCGCTGAGGCTCGTATTTGTGTGTGTGTGTATATACGAAGTTCCCTATTCGCTGTGATCGAATTCGTAATGCGCGACACTCAAGAGCCTCGTAACTACCGTGGCGAATAAGGAACTTCGTATAGACACTCACAAATATGAGACTCAGCGCGACTCGTTTACCCCATAAATATATTTATTTCTGGAACTTGGTTCAGTCTTAACTGGTCGCAGAGCTTTAGGTAAAATGTAATGTGTCTTGAGGTTTTGCTTTTACGCAAAAAATAAAAATAAAAACATATATATACTTATGTGTGTGTTTATAAGTATGAACATGTACATGTGCACACAGGTTCATAGACATACATGTTTAAGCTTGCGCACACATATTCATATATATTCGTACGGAAACTGAATATAAGAAAATTCATAATATATATAAAAAACAATTTTGCGTCTGCTACATCTAAAATGACAGTCAAGCTCTGTGTAATCGTAAGAAATAACCTGCGGAAAAATAAGTAATAGGAAAAAGATTTCGAAAAACGTAAAAATAAAATGTCTTTAATTTCCTAACAAAAATTGTAAGAATACTCACGTTACCGTCAAGGAACAACAACAACAAAAATACATATTTCATATCCTTTCGGTATTCTTTGCAACGTCATGTGGACATGGGTGCATGGGATAAAATGAAGAAACAGTGTAAGTCGGAAATCACTTATGATTAGCAAATATCTACAAAATTTTGGCAGAAATGCGTAAACAAACATATACTCAAAATGAAAATGTATTGCTTGTTCAACATACGCACAGAAATTATACCTCGATTCATATGGTCAAAATTGTGCTAAATTTCACTTGTCTAATTACATTTTTTCATTTTTTCTATTCGCAGAAACGCCCCCGGGAGAAGTGAGAGATCTGTTTTTGCATCGCAAGTGCAATAAAATTAATTAACCGGATTGTTTTCACGTAAAAAATAAAAATAGAAACATGTATATCTATGTATGTAGGTATACATATACAACATACGCACACACACATGGTAATGTATATATTTATTGAAAATAAATAAACAGAAATATATATGTTTATGTATACACTCGTATAAAATAAAAAGATAAAAAACAACCTTCCTCCTACCACATCGAAAATGACAGTCGAGCTCACAGTAATTTTGAGAAATAATTCGGAAGAAATAACTGATAAGAAAGAAGACTTCGGAAAACGAAGAAACGAACTGATTTTTAATTTCCTAATAGAAATTTTTTAAGAAAACTCAGATTACAGTCAAGGAAACATCTCGGGGTTCACATTCTACCGGTATTCTCTTCAGCAATATACGGACATGGGCACATGGGACAAAATGGAATAACATTGTGGCCAGATATCACTTCTGAGTTGCGAATATTTTCTAAATTTGGCACGTAGAGGTATATTAAACAGTGGTCCACAGTAATAATTTTAATTACGGAAATTTAGAGTTTTTTATGATTCAAAAGTTCAGTGCTAGTGTGCGCTGAACGCATTTAAAAATGAAAAAATAAGTAAAACGCCTAATAACCCCCTCCCCCTGCTCAACCGAAATCGATTGAAACCTCCTCGTGAATGATTTCGAAATAGTACGACAACGTTAGCCAAAGTTAATTTATTAAAAATATAGCACAACCCTCAAGCCTATAAACCTGTATATTGATGTACACAGAAAAATGTATTTATTAGTTTGTTCGTCATACGGATGTTAAATGAAAATACAGAAAAGAGATATAAAAAATGAAGATGAGGAAATACATATTATGGAAAATGCTACCTTCATTCCGCCGCATAGAACTGACGGCTGTGGTGCTCATTATAGTCGACAGAAATGAGTAAGATCAATATCGGAATGACTCAGCGAACGTAACATGGAATAATTTCTAATTTTCTAACAGAAATTTAAGGAAAATCAAAATTTAAGGTGAATGGAAAATTCACACTGGAGTACTGCAGGCCCTTGGTCAGAGATGAAAAATGACGTGACACATTTATTCTGAATCATTTTACAGTTTTAGAGTTTTTGATATGCTTGGGAAGCTTGTTCCTCAAAAATGCTCCAGAAACTGAGAGAGATTTTTGTCCCACGTTAGATGAACGGTAACTGACCCAGATACCCAGATATCATTTCTCCGATTTGGGTTTTTGTTTGGGATATTGGATGGAAATTTTTTACCACATCCGCATTACTCTGAGAGAGGTACAGAGATGAGAACACTCATCGAGCTTTTTGGATCATGAATCATTCGGTATTGAGGTCCAGTTGAATTTTCTAAAAAGAGGGGTGGCATGATCGTATTTCTTGAAATTTCCTCTGTATACCACTTTGGCAGCGAAGCTAATACATTTTTGCAACTATTCTTGGCGATATTGAGGTAAATCTCCCTTAACTAGACTGCAGTAGTCCAGACGCGATAAGACTAAAGATTGAATCCCCAATAACCTAGATTTTTCATCAAGTGTGTTCTTAATGCGATGAAAGAACATTAAGGTTCCGTTAATTTTGTTGCACGTTGTTTCTACGTGTGAATTGAAAGTCATATTTTTGTCAAACCAAACACTAAGATTTTTCACCTTATCTACTGGTTCAATTTTATCGTCTCCAAATGTTAGCGTAAATGGTGGTAAATTTCTATTCGCATTCTGTGATTCAAAAATAACGCATTGCGTTTTACTTGCGTTAAGTTTGAGGCCATAATGGTCATACCACAATTTTAGATTTTTAAGAAGTGCTTCCTGGAGCGTTGGCTTGTGTTTCTTTCAAATCCGCTCGTGAAATTATCATGGTAATTTGTAGGTCATCAGCACACATTGAGATTTATGTGTTTGCCTGCATAGTGGGGGAAATCATTGAGGATAATTTAAAATAAGAGCGGACCGAGGATTGAGCCTTGTGGAACGCCAAAATTATTTGGTATGAATGATGACATTTTGTTATTCAAGCACACTGCATGAGAGCGATTTAGTAGGTAGTTTTAAACCCACTGAGTGTCAATTCTTAGGTTTGACATTTTTTGTAGAAGTTTTTTATGCTTAACACTGTCGAAAGCTTTGGAGAGATCAAGCAGTAGTAGGAGAGTTAATTTTTGTATGGTCTATATCATTGTAAATTATTTCTGTTATGTTAAGCTTGTTATATATGTAGGTAAACATATACCTACATACGCACACACACATAGTAATGTATATATTTATGTACCCAGTCTTGAGTACTGCATGGTGTTTTTTCTGTGAGCATATTGATTGCGGTGAAGTAGATGTGACTCCTCCATGTAAAACGAGAGTTGGTTTTCTATTACTTTTTTTATATTTTGGACTTAACAGGCAGGACACTGATTAGTCTGTAGTTTGACGCTATGTCGATATCACCAGATTTATGTAATGGCTTAATAATGAATAGTTTCCATTGATCGGGAAACTTGTTTGTGGCTATTGCTGTATTTATTATCAAACATATCAGGGGTGCCGTGATAGGGAAGCTATCTTTTATGTATCGGAGGCTAATTTCATTATGTACAGTCGCTTTAGTATTTTTTAGTGGGCATAAGATTTTTCGAATCTCTATGACGCCAACCGCCTTTGATCTCCATTTGTTTCTAGTATTTGGGGATGAAATTGAATCATCGGTCAGATTTCCCCCTGTAGATGTGTCTGAAACTATCTTGGACAGTTCATTGAAAACATCTTCGCTAACTTTTGAGAAGAAAGTGTTAAAGTCATTTGCCGTTTTTGAGGGGTTGTCAAAAGTACTTTTGCAGTCGGATGTTTTATACTGAGCAACTTCTCTCATTATTTCCCAAGTTCTGTTTTGGTTTTGTTTTGCTGCCAACAGTTCTTTGTGGAAATAGTCTCGTTTTGCTGCCTCATTTTTTCTTTGTAGGATCTTCTCGTGATCTTTTTATAACTTTTTAAGCGTACTGCCTGATTTGTTCAGCTTGAGCTTTCGCTGCAAATTTCTTTAAGCTTTGCTGAACTGTTTTATCTCGTCTGTTATCCATTTATAAATTCTTGGCTTATTTTTCTTCGTGATGAACGGTGCGCATTCGTCAAGGGCTGATACGAAATTTTTATTGAAAAATGAAACTGGTAGATTGACGTCATCGGTGTTTTCCACGCCTTGAAATTCATTTCATAGGGGTGATGGGGTAGATAAGGGTGATGACCTTGAAAAGCTGGATTTCATAGAAAATAAGGTAAGATGTCTAGCATTGGGTGCTCCACAATAGACATTATTAGAGGTGACTTAGGGTGGAGCTTATTTTCAGGAAGAATGATGAAAGCTGTGTTGAATTATATGGTAAGATTTGAGAGAATGCAGAATATCAGGCGGGTTAAGCAAATTTTTGAATAGAATCTGAATGTGCGCTATTGTGAGAAAGTATGTTGGGGGCATAGAATGAAACTAAGTATGCAAAAGATTTCTCGCGTTAGAATTGGGAGACTTGTGAATGACTGGATTTAAATGAATGTTGGAGGCGAGAGACTAGAGTGGAACTTCAAGAGGTGGAAAAAATAAATTGAGAGGCGAACAAAAGAGTATGGATTGAATAAGTGAAAGCTTAGCATGACGCGAAATCTGACACTGATGTGGTATATGCAAAAGGAAGTGCCTAAGTGTGAGATGTTATATGGTGTTAGTTTTGGTAGCCAGCTCGTGTCTGCTGTGAGGTGTTAGGCATTCAGTGTGAACTGACGCACATGGAGGTGAAATGAGAATAATAATAGATTTTGTCAGCAGGGTGATAGGGGAGTGGAGGAAACAATTGAATATTTTGTGCTGGAATGTAGTAAGTATGAGCAAGAGAGAGTGAGTGATATACCAGATGTGCTGAAGATGATTGTGGTATGAGATGTCTAGCTGGATTGGATCAGGAGTGTAATTTGAGTATCATTGAAGCTATGAGAATTTTTCTTGTACATGCCTGGAGTAAGAGACAGTGACTGGATTGAGCCAGTCATGTAGAGTGGGCTGTTATCACCCAATATGCCTGGGGATTATGATGAAGATAAGAAACTGAAGGCGTCAACTTTCCTAGGGGTCCTGCGTCGTTGCAACGATCGGGCTGGCTCAGAGACGACGGATTGGATCAGAAAAGTGGCCGGACGAAACCAGTACACTTCCTCAAAGTCTTCTTGCTTCTTTATGGCTTACTTTGACCGCTTCTCAGTCGCCTTATTTGCTAGCTCCGTCGACATCAGGTTATGATGTCCTCCCTTAAGCTGGGTTAGATGGAGGGTGCTTTCCTCGGAGCAACGCCCTTTCTCCCGCGTCGCCTCTTCAAAAAAAACCTAAACCACCGATCTAATGCCTCCCACCCGTTCCCCATGCGTGTCGTCCCTGCCAACCTTCATGCTGAAAAAACTTAGGGGCGACTGACCGGTGTTGACAATTTAGCCGATTTTCAGTTAGTTCTATAGTATTGAGATTCCATCTAGCTCCTAAAAATCATGATCTAGATCCTGGCGAAAAATCTAGAGTATTTGAAGTACGGTTTGGCTATAATTTACCCCCTTTCATATTTTAGGTGCAATTATTTATAATTATGGGAAAAAGTGTCGAACTAATGATATAATAATTTCTAGCGGTCAAGTTCAGTACATGTAACGTTTTTTTCGGCGACACATCATTCCATGCCAGCAACAGCCAGTCATGGGTTGGTTGCGGTGAGTAGCGTTTGTTAGAAAGTGTGACGTAATCACTAGCATATCATGCTTAAGCAGTACACGCAATACTTGTGTTGAAGTTATAAGTCTTTTCCTGAATGTAGCGGCTGGCTACTGCCTTACCATGCTGACAATGCAAAGGCATATTGGGACTATAGTAATTGTACCATAAACGCAAAATTGTGTGCCCTAAAGAACATGATGTGAGCCAAAAACACGATCATTTTTTCCATGTTGCCAGGAGTGTTCGTCAACCAAAAATCACAGCTTTTGATAAAGACGCTACAGAGTGCAGCAGAGGGTAAATTATGTTTGCAAATTGCAGAATATAGTACCTTTGCAATTGCTGACCGTCTTTCGTTAGTGTGTTGCAGTTCATTTACTGACTGTAAAACGGCACAGGGTATCAAACTTCATTTAACGAAGTGCATGGAAATTACTGTGAATGTTTTTGCACTCTATTTTGTCAGTAAACTGTTTGCTGATATATCTCAGAGAAGTTAAACACACTAATTGCTGAGAGCATTGATACATCAGAAAATAAGTAACTTGGTGAGATATTTTAGCAAATCATTATGATAGAATGTCTCGACACAACTCGGTCCGATGCTTATGCCACTCAATTCAATGGTCAGTATCTAACGCCTGAGCAGAAGCCCCGCTCGGAAATGTAGATTATATAGTTAAAGAAACCTATAATTGATTCCCTCAATCAGCTGAAAGGCAAGCGCCTTATTCTGGCATAACTACAATAGAGAAAAATAAAAAGCATTGAAGTAGCATGAAACAAAATGAGCTTGTTACAGTAGAAGAATATTGAGTCCACGACAGACCTTTAGGTAGAAGTAACTGAATCTAAAAACGCTACAGGCATCAATCCACTCAATCACGTTTCTTCCATAGCAATGAATTTATTAGCATTGCCACGCTCAAACGCCGATAAATAAACACTTTTTGTAAAATCAATTTAGTCCATACTTGCAAGTCACTCGTTAAAATGTTTAACGTGCTATGCTGACTTATTATTTTTGTAATTTACTGTCTAAACAAATTACTTCATTCAACCATTATCTAGCGGATTTCTGTTAGAAATCTACATAGCTCCTTGCTGCGCTATAGAGTTGGCAACACTGCGACTGACTAGTCAGTGCCGTGGAGGGAGTATATATGGAGGGAGCATAGCCGTCTGTGAAGAGAACCAGTTTTTGAGATTTCTCCTATTTCTGTAGTAACCAATAGCCGTCTCGCAAGTGTGACGTCAGCACGGAAGCCAGTTACCTACTGACTACGCTGGAGTGTGCACACGCTCGCTGAATGCTCTTCCAGCTGTTCAGTTAATCGCATCATCGTCAATCATTAATTTGGGATTCTAAGACTTCGAAAGATAATAAATTGTGCTTCCTCACTTGAGGACACTTAATAATGTCAAAATTACTAGCAAAGATACATTAAGAGTTGAAAACTATAAAAATTACAGGCCCTTGATAATAATAAATTAGAGCGACTTGCACGCACACCTCACCCGTTGACATGTGGTGGGGTACTAATCTTGCTTTGGAAAATGAGAGGAGGGGTTGTAGGGAAGGTGGGTGGAGCAACTTCAGCCAAGCGTCTGTGGTTGGCTCAGAATTGTGACGTCACAGGCCTTGACAGTGCCCGAGTCTTTCAGCTTTTACAGTCAAATTGAGCCCGATCGGAGTGCGCTATGCTACCTTCATATATCCTAGCTCCATGGTCAGTGCATTATTGGCAGTCTTAAAAGTAGGTTGTCTCTCTCAGTTGTTCTGCCGTCATGTCCTCCTGCCTAATCCCAACCTAAAAAGTTTCCCCTGATCTAGAAAAGGAGCAAGGGCTTAAGTTTTAACATTGATAGATTTAGTTGAAGTTCATCACGTGATAAAGTTCGAAGAAATTCACTCAACATTTTTATTGGAACACTGTCAATCGTTAAAAAGTACTACCTATGAAACCTATAAAACGCAACGTTTCGATGTACAAACATCATCATCAGGCTGAAAATGTACAGAAAAATTGATCAGTCACATTGGTAAAATATAATTCTAATTCTTAAGCTATATGAGACTAGAATGGAAGATGAAATCACAGCACAAAAACATTTTTACAAGTGACTAGATATAAAGTTTGTACTACAAAAATATGTATACACGAAATCAGGTACAGTAATAGTATATATATATTGCACACTATAGATGTTCACTGGACGAGCGATAGGGGCGAAATGACACTAACAGTTGCTTCGGACTATCAAGATGCAGTTTTAGTAAATAATTTTAGAGCAAAAAAGTCATTAGTGTTTTCGTTGAGGACAGGTTTACATTTATGGATGTGTAACGCTTCTATAATTTGAATATGCTCTTTTTTAGCCACGCTATATAAGATTTTTGTGTTAGGGTATAGATCTTCATTTGATGGTTTGCAACTATGGTCAATGCGAAAATGGTTGAAAATGGAACCTTGGTATTTATGGGCGGTTAACCTTTGCCTCAGGGTCATCCTGGTCAAGCCAATGTAACATTTATTAAGAGACTTACATTCTCTTCTATTACACATAAATTGGTAAATTACATTGGCCCTGTCCAGATCGACAACGCTAGATGCTGACATGTTATTTTTCACTAAGAGGTCACTGATTTTGCGGTTTTTATAATATACACAGACTTTAATTGACATATCCGGATCTGTTGGTTTAACAAAAGTTTTAACAATGTTCTTAAAGACTCGTTCATCAATTTTGTAATCCTTGTGCATTTTGTTTTCATAAAAGATATTAACATTGCGAGGAACGAGTTCAGGTTTATTTTCATTGCCCAAGGTTCGGTTCAAAAAATTACCAATGGTTCTATCAATGAGAGTATTAGGAAAATTGTTGTTAACCAACAACCGCTTAATTCTAAGCACTTCTGAATGAAAATTTGACCAGCTGCTACACACCTTATACGCTCTATTTATTAAAGTATGTATAACACCCTCTTTGTACGTTTGTGGAGCATCACAGTCATAATTTATAGTTTCACCTGCATTAGATTGCTTAACGTAAACTGATCTATGAAAAGTACCATGAGACGCTTCAATCAAAACATCTAAAAATGGCAGTTTCCCGTGTACGCCCAACTCAAACGTAAAATTCAACACAGATTTTTCAGACATCAAATTTCTTAACATCTCCAACTGCGCCAGGCCATCTACTTCAACAAAAATATCATCTACGTATCTACAGTACAATGACGGCTTAGTAGGCAAAGTGTTCATAACGAGATTTTCCACGTACGACATATAGAAGTTGGCAAAGGTGGGCCCTAACGGGGAACCCATGGCAACGCCATCCACCTGACGGAACAAGCTACCATCTATATGCCGAAAAGGAGCTTCAGTCGTGCACACGGTAAGGAGTTCCTTTAAAATATGACGAGGAAACAAATTAGGTGGAGAAAGGTCGTCAGTGCTATATTCGCAATCTAAAATTATCTCAATGGTTTCAGCAACGGGTACATTTGTAAACAAAGATTCAACGTCTAACGAAGCTATGATGCCACTTGGGGCTTTACTGCGCAACATGGCAACTAACTCATCAGATGAACGTATCTTATATTTTGAATATACGGCGTTATAATTCTATTCAAAGCCTTAGCAACAGGATAGGTGACGGCAGGGACCTGCGATATTATTGGCCTTAACGGAGGATTATTTTGATTTTTATGAATTTTTGCGTTACCATAGGTGTACCCGGGTTGATAATGTCCTTCCAGCTTTCTCAAATTATAATTATTCGGAACAGCGTTAACAATAGAAATCAGTTCGTTCAGTCTTTTCTTCAATTTCTCTGTCGGATCCTTTTTCAAACGCTCAAACTTGGTATGATCTGCGAGTATACAATCCAATTTTTGTTTATAATCGTCATGCTTAAACAATACATACTTGTTACATTTATCAGCTTTACGGATGACAATCTCCTTATTCAAACGCAATATACGAATGGCCTGGCGTTGAGCTTCACTTAAACCTTTATTCGTATTAATACTTCTATTCCGAGTACTCTCAGTAATCAATGCAGCGTCTAAGTTTGGTGAAATAGAAATGAGTCCCTCACGATTTAGCTTGAGGATACTTTGATAGGCTAATTCCAACTGCAGTTGCTTTTTAATAGGATCAAACCGGCTTCTAGTATGATAGTTCCACCCTAAATTCAAGACTTCAATTTCATGCTCATCTAGGACTACATCGGTTAAATTTACAAATTTGTCACATTTCTGTGGTAAAATTAAATTTCCATTATAAAGTCGATTGAGCTTACGGGACACAGATTCTAAGTTTCTCTCGTGTTCGCGAGCTCTTCTAAATCGGAGTGCTTCTTCAAATTCTGGTAGAACCTCTTCACGTGCTGATGTTCGGAAATTTAGATGTTCTTGATACAGTGCCGATTTCAATGCTTTCTTCAAAGTTAGCTTTTGTTCCAGTTCACGATGAACCAAGCTTTTTCTAAAATCGTAAGTCAATGTTGAGTTCCTCACACCTCCATCGTACAGGCGAACGTCGGTATAGGTCGGGAGAAAATCTTCTCGCACACACACCTCATTGAACAAGATAGCCGACACGCACTTACACAATTTCTTTTCTAATTTCTAAACTTTGCGAAACAGTTGAAGTTCATCACGTGATAAAGTTCGAAGAAATTCACTCAACATTTTTATTGGAACACTGTCAATCGTTAAAAAGTACTACCTATGAAACCTATAAAACGCAACGTTTCGATGTACAAACATCATCATCAGGCTGAAAATGTACAGAAAAATTGATCAGTCTCATTTGTAAAATTTAATTCTAATTCTTAAGCTATATGAGACTAGAATGGAAGATGAAATCACAGCACAAAAACATTTTTACAAGTGACTAGATATAAAGTTTGTACTACAAAAATATGTATACACGAAATCAGGTACAGTAATAGTATATATATATATATTGCACACTATAGATGTTCACTGGACGAGCGATAGGGGCGAAATGACACTAGCAGTTGCTTCGGACTATCAAGATGCAGTTTTAGTAAATAATTTTAGAGCAAAAAAGTCATTAGTGTTTTCGTTGAGGACAGGTTTACATTTATGGATGTGTAACGCTTCTATAATTTGAATATGCTCTTTTTTAGCCGCGCTATATAAGATTTTTGTGTTAGGGTATAGATCTTCATTTGATGGTTTGCAACTATGGTCAATGCGAAAATGGTTGAAAATGGAACCTTGGTATTTATGGGCGGTTAACCTTTGCCTCAGGGTCATCCTGGTCAAGCCAATGTAACATATATTAAGAGACTTACATTCTCTTCTATTACACATAAATTGGTAAATTACATTGGCCCTGTCCAGATCGACAACGCTAGATGCTGACATGTTATTTTTCACTAAGAGGTCACTGATTTTGCGATTTTTATAATATACACAGACTTTAATTGACATATCCGGATCTGTTGGTTTAACAAAAGTTTTAACAATGTTCTTAAAGACTCGTTCATCAATTTTGTAATTCTTGTGCATTTGGTTTTCATAAAAGATATTAACATTGCGAGGAACGAGTTCAGGATTATTTTTATTGCCCAAGGTTCGGTTCAAAAAATTACCAATGGTTCTATCAATGAACCATTGATAGAAACCATTGAGATAATTTTGGATTGCGTATATAGCACTGACGACCTTTCTCCACCTAATTTGTTTCCTCGTCATATTTTAAAGGAACTCCTTACCGTGTGCACGACTGAAGCTCCTTAATTTTCGGCATATTGATGGTAGCTTGTTCCGTCAGGTGGATGGCGTTGCCATGGGTTCCCCGTTAGGGCCCACCTTTGCCAACTTCTATATGTCGTACGTGGAAAATCTCGTTATGAACACTTTGCCTACTAAGCCGTCATTGTACTGTAGATACGTAGATGATATTTTTGTTGAAGTAGATGGCCTGGCGCAGTTGGAGATGTTAAGAAATTTGATGTATGAAAAATCTGTGTTGAATTTTACGTTTGAGTTGGGCGTACACGGGAAACTGCCATTTTTAGATGTTTTGATTGAAGCGTCTCATGGTACTTTTCATAGATCAGTTTACGTTAAGCAATCTAATGCAGGTGAAACTATAAATTATGACTGTGATGCTCCACAAACGTACAAAGAGGGTGTTATACATACTTTAATAAATAGAGCGTATAAGGTGTGTAGCAGCTGGTCAAATTTTCATTCAGAAGTGCTTAGAATTTAGCGGTTGTTGGTTAACAACAATTTTCCTAATACTCTCATTGATAGAACCATTGGTAATTTTTTGAACCGAACCTTGGGCAATAAAAATAATCCTGAACTCGTTCCTCGCAATGTTAATATCTTTTATGAAAACCAAATGCACAAGAATTACAAAATTGATGAACGAGTCTTTAAGAACATTGTTAAAACTTTTGTTAAACCAACAGATCCGGATATGTCAATTAAAGTCTGTGTATATTATAAAAATCGCAAAATCAGTGACCTCTTAGTAAAAAATAACATGTCAGCATCTAGCGTTGTCGATCTGGACAGGGCCAATGTAATTTACCAATTTATGTGTAATAGAAGAGAATGTAAGTCTCTTAATAAATGTTACATTGGCTTGACCAGGATGACCCTGAGGCAAAGGTTAACCGCCCATAAATACCAAGGTTCCATTTTCAACCATTTTCGCATTGACCATAGTTGCAAACCATCAAATGAAGATCTATACCCTAACACAAAAATCTTATATAGCGTGTCTAAAAAAGAGCATATTCAAATTATAGAAGCGTTACACATCCATAAATGTAAACCTGTCCTCAACGAAAACACTAATGACTTTTTTGCTCTAAAATTATTTACTAAAACTGCAACTTGATAGTCCGAAGCAACTGCTAGTGTCATTTCGCCCCTATCGCTCGTCCAGTGAACATCTATTGTGTGCAATATATATATATATACTATTACTGTACCTGATTTCGTGTATACATATTTTTGTAGTACAAACTTTATATCTAGTCACTTGTAAAAATGTTTTTGTGCTGTGATTTCATCTTCCATTCTAGTCTCATATAGCTTAAGAATTAGAATTACATTTTACCAATGAGACTGATCAATTTTTCTGTACATTTTCAGCCTGATGATGATGTTTGTACATCGAAACGTTGCGTTTTATAGGTTTCATAGGTAGTACTTTTTAACGATTGAAAGTGTTCCAATAAAAATGTTGAGTGAATTTCTTCGAACTTTATCACGTGATGAACTTCAACTGTTTCGCAAAGTTGAGAAATTAGAAAAGAAATTGATAGATTTAATGAAAGCAAGACGACAGTCTAATTGTACTTATTGTGCCTGTAAATATAATTTCTTCATGAAGTACTATCGCTTTTAGGTTGCCGACTTTGAAATAGTCTGTTGCTGAAATAATTTTCCATTTAATTCAAGAGTACGTACCTGTTAAAAATCGTAACACATAATTTCGCTGTTATGCTATTATTAACACATGATGAGTCGTGATAGGACTCTGATATAATTTGTTTAACTTATTTCTAGACTTTTTTAATTCATCACGAATACGTTGACGTTCTTGTGCCGGCCTTCGTGGAATAGTTTGCAAGTTAAAAACATGAGGTATTATCGGCATTACAAAAATTTGTCTGGCTGGAATGTCAAAAACTGATGTCGAAATAACATTTTCATCTACGAATTGAAGAATTCATTTGGAACTAGTCGTTCCCTCAGGGAGATACAATTATTGTGTCTGGGAATTAGCGCTCCCAGGAGGAATATGTGAGGGCCCGAGCTGGGAGTTAGGTGGGCCTTCTTTTTGCTGAAATGAAATGTCTTTTGCTATGTTAAGAACGACTTTTTTCGGGTCGTTGCTGTTCTGTTTTTCATGACCTATTACTTTCTTCTTCAACTTTTATCTTGTTTCATTAACTTCTTTCAAAACTTACTGTTTCTATGCCCCTTCTACATAGATTCCGCATTCTCTAACATCCATTCTAAATGGTGCCTTTCTCTTTCCTCTCTTCGATACGCTCTTTTTGTAGAGGTTAGAAATTGTTTAATTAGAAATACAAATCTTATAATGATCGTGGTCCTCATGCTCATATATATGTATATTGATTTTTTTCGTGCTTCCTTAAAATGACATTTTTGAACATCCGAAGCAAACGATTCTAATATTATTTCCTGGCGTCAAGAATTGCGAAAGTTTTACATCATGTATATGCGAATTGTCAAAAGCGTTTTAAACCCACAATGAAAATGCATCGTCCATGAAATTGTTGTCTCTTATAATTAGCATTACATGTATTATCAAATGTAGATTAAGCAAGATTAGGCGAACATTGCCCTCAATCATTTATTCTCGACTTGTGACATGAGTATTACAATAGTAGTAGTAGTAGTAAAAACATCAATTTGCTAGCGCTTCAGTGCCTGCACTATGTCGCGCCGAAGGTCTCACAATTCAGGTTGTCTCCGCGTCTCAAATTTTGAGGTCTCACTGCCACAAACATTGCAACGCAAGTCACAACAACTATTAAACAAACAAAGACGCGTCAGCCACGAGCGTGATCTGAACAACACTTGATTTCATTGGTGGCAGCAGTAGCAGCAGTATCAGCAGTAATGAAAGAGCTGCTAGTTCAACACCATACTCCTCATGCGTAGGGTTCAATCAGTTCGTATAATCATCCTAAGGTACATGCAGTTTGCACATTGAGCAGCAGCCTAACGAGTATTACAATACTCGTGTGTGTGTATCATCTAAGTGAATTAACTTTAAGATATTTTAAAAACCAATGATAGTACTTTTGTTCTATCTCTATCGGAAATAAAATGTTTTTCTTTCTTTTTTCTTTCTTAAGGAGGCTTAAACTATTCTATTATCTAATCTAATCTTGAAACTAGTCTCAACTGATCGTACTAACTTGATGTCAGATCTGTTCATCTATTGCTGGTACCAAATAAGACCCCACTGTATTTCGTTTTTTTTTTGGATTTCATTTTTGTTTTATTGATCATGATGTATCGGCATTACGAAAACTTCAGTGGCTGGAATATCAAAAAACGGATGTCAAAATAATATTTTCATCTATGAATTAATGAGTTCATTCGATACTAGTACTTAATGATCGTACTAATTTGATGTGGCATCTGTTCATCTATTTTTGGTACCAAAAAAAACTCAATGTATGTTGTATTTTTTCTGCGGATTTTATTTTCGTTTTATCGAACAGGAGGTATTCGCATTACGAAAATCGAACCCTCAGCTCCCCGGAGGAATCTGAGAAGAACAGCAGGAGCCACAGAGCTTATATTGATGGAGTCAAAATTCAGAGCTTACTATCTCTACTATGAATGTCTGATTTTATTTTTATGTGAGCGAAAAAATCAGACATGATAGAGGCAGTAAGCTCTGAATTTTGACTCCATCATTATAAGTTCTATGGCTCCTGCTGCTCCTCTTAGATTCTTCTAGGTTATTGTGGGTTATCTGTCACCACTTCTACTGTATGGTTTCCTTTTGATGTTTTTTACTAATAGAGCATGTCTAAAAACATGGATATTAATATATTTTATGTGACAGAAAAAATCCTCGTTTTGCTAAAAAAATGTTTTTACGTATAAGTCATTAATATCCATTTTTTGGTCATAACTTCTTTGTAAAAAACATAGATATAAATATATTTTAGGTGACCAAAAAACATGATATTTCTTAAAAAAACATGTTTTTACATAAAGCCATTAATATCCATGTTTTTTCAGTCATGATTTTTGTACAAATAACATGATTTTCAAAAAGCATGGTTCTTTGGTTACATTAAATATATTAATATCCACGTTTTTAGTAATGATTTTTTTGTGAAAAAAAATGTTTTTTTAAAAAACAGGATGTTTTTTGGTCACATAAAAATATTAATCACCGTGTTTTTTAGTCAAGACTTTTTTCGTAAAAAATCATGTTTTAAAACAACAGCATAGTTTTTTTTGATCACATACAACATTAATATCCGTTTTTTAGTCATGATTTCTTGTAAAGAAAAGGTGTTTTAAAAAACAGCATGGATGTTTTTGTTCACATAAAATAAATTAATATCCGTGTTTTTCAGTCATGATTTTTTGTAAAAATAGCATGTTTTTTTAAAAAACAGCATGGTTTTTTGGTCAAATCTCTATCAATGACCATAAGTAAAGATATATTATTACATAACACCATTTGGGGAGTTGAAGGTGAATCACGTGCATTGTAAAATAAATGAAAAATCAAAACATGAAACTACAGAAAATGAAAAATTTCAAAGAACCATAGAAAACCATGAATTAAGAAGTATGCTGTTTTATTTTATAATCTGACATGAATGCAAGTAATGTAATGTGGTTCTTTTCCTTGCTGAGTTATTTTCGAACAAAATATTAGAAAAAATATCTGTGCTTTTAAACCATGGGTTTTCTTGTAAAAAAAAGTTTAAAAAAAAACACCATGGTTTTTTGGGTCACATCTCTAGCCCTGTCGTCTCCTCATCCCAATTTAAGGACGAAGATGTGTAGGTGTCGAGAGGGCTAGTCATTGTAGATATTTGATGTCTAAGAATGGAAGTGTGCAAATTTATTTTAAATTTGGTAAAATTTTCTCAGTAATCGGTGGCTTGACGATTCCTTCGGTGGTGGTTAATTTTAAATGAAAGTTATATACGTAGTGTTTGCCGTGGTGAATCTTACAAACAAGCAGTGATTGAATTCTTCGCGTGCAATAGTCAGATGACGGCTGTTGAAAATGAAATAAATATATTTGTTGAACATCTGTAATGTTTTAACCTATTCATAAAACATTGGCGGTTTGATATGACTATATTGTACTGTGAGACTTATCGTAATTGTCTCGTGTTCTACAATGAAGATGACAATTTGAGCCCTCTTACTCTAGCAATTAACTGGTTAATATCGTCGGTCTTCGTCCAAAGTTTACGATAAAAACCGGTAATTTAACGTTCATCCGACGATAATATGAGACAACCCCGACACCAATTCCGATGATATATCGTCGGTTTATATGAAGATTATAATTACCGGTAAATTCAGATGTAAATTATCGTCGGTCAGACGTTAAATTTCATACTGGGTACTCAATCATTGATCACGGTTCATAGCCCTACTAAAATGATTAATATAACAGAAAAAATCTACTAGATTACCTTCGGGGCCTAATAATCTGATATAAATATTCATTCAAAATTTTTGTGAAAATTTCATAAGAAGTTTTTCGCGTCTGAGCAGCGAACGAATTTCAAGTCAAGGTTCCAATGAAGAGGATACTGTGTCATCACCGAGTTTTTGAAAATTTAGGAATCATGAAGTGATTTCTGTTTCGCGTTATATCATCGTGATCTCAATTTGTGCAGCTTATGGTTTCTGTCGTCATCAGTCAATGTTTTTTTCGGGAAATTACATTTATTGAAGCGTTCCATGCAATAGCTTTAGTTTTTTGAACGTTTGAGTGAATCATTTGGGTGAATATATTACTTTATTTTGCCATGAGCTCTAATTGCAATTTTTGCAGTGTAAAGAACTAATAGGTTTTATTTTCATCAGTTCCGTGCCCTACTTCTTTTAAACATAAAAAGCAAGGCGAAAATCGCTACACGTAAAGTCATTTTTATTAAAAATGATCAAATAAAACTGAACGTTTCGGACTAACTGTCCATCTTCAGCAAGAAAAATTTCTGTAAAACAAAACCAAATAAGAGAAATCAAAGCACTAAAGTAGTATAGATACAAAATCTTAACTTTGAAAAAACACAAACAATGGTAAAAAAATATGTGAAAGGTAAAGGAAAAACTGAATTGCGTATTGGCAACATGAAGCGGGAAAGCACTTTACGTGTCATTGAGAACAGGTTTCATTTTGTAAATATACAAAGATTCGAGAAGGAGCAGATCTATTCTGTAAGAGGTACCGGCCAAGATTTTAAAATCATTTAGAGAGACCGGACCATTGCACTCTTCCGCATGAGATCTAACACAGGACAGTGAGGAAGACCAGTTCTGCAAGAGGAACCCAAGAGGAAGACCAGTTCTGCAACTACGCCCAGGATGCTCGAAAACTCTAGTCTTCAGGGTACGGCAGGTAGAACCAACGTACCGCGATTCACAATGTGAACAGATTCACGAAAATTTTCACTGTTCCCTTTACCACGTTTTAATGGCGGGAGACGTGGCTGGTAAAGTGTGTTTCAGATCAACCCAGGCTTTACAGGAATTGTTTTGCGAGCCTGCACGTCTCTAACGTATTTGCCAAAGTGGTGATGACCAGATCTTTTATCCTTGCTTGTTGAAAGTTTGGTTTATGATTAGATCATTTGAATTCATACCCAACTTTGTTTTGCAATGTGTAATTACTGCCGACGGGACCTCGGTGGTATTGCTTGCCTTCCACGCCATTTCTGCCAGCGATCGGAACCTTCTGCTCCGTTATCTCGGCCGGGAAGTGTGTGCTCCGATGCGTGTAATGCATTGCTGGAGCTATTTCAAGGATTATTACCTGGGCACTTTTGCTGAAGTGGATGTTCAGCGACTTCAGTTCAGTTGTTCTGTTAGCCGGGGTTTATCCGGTAGTTGCACCGGGAGACTGCGTCAACTGGTATCGGGACCCTGGCGGTGCTACTAGAGTTTCACGCTTTCGTCGCTGGCTGCTGCCCGAACTTCACTTGTCGTCACTGCTGGGATATGTTCGTCGCTACTTCGGGTCTGATGACCGGAAGTTACGGGTGTAGGTTTTATATGTTTGTGCACTGGATGTATTTAGGTTGTTTATTTGTGTCATTTCCCTGTTTGCCTATTGCTGCCGGGGATGTAATTTGTGTGGTCTCGTAGGCTTAGTTCAATTTGAGCTACGGTTGGATTGTTATGGGTCTATTTTCCAACATAAATTGAAGGCTTCTTATTGCAAATTTTCTCTACTATGTTAAAGTGTGTCATTGTGCAGGCGAGCTTACTCTTGCTTACTCTTACTCGCGTTTTCTCCCTACCCCGCGCGCCTCGGAAGCTATATAAGAGGCAGTGTTTGTTTTATTTGGGCTCAATCGATCAACCGTTCGCCTGTACCACTCCTGCTACGGACCAATAAAGTGTACCCCCAAGTAGACCTCCTGTGTTTCACTGGCCCGCATATCATGTAAATGACCTGTTATAGACCAAGTTAGGTAGCGCGCCTCTCTCTATCTTTTCCGCACTGTATCTCCTCTGAACTTTCGTGGTGGTGGGGTTCGGGCTTTCGCCATAGCCGTTAGGTTGGTCTTCCGCAGCCTTCCATCCTCCGGTCTTTTTTCTTTTCTCTTTTCTTTTCTCATTTTCACATATCCTTTGCTATTTCAATTTATTGTTTTCTTTCTCCTTTCATTCTATCCTTTCATATCTGGGTCTTCCTTGTTTGGTATGGCGGGGTTGAGACCCACCGTGGTTGGTCGGGAGCTGATTGTACTTTGTGCCATATTTGAGGACTCGGGGCCAATTTGAATGAGTTAGCCGTTGCTGCCTCCCGGTGTGATATCTTGTTCTTGTCAGAGACTCTTGTCTCAGAACGGAGACACCCGGCTGAGCTCCGTGTCCCGGGATTTGCGTCGCCTCAACTGAAGCTGGTTATGCCCACTGGGGGTAATCGTGGGATGGACCTCTATATTCGGGAGGGTTGTCGCGCCTATAGGCGCTTGCATTTGGAATGCGAGTGTCACGAGTATATTGTTTTACGGGTTTGTAGCTCAGCATCTAATTTCTACTTGGTGGCCTTTTATCGTAATCCGGGGCACGATGGCTCTTTATATGATTGCCTGTTGGATTTGATGGCACGAGCTCAGTCCTCTGACCCAAAGGCAGTCTTTGTATACATGGGTGATGAAAATGCACACCACACTGAGTGGCTGGGTTCCATTTCGCCCACGGATGTGCATGGTCATAATGCTTTGGACTTTTCCAACCTGTCTGGCTGCACGCAACTTGTTCAGGGTCCGACTCATGTTGCGGGGAACTGCCTGGACTTGGTGCTCACGGATGTTCCTGACGTTGTCAGAGTTTCTGTTGCTCCCCCTTTGGGTACCTCTTACCACTGTGTGCTCGAGTGTTGCTTACTTGTTCGTCAAGCCGTGCCTGTTTTGAACACTCGCCGGTTGGTTATGTTGCAGAACAGAACCAATTGGACTACTGTTAGAGGGGCTGCCCGGGGTTTCCCTTGGGGTGAGATTTTACGCTCCATTGCACCTTTGGACTTGCTGAACCAAGCGGTAGCTGATGTGGTCGAACGTCATGTCCCGAAGGTGGTTCTCCGTGTCAAGTCTTCTGATAAACCTTGGTTCGATTGTCAGTGCAGAGCTGCCTTTGATGCGAAGCGGACAGCGTTCCGCGCTTGAGCTAGGTTTAAGACCCCACCTGGGTGGGAGGCTTACCTGCGAGCTCGTAATGAAGCCCAGGCAGTTTACGCCGGGGCTCGTGAGCGGCATGATCGGCGATTGCGGGATGCCCTCAATTCCTCCTCGTCTTCGCACAAATGGTGGGTTACGTTGAAGGGAGCTGTATTTGATGCTAAGCCTGCTTTTCCTGCCCTCCTAGACCCTGGAGGGGCACTGGTGGTTGATCCTGTAGAGAAAGCGCAGCTGCTCACCACTCAATTTGATGGTAAGCAGTGTAGGGAGAATTTTGTATTGCCTTCCCCATACTACACAAGACTCTGGTTTTGTTCGCTGGCGTTTAGGTCTGGACAGGTTAGACTTTTAATCTATGAACTTGATATGGGTGATGGGGTCGCCCCGTTGGGTGTGTTTCCGCTGTTTTTCAGGGAGACGGCTGAGGTGCTAGCTCCCAAACTTAGTGTCATTTTTAGGTTACTGATTAGGTCTGGTCAATTTCCGAGTTGCTGGAGATCAGCCAATGTGACGGCTGTCCCTAAGGGTCCTCCTTCTCCCCTGGTGGAGAATTATCGTCCAAAATCTATCACCCCAGTCCTAGCAAAAGTGTTCGAGCTTCTAATTGCGGGTCGACTGTCGCGATATTGTGAGAGTATGGGGTTCCTCCCTGCAGCTCAATTTGCTTACAGACGGGGCTTAGGCTGTGCAGACTCGCTATTATCCTTGCCCCATCTGCTTCAGACTGCTTTGATAATAGTCGGATAATAGATCCCCCAAGGGGGGGGGGGGGGGGGGGGTAAGGGGACCAAGATCTTTAATTCTCGACCCCATTTCGACCCCATATAAAAAGACAACATAACGGCCACTGAGAAATTTCGCTTCATTTTCTTGTTAGAAATGTTTCAAGGATTCTAAAACTGTCTTTGGTTTTGATCTATCATTAAAACTGAATGAGGAGATACGTCTTGAAATATACATAGAAATTTACCAAAAAACTAACTTTTCGTAAAAAAAACTAAGGCCTAAATCGAAAAAGTGACGAGTAGAAAGTGTTTACTTTCAACAAATACATAAACTGGCCAATTTTCAAACCAATCGGACGAAAAAAGTTGTCCAACTGAGATGACCTCCTTAAATCATGTTGAAAGCATGTGAGATGTCATGAAAATTCAAGGATTGGTTATTAATTTACAGCTATCACAGAACAAAGGCCTTGATTTTGGTCAATTGATAAATTTTTTCATACGTCCTCGAGGTGGCAAGTACTGTTTCCATCCGTGTTCCTCGCAAGGACAACTCCGAAGTTCGAGACTAAGCAGTGTAACTCGGGGGGGACCGACAAGCGTTGTCATTTCAAAAAAATTGTTGGGGTTTGAAAACTAATGAGAGAGGACGTGCACCATTGAATACAGAATCCGTAAGACTAGATGAACAGATGCGATTCGATCTCCGCTTGGAAAATTATTTCATATATCAGAAATTAGTCGAGCTTAAAACTTGTGAAAAGCGCATTTTCACTGAAATAAATTATTGCTTAAGACTTCACAGTAACATTTTCTACTAGATATTGAAATTTCAACGGCGACTGAAAATTTATGAAAATCCGATGTCAGGTAAAATACTTATTAGCCTAGCTGTTTCTTTTTCCTTTCGAAGCCCTGTGAGCTGCAGACGTGCATTGACAATATAAGTAAGTTCAAATCTTTGTGTACTTTTCATAGATATTGATGGAGTTAATTTCCACTCGAACCATCTATTGTCAGGTATAATTTAAAAATAATTCCTGACTAGTATTTTATTTGATTTAATGAGAGCGGTTCACTTAAAAATCGAAGCAGAGTTCCTACAGCCTGATGGCGTTATTGAAATTGTTAGGCAGGTACCTGAATATATAATCAGGAATATATCATAAATTTTTTTGGGCTGTAATTCAATGTTGAAGCCTTTCAAAATTATTCTCGATCCTGGAATTGTTGGTGCAAGGTCTAACACCAACGGTCACACCTCAGCTTGCACACACAAGCAGTATGTTTCTGACTGCGTTACACAATTGCCCTGATTACAAGTAATGCACGTGAAAATTTTGCGCTTTTACATGGTTGCTGACAGGTATACCAGCAGCTCTTTCATTCACTGCATGTAAGGTATTAATTACTAGTAACCAAAAATACCCTGTGAGTGAAAAACAATTATAAATTGCATTAAGGTTTTCTATTTTACCTGCATAGACTTCAACTTATTCAAATAAAAATCAGAGTCGGATAAAGGGAGAATTTTTGTGGCCAAACCATTTTGAGTGTTTCTTTACCTACATTATTGGTTGTTAGAGACTGCAATCAAAATTGACTTGAAAAAATACAATTAGAAATACAAAAAAACAGCTAAGCTTCTATTTACGACGTGTTTAGTTTCAGAATTTCAAATTCGTTTGCATTTTCACCTATTTAAAGTTATAAATTCTGTTAACACCTTTGGATCCTTTGCCAAACAAAAACAAATGCAGTGAAGCACTTTTAAAATTGACTCACAGCAAGATTAGTGTAGCGATCTGTACATCATTTCCGTCTTCACGTAATGTTCTAATTCTGTGGCAGCCCCTGCCGTTGTAATCATAACCCTCGTGAACTACACGGAGCCATATCAATCACATGTGATCAGCTGAGATTGTCGCGATCGACCTGTGCAGCTACCAGAACTTTTTGACCAATTAAGGATTAAGGCCATTTTATACAAGTGCGGAGTTTTCAACGTCAATTGACTACTCGTGTTCACATGAAGCCACGCCCATGAGAGTAACTGCGTGCTCAACTGCAGCCGATGCTTATACACGTAGTTACCACTTGAAGTCAACGCAGTCAATGTAGTGAAGGGAGCAGCTACAATATAGACCAACTCTTGGTAGTTACAGATCTATTTTTCAATAGCTAAGTACTGATGAGAGATTATTCTGAAAGTATATGCGGCTTCAAGTACCTATGATTCAGCAACTTTTCAACAAAGTGACTGAAAAAATTTGGAAATAAGGAGAAACTCTATCTCACCACGAGCTAGATTGGGAAACTACGTTACCGCAAACATCTTTCAAAAAGCAGAGAATATCGTCGCCCATAATTTTGGTTAGTACACGTCGTTAGTTCTAGAACCCAATTTTTTGTTTTCTTCAAGACAATATTTTCATTTCTGTAGTTTGAATTTTAGATTTTACTGCTTTCACAGTATAATTTGGGAGACTCAAAAATTTTAGAATGCGCATCATCTCTAGTTTATATTTTTATAATCTTCCAATTTAGTATTCAATAAACAAGGAGAGTACTTGTACATCGCGATTAATATCACATCATCTCCAAAGAACACCATCATGTATACTCGACAATAATTGCCCGCAAAGCACTTGCCGCCTCAATACCACCGGCAAGCTAGCAGCTGCAGTCAACAGAATCAAGTCATGCTTGATCGCGACGGTTGACTGCTGCCAGGTCGCGAGTAGTCAAAAAGTGGGCGGGGCGTTGAGAAAATGGGCGGTGTTTAGAGCGCTTGTAGTCAATTGACGTTGAAAACTCCGCACGTGTAAAGGCCATATTACACGTGCGGAGTTTTCACCGACAGTTGACTACTCGTGTTCACATAAAGCCACGCCCATCAGAGTAATTGCGTGCGCAACTGCAGCCGATGCTATTACACATAGTTACCTACCGCTTGCAGTCAACGCAGTATCTCACAAGCTTTCGTAGACTCGTCATGTCGTCCTCTGATGATAGCGTAGAGCTAGCTTTGTGTGTGGTTGTAGTACGAAATAAAAAGCGCAGAAGAAAATCTATGTGGTGCAGAGAGTGACTACAACATAGACAAACTCTCGGTAGCTACGGATCTATTTTCAAAGAGCTCAGTACTGATGAGAGGTTATTCTCGAAGTATATGAGGCTCTCAGTACCCATGTTTCAACAGCTTCTCCACAAAGTGAGTGAGAGAATTCAGAAAGAAGATACAGTAATGAGAAACTCCATCCTACCAGGGGCTAGATTGGAAGCTACGTTATTGTACCTGATATCAGGACTTAATTATTCAAGACTTCAGTACTTCGTGCGAATCCACTGTAGCACCTTATGCTCCATTGTTCCTGAAACCTGTGAAGCAATATACGATGCTTTGAAGAATGAATACTTGAAGGTGAGTCAAGAAAATGGTTAAAAAATTCACTAAATTAAGTATATATATGTCCATTGTATTAATTGTGACGTGGATACTTACAAAATATGGCGAAGTGCCATAAAAGTATTAAACGACTGTTTATAAAGAATTGAAATACTTATTATTGTCCGTTTTAATTATTAATGTATGATTGTTTTCCTCTCCATTGTAAAGAACCGAAGTGTATTCTAAATGTTTATGGATTTTGTGGCAGTTGCATTTTTCGGAAATGGACACCTTTTTGCGAAAACGAGGATAAAGTAAATGTAACTGAAATTGAAAATCATCCATTTCATTCGTCAGTGATACAATTATAAATTGCCAAAATTGTGACAAATTATAAACCTTCTGAGGAATGAACACAATATAAAAATAATTTCTATTGGAATACGAAAGTAAGCATCAAAATAATAAAGAATTCAAAAGTAAACGAAAAAGTGTATGCATAATAGAACAACAAATATACTGTCTTAATATCAAGTAATTACTTAGGCAGTAGAGTAGAATATCTTTGGGGCATATTAGGAACGAAAAAGTAAGATAGTTATTCCACTAAATTTCAGTGAAAACTATGGGTATAGCGTATGATAACTTTTTATAAGTTCTCATATATACATAAAACAAACAGAAAAACCTACATCATAAAAGTATATAAAAGAAATCCGTCTATAGCTTACATGTAAGCAACTCATAAAAATATTACATTTCCTGCTTAGCTAGATGAGTTCCTCCATACTCTTACTTAGCCATACAAGAAATGATTTTCTAATTATTAGCATTCCATTCATCTATACTTACGCTTGCCACATTCACAATTTTCGTGTTTTTATTTAATTCTCCTAGATAAGCCTTCATTATAATCTCATCCATCAATTTTTTTGCTAGTATGCACGCCAGTGGATTTGCTTTATTTAATTCTCGCAAATCTGCCGCAAATGACGTGCCATAAGCTTTAAACCTATCATCCTGTTGATCTTTATTTCGAGTCGGTTGTGCTAGTCTTTTTAACGCAGCCATGTACAGTGGGTCACTATCTTCGGTCTTCTTCTTCTTGCATCGTGGTTGATTTTGGCAAGGAAGATACTCTGAACTGGATGTACCAGGCTGTGGAACAGGAGTAGGCGGTCGACTAGAAACCGCTGGGCTAGAGGCTTCGCTCCTGGTAGGAGAGCTAGGCTTACTCGTAGAAACGGAAACTGGAAAGGGTTCAGGAGGTTGACTCAAGGTTGGGCTTGGAGTAGGAACGATAGCGCTTTCAGTATCTTGTGACTCATCTCCTTCATTTGCTGTGTTCACAAGTTCGCTCTGACTGGAACATGGCTGCAAGAAATCAATGAATAATTATAAAATTGCAGTTTAATGACTAAGTTATCAACAAACATTATTTATTTAAATGGACTAAACTACTTCTATTTTCATTTCAGGTACCTGAATGTGATCGAGAGTGGAAAAATGTTGCTGAGGGATTCTCCAATAAATGGAATTTTCCCAACTGTCTTGGTGCTATCGATGGCAAGCACATCGAAATTCAACCACCTCCGAATAGCGGATCGTTTTATTTTAACTATAAAGGATCACACAGTATTGTGCTTATGGCTGTTGCAGACGCTAACTATGAATTTTTGTACGTCGATGTAGGCGCTAATGGGAGGGTTTCCGATGGAGGGGTTTGGAAAAACTGCTCACTTAGCACTCTCTTGGAAAATAATGAAGCGAAATTACCCAAGCCCTGCAGACCTTATAATTCAAATACAGAACTCCCCTTCGTGTTTGTTGGAGATGACGCCTTTCCATTGAAACCCTTTCTAATGAAACCGTTTCCACATAGATCTCAATCTGAGGAGCAGCGCATCTATTCGTACAGGCTGTCAAGAGCCAGACGAGTTGTAGAAAATGCTTTTGGCATCATGGCAAATCGATTCCGCATCCTGCAAACTCCAATATTACTTGAACCAAATAAAGCTGTGAAAATAGTTATGGCATGCATTGTGCTTCATAATTATTTGCGAAGAGAAAATGCCAACGACTACATTGGACAAAACGGTGTTGACCATGAGCATGAAGATAGAGGTACTGTGTCTGAGGGAAGTTGGAGAAGTGAGAGAACAATGATACCTCTAGAGACGACTAGAGATAAACACTCTTCACAAAACAGCCAAAAAATTAGAGAGAAGTTTGTACGATATTTTAACAATGAAGGTCAAGTACCTTGGCAGAGAAGAATGGCTGGGCTGAATTAAATATAAATTAATGTATTTCTAGATTATGAGCCTCCTGATTTAATAAATTTAATATTGTTTCGTATTTGTATACATGTATTCATGTATAGTACATATTGCAATTGAACATTTTTTTAATAAAAGTAATGTATGCAATCTCCCTTCACTTACAAATTTAAAGAAAAGAATCTGAAAATTTACCTAAAATAGTTTCATTTCCCTAAGCACTTTACACCAATCTGGACTATTGGACGATATATGTTGCATGTAATAACATACCTGAGATAAAGATGATGTAGTTTCGCAGATAATATCATCTTTCAAAACATTAAGAAGATCGTAACACCATAGTTTTGGTTTGTACACGTCATCAGATCCAGAACCAGATTTCTTTGTTTTCTTCATAGTCATATTTTCAGTTCTGTATTGTCTTCGTAGAGTTTGAATTTTAGATTTTATTGAATCTACCGTGTAATTTGGGAGACTGTCTGAAATTTTCCGATAAGCGTCATCTCTAGAGTTTCTATTTTTATATTCTTGCAGTTTAGTATTCCACAAACATGGAAAATCTTTGTACATCTCAATTAATGTCACAACATTATCTCTTGAGAACGCCATTGTGTGCACGTCACGGATGTCTGCACAGCACTAACCACATTATTACCACCGGCAATATTGCAGCTGCAGTCAATAGAATCAAGACATGCTTGATCGCGGGTGTTGACTGCAGGTCGGTCGTGAGTAGTCAAAAAGTGGGCGGGGCGTTGAGCAAACAGGCGGCGCTCAGTTCACGTGTAGTCAACTGTCGTTGAAAACTCCGCACGTGTAATATGGCCTTTAAATGGCCTTAATTTTCACTTCACAGTGACTTTATCACACAGTCTTCAGAATAGGGAAGAAACTTCCACGTGCTAGTAAACTTTTGATAAAACTTATTACACACAAATTTGACACGCGATACATCATCAAACATTAAATAAAGCCATCAAGTTTGTTCGCTTAGATCTGCAGGTCATTGACCCTGCTTAAGGCCATTTTACACGTGCGGAGTTTTCAACGTCAATTGACTACAAGCGCTCTAAACACCGCCCATTTTCTCAACGCCCCGACCACTTTTTGACTACTCGCGACCTGGCAGTAGTCAACCGTCGCGATCAAGCATGTCTTGATTCTGTTGACTGCAGCTGCTAGCTTGCCGGTGGTAAACCACGAGCGACCGCGCAGTTTTCGATCATTAGATCATCCGCCAGAGCTAAAATTTGCAGCAGAAAGCTCTTCTCCGTAGCATTCATATACACTTTAAAAATTCGTAACTAAATTCTTGATATTTTTACCGTCGAGTTGACAGAGTAGACTTTTTTAACCAGTAATAAGCATACTCATTTTAATTTTTGTTGAAGAAACAGTTGTAGGACTACATATGGAAGAATATTGACAATATAGATAAAATAATGCAAAGAATGATTTTAAACGCGCTGCGTTCGCATACCAATATTTGATACAAAATATTGTTTTGCTGAATGCGAATGACTTCCGTATTTGCCTTATTATCGAATTTATTGATAAATAACTTTCAAAAACATGACTGCAAATTGCATAATCCACTTTCCTGTTCGCAAGTACAGTCTATTCATTCCTCAGCATTAATTTTCTTGGCGTGTCATCTAATTATTTCCATGAATAAGTTGACGTATATGAAAGCTATAAAACACACGACTCAATATCGTACAATAAGAAACAATATCCACGTGTTCGTCGTATCTGTAACCTGGGATGAAACTAACTGTAAGTAAATATTGTTATGTTACAAATATTATTTTCTCCTGGGGTTTGTGTTGATGAAAAGCTTACGTATCCTCATTCCAAACGCAAAAGCAGTTTCAAGCCCGAAACACTTGAAAATATGTTACAGTTCTGTTCTGCTTATCAAACTACAGTGAAGTAAATACAAAATCATGCACAGCGGACCAATTACAAGCGGAAAAACAACGCTTCTATATCACATTACGTGCGATACATGCATCCACTATCATAGGGAACGCGCCCTGTCTGCGCTCAATGCAAATAGCTAGAGGTAGCACGTTCGTACGAGATTTTAAGAAAATGCATATTATAACCAAGGGGTCGAAATTGATAATCTTATTTACTGCAGACTTTAATTAATGGTTAATCATCGCCATTATGAGTTCATTAGCTTATAAATACCTAATCATGCTTAGATCAAAAAATTTCATGAATAGATTTTTTCAATCAAGTAATTTTGCGCAGGTGCTACGCATCAGTGCAAATGAAGAACGGATGTGTTTCAACTTCATTCATTTTCACTGGAACGCGAAAAATTTCCAACGTGTATTTTGTTTTTAGCTGATGAATATATTTTCTTACACGCTCATGGCTTGTGTTAGCGCGGATTATTTCCACGTTTTCCGTCACACAATTTGTATGTATTGAGCATGGGGCATCATTTTGATAAATTAAAACGATTTTATAGCGTGTAACCTAAACCACAAGGACTCTCAGCATTGTGGATACCATTTTCGTATAATTGAAATTTTACCCTAAAACTGAGTTGAGAACGGCATTGGTGTTGAGCCAAGTTTATGTTAAATGTTCAATTTCATTTTAAATATCATCGGATCATTCGAGACGGCTATGGCGGGCTGAATTGCTGACTGGTTTGCCGAAAAATGAACTGCTTTTACTCATTCCTTAACGAGTAATACTAAAATGATTTCTTCAGGTTTTTTGTATTTTTCAGTTGGCTAAAAAATCTATGGTTAGTCAACAAACTTTGTATTATGTCAGGAAAGGGGAAACTATCGGATAAGGACGTCTTTACACTAATTCCAAAGGTGATCAGAGTGCGAAAGTTTTGCAAGGAATTGGTTCAATGGAAAGTTCTATCCCCGTCAATTTTCTGTATTGAATTTGAAGTGACTGTACTTCAATGTAGTGTTTTTCAAAAATAATTCCATATTTGCAAGCCTACCTCACACAACTTTGTTCTAATTCGATTTCTCGGAGTATAGATTGATTCATGAAAACGTAATTTTTTTCCTATGTCTCCCCTTAAGGCCCCCTCACACGTACAAATATGTCTGCAGACAATCTGAACTGAATTAGGTTTGTCGGTCTTAAGACCCCTCACACGATGCAAACCACGCACTGCAAACTTGACCAAGACTGGCACCATGGTAGACGAAACAAGGTAGCTGCAAACCAGTCTTTTATGAAATCGAGTCTCACCCCAGTGACGTCAAGGCATCCGACCAATAGCAGCGCTTAAATTGCATCTGGCAACATTGCTAACCCGAAATCTGGCATCACTGTTAGCGTTACGCGTACGACAATGTTGCATTTCTGTTCTAATAAGTGTTAACGAGTCAAGTGAATCGCAATGTCGGCGCCTCAAGTTAAATTTTTAAAAAAGTGTTCCTTTATTTGGTGTTGGAATAATTCTAAAAATCGACCCAAGATATTTCAAAGGTCTGGTTTCAATTTTAAAGAATTGATTTTGCCCAGTGGAAAGGTTTAGTTAAATAATCTCAAGTCGAACTTATGTAAGTTATGTTTGCTGGCAGCCATTTCAAAAAGACCGACTTCCGAAGAATCCCCTCTGCATTTAAGACGCACATTTCATTGGAAAGAGGTGTTGTGCTGTTGTTTTATGATCACAGGAGTTGGAACTCGAAGGTAAGGAATTGAATTTAATTAGTGATGTACCGATACCATTTTTTTGGCCGATACCGATACCGATACCGATACCCATTTTTTGGCCGATACCGATACCGATACTCCGATACTTGAAAATACCGATACTTTGACCGATACTACTACCGATTCCGATACTTTTACAATCATCTAACCTAATAATACCTAATACCTAATAGTTCGGTGTCCGCTTCTTAAGAAACATAGGACGTCCGAGTTTGCGGTATAACGGAGACCGAATTCCTCAGTGTAACATTGAAAGATCGTTTGTACATGCAATGATATGTTTGAAATTTTATCAGGATAGGTTAGTAGTATTGGATAGGTTGTTGTGATTGCCGTAATTTACGCATTTTCCTACCCATGTCGCTTTTGTGCAGCTTTCAGGCCACATTGAATAATTAAAAGACATTAAATTGAATATAGTAATTTGGTGAATAGCTGTGCCCGAAGTAATCATTTTTGAGTAATGGTGATTTGTCACCGGAGGGGAACTCCGAGTCAAGAGAGCTTTGTGTGTTCTTGTGCGTATGTGTTCGGCATAAACATTTTAAACCTACACGACTTTCCGTTCTACGTATTGGCAACAGTGGAAAACGCATTAGTGGTGTAGGGTCTACAAGAACCGCAGTTGTTACCATGTAATAACGATCGCTAGGCCTTCGCGTCGTGAACGTGCTTTGCGGCGGTGCGAGTCCCGACATAGAATTAGAATAGCATAAGTTAGATAATGTTGACGGAATTCTTCCATGGGTCCATCTAGCTTAACGATGACATTGTCCTCGGCATTTCCATGGGTCATGCTGCTACCTAATAATACCCTTGCCCTTGGTTTATTTGTTTGGTGTCTGTTTCTTCCATTTCTCTGTCACTCACGCTCATAAGGATACTTATAATGGCCGTATCTGTGATACGAGTTTCAACGGTGCGAAAATATTTTTCATCACGGGTACTGTTAGGATGGATATACTGTATTTGTTTATCATCAACATCTTGAAAATTCGTTCATGAAAAGTATTGAATCCCATTTTCGGCGGGCCGTGCACACTTGTATTGAAATAAAACCATTATAACTCCTATACATGGGAGTTATAATAAAATTATTTCCTTATATATCTAATAATACAAAAATATTGACAAAAAGTTTCCGATTGTGAAAAATAAAATGCTCTTACTATGTTGACTATATTGTTGAGAAAAACAACAAAATGAAATCCATTCAATAGATATGTGTTTCTAATCGCATTGCAACGTAATGTAGACTAGCTATAATAGCAACTGGCCTCAAAAGTGGACCAAAACAATAGTTTCTCCAAAAAAGGATTGTCATTTTCGTGTTATTCACACCAAATACGAGTACATACTTTGGCGAAAGAAAATATTGAAATTCGGTAAGCCCCGAAACCGAAAATATCCGCAAACACGCAACCATCTATAAGATGAAGAATTTGAAAGCGACAATTTCAAGGAACTTGATCATATTTATTAGGAATACGTTTCGGAGTCCAGATCCATCATCAGTTCGTAAATTTACAAATCATTATGTCTGCAATAAAAGATAAAGCAAAATGTTGGATACAGTCATTAAAGGAAATCAAGGAAATAAAAATAAAATTAAAACATGTCCCAGAAAAACTAAAATCGACAAGATTACTATTTAGTTACAATTTGTTATGGGTAGGAACTATCAGAATTGTTGAGGGCCGGTTTTCGTTTAAGAATATGACGCAACTCTAAAATTCTGAGGTCACATGCAGTTGAAGCCGAATCTAAGATTTAGTTGCATTTTACTGCGTGATTACGTACTGCGTAGTGTGAGGAGTAAGCTAATTAGTTCCCCGCGCGGAAGCTTCGACCCCAATGTTCGACCATTCTGTTATAAAAATTTCGTGACGTCATGCCGACGTACGATGATGTGCACTGCACACAACTGTATAACTGTTAAAAATAAATCAGAGATCGAGGTTAGCATCTCCATCGGAAGCGTATCCTTGTACCGGAAATATGAAGCAACCATAAAATTATACAATTCCGGTGCAAGGATACGCTTTTGATGGAAAAAGAGCCTTTCTGATTTATTCTTACAGTTGTGTGCAGTGCACATCATCGTACGTCGGCATTACGGCACAAAATTTTTATATCAGAATGGCCGAACATCGAGGTTGAAGCTTCCGCACGGGGAATGAATTCGTACAATTCGTACGTAATCACGCAGTAAAATGCAACGAACCGATATCCTCTGCGGACTTCAAAACCTTAGATTCGGCTTCAACTACATGTGACCTCAGAATTTCAGAGTCGCTACATATTTTTAAACGAAAACTGGCCCTCAACAATTCTAACAGTTCTTACCCATCGTAAATTGGAAGTAGATCATGTCGATTGTACTTTCTCTGGGACATGTTTTGATTTTTTTTGTTTTCGTGATTTTCTTTAATAACTGTATCCAACATTTTATTTTTTCTTATATTGTAGTCGTAATGAATTTTAATTTACGAACTGATGATGGAGCTGGACTCCGAAACGTATTCCTAGTAAATACGATTAAGTTCATTGGAATTTTCCTCGTTTTTAAATTCATCAAGTTGCGATGAAAGCAATCAACTGACCCGTTCAGATGTATTGAACTATAAGATTGTTCGTGAATTGTTCAAACATCTTAACATAGAAGAAAAATGCAAGATTCGTAATGAACGGTGATATGCATGCTAAGTTAAAATAAATTATTAGCTTCGTAATATTTGGCGATTTAGAAGCTAAATTAAAATAGAATTTTCGTCAATTTCTATATTAAATTCACAAAAACTTTCAAATGCACCATCAACTTTATTAAATTGGTTTGATTTTTGTTAGTCTGTCACATACTTTAAGAAATGGATATTAGGTCAAACTATAAAGGTTTAGTCGTAAAAGTATAAAAATTTTATGTAGCTACAGGGTTTAACTATTCATTTTACATAGCTTTCAGGTATGACCGTGACTCATCGGGAATTCAAAGTAGTGAATTCAGTTAGCGGGCCTGATTGAACGCTATAATTCAACAGTTAGCTATCTAATTTACTAGGTATGAATAGGCTCTTTATTTGATTACAAGTACGCACAGCCCGTCAAAAATTACGGGACTCACTAACTTTCATGAACAAATTTTCCAAATGTGATGCCCACCGAATGTATTCATCCTAACAGCGCTCGTGATGAAAAATATTCTTGTTCTTACGCACTGGTGAAACTCGTATCACAGATACGGTCACTATAACTCTCCTCATGAGCGTGACAAAGAAAATGGAAGAAGCGGACTCCAAATAAACCAAGGGTATTATTAGATAGTAGCAGGACCCGCGGAGATTCCATGGACAATGTCATCGTTAAGCGAGAAAAAATTCTGACAGTATTACCTAACCTGTGCTAACCTAGCCTATCCTAATCTAAGCTAACCTATCCTATCCTAACAAAACCTATCCTGATAAAATGTGAAATATTTAAATGCACGGAAATGCCATCTTTTAATGTTACACTGAGGAATTCGGTATCCATGATACCGCAAACTCACGCAACGCGTACACCAAATAAATATATAAATAAACACACAACGGGTATTATTAGGTTAAATACTTTTACTTTCATGATTTATGACCTTCATTTGAATGATAAAATACGTACTTTTGGAAAGTATCGGTAAAGTATCGGCCAGATTTTGCCGATACCGATACCGATACCGATACCACTAAAAATGGCCGATACTGCCGATACCGATACCGATACCGATACATCGGTACATCTCTATGAATTTTGACTATTATTCGAAACTAATTTAAAAATAATGGCTCATAACTGATTATTGCATTTGATGAAGTGGCATCTCTTGACCAAATCTTTGCCACCAGATACAGTAGTACAGTTCAAATTTGATATGCTAATTCCATTCATAAATGCTGTTGAATTGCGTGAAATTTGAAATTTAAAGGAAATTAGTAAATAGGAATAGGATGTGCTACAATTAAATGCTGATTAATGACATACTATTCATGAGTTTTTCATTCCAGAAAGGTAACCTAAAATCCTATATCTTGTGGTAGGGTGCTATCAGATTTCATAGTATTTGAATTTCTGTGTGTGAATTAATCTGTAAGTAGGATGTGCTGTCAAATTTTACCAGGTTTATATTAAAAAATTTCAATGGCATTTTAAAAATTTTGATCTATGCATTATATTGAAATTAGCAAGTAAGCTTAGAACCTACAATGCTCAGACATGAAAGCTAGTTTGGACTGCCACATAGTAAAACTTGTTTACTGTATGTTAGATGCAACTTTAGAATAGCTCCTATTTATCTTGTGTAGCCAATCTTATCTGAAATTTTCAGATTAACTTGTAATAACTTTCTACCTTATAGCTAAATGTCTAGTGTTTACAAGCAAGATGCAAAATCTTGTCTATGATTTTCTATTGTAAGTGCTACTTTTTATGGCAATTACCTTCTTGAAACTGACGCTATTCTAGGCATATTTAGAAATGCATTTTTAAAGGTACCTGACTTCTTCTAGGCTTACCATTCATCGTGTTCCATTTGCTGCTAAATAATTTCTTTATATAAGGTGCCAAATTCTTGCTGTTGATCATAGTTTTATTGTGAGTGCTTCAAAAACCTTATCTGAAGCTACAAAGCCATATTTAATTTAAAGAAGCAGATTTTTCTGTTTTTGTTTATGGTTCTGTTTATATCTTAGTCCCTTTTTCTCTGTTTCTTAGTAGGAAACAGAAAACATCTGTGCAAAAATGAAATTGAGGACATATCTTCATTTAATTTTTTGTGGGTAAATGTTAAGGAGAGGACCATTATCGATTTTCCACTTTTCGGTGTCTAAACGTAGTTCATTAGATCTAAATAAACTATTTTTCATCTACGCCCTTTCTGTCGCGAATGAGTATTTAACAAGTTATAGCGGGAAATTACTGACCGCAGCTCTAGTGCTTGATGGGGAAAGAAATTGTTCGGACGCAAAGACTACAATGGACTCTTCCTTTAGACGCACTCAAATGATCGAGCGCATTCCAGCCATCTAAAACGAAAATTAACATACCGCTATAACTCATTAAATGCTCATTTGCAACAGAAAGGGCATGGAAGAAAAATTGTTCATTTTGATTTAATTAACTATGTTTAGCAGCAAAAGTTGAAAAATTGATTATGGTCCTCTTCTTTACAATTACTTTTTTATGTCATATATAATTGATGCTTGTGTGTTTTAGACTTTTTCTGTTGTAGTTTAGATTATTTGATTTTAGTTGTATTGTTAAATATCATGAACAAATCTACTTATATTATACACAACATTAACTGTTGAAGAAAAATTGTGGAAACTAGCTTGAGAGCATTAATTAACTTATTTGGTTGTACCTGAAGCTATGTATGTCACACTTTCCGGTTTATTATCCCATTATAGTGTAATTTCCTCTTTTTCCCCTTATTTTTTCACCAATGATTTTTCTCTGGCTTTTTCCTTCCCTTTTCTCCCAGTGCGACTGATATTTTTAAAGTTTGTATTACACTCTAGTGTGTCATTGTCTCCATTTCCTTATGTGTGCATTTTAATACTGCTTTATATTCAGTGTTTTCTCTCTGTATAACTGACCCTATTTATTAAATACTCCCAGCTGCACCTCAATTTATTATATTAACTCTGCCTTTTGTTTTCTCTAACATATTTTAATCTGTACCCTCACTAATGCAACTGAAATGCATGCTTATTGAGCCAAATCTAATTCAGGAACTGTTGATGTGACAAGTTCACTAATATTTATTTTTGTCTTCCAGGTACATGAAGAAAGTGAAATAATTCCACCCATCATTGAAGTGGATGAAGGGGCGCAAAAGGCTGTCGTGGTATTCAACGGACCCACCGATATTGAAGGAATTTTGGCTTCAGTGAAAGTGGAAGATGCTGCCACTTATATCTCCGGTTACATTGCCATGAATACAGACGTGTATCAGCAACAACTGAAGAAAAATACATCTATGTCTGACTATACTATATGTTCCATTCTTAGTGTAAAATATTTCAATTTCGTTCTGTTTGGGTCTTTTAAAAAGTATCTCCAATCTGATGATCAGTGCAAGAGACTGAAATTTTGCAGTAAATCTTTCTTAAATGCGACTCCTTGTTGTGAGTGGGTTTTCCTCTATCTTTTCAATAAAATTAGTCACTCACCAGGCTTCTGCAAAAGTGTTAGTGAATTATTTCATGGGAACTGACCTAAATCTCTCACCTGCTGTTCTTAAATAATAATGTACTTAATCTAGTTTTTCTTCAGATGTAGAACATTACAGTCAGTCAGAGCTTACAATAGACCTCTGCAGAGTACATGTTTTACAGCAGGTAAACTTGATAAAATGGTGCACAAGGGATTCCACTGCACATTTCTCCTGACCCCTTGTCAACATGATGCTCTAAAGTGAAATATGATAAATTGTGTTAATTTTAAATTGTTTCTTGAGCTGCTACTTGAAAGCACTTGTGTGTGCAAAATCATTCTATGCCATGTGTCCCGGTATTTCATTTGAAATAAGTTAGGGTGAATTACTGTTTCCTTCTTTAAAACCTATAACTTCATGTTGCTGCTGCTGTACAGCAGAACTTCATACATTCCGATTAAATATAAGAAAGCTTAATTTTAGTCTTTGTGTCACTCACTCTACTCAGCTGTTTGATAAACTAAAAGCAAAAAATGATAGAGATGGGGTTGTGAGATGGTCTATGGTACCGAACTAGTGATAAACTTTTTTTATTGGTCTGTTCATAATTTAAGGCTGTGAACTATTATGTGGTACAATGTTGTCTATTGCATAACACAATAACAGACGGTAGTGCAAGGTTAATTTGTTGGTTCGGCCGAGTGCATTGTTATATTGAAGCGTTATAAATTAGCATTCCTTGGTATTTAAGTGCCATACCAATTTGTAATCCTTGTTTTTTTCTCGTAATTGGAACTCGGCAGAAAAAGTTACTTGTAATTTACTCGTGGAAACCTTTTCAATCCTATAATAAATTCACTGTTTTGGTTTCAAAATGAATTCTGTGAAAAGCTTTAGACTGGCTTTGAAAATACTCTCGTAGCTTGAGTTATGCTCACCTCGCCAGTTTTGACATTCTGAAGTTTATATTAGAATAGACTTCCCAGCAGCCCGTACTGAATTTATGTTCTCTTTGAAAAGTTACCTGTAGCACAACAATGTATTGTTATTGATCAATGCTCTTCTCTTCTGAACGTCCCTCTGGTTTTACTTCTGCTTATTGATAATCGTACGATTGTTTGTGAAGAATATGATACGGTTATGAACAATTAATTTCGAGCATCATTCCCATAGTTGGTATAAAATAAGTCATAGGCTTCAGAATTGCAGGTAGTTAGAAGAATTGGCATACAGTGAGTAATTTTAATCCTAACCGATCATTCTATCGTTTGTCTTTATAGTATATTATGTTTTTTTTCCTTTTAGAATTAAAAATGTTCATTCTACTTTTGTATTTCCTTACTTACTGGTGCGCAGAGCACTGATACTGATGTTTGAAGATGCCGTAATGTATTGAGAGTGCTTCCATTTTTGGGCTCTGTGATGTTTTCTAAGTCATTATTTTCTGCTAGTTCTTTCGTAGATTCGAATTCAGTTTTATGTTGTCTTGTGTGTACATTTTAGAACTTACTAGCCGGGAAATGTTGAAACGAGCCTTGAGCGATGGTGTTCTAATTATAGTTTTTGATAGGAAAATAGTTTATATAATTCATTATCGTCCGAAAGTTACGTTGTGTTGAGATTTTAGAAGCGAAATACGTTTTTTGGTGGTGAAAATATTTATTCATTTATGCAGGGATGAGTTGTTGGCTTTTATTTTGCTCCCTACTCTCATAAATTTAGTGATGTAATGTATCTAGCTGAGAGTTCGCTAGGCCTTTTTTTTGTTGCAATTAAAAAATTGCAAGGACCATCGTTTTGTGGCGCTCTGCTATGCTGTTTTTACATCACCTATGGCTTTCTTCTTCAGCTCTGATTTTTTTCATAACCTTTATCTTCAGCTTTCTGTTTCTATACGTTGCGTATCTTGTGTGTAAACACACCTTGTGTATTAATTCCTCATTGACTGTATGTACTCCGTACTTAAAGGTGTGTTTTCCTCTCTTTGAAAAGCTATCTTGTGGTAAGAGAGGCTGATTCCAAGTCATACTCTAAGCTGATCTGCAGAACTTGTTAGTATTTACATTGAAAATTTGCTGTTCTAAGGGAGAACATGCAAAGTCCTGCAAGTGACTTACTTAAGCCATTCATATGTTGAAATAGAATGCGTTTTTGATTCCGTTGCTGACCACCTTTCGCTTCACTGCTGTCATTTGTATTTATTTACAATTTAAATATTTATTATTTTTTATACAGAAAAATGTTGTGGAATAACTTCGGAGAGATATTGAATGCGGTAGCTTTTTTAGGGAAACGCACCAGAGAATGAACAAAATAATGGACTTTGATTCCTCTCAGGGGGATACAACTATTGTATCTATGGGCCCCTCTGGGGGATACAACTATTGTATCTATGGGAATTAGCGCTCCCAGGGGAAAAATGTGAGGGCCCGAGCTGAGAGTTAGGTAGGCCTTCTTTTTGTTGAAATATAAATGTTTTTTGTTATGTTAAGGACCAACTTTTTTCGGTTCACTACTGTCCTGTTTTTCAGCACCTCTGACTTTCTTCTTCAACTTTTATCTTATTTCATGAACTTCTTTCCCATCTTACTGTTTCTATGCCCTTTCTGCATAGATTCCTCATTTTCTTATCTCCATACTAAATGGTGCCTTCCTCCTTCCTCTCTTCGATACGCTCTATTTTTGCAGCGGTTAGGGAGGCTTAAACTAACTTATAATCTTAACCTTATTGTATCTATGGGAATTAGCGCTCCCAGCGGGATTACGTGAGGGCCCAAGCTAAAGGTTAGGTAGGCTTTTTTTGTTGAAATAGAATAGGTGTTTGTTTTACTACGGACCATCTTTTTTCGGTTCTCTGCTGTCCTGTTTTTCAGCACCTACTACTTTTTTCTTAATCTTTTTCTTGTTTCATGAACTTATTTCTTAGCTTACGGTTTCTATGCACCTTGTGCATAGATTCCGCGTTCCCTCAACTCCATATTAAATGGTGCTTTCAACCTTCTTCTCTTTGAGCATCTTTGTCGTGGTAAAGGGAGGCTAAAACTTTCTTATATAATAATAATTATAATAATAATTATGGACTTTAATTTATTTCTATCAGCTCATACACTTCATGCTAAAGGGAGCCCTCCCACTCCACAAAAATACTCGGTACGTTACTTAGGCTGGGTGTTACAGACATATTTTCTGTATGTTTGTTTTTTGTATCCTAATAAGTAATATGTACAGTGACGGTCTTGTACTGCTCCTCCGTTATTTTCTGACTTGCTGTTCTCGAGTGTAGTATTCCTGCGTGTAGCGCTCCCAACGAATCTGTATCAAATTAATTGGGGTTCCTGACTTTGAGTTCTAATTAGGAAATTACCTTTTTTATTGAGAGAGCGTAAGTTTTTGTTTTATTATGGGCCATCCTATTTCGATTCACTGCTGTCAATTTTTCACCATTTCTGGCGTTTTCCTTCATCTATTACCTGGTTTCATGAACTGCCCTCTTTATTTGCTATTAGTTAGGTGCATGGAGTCTTGTGTGGGAACAAACCTTGTGCATACATTCCCCGTTCTTTCAAGTTGACATTGAATGATTCCTTCATCTATTTGATAGAACTTTGTTGTGGTTAGAGAGGCTTGTACTACTAATTATCAAACATAATGTTGTATAGTGTGAACCGACTATTTCTCGGTTCATTGCAATCCTGTTCTTTGAAACCTAACATTCAACGTATAATTTTTATCATAAACTTCCTACCTTGCTGCTTCCATCTAAAATATCTTCTGCAAGAACACACCTTGTACATAGATTCCCTGATCTCTTAATGCCCTGCCAAATGGTGCCTTCTTTCTTCCTGTTAGTGAAACTCCTTTTTTTTGCGGCGAGAGGTGCTAAACGATGTCATATTCTTTTATATTTTCTTCATCTTATCGTTTCTTTATGTAATCCGTACTCCCATGTATCATAAATGCGGGTAATTTTACCTTTCCCGCATAGCAATAATCAATGCTCTCTGTTCTTAGCACTCCAATGGCTAATGTAGGAGGTCTTGAGCTAAAGGTTAGGTAAGCCTTCATTTCGTTGAAGTAGAATAGTTTTTTTTGTCATTTTGTTACGAGCCATCTTTTCTTCGGTTCACTGCTGTCCTGTTTTTCATCACCTACTACATTCTTCTTCAAATTTCATCTTATTTCATAAACTTCTTAGTAAACTCACTGTTTCTACGCACATTGTGGATAGATTCCGCGTTCCCACAACTCCATACTAAATGGTGCCTTCCTCTCTTCGGAACCCTTTCTTTTAGCGGTTTGGGAGGCTAGAACTGTCATCTGATCTAATCCTTCTCTGTGGATCTATGGATCGCCTGTGTTGCGGATGAAGAGACTTAAACTAACATCTAACCAAATCTAATCAGCCCTCTGTTCGTTATGTAACTTTAAGAAATGCAATAGTTTATAACGGGTGTGTGTTCAAGTACTCAATGTGTTCGAGTTTCTTTGGTATTGAAGCAGGAATGGCGCTTGAAAGAAAATTTTGCAACTTTTTAGGGTGTTGGCATTACTCGAAAAATTTGAATGCTCGAAACGCATATACATTTGAAAATACATTCTCCCGCTGTTAAGTTCATGAACTTATAAGCGGAATTCTTATGTCGCACTTTTTATTACAAATAAACGATATCTCTATGTTGAATTTTATATGATCCTTTTTACAATTGAACACGGCGCGCAATCGTCTGCTTCATCAGTATAAAAAAGTATCACTGAACTGAATTAAATCAATTTTCCTATTGTTTAAATTGAGCATTTAATTTAAGAAGCTGTCCGTATGATGAACTCGGAGATCGATAACCGTTTAGTACTGGTGGAAAAGCTCAGAGGCGGACGGAATTCTATTTTTCTAAAATCCGTCGTGCGGAAGAAACACCGGCTGTCGGTTCTGTTTCTGATCGTACGTCTAGAAGGCTGAGTACGCTGCATCGTAGTACGCTGCCGCTGCTGACGTCACGTCACCCTAGTGACGTCATCCGGTTTGTGTGAAATGAAGCCTTTCTATTGGCTAGTCAAGTTTGCGAATGTGCACTGACGTCCCCATAGAAGTGACTTTACCTCCTTTAGTCTACCATGACTGGCACACGCTTCAGTATGCCAGTAGCAGCTAGGTGGAGAGTACGTTCAAGAATAGCGACTCTAGACGGGGAGCTCGTACAGTTGATGGGATTTGCTATAGTTGCAATGAATAAGAAATAAAAGAGATGTAAAAGCTCGCTCAAAATGGGCTAAAAAATGGTTCCTAAAAAGTAGTGAATATAAAAATGCGAAATTGCTAATTGAAGTGCATAAGAAGGGAGAGAGGCAGAGTACAATCGCGCACCACCTACGAAGGCTGGCGTGACACTGACGTCATGTCAAGGATTGCAGCCGGTCGCTCCAAAATTATCAAGCATAGCTGATCTGCCTCATACAGTCTGTACCAACCTGAAATCAGCGTACAAACGCACGAATTCAGCACCAGTTCAGATTTGTCTGTAGATATATTTGCGCGTGTGAGGGGGCCTTTAGACCTGTTCCTCACAGTGTTGCAAATATTAGCATGAATGTAAGGAGAGAATAATTATACGAATATTCACTAGCTACCAATCGCCTCTGCCTCTTTGAGCTCAATGTAAAATAACGCACAACGCGAATAAGGAATTGAATTGACTTCACAATTCATTAGAGCATCTTTAAAAAATATCTCTCTACTTTGCTATCACTACTTTCATTGGCAAGCAAATATGGGAAATTGCTCACGATTTTTGTGTTCCATTGAATGTTCATACTACCTACAGTTTAGCCAATTATACTGCTGTAATCTAAACGAAATGCCATGGATCTAAATGTAAAATATATCAGGTCTCTAGCCGCGCTGCTCGATTATCGTGCAATGGAAGGGGAGAACCCCGTGCGATTGGAAGATTTTCTCCAGCTTCAAACCTTACTTCACATTGTACGCTATGCTACTTTTACCCCGGTTAAGCATGAACTGTTAACACTGCAATTAATTAGTTATTATCCACTGAATTATGCGTTAAATTGTGAATGAAACTCAAAACTATTTTAAGTACGTATTATTTTACTTCATTCCAGATTATTTGATGAAAAACTATGTAGTAGGAACCCTGATGCGACAGCAGACCGAATCTCTCAGAAGCGCCGCACATGAGAAAGGTGGGTGTGTTCACAGAACGCTCGAATTAAGGTTGCATTTAACTTGGCAAAACACGTTAAACATGTTTACGAGGACTATTGCATGACACTGTCATTGAGTACTGCCATCATCATCATTGATGATATGAACAAAACAGTCCTCTACGAAATTTATGAGGAATGGAACGCTTTGTAGAGCTACATTCAAGCAAGTTAATTGTTTTGATTTCTTGCCAAGTTATTTTCGGTTTCCACCAATCACAGAGATCCTTAATATTGCTTGACACGTAGTCTCTCATTGGCGCCACAGAGCAGAGCGATCGGCGGTCTCATTTGTCTTGGTCAGTCGAAGTGATATCATCAAGTGCTCAGGTGGAGGCATGTGTAGGTGGAAGTGAATGCCCACATTAACGTAATGAAGTTAGTTACTACAGGTATATTGTTTCTTGAGCAGAAAGCCATGTATTCTAGAGGACAGCTTTTGGTTCATCTTGTCAAAGTTAAAGCTTGAATGAAGTACAAATTCCTGACAATGAAGGTAAGTTCTAACTTGGCATTCTCTAATTATTTTTCAATGTATATTGTAACCACATGGTGGTCTAGCATGCTAGATTAGTTATTTTGATGTCAACTGTGCAATATGTCCAATTCGCATATGTATTCTTTTTTATTGCCTATTTGTTCATTAACTACTGCTTTCTGAGCCGGGAACATCCGTTAAAAACACATTACAGTTGCCTGTTATCTGTCTATGTTTATATGTTGTCACAAAATTATTGTATTGAAGATACTGTAAGTTAATTAAATTACTAATTACTTGGTGTTTGAGCCATGAAGCGAATTTTATCTAAGCTAGCTTTTGTAATTTTTTTATGGCACTGAATACCGGTACAGTCAGGAAGATTTTTGTTCATATGTGAACAGGATAGGATGGTTGCTAATGTTGGATGTCACATGAATCTTATATTTTTTACGTGCAACAGGTAATTCCGACATATTCGACTGCTTTGATTAAAGGCGAGACTATCTATCCACCTTATGTTTGGGTACAGTCAAGAACATGAAGTATTTTCAGAATTATTGGTCATGGATTATGAAAAGAGTCCAAAATATTGAAATCTAACATTAAAATAGTCAAGTTTTTCCACACAGACAATTGCAATTTGTTTAAATAATGACATCTTTGACTTTAACAAAAAAATCTTCAAATAAATTTCCAGTCAATTAAATGTGCACACTTTTATTTTCTAATTCAATATCATTGGTAACTCGATATGTAATTGAACAGCAGATGTTCAAGTTTTTAACTTGGTGGATATCTTATGGTTTGTGAAGCGCTTGCTATAAAGGCCCCCTCACACGCGCAAATATGTCTGCCAACAATCTGAACTACGTTGTGTGAGACGGTCTCAAGGCCCCTCACACCATGCAAACAACGCACTTCCAACTTGACGAAGACTGGCACACGCTTCAGTATGCCAGTAGCAGTCACGTGGACAGTACGAGCAAGAATGGCGGCTCCAGACGGCGAGTTGCTACAGCTGATGGGTTTAGCTATTTTCGCAATGAAAAAGAAAAAAAGAGCCGCGAAAACTCGCTCAAAATGGGCTACGGGATGGTTTATTAACAGAAGTGAACATTCAAATGTGAAATTGCTGAATGAACTCCACAGCATTGAACCAGGACACAGATCATATACAAGAAGATCCGTAACTTATCACTAAGTGAGTTTGAAATCTGTAGACAATGACGTAGGTACCAATTGGCCAATGACGGAGCCAAGAAATTGTCACCTGACTGTTTGAATGTGAAGTCGGCTGTGAGCCTGTGACAGGTGTAAGGAAGATTGCAGCAGAAATGGCTCCTTACATACGCTTGAAAAAGTGCTTAATGAAAAATTGTAGTAATGATAACCGTCAATGTCCTGATTTGTCGTTTTTCCACTTTCCAAAAAGAAATTACGACAAGTGGATTGCAGCATGTGGAGATGCAACGTTGAAGATGGATGAGAAATCCAAAATACCTCAGAGGGCTTTTGTGTGTTCTGAGCATTTCTGTCGTTCAGATTATAAATTCATGTTGTCTCCATTCAGAAATGCGAGAAAGTTATTGAAATCATCAGCAGTTCCAAAAAGAGCTGTGCAAGACCAAGGTAATGTAAAACTTTTTGTTTTATCGTATATTCCAAGTTAACACAGTAAATCAAAGTTTCACTAACTGATGAGTCTCCTAAAACCCTTGATTTCAAAAAATGAATGGCTGTTTGATTGACCTGTAATAGCACTGTGTTAATGAAGAGTAGAAGTTGTATGTGCTTCAATTTTTTTTCAAAAACATAAGGGCCTAGTAATAAACATTGTTTGTGGCTTTAGCTGAAATGAAGAAAGCAGTAGAAAACCCAAAAATTTAATTTACGTTAAGAAAAAAAAATAGTATGCTTTTTATACAAGATTTAGTTGCAAATGCTCATTTATAAATAATGTTTCAATAGATAAATAAATGCTGATTTAAATTGTCTCAAATTGGCTGTAATTTTGTATTGCGAGTAACTGCTTGTTTCTTATTGACATTTAACTAACACAATCAAAATCTATCATGAGTAGTTTTTTTGAATAAGTGATGGTTGAAAACTTTGAATAATTCTATGTATTTTTGTGTAAGTTCTTTCAATTTGCTTGGAACTTATATGATGTTAGAAAATAATTTACATATTGCTATTGTGTGAAGTAGTCAATGAGATATCTTGATTGCACTCCATGAGCATGAATAATGTTTTTCAAATAATTTGTTTGTCTTTAAAATTTACTCCTACTGCTCATTGCCTCATTATAATTAAAAGAACATCACACAGGCTTCTGTAGTTAAGTAGGTAAATAGTAGCATGCCTACTTTGACCTAACAGAGCATTCAAATAAATGATTAGGTTTTGAATAAGTCAGCTTTCCATCCTACAGCTAGTCACTTTCAAAGATGACCTTTAATACTATGAACAGTGATCAGACAAAGTTGTTCACAAAAGTGGCCATGCAGAGTTGACCACCAAAGGTGACCTTACAAAGTTTACATAGTCTATATAGGTTTCTTCTTGGTTAATTCAAGGTCCAGATACATGATTTATAGGATTTTATGAACAAAATATTAAAGAGTAGACTACATGGAATCTCAATTATTATGAACTCCAATCTCAAATTACAATTTGACTGAAATGGAATGAATAAAAATCCAGTTCAAATGAATAAAACTTATTGAGATAAAATTATTCATATTGTGAATGGGAAATTTACATAATAATAATTACAAAAATTTCATTTGGATCAGTACAACAGTTTACAAGATACAGGGGCTAGAAGCTGGGTAATGGGTTGATTTACTTTAATAATAGTTCTCAATTTATATGATTAATTTGCAGCTGAAGGGGTAAAAAGAACCTATTTCTGGCATTTTGTGATTTCTGGCTGTGTTCTGAAAATGGTATGGGTACTCGAGGAACCAACATACCCTGAGCCATACAAGGTGTATGCATTCATTGAATAAGCTACAGGTATTGCAAGATTATTTTTTGTAATTTTCCAATAGCCCTTCTCTCTGTTTGTAAGTTATTGATATTAAGATCTTCAAAGGCTCTGTCACTCTGTAGAAACTTTATTCTACTTTCAGTTGATGCAGAAATGGTTTGTCTATAAAAATAGAGAGCATAATTCAAGTTCTAGTCTAAACTTGATTTCTGCCCAAAATGTGTGTTCTTCCAAAAGTGCTGAAAATTGTGAACATATACCTTTTTTCAAATTAAATATTCAAAATTCTATTCCTGTTTATTAAAAGTTTAAGGAGACCAGAATCCTTTCTTACATTGGAAAGTGATGGAGCGTTTGTTGCTTGAAAAAGTACAAAAAATTCTGCATTTATTGGTTGAAATTTTGTCTTGTTGCAAAAAATCTACAATTTTGCAGCATGAAAGTATGTATGGAATTTAACTTCACACATGTAAACCATATTTTGTTCCCCTTGGAACAAAATCAGTATGATATAACATCAGTATGATTAACAAAATCAGTATGATATAGCACATCCAGTATGATATAGCAAGACAAAATATTGGAAAAATGAGATGCAGAAGAAGTGCAGTGGATGCCAGGTAGTTTACAAGTGACATAAAGAAAGAGCAAATGAGAAGGAAGACTGTAAACGAGAAACAATATAAAATACCAAAAATGTTTATATGACATGCGAGTTCCAGAGGATGAATGACACAGTCCATGGAATGAGTATAGGGACCAGAAAAAAAGATGAAGGCACACTAAAGTGTTTGGATTGTACTAGTGGATGCTTAGCGTGGTGCAAAAGTCTGCATGTTGGAAAGAATGTGCCTAAGTGTGGAATGTTTTATCGTGTTAGTTTTGTAAGCCAACTCTTTTTAGCTGTATGTTGTAAGCATTTAGTGAGAATAGACACATGTTGAGGTGGAATGTACAATAGTAGATTAGGTAAGTAATGTGATAGGGGAGTTAAAAATACCATTGAACACTCTGTCCATGGATTGTACATAGTAAGTATGAGGAGAGGGAGACCTTCGCGAATGTATTCGAGTGGTATGGAGAGAATGTGTGATGTGACAGATGTGTGGAAGATGATTATGGTATGATTTGTCTGGCTGGACTTATATCAGGATTGTAATTTAAATAATGCAGATGCTATAAAAAATTTTCTTATACAAGCCTGAAGTTGAAAACACTGACTAGATTGAGATAGTCATGTAGGGTGGTTTGTATAGTGGCCTGCCGTACCTGAGGGTTGCATATCCCCAAATTATACATCTCCATTGTCAGACATTTTTTACTCTGAATAAAATGCAGTCTGTCTAGTAACCACAGGTAATTTGAGACACCATGTCGGGACAGTTGGGAGCACCTTATGAAATGAGTCTAATGTAAATTTGAGTTGAGAACAGGGTCTTAATGACTTTTATTTGTGGGGATTAATATTGAATGGTACTTAGCTCTTTGAGTATATTACTCATTCCCTCTCACTTGCTCTGCAAAACAAAGTTATGGTGGTGGAGCCATACACAGACTTATTTTCAACTGAAGTATTACTAGTCAATGCTATGATGTAGAAGTTCAAGAAAAATTAAGGTTGTGGGAAGTATCACTCTGTCAAGATGCAGCGAGGTCCTGTACAAATGTAGCCTAGTTATGTGTAAACGAGATTGCTAGCGGAGGTCTAGAGATAAAGAGAGGAAGAAAGATATAAATAGATCTCAAATTCTTGTGTATAAAAGTAGTAAGAGCTGCTGCGACCAATTTTATGTCGCAGCTCAAACCTATAAATATAATAATATTGTATTGCTCCCGCGTAACTAGGATACGCAGCCGCTTATAGGTCCATCATTTGAAAAAATAGAGAGGAAGCGTTTTTTGTGATTTCGAGAACTTCGCTTCCCAAGTTTCGGCGACTTTTACGAATTGTACTTTTGTCATTCCATCTCCGAATAAAGATATACTTTGGATAAAGTCTCCTGATTATCTACAACTCTTGAAAGGAGTTTAATTTTTTTAAGCTACGCATGGTATCAACGTCGGCGCTTACTAATGATCCAGCCAAGTACTGAGATTCATTTTGAAGTAATCTGCCTAGATAGGAAGGTTCTTCTACTATAAAAGCCGTAACCAACATCTCGGCTGCGACTGACGGCCCAAGGAGGTTCCCTGCAGTACGCTTTAAAAATTTCCTGTCGAACTCGCTGAAGGACTAAAATAGACACCCGTGAGAACTCGACACACTCTTTGTGTAGTGTGCATCAATTTTATTCAAGATGCTGTAGCACTATTCCCAATTTATGTCCTTATTTCTCCATCAGCTGCTGGTACTGTATCTCCTGCTCGTGGTGCTCCAAGCCCAGGTACTCCTGAGGCATCAAGGCCTGCCACACCTTGTGTTGCAATGCCTGGTGCTGCATTGCCTGCCACTCCTAACAAAAGTAAGTTTACAATTTAAATGATGATTCCCCAATTCAATAGAGGAATACTGAAATGAAAGATAAGAATGTTCAAATTGAGTTTTACGTAGTGAAATTTTGAAAAAGTCAAGGCCACTTGAAGAAATATTCATCCCACATGATAATTGAAGCAAATAAGCTCAATTTACACCAATTTAGAAAGTGAATGGCTGTCACTTATGAAGCCTTAGTGTACACAAAAAAAGGGTAGTACATTCTAAATGCTTTTGTGAATGGTATTCACACATGTTTAAAAGTGTGTAGCATTTATCCAGGAAATGAATGCTACACAATTCATTATAACACTCAAAGAAACATAGCAAAGCAAATTTTTTGTAGGGAAACAAACTTCAACGTTGAATTGGAAATGATTTCATACATAATACAAGGGTTAAAATGTTACTGGCAATCTTTTTCCATTTTCAATTTAGTGTTAAATTAAGGAAATAATTGAAATGTTCAAAAATGTAGTTACCAACACCAAAGTTACTTGATATGACCTGAATTGAAATCCTGAGTTAACTGAGGAGATTCATGAATTAGAAATAACTAGTGCAGTGTTTGTACTGACATGTAAGTTTTGTTTGGCAAAAATTGGTTTTGTCAACACATTTCGTGTGAAGTGACCCACCGGTGGTCACTTGAGTGATTTTCATAGAGCTGCTGACCCACCTGGAGTCACTATCTCATTTTGTATTAATACTTGTCAGCTAAATAAAGGCTCAATCCAGGTAATGTTTGCTATTTGCAAAGTTGATTATCACAATTGACTTTAAATTTGAATTAAACATTGAACTTCAGTTTAACCCATTGCAGTTAACGTGTTAATTAGATGAGCTCCTCCAGTTTTTAATGGGCCTCCTCTGTACCTCAGTGGTTAATTCTTTATGTACACTTACAGTGCAGCAGAACTTTGATTTAAGGAGACCATCCCACTTTTTCAACTTTTTTAGTCCGATTCGTTTGAAAGTTGGCCAGTATATGTATTTTGTAAAAGTAAACCTTTTTTACTCCTGTCATTTTTTCGATTTAGGCCTTACTTTTTTTTTGACGAAAAATGTGTTTATGGTATATTTTTATTGAAATTTCAGATTGGGACTCCTCCTTCAGTTTTGATGCTAGAACAAAAACAAAGACAGTTTTAGAACCCTTGGAACATTTCTAACAAACGTGCGTTCAGTTTTTTTCAAATTCAAATTTTTTCTATTTTTTCAAAAAAAATTAAAATTTCAAAAATCAGCAACAATTTTTTAGGTTTAGAGCTATATATTTTTTCGAAGAATTCGAATTTGAAAAAAGCCGAACGAGCGTTTGTTAGAAATGTTTCAAGGATTCTAAAACTGTCTTTGGATTTGTTCTAGCATCAAAACTCGAGAACTAGTCGCAGGATGAATGTTGAAAATTCAAAGTGTTGGGTATAAGCAAAAAATAAAATTTTGTGTTGAAGTGTAATATAATGAACAATTGATGTAATTGAATGCAGTTTTAATTTTTATTTCGATACTTTCCATACATAACTTCATATTCAAATTGTGAATTGTGATTTCATAAGAAAAAAAAATTATAAAAATTTTAACATCAAAAAAATTTTTTTTTCTTTTTTCAGTCTGATTCTTATGAAATTTGACTATGATATGTAACCTTTGAAAAGAAACACAATTGATTCTATTCTTTTTTTTGATTCAGGCCTTAGATTTTGCAAAAATTTGACATATTGGTTTTTAGGTATTGATATTTCACTAATATTGATATTTCAAAATGGGACTCCTCCTTCAGTTTTGATGCTAGAACAAAAAAAATGCAGTTTTAAAATCCCTGAAACATTTCTAACACACTCACGTTCGGCTTTTTTTCCATTTCCTATTTGTTCTCTTTATATATGGGGTCAAAATCAGGAAAAAGTTAAAAAAATTTGGGTGCTTTTCATTGATATCGATATTTCAAAATGGGACTCCTCCTTCAGTTTTGATGCTAGAACAAAAACAAATGCAGTTTTAGAATCCTTGGAACATTTTTAACAAACGCTCGTTCGGCTTTTTTCCATTTCCCATTTGTTCTCTTTTTATATGGGGTCAAAATCGGGAAAATTGAAATATTTTGGTCCCTTCACCCCCCCCCCCCCCGGGAGGGGGGGGGAATTATTGTCGTTGCGCCATAAAATTTTAGGAACGAATAGTCTACCACCTAAGGGTCCTTCTACAACAAAAACATGCAAAATGACCATGACATCGACAGGATCTGGCAAGGGCCTGGGATGGGCTCCTTAAGCATAAGCCTTGCCTGTTTTACATTATGAAGGATCCCTTACACTGGATGATTTGCCAATGAGTGGGATAAAGCTTTAGTATCCATTGGAAGTAGTATTTCATGAGAGAGAATGTCAGGGGCTGAGCTGATAGTGAGGTAGGGTTTTTTTCTTGTTTGTACTGAGATGCTTTCTTGTATGCTAGACGCTTCCTTCCACTTGTTCTGTGATATTATGTTATGGGGTGGAGCCTTCAACCGCCTTCTCTGCTAATGAATAAGAATTTAATGACATGAAGTAGAGCTTCTGGAAGAATTGAATTTGTTGAAAATGCCACTCATTGTGTAGTATGTGTCAATTTCTTCTAAGATGCCATAAAACTGTTCCCAATTTATTCCCTTATTTCTCCATCAGCCGCTGGTACTGTACCTCCTGCTCTTGGTGCTCTGTGCCCTGTCACTCTTGGTGCTTCAAGGGCTGCCACTACTAGCATTTCAAGGGCTGCCTCTCTTGGCACTTCAAGAGCTACCACACCTGGCAACTCAAGGCCTGCCACTCCTGGCACCTCAACCTCAAGGCCTGCCACTCCTGGCACCTCAAGATCTGCCACTTCTGGCAAATCAAGACCTTCCACTCCTGGCACCTCAAGATCTCCCACTTCTGGCACCTCAAGGCCTGCCACTCCTGGCACCTCAAGGCCTGTCACCATTGATTCCAGCAAACAATGCTGCTCATCTTCGTCGAGGGTAACAACACAGGTTAGTCGCGTTGAAATAAACTGATTTCTTACTTCATTGAACTGTCTTTCAATTTTAGCGAAATAGATTTTTCAAGTTACAAGCCAGAATTGGACAGCGTTGGATGAGTGCTATCAGCAAAAGCTCGAAAGATTGCTGAAACGTCATCACATACACATTATTCTAAGACACAGTAGCATTTGTAGACTTATTGTGAGAGCTACTCTCTCTCATTTCCATCAGTGTCAATACCATATTCACTTGCATTCATTTACCTCTATGTTCATTCCAATCCTTGGTTTAATGCATCTATCAGGAAATTGTCATTTTTGGGGTATAATGTAATTAACTTGATGTTCTCGTAGTATATTTCCGAACTATACTTTATTCCTTTAGTGTCCTTGGAATTGAATTTATGCATACATTTAGGTATTGCTTCTTGGCACGTTGCATCCACTTGCAATGCTTGATTCATTAGAAGGGTGTGCTCGCGGTACTCGCTGACTTTCTTGGGTATTGAATAGGGCTATCCTATCTCTCAGTGTTATCCACTTTATACCGTCAGGGATGTTTGAACTCATTCACAGTTTAATATTATAAACCTTGGAAAAAGAATATAGACCAGAACTGTTATTCCCATCCATGTATGTTAAATGTGGCTTATTTTTTACTTAGATGTGTTGTGTTCAAAACCTTAACTTTCAATTACTTTCAAGTTTGGTTTGTGTGTACAATTAATACTTTCTCCAAGTTCGGGAAGTAAATATAATAAACAATCTAATTTTCCTCAACTCATTTCAGAATTCGTGTGGCAAAAGAAGCAGTTCCGTGTTGGAAGACACTGGTCCTCCAGTGGTACCTTGCAAGCGCCGGTTGTTCGCCTCTCCTTCTGGAACGGCGATTGTCATTGAAAACAGCAGACCAGCTCCTCAAAGAAAACTTAGAAACAGGCTCAGGAGGAAATCGAAGGTTCTCTACAGGAGGTTAAACACAGATAATTTCCTAAGAAGTGTAAGGGGCATACTCGGTCCTTATCTCAGTGCATTTGTCAAGCACAAATTAAGGGGTAAGAGATCATACACCATGTATCACAAGGGGCTCGCTGTGAATATTCTTGTAAGCTCATCAGAGACCCACTATCAACTGATGAGGACCTTGATACCATTCCCCTCACTTTCTACTCTGCGTGCATTGATCAAACAATTCCAAGTACGTCCTGGTACAAGTGCTAAAAGTGTGTCCATGTTGAAAATGAAGGTAAAACCCGTCAGCGCTAGAGACAAACTTTGTTTCCTTCTAGTGGATGAGATGTCGCTCCGGAGAGGATTATCGTACAACCGAGAAAACGATGCCATAATTGGATTTGAGACTATTCACGGTGGCGAACGCAAGAAAATGGCCACATCCGTATTTTGTGTTATGGCCTCTGGAATTGCGAAAAAGTGGAAACACCCAATTGGCTTCTATTTTACAGCTTCGGCTATGCCATCTTCCTGCATAAGCGACATCTTACAGGATTCAATTGCTGCGATGGAATGTCAAGACTTCACTGTTCTGGGCATAACAAGCGACCAAGGCAGCAATTTGCAAAAAGCATTCAAAGACATGGGCTGCACACCAACTAATCCTGTTGTTAAGTTTGCCGACAGGAAATATTTCGTTTTCAAAGAAAATTTGATCAAAAATGCTCGTAACTTTCTCTACAATGGTGATTTGAAAATTCCTTCCCTAGATTGTTCAGCTTCTTGGACGCATATTCAGAAGCTCTTTGAAATTGAGCAAAACAGAAGTATCAAATGTGTTCCCCGTTTGACGCATCATCATGTCTACAATTTGAAGTTCTCACAAAAAATGAAAGTAAAACTTGCAACTCAAGTATTGTCTAATACAACATCTGCTGCTTTAGACATTTATGTTGCAACTAATTCCATTCCATCATCATCAGCAGCAACCAGCATGTTCTGCAAGAAATTCAACGACTTGTTTGATATGTTAAAGTCTCAACCTCCTGCTGACCGAGTCCCTCTCAGAAAACCCATGACTTCATGTTCTCCTTCGATAAAAACCTTGCAGGATTTCATCCCTTGGTTGAAAGAGTTGCAAGCGCTAAATCCAAATCGAAAATGCTCTTTCATTGACGGGTGGATTCAGTCCATAAATGTTGTGCTTATGTTGAGAAAAGAAATTCACAGAGATGTTCTGCCATACATCTGTGTCCGCAATCTTTGTCAAGATGAGTTAGAAAAATTCTTTGGAAAAATGCGCCATAAGCAGAAGTTCCCTATTCCTCAAGATTTCATCAATTCTTACTGCAAAGTGTCAACGGCATCTCTTCTTACAGCGCCGATGAAGAGCAACGTTGAAGTGGGTGAAGACGACGTACACCTGGATACGTGGAACATTGTTGAAGAGGTATGCAAGCAGCTTATTTATTGCTAACCTGTGTCCAGCTAGAGAGATTGCTGTTGATCACTTTCGTAGATATTTCAAAGCCGCATACTTTTATACTGGAAATTAATATATTTGAAACTGTAAAGAGTTCATGAAACTCTTATCTAACAGGGTTGTATTCTCATTTCTTTTAGATTCCTGAGGTGGAGCCAGAGGACGCTGTCATTTCCTTTGAAAAAATTGAAGCAGCCGCAACTTTTTAATTGAAGCAGCCTACGATTGCCGGAGGAATGTTCCAGTCCATGGAGGTGGATGGAGCTGTCACCTACTTCAGCAGTTACATAGCTCATACGGGTAATCAGTTCCACATCAACTTGAAAGGTTCCTCTGTATCCTCTTGTGACGCTTGTTCTCATATCCTAACAAAGCAAGATCTGAACTTGCACATGTTCACTACCTTTAAAGAATATGTAGAATCGTGCGACCAGTCTCTCACCTATTGCAGCAAGGAGTTTATTGACCTGATTATTTTGTACGAGAGAGTATTTTTGTTTGCTTTCACAATTATCGGCACGTATCAGGATTTCGTAAACTAGTCTGTAAGTTCTTAGATATGTGTCAGCATCACTGTAATTTCTGTTGTGTTCAGATCACCGTCAAGTTGCAACAATTTTTTGCCGTTTGTAGAACGCTTCAATGCACAAGACATGTTAACAGACTTATGTCGTCCAAAAGTTGTTTTGAAAAACTTAAAAAAATGGGCCATGAGTAATATTACATTTGAAAGCAAGTTAGGTACCTTTTTCTGATTGAACTAAGTATATCTTATCGTTCATCGATGTTGACATTCAAGTGTCAATCTTCAACGAGAACTTCACAGCAGCTCTCGACGAATGTGCACCTTACGTTACCAAAAAAAAACAAGCCGAAACGGACTGTTTGGATTACTGACTAAGTGAAAGAGATGAGCAGAATAAAGAAAGCTAACTTGCTAGAGTACAAAAAAAATAGATCAAACAGTACTTTATACAAGAGATATAAAAAACATGAGAAAATTCTTCAAAAGAAAATCACTGAAGCGAAACAAACTCACTTCCACCAGGCACTGATAACGGCTAAAAATAACCCGAAACGAACTTGGGAAATCATTAGTGAGGTAGCCCCATATAAAAATCTAGATCGCAAAAGTAATTTTGAAAATCCCTTGGCAACAGCCACAGATTTCAACACATTCTTTTCAAAAGTAGGGGCTCAAGTTTTCAGTGAGGTGTGCACCAATCCAGATGGAACGACAATTGAAAATTCATGCCCCACTGCACCCTCGAGGACTGATGTCAAGTGGAGACCACGCCCTGTCGATTTACCGGAGTTACAAAATATCTTATACTCACTAAAAAACACAAAGGCAATTGGACATGATGGTATCAGTCTTCAATATATCAAAGAGTTTCCCTGTTACAGCACCATGGATTCGTCTGATAATTAATACATCAATAGTAACCAACATGTTTCCAAACCAATGGAAACACTCCATTATTAGACCGTTGCATAAAAGTGGTGACCTAAATACAGCATCGAACTAGAGGCCCATCAGTCTTTTGCCTGTCATGTCAAAACTATTAGAGAAAGTGGTGACAAATCAACTGTCTTTTCACCTGGACGAGTCAAATCTACTCCACCAAAGTCAATATGCCTATAGAAGAAATACTAGCACTCAAGACGCTCTGCTCAATATCTCTGAAAAAATATGCAGTGACATCGATCAAAAGAATGTAACACTCTTGCTGCTACTCGATCTCTCTAAGGCGTTCGATAGCGTCGAACATGATAGACTTCTACGTAAAATACTGAACTTCGGAATAGACACGCAATGGTTTGAAAGTTACTTGTCAAATCGATCTCATGCAGTCCGCATAGAAAACAAATTGTCCCCATTCATTCAAAACAATTTTGGTGTTCCCCAAGGATCCATTCTTGGTCCGCTACTGTTTTCTATTTTCATTAATGATTTCCCTCAAATGCCTTCCAACACACGGATCTCAATGTATGCAGATGATGTTCAAATTGCAATAACAAGTTCTGTATCGGAAATACCACAGACGCAAATTAAAGCCGAAACTTTACTGGCTAGCCTGAAATCATGGTACGACCGAAATGGTCTTAAATTAAATGCTGATAAAACACAATGCATTATTTTTGGATCCAAAGATGCAATTAAAAAAACTTCAGATCTTACTCTTGCAGTTGGAAATGATAAAATAAATGCATCAGAAAAAGTTAAAAATCTAGGAATCTGGTTCGATAGAAATATGTCCTTCAAATCTCACGTTGAGACTACTTGCAACGAAATCTACGGAACTTTAATGTTTTTTCATCGTATTAAAAGTATGCTAGACGAAAAATATAGATTATTAGCAATTCAATCCCTTGTGTTATCGCGCATTGACTACTGCAGCCTAGTATGGGGAGACTTGCCTAAATACCTTCAAAGAGACTTACAAAAGTGCATGAATTTTGCAGCGAAGGTGGTATGCAACGGTAATTTCAAAAGAAGTGATCACGTAACCCCTCTCCTCAATAAACTCGGCTGGATTCCTATCCAAGAAAGGCTCCTCATGCAGAAGGCCCAATACGTATTCTCCTCGTTATATCTTCCTCAGAGCAATGCTGAGATAGTGTGTTTCCATCCACCCACTGTAACCAATCAAAAACCGAATAGAAACAATAATGTCTTAGTCAACTATCGTTCATCTCACTTGGGGCAGAAGGCTCTGTCCATATCAGGCGCCTTACTGTGGAACAAACTTCCCCTGAGTATCAAAGTCCCTCAAAGACCTAGAGAATTTAAAGCCAAAATAACTCGTCATCTTGTGTCTCAAGAATAATTCTTAGTTACAGAACACACAAAATAAGTACTGTCGAATCTCATTTGCCTGGTATCTCTATTGCTCAAAAATCTCCCTCGCTTATTGTTTTATAATACAAGATATCACACAACAGTTTTAAAGTATGCGGAGGTATTGTGATTTGATCACCTATACGCTGCCATTTGCAAACATGCTTACTTGAATATGTGTGTACGTATGTAGGTGTATGTGGGCATATGGGTGTGCATATGTCCACGTACATCTGTATGCACTAGAGTAGATAAACCAGTCGAAGGTTGCATTTTATGTCATTCCCCTCCAGTTCTGTGCAAGCATCAAACTAGACCGTCATGGTACCTATGTGTGTGTGTGTGTGTGTGTGTGTGTGTTTATCAATTGCAGACATTCTGCACCATATTACAAAGATAATGTGATTTTCTTTCTAATATGAAATTGTAAAGCATCCATGCAAAAAAAGCAATAAATTCGTTGTGTGATCATCCATTTATACTGCAGTATTACGCTTATAGTTATATGCTTATAATAATGTGATCCCTATGTTTGATTATCAATTGCCGACAATTTGCGCCATATTTCAAAGATAATGTGTTTTTTTCTAATATGAAACCTTTATTGGACATTAATGTTTTCGTTCTTATTCACGTCCCACAATCGTTTTCCTGTTTCAGACTTAGGTAGACTGTTTTGTGCCACTATTTTTAGTAGGTTAACATAAAAAGGTTAACATCGGCATCTTTGGGGTGCTTTATTTCCAATCAAGCCTGATACATATGATCTTTGCATTGGTTTTTCAAATGTCTTATAACTAAGCCTATATATAGGACACCATGACGGTTCCCCCGTAAAGCCGGTACCCATTTCCGACACCTGGGTTGAGTGGGGTATTGTGCTTGAGCTTTCCCTATACCCAACGGGGAAAATCTCCGCGCCAGCGCTGGGAACGAACCCGCGACTTCCAGCATACAAGTCCGATCCCTTAACCGCTGTGCCACGGAGAGCACGAAATGTTATAAATTTCATACCATAATAAAAGACATTTTCTCCGTTCCCTCGATTGGAATTTTTGGTTTATACTGACTGGTTTACGCTGATATTCGCGCACATGCTTACTTGTATATATGTGTACGTGTGCACGCTATGCGTATGACACTAAATAGAATGCGTATGTATTGCCTCGATGCATAGAAATGCATTTGTGTATCCTTACGAGTTTGGTGTATGTGCGTGCATGTGTATGTGTATATATTTGCGTGTATATGTGCACACATGCGTGTACTAGACTGACAACTAGCATTTTACTAGAGATAATGGTCTTTTTTCTGTTCACTCTCAACTTGTAACATTACATAACTCGTCATCTCTTTATTATTGTAAAGCATTCATGTAAAAACTATACATTTGTTGTGCGATCATCTACTTTTTGTTTAAACAAAATGCTTATTAACTAATGACCGCTATGTTAAAATTGTTGGATTAGAAATACAAAACTTATAATCTTCTTGGTCCTCATGCTTATGTGTACGTGTATGCATGTATATGTATGTGTGTATATGTACATGTATATATATGTATGAATATATATATATATATATGTATATATATACGGATGTATATTTATATATATATATTTTTTTCCATGCTTCCTTAAAATGACACTTTTGAACATTGGCCGAAACAAGCGATTCATGTATTATTTCCTGGCGTCAAGAATTGCGAAGTTTTATGTCATGTACATGTAAACTGCCAAAAGTGTTTTCACCTCACAATGAAAATGAATCGTCCATGAAATTGTGTTGTCTCTTATAATTAACATTACATGTATTATCAAATGTAGATTAAGCAAGACTAGGAGTACATTGCCCTCAATCATTTCATTTCGACTAGTGACACGAGTTTTACAATACTCGTGTGTGTGTATCATCTAAGTGTATTATTTTAATAGATTTTAAAAACCAATGATGGTACTTTTGTACCATCTATATTGGAAATATACTGTTCTTTCTTTTTTTCCTTTCTTTCATGTATTCATTTTGTTCATAAGCTTATATCGCTACAATATTTCTGAAGTGCGTCATGGTAGGAAGCTCTTTTATTGTTACTGGCTCGTAATTTATACAAATAATGGCTCTTCTTGCACTGCAGTGTCAACTGTTAGAGTGAAAGAATTCAACAGTCACAGAGATTGGTTTTAATGTCTCATATCTATATTTTTGTTTCTTAGCACACGCTTGTGCACATACCGAAAGCTTTATTTGCACTAAATCTGCATGCGTCGTTCATTGCTTTGTATACATAAGCATTTTTACACCGCTATTATTTAGCGTATACACTCGGGGAAAAATGTGAGGGCCCGAGCTGAGAGTTAGGTAGGCCTTCTTTTTGTTGAAATGAAATGTTTTTTATGTTAAGGACCACCTTTTTTCGGTTCACTGCTGTCCTGTTTTTCAGCACCTCTGACTTTCTTCTTCAACTTTTATCTTGTTTCATGAACTTCTTTCTGATCTTACTGTTTCTATGCCTCTTCAGCATAGATTCCTCATTTTATTATCTCCATACTAAATGGTGCCTTCCTCCTTCCTCTCTTCGATACGTTCTATTTTTGTAGCGGTTAGGGAGGCTTAAACTAACTTATAATCTAATAATCTAAGTGTATACCCTCACTACTGGTATGTTGTAACTGGAAAATGTAATGAAAAGCCATGCCGACGGCTCTGCCCAGGCTTCGGTTATTAGCTCACCTAGCCACCTTAGTACTGTAGTTCACTTCTGATACTAGTTGATGCTGCGTGTTGAGCTTCGTGCAGAAACTGAATACTTGTAAACCCTAATCCGAAGTGTGTGTGGGTGTGTGTGGCGGTCTTGTGGACTCTTCTTCCTCTATAATCTCCACTATTTTTACGAAGCAACGTTCGCGCCCCTCATGTGGATACAGCTATTATATCTAAGGGAATTAGCGCTCCCAAGGGGAAAATGTGAGGTACTGTGCTGATAGGTAAGTTTTTTTTTGTTGAAATAAAATGTTCTTCGTTTTGCCAAGGACTATCTTTTTTCGTTTCACTATTGTCCTGTTTATCTGTAACTGTAACTTTCTTCGTCAACTTTTATCTTGTTTCATAACCTTCCTTCTTAACTGACTTTCCATGCGCGGGATCCTGCGCGGAAACTCACCTTGTACATATTTTCCGCGTTCCCTTAACTCCATTCTATATGGTGCCTTCATCCTTCCTCACTTTCAACTTTGAACATCTTTGTTGTGGTAGAAGGAGGCTAAAACAAAGCTTTAGTCAACCAAGCAAAGTACACACGAATCATTTATCAATGAATGTAACAAAGAACAACATTACGTTAACGTAAACGTCCGATTTCTCGTATGTAACTATTTGGGTAATCTGTACGTATAATATATATTAATAACATTGCTACATATTATTAGCAGGTTTTTCTTATCGCTCAAATAACTTAATTTCTTCGTTATCGTATTGTTTCGACTAGTCTGAGAATCTGATATATGGTTTCAAATGACGATGAACCCTTACCGAAAAAATTAATAAAAGGCACCAACGTTTTTATCACATTCAGCACCTTAGTCTAATCTAAATGCACCTTAGTCTCTAAATATAAATTATAAATACGTTCATGAATGCACATTCACGTTTACGTATAGTGAAGGACAGGATAAAAAGGTGTTTTCAATATAATCGCAATGTACTATACGGTTTTCACTATCCTTTTTACGCCAAGAAACGTTTCAAAAACTTAGAATAAAAGCTTGAGTTCCAATTCTAACGAGTATCATAGTAAAGCCTGGATACGCAGCCAATTGAAAGCCTTGGCACCAATGACGTCAGCTGCGAGTCATGGCTGCTAGAAGCTGATTGGTTGGCGTGCGTGCGTACGTTTGTCTAGAGCGGGCTTGCGGTCCACCGTAGTTTTGCAGTTCTTCTTATGTAAGTGTTCTGTGACCAGGAGATTGGCAAATTAAATGCGTATGAACTACGAAACATTCTGTGAGCTATTGTATCTAGTATCTCCATTAATATCCAAAGAAGATACAGTTATGAGACAATCTATTCCTGCATATGAGCGTCTGTCGGTGACTCTGCGATTTCTTGCTACTGGACGATCTTTTGAAGATCTCAAGTTCTCTGTTGCCATAGCGCCAAATACCATTGGAAAAATCATACCTGAGACCTGCTGAGCGATTTGGACTGTGCTACGTCATCAATATATGAAGGTTAGTAAAACTGTTGTTAGCTCTCCAAGATTTATTAGAAAAAATGATGAAATTAAATGTGAAAAGACATGCATTGTATTTAAACCATGATTTAAAGAAAACCGATAGAGTTGAAACATTAATAGTTCCGTTACGAACATAATGCAATATCAGATAGATAATTACCAGTGATTGTATATAAACCATGATATAAAGAAAATCGATAGAGTTGAAACACTTAGAGTTCCGTTATGAACATAATATAATATCAGATACATAATTAGCCTCACAACTGCTATCCATTTATGACTGACAATAGAAATTATTCATACAATGCATGTCTATCCATAATACAAATTTATTGCAAAGTAAAGCTCAAAGGCCCTCTTACTATTTGCGTATTTCTATCTAGTTCATTCATTTGAGCTAGAAACAAGACATCATTGATTAATTTCTCTGCAATTGGTTGCATCGAGGACGGTACCCGACGTAGTTTATTAGCGAAAGTTTTTGAAACTAAATCCCACTCGTCCTCTACCCTTGAGGATGTGATGCGTTCCGTGATTGCAGCCAGCACCTTATCAGACTGAGAGAGTTCTTCCTTTTTAGCTCTTTTCCTTTTTGGAGCAGCAGCCACAGATGCAAAAGAAGTTGAGGGTGCATCAATAGCTCTGATTTCTTCAAGTCCCTCTCCAGTGTCGCTTGGCTCATGTTCATCTTCATTTATTGTCTAAGGAGAAATAATGAATGCATGAATATTAAAATTTGGTTATTGGAAATAAAGAAATAAGTTTTATTTTATAATATAAGTGAAATTAATAAACGTCAGGTTAATATTTACATGTATAAACGCCATAATGGGCTGTATAGGTGGCAACTCACGCCGGCGCTATAATTTTACCCGGGTCGCCTTGACCATAACCGACTGTCATTTAAATTTAATCACTTCTTTCTCTGTATTAGGGAAACATGTCCTGAAATTTTCGTGTATATCAATTCAGTCGTTCTTGAGTTATTTTGCACACAAACAAACGAAAGTGCAAAAACGCACACACAAAAGACAAACCGAATTCATTAACGACAGCTGCCGTCTTCAGCGTGGATAATAATTGATAAAGACGAATTTATGATGAAACTCCCCAAGTTCATAAAAAAAACGGTTGCAATGTTTATACAGAAATTGGTATTACTAGAATATGTTTAAAAGTGTAAAATTAAGAATGAAATTTTGTTTCCAGTTCCCTGCTGATGCCACTGAATGGAAGGCGATTGCCGATGAATATGAAGAAATGGGGAATTTTCCTCATTGCGTTGGCGCTGTGGACGGAAAACACGTCAGCATTGTTCCTCCACCGAATGCAGGCAGCTATTATTTCAACTATAAAGGTTTTCATAGCCTAGTATTGATGGCAATAGTTAATGCAAAGTATGAATTTATACTCTGTGATTTCGGCACCAATGGTAGTTTCGGATGGAGGAGTAATAGACAACACATTTTTCTATGAGAAATTAAAACAGAAGAGGTTGAACATTCCCCGGACGAACCTGTGACCAATACAAATACGGTATTGCCGTATGTTTTTGTTGGTGACGAAGCCTTTGCGCTCCGTGAAGACTTTTTGAAACCATTCAGTGCCCGAGAATTAAACAAAGGCTCAAAAATTTTCAACTATCGATTATCTCGAGCACGGAGAGTTGTTGAGAATGTTTTTGGAATTATTTCACAACGTTTTCGACTCTTTAGATCCCCTATAAATTTGAAAATAGAAAACATTCACGCAGTGGTTATGGCATGTTGTATGCTCCACAACTTTTTAAGGAAGAAAAGGGGAGATGTATATACTCAAAGCGGCGTTGAAAGCAACCAAACGAACAATACTTTGATCGACGTCCAAAGAACTCATAACGTCAGGGTTGCTAATAATGCTAAAGCAGTGCGCAATGCTTTTTCAAATTATTTCAATAATGAAGGCGCACTCCCATGGCAAAACGATATGGTTCAATAATACAGAGAAAACTGTTGAACAATTTCGTTCTCAGATATCACAGCAAATCAATGACTCTACACTGTGCACAACATATTAAAAGCACGGTGTTGTGTAAATCTATATAGTATAAGTATTGGCATTTTATTAGTTTCTATACTTCCAAATGCAATTACTCAAAGAATAACATAGAAGCGGAATGAAATTTTGTAGGGAAAGTTCTGTATTAATTTCCTGTTATAATTTATGAAGGATATTGAAGAACATTTTTACTTGGCGATAACGTGGGTTTATCAAAAATTCAAAAGCGAAGAATAAAAACCTAAGCATTTTTCGGACGTTTCGGGATAAATCCCATCATCAGCTGAAAACGACATGAAATACATGTGATCAGTTACAGGCACTTACGGTTATAATCTCATGCACTGTAAGTGCCTGTAACTGATCACATTTATTTCATGTCGTGTGTCTTTTTTTCAGTTGATGGTGGGATTTATTCACAAAACGTCCCAAAAATGTTCAGAATTTTATTCTTCGCTTGTAAATTTTGAATGCAGTTTAATGTACCGTATTTACACTGTGGTCATACGCTAACTATAGTATAATTTATCATAATTCAATGTTGCCTTTAGAATTTCATTAGAAGTTCATTTGATAATACCTAGTTCTGTGACACACCTTAGAATACCTATACATAAAGTTATATTCAAATATACGTGAAAATAACATTTTTCATTAGCAACTTCCAGTTTGTTCATAAAAACTAATTTATAATTTGCTGTTTTATTAATCCTTGACAAAAATAATTTCACTGCTTCAGTTTATCTTTAGTATTTTTCGGTATATGTTTATTAAATTTTATTAAATAAAATTGATAGCGAAACATATAAGCATACAACTCGCCACTTCTTCAGAAAATGCAAACTCACCCAGATTTGACACTGAGGTGCTTGGCGTTTCTTGATCTTTGGTGAACATTAATTATTCATAATACCATTAATTAGGTGAGTAGATCTCCTCTGTGCCACACCCTGACTTACGAGATTTTTCTGCTTTATTAAACTCCCGCCTAAATGCCGTTCTCATATTATTCAATTTTTTTATTAATATTTCTTTCGTTGAGTCCGGGTGTTTTTCTTGTAGTTTCTTCAAAAATACTTCATACTCTGCGGCTTTCTTATGTTTATCACAGTACTCTTTTGATTTTACTTTCCAAAGAGATGTTAATTCTTTATAAAGCGTCAAAAATTCAGTCCAAAAGAGTTTGTCTTCCATAGCGCTACAGCTGAGAATGCGAGAAGAGAGGGAGAGAGGCAAAATACATGCATGCACAACACACGAACGCTGGCTTAGCACTGACGTCACGGTACACATAATAAGGTAGTAGCATTCAAGTCTTTTCTTAAAAGAGCCCTGGGGACGGTGACGTCACAGGTCCAGAACGAATAGCAACACAGATCAACAGAGTAGCGCTATTTGGCGACAATATGTGACAATATCGAGTCTGCTGTACGACAAGTTGTACAACAACAACGCGACCAGTAACAAGACAACTCGTCGGCGTTGGTGTCTGCAAGAATGGCGTCTTCAAATAGAATGAAAAAATGTTCTTTCATCGAATTTGAAAATAATTCTAGAGATCAACCTGATATCAAGTACTTCCAATATCATCATGCATATTTTAAAGAGTGGCCAAGAGCAAGTGGTAGTGAAATTTTAGGTCAATTAAGGAATCTAATTTGTGCGAACATTTTGTGTGTAGCCGCCATTTTCGAAAACAGATAACAGAAGAATCGTTTCGCCGTTCAAAACAAAAGTACTTCTTGATAACATTGTGGTGCAATTGCCTTATAATGACATGAATTTGAGTATTGGAGGTAAGATATACAATTGTCATCATATGTAAATTTTGTACGAATTTATCAGTACGTTTCCAATCCGTGAATTGGCTGATGGTGGTACAATTTTGTTGAAAGCTTTCGTGACACGTTGAGATCCCGTAGAAAAATAATTAAACAGGTAAATTAATTTTGAGAAGAGTAATTCAAGGTAATAGTTTAAAATATTTTTGGTAAATTTATATGAATGGTGCAAATTGGAATGAATGTTTTTGTTCCTAATATGACAAATTTTACTAGCTGGTTGGCTAATTAGGGATTATAATACAATTTGTAAGTAGGGGTATGGATAATTTCTACAGATGGTAACTAGAACTTATTTTGAGAACTCGAAAACTAAGCATTTGCAAGCACAATGTCATTCTTTGAAAACATCTTGAAATCTACCACATTACCTATCTATGACAACAAAATTATTCGGTCAATGTATAGTTTCCCGGTAAATGTTGAGGACTTGACCATAATCGATTTTCCACTCTTTGATCAATAAAGATTGTTGATGAGACCAAAATAAACAAGTTTTCTTCAATGCACTTTCCGGCGGAAATAAGTATTTTAAAAGTTATGGCATTAAATGAGTTACTGTAACTCCAGTGTTTTAGGCGGGGAAAAATAAACCGCGCGGTCCGACGTGAAAGTAAACAGGCGTTCCCGCGCGCCAACCAAGCCGACGAAGAGCAAACCCCCTATTACAAACGTAAAGAGGTTGGGTCGTGAGGGGTAGTAACAGTTCTTTTAGTGAAAACTATAAAACTAAAAGAACTGTGGCTACCCCTCACGACCCAACCTCTTTACGTTTGTAATAGGGTGATGCACACTGGAGTTCCGGTAACTCATTTAACGCCATAACTTTTAAAATACTCATTTCCGCCGGAAAGTGCATTGAAGAAAACTTGTTTATTTTGGTCTGATCGACAATCTTTGTTGATCAAAAAGTGGAAAATCGATTATGGTCAAGTCCTCAACATTTACCAGTTTCCCTTCGGCAGCGAAATTAAAGATGTCGTGGCTGATAATCACTAAATGAGCACATTTAAAAACCTTTTACATGAATGGCATTATGCTCTCTGATGCGTTATTTTTGAATAATTGAACTTTGAAGTTGGCCTTTGCGCCAAAGGAAGCGAGCGCGTGAAACGGAATTTAATTAATAACGGAAGCTATTACAAACGTAAAGAGGTTGGGTCGTGAGGGGGAGGCACAGTTCTTCTAGTGAAAATTATAAATAAAGCTTCTAACCCACCCATTAGGGTGACGACCGCAATCTTGTTGACATCGGGTCCAATATGGCGGCGCCCATGGTGGTCGCCATGTTAGACCCGATGTCAACAAGATTGCGGTCGTCACCCTAATGGGTGGGTTAGAAGCTTTATTTATAATTTTCACTAGAAGAACTGTGCCTCCCCCTCACGACCCAACCTCTTTACGTTTGTAATAGGGGGTTAGCTTCCGTTTTTAATTAAATTACGCTCGCTTCCTTTGGCGCGGGAAGGCCAACTTCAAAGTTCAATAATTCGAAAATAACGCATCAGAGAGCATAATGCCATTCCTGTAAAAGGTTTTTAAATGTGCTCATTTAGTGATTATCAGCAACGACATCTTTAATTTCGCTGCCGAAGGGAAACTATACATTGACCAATTATTCAAATAGTTGACAACATTAAACGGTCCAATTTTACTTGAATGTTGTCAACAATTTTCACAATTTCGTGGCCAATAATCAATAAAGGGACACATTTAAAAATGTTTTACAGGAATGACATTCTGCTTGCTGATGGGTTATTTTTTGATTATTCAACTTTGAAGTTGGCTTGTGCTCGCCAGGGAAGCGAGAGTGCCAAGCGTAATTTAATTAATAACGGAAGCTAACCCCCTATTACAAACGTGAAGAGGTTGGGTTGTGAGGGGTAGCTACAGTTCTTCTAGTGAAAATTATAAATAAAGGTTTCTAGTGACTTCCGTTTACTTCCGGTGCTGCCACGGTGCGGTGCCGCCATAGCCACATGGCTAGAGGGTTCTGCCGCCGTGCGGGAGACCCGGGATCGAATCTTGGCGCTGGCAGTGGCAATTTTTCTTTGTTGGGTATAGGAGAAAAATTCCAAGCACAATACCCAACTCTACCCAGGTGTCTGAAATGGGTACAGGTCTTGACCGGGGGAACGCGCCCTGGCGTTAGTTATAAGGCATTTGAAAATCCAATGCACAAGGTGATATGTATCAGGCTTGATTGGAAATAAAGCATCCGTAGATGCCTTCATTATTCATTATTATTATTTACATCATCTCCAATGACAGCCACCCGGTACCCAAGATGGCGCCCGCCATCATGAAGCCGATGTACACGGACGTCACTACAAACGTTTATTTATAATTTTCAGTAGAAGAACTGTGGCTACCTCTCACGACCCAACCTCTTTATGTTTGTAATAGGGGGTTAGCTGCCGTTTCAACTCTGAAATCGCGTAAAAAAGCCGTTCAGGAGCGCCGCTCGTATAACTTCAAACTGAAATAACTCAAAAACTAAGCATTTGCGAGCACATTGTCATTCATGTAAAACGTCTTAAAATCGACTATATTACCTATCTATAGCAACGAAATTATGAAAATCGTTGACAACATTAAAGTAAAATTTGACTCATTAAACTCAATATTGACCAAATTTATTGTTATTTAGAGTAAATCTGTAATGCTAAACAAATTGAAAGCTATGAAAATAATTTTCAGAATTATCCCATGTAATTGCAGTTCCTGCATTCATTTTCAATTAAAATTATATGTTATACTTTAAGGACTGCTGGTAGTATGACTAGACCTGAGAATTATAGCTGAAAGACACTCTGAGGATATGATTTTTAGAATTTGTTCATAATTCAGTTCATTTTATATGATTGAAGGGTTCTGTTGCATCATATGTTGAATTATAATTATTGTCTGCCAAATTATAATGATTTCATCTGTGGGTACCTTCTATTCTATCCATCATTGACTGAACAACAGTTCACTTGAGTTGTTGAATGTTTAGAGACCATTGGGGTAAAGTTTTTTATTTGCATTGTTTGCAACCTTGATTACTTATCATTTTTCGAAATAAGTTCCGGTCAATTTGGAGTTAATGAACTCGCAGAATTTGAAAATCCTGTTCCCAAGAATCACTACAGGACTACGTTTAAAAATGTTTCACAAGAATGACATTCTGTGCTGATCCTTTATTTATGAGACATAGCAATCATTACGTTCTAATAAGAATAACCTTATACAGTCGGTTGCTTAGCCGCCGCATTGTTGGGTCACACTTATTTTTTTGGATGGACACGTCCACTTTTTTGCGGGAAAATAACAGCCTCAGTTTGGATAAGTTAAGGTAAGCTATTTTAGGTTGCTTTGTTATTTTAGGTTAGTTTACTTACCTAACCTAACATTACCTAACTTAACCTTACCCACCGTAACGTCAGTACCGTATTAGAGCATATTTACGTCTCCATTCCTTCACTTTTCAGTACAACATTCATATAACTTTAGAGTTGAATAATTTAAAAATTGCGCATCAGCGAGCAGAATGTCATTCATGTAAAACGTTTTTAAATGTGTTCCTGTAGTGATTCTTGGGAACATAATTTTTAATTTCTGTGAGCGCATTAAACTCCATATTTACCATAGTTCCCTCAGACAAAAAATTATTTTGTGCCCTAAGGCTCATTTTGTATTGAAACATTCAAATGAATTAAAATCTGTTATATTATCCTGAATTACTTAGTCAATAATTTGAAAATAATATTTTTTGTGCATGTGAAGGTAAAGCTACAAGTAGCTCATGTCAACTGAAGTAAGCGTGCTACGTTAATCAATTTTGCTGCAGTTGAATAACTGTACTCAATTTTTATTTTACAACACTTTGAAAAAATATATGAAATACAATTATATATATTGTATTTTATAATTATAATAATTTTTAGCTATTTTTGAATTACTCTGTTTTCTGAAGGATGTTCAAGTTATATCTCATAGCAATATTAATTGACTTTAGCCCCTCTCAGGGGGATACAACTAGTGTATCTATGGGAATGAATTAGTGTTCCGAGGGGGACCATGTGTGGGCACGAGCTAAAGGTTAGGTAGGCTTTCTTTTTGTTAAAATAATATAGGTTTTTGTTTTGTTACGGACCATCTTTTTTTGGTTTACTGCTGTCCTGTTTTTTCAGCACCTACTACTTCTTCTTCAACTTTGATCATGTTTCATGAACTTTTTTCTCATCTTACCGTTTCTATGCGTTTTCTGCATAGATTCTGCGTTCCCTTAACTCCTTACTATGTGGTGCCTTCTTCCTTCCTCTCTTTGGATCTCATTTGTTGAGGATAGGGAGGCCTAAACTAACTAATAATCTAATTGAATTTAGCCTAAAAGAACTATCCTGAAATTTTCATTGTTTTGTGGGAAATGAAACATTAAAATGTCTAAAATATTTGATGCAGTGTAACAATTTTTGAGTTTAATTTAACTGCATTTGGTTATAAAATATCTTATATATAGATTCATGCATTGGGTGTATCGGTGAGTGAGTTGTGTTAAAATACTGTTCATGTTTTTATAACTTATTTTCATTTCACAGGAAGGTGTTGAAGAGTTCATGAGCAAAAAATCTGGTGGTGCAGAAGTGATCAGGCGCCTTGATGAGCAGCTCAGCAACTATCGCTGCATGGAGTCGCACCTCACTGCCGCTCGCTTGAAGTGGGTCTATTATTTTATAATAAAGATTTAAAAGAAGCACATTTGTGTAGAGCATATTTATTTTATGTCAACTATGTCCGTATTAGTTGAAGTAGTATCCTATTTTTTGACTAATTCAAAAAAGTGCTCATATGCCCAATGTAAAATTTTCTCTTGCTTATTGGTGAGGACACAAGTGTTTTGTATCAAAGTTCATCAATAGTATTTGTTGCTTATTAGGCAAGACAAAGGATGGGTTTTTGTAAAAAGTGCTACTCTAATATATGTAATGCTATGCATCTAATTTCATTAGTGTAATTAAGATGTCTTAATGTTTTTGATGTAAGCCAACTTGCCAAAGTAATATTTTTCCCTTCTCCAGCATGCATTGAATGTAGGTGGGATATATTGTTAATTGCCATTCAGAAAGTTTAAAACTTTCCTCTTTGGTTATAATCTCTTGTTCTTCATACACCCGGCGCTGGTGGCGATTTTCTCTGTTGGGTATAGGGGAAAAATTCCAAACACAATACCCCACTCTACCCAGGTGTCTGAAATGGGTACCGGTCTTGACCGGGGGAAAGCGTAATGGCGTCCTGGCGTTAGTTATAAGGCATTTGAAAATCCAATGTATAAGGTGATATGTATCAGGCTTGAAATTGGAAATAAAGCATCCGTAGATGCTATCATTATTATTATTATACACTAAAATCATATGTGCAGTATTTAATTTTTCTATCACTATTTGTCTAGAAATGTTTAGAATTTATGTTCCATGAAGTGAATATTTTTGACATCTGCAGAAATATTCACTTATCCATTATTTATTGGTGCAGGCTGAAGCACCAGGTGCCAGACATCAAAAGCTGACTGCAGATCATAGAAGAAATGAAGGCTCGACAAGACAGCACGGAGGATCTGGAAACTCAATTCCTGCTGTCTGACAAACTCTATGTTGAAGGTACCATTCCTCCTTCCAACAAAGTCTGCCTATGGCTTGGGGTTAGTGAAACTGGACTAAATTCAACTGCTGTAAGAAATTAGGAGAAGTTAAAAGGTGAAAGATTTTAATCACAGTGTTTCTTTTAATGACATTACGTTTGTTTAGGGAGGAATTTATTTTCATTTTTATTTCAGTTTGAAATAAGAGCAAAGCAGAAAAGTTTGATTAGGTATTTCTATTTTTTTTTTTTAATTGTAGATGATTTTTGTTAAACCTATTTTCTTAGGTGGGTTGTAATATCTGTCATTTTTATGCAGAAGCTTTGTACTTTGTAGTATGCTGCTCATGTGTTTGCTTCATTGCTACTGCCTTTACATTTATTTACTTGAAGCAGCTTGTGCCCTAATTTTGGGTGTATCTGTGCCATAGTTAGATCAATATAACCAGTGCGCCCTCTCATGGAAGAACAACTTTTGCATCTATAGGAATTAGTACTGCCAGGGGTGAGATGGGAGGATCCAAGCTGAAGATTAGGTAGGTATTCCTTTGGTTGATGTAGAAAAATTTTTGTTTTGTCGTAGGCAATTTTTTTTGTTCACTGGTGTCTAATTTTTCATGTTATCTAATCAAACCAGTGTACATAATTATTGTGTATATTTTACTGGCGGCTTTACCCCTTTTTGTGAAAGCTTAAAATATCTAGTCAGAATGACTGAAAACTCTCCAGTAGTATGAGCAATTTCTAAGCTCTGCTAAAGGTACATATGCATAAGTGCCTCTTCTTATCAATATATGAAACCTCTTGAATTACTATGTCTATCCCCTTTTCTGAAAGGAAACTGCAATCTCAGCTGCAATAATTACATCTATGAGTGTGTTTTGCAGATAACGAGTGTTAACTGCAATACTGTAAGATCTTTGCATCAGTGCTTATTTGGTTGTATTCTCTTTTCTGGTCTTTTGGAGAACCCAGTGTACTAACCAAGTAATTCGTTATGTGTGATTGCTTACTTCATTTCATCAGTTCAGTTATTGAAAGTAAATTTTTGCATCTCTTCCAATTCCATTGATAGATCGAAGTCTACCAACATAGACATTGATTTTCTGCATTTTTTTAATGCTTTAGTTCAAACTGCTACAGCAAAATTCCTCTGCTTTGATGCTTTGTTACTGATCTATGTATCTCTTGGTTAATTGTAGAAAACTTATCAATTGAACTTAAACCCATGGTTTTAACCTAAATAATACAGTGATGACTCGTGTGTGCAGGCGAATATGATGCTAGAGTATGACCTGGACGCAGCAGAGGTACTGCTCAACAAGAACCTCAGCAACGCGAACACCGAGCTCACCCAGGTCGTTTCGGACCTTGATTTTCTTAGGTGAGGTTTAGTAGATTTTCATGTTGCTACACAACTGCATATTCTAAGTTCTATAGAATGTTTAAAAAAATGTATGTATATACGTTATGTTTTAAAATGCTCTTGTGTCATGGTTTTTCTGTCAAAAAAAGAATACTGTAAAAATTTGGTGAAATTGCCCGTTACTGGCACAATCAGGAATACGACTGTTTTCTTGCGTTTTCACGACGTGCTTATCTCGACATGTATTTGTGGCCATACCTAATCTTATATTTCATCATTAGAGAGCTGCAGACTCCATTCAGCAGCTACCGAGAATTCACATTCGAGTAGGAGTTTTGGTACGGCCCAAAACATATGATGTTTTTGGCCGTAGGTAATCATCTACTCGAATGTCACTTCTCAGTAGCCACTGAATGGAGTCTGCAGCTCTCTAATGATGGAATAAAATTAGTGATTGGAGATCAATTATTTCAGATATCGTAACCCTAGTAAGATGTATGTTCCCCCAACAAATAACTAAGATCTCAATCAAGACAAAGATCATCTGGAAAGGTTAGAATATTTATCCCTCTTCAGAAAACCATTTCAATAAAGTTTCGTTACTGAGGTTTTTTGCTCGTGTCTTTACGAGTGGTGAATTGATCGTTTTCTTCTTTCAAACTTAGCTCAGGGTGTAGCTTCTGTTTTCAAGCTTTTAGAAAAATTTCAATTGTGGGACTGAACTGTCTTTCCCCGCCTCAGATATGTGAGGTCCCGAGATGAGAGGTAGGCTTTCTTTGTATTGAAATAAAACTATTTTTTTTGTTGGAATAGATCATCGTTTTCTGTTTACTGCTGTCCTGTTTTGAGTTATGTAGTCATTCTTAGCTCACAGTTTCTAAGCCTTAGAGACCTTGTGTGGGAACGTACGCTAGTTTCCGTGCAACTTCATACTACATGGTTCCTTCCTCTCTTTGAAACATTTTGTTGTGGTTAGAGAGGCTCAAACGGTGCTACTATAGCGTGAGGTCTATTGCCATATATCGCCTACCCAGGTACAGTTTGAGATGTACTAATTGTTTTTAGCCAAATCAAATGTATGAGAATTGGTAATATTCATTAGTAACCTAACCTCACGCTATAGTATTAGATAGAGGTAGACCTCACGCTATAGCACTAGCTAGAGTTAGATCTCATGCTGTAGTGTTGTAGGCCTCACGCTATAGCAACGCCTGCTCAAACTAACTTAAAACCGATTAATCTTGCCCACCTCAGGACGCAGTGCACCACCACCAAGGTTGTTGTTGTTTTGCCCCGACGGCCGCTCGAAGGGGTCCGCCGCGGCCAGGGCCGCCCCAGACCGGGCCCGGCCCGAGGCGAAGAGGGGTGTGGTTATATGGGCCTCTGGAAGACGCCCGCGTCGTGCAGAAACCTCAAAACGTCCGCGGGGCGAGTCCAGAGGTGCTCCAGTGCATGTATCTGGTGTGTGTATCGGTGTGCGTGTAGGGCGGGACAGTGTAGGAGGACATGCCGAAGATCGCCCACGTTGGCATGACACCAGACGCAGCTGTCGTCCTCCGCAAGTCCTATTCTGTGCATGTATGAGGGGAGTGAAGTGTGGTGCCCGCACCGCAGCCGCGCCAGGTGGACTCGATCCTGCCGGGGGAGGGATCGCTCCGTCGAGGGGACGAGGGGGGGGTCTCACTCCGAGGAGGGAGTTAAGGGGTAGGGCAGCGAGGGCGCGTGAGGTGAACTGTGTGTGTATGTGTGTACGTAGTGAGGTGTCAGGGGGGCAGGGAGGGAGGGAGTCGTATAGTGTTTTGAGGTGTGTGGCCGGGGTGGTGTGTAATGTTCGTTGGGTTGGCCGGGGTTGTTGCATGTAGTGTAGGGTGGGCAGGGTCTTGTGTGGAGGTGTAGAAGTTTGTCCCTAGCGTGTTCATGTGGTCAAGGAGGGGGAGGACAAGGGCTTCTTCGTGTAGGTGTGCTATAGGGGTCGATCGTGTACAGCCCGTGGCAATGCGCAACGCTGTGTTTTGTGTGGACTGTAGTTTCTGTAAGTGAGTGCGAGCAGTGTCTGCGTACCAAGATGTGTGTGCGTAAGTGAGGATGGGTCTGATGAACTGTTTGTATACTGTTGTTATGTCTTCCTTGGAGTGGCCGTATGTAGTATGTGTTAGTGCTCGGAGGGCGTTCAGCCTAGTGTTGCATTTAGTGTTGATATTGTTAGTGTGTGCTGAACGTAAAACCTCTGTCATATGTAACTCCAAGAATTTTGGGTGTGTCTGTGTAGGGGATGGGGGTGTTGTTTAATGTGACGTGGGGATGGATGTTGTATTCTCTATTATAAGGTGTGATGAGTGTGGGTGAGGATTTGTTTGCGGAGACCTTGAGTCTGTTTGTTTCTAGCCAGTTCTCTATTATGTGGATGTAATCTTGTAGTTGAGTGGCGGCGGTCTCGTGTTTAGGGTGTAGGGAGAAGATGGTTAGGTCGTCTGCGTATGTGAAGAGGTGTGTTTGTTAAAACACACTTTCTTTTTGTTAAAATAGAATAGGTTTTTGTTTTGTTACGGACCATCTTTTTTCGGTTCACTGCTGTTCTGTTGTTCAGCACCTACTACTTTCTTCTTCAAATATTTCTTGTTTCATGATCTTCTTTCTTAGCTTTCTGTTTCTGTGCCTTTTCTGCATAGATTCCGCGTTTCCTTAACTCCATACTAAATGGTGCCTTCTTCCTTCCTCTCTTAGATAGCCTTTGTTGCGGATAGGGAGGAACTAACTAATAATCTAATCTAATCATTGGACGACTAATTTGCTGTGGCGGTTGCAATGCGTGAGTATTTTTTTTTTTGTAGTACCACGTGTTAGACACAAATGTGTCAAGATGGGTAGATTGCAAGTTTGCTTTAAAGTCTTAGGTTAGCTATACTTGACCTCAAGAATTATAGAACTGTGAGAAATTGCGTTGAGATTTCCTCCTTTAGTATCGGTTGTGCGCAGCGTTCGTTTTCCTCCATCACAGTTGAATGGAACGACCTCATTGCTAGCTTACCGTAGTACATATTTGACGGAGATGTTTGACGGCATTTCTCGTTCCTCGTGTGACGAATGTTTAGGCAAGGCTTCATTAAATTGTGCAAGAAGATTGGGTGAGGATGTTAAATTTTACACCCTAACTAATAGTCATGTCCGAGAACCACATGCTCCCTGTTGAGTTCATTCTCACTTCAGATATATGAGCATTAAGATCATCATTGTCACAGGACATTAGGGCAGTAAAACAGGTACGTTTTATCTTCGTCTAATGTCCTGTATCAGGATGGAGCTTCATTCTTTCACATTTAAAACTTATTTATTTGCTCATAAGAAACCAAAACACGCTCTTGGCTTAAATTCTCAGGTTTCTGACGTGCAAATTATTGAATGGTGAATACTAATGTGAATTTACTGAAAAATAGTGGCGTAGCATGAAATTCTTTTATATATAGTGATCATGATGTGTATTTTACATTTCAAGCGTCTGGTTATAGCTGAAGTCTTATAATTTGTTATGTCCAACAGGGAAGGAAATGAGATTTGATATTTCTAAGTGGTCACAGGAGGAAACATAAGTGTGGCCAACCTGTTGTCTGATGGGGGACTTATTCATAAAGTATGACTAAAGTATTGTATCTATGGGAATTAGCGCTCCCAGGGGAAAAATGTGAGGCCCGAGCTGTGAGTTAGGGAGGCCTTCTTTTTGTTGAAATAAAATGTTTTTTGTTATGTCAAGGACCACCTTTTTTCGGTTCACTACTGTCCTGTTTTTCAGCACCTCTGACTTTCTTCTTCAACTTATATCTTGTTTCTTGAACTTCTTTCTCATCTTACTGTTTCTATGCCCTTTCTGCATAGATTCCTCATTCTCTTATCTCCATACTAAATGGTGCCTTCCTCCTTCCTCTCTTCGACACGCTCTATTTTTGTTGCGGTTAGGGAGGCTTAAACTAACTTATAATCTAAACTAATCTGTGTAACGAATGGGGGTGAAGTTCTGGAGAATTGTTGTGGCCCGACGAAAGGAGGACATACTTTATGTGTTGAAGTCGGACATGAGTTTTGTTGTTTTGGGGAAAAGTGTATTGTATTGAGTGGTTTCGCACTTGACTGAGTATGATGGAATATGCGAGCAATAACATAATTGAAGTAATTTGAATAGATAGCGGAGAGAAAGATGGAAGGCACTGATGACTTCAGCGTACCACCTTACAACAGCAGAGCAACTTTGGTAGCAATGCCCAAAGCGACGACTAAAGAGCTATAACCGAAGTTGTCGGTAACTGAGTTTATTGTTATTATTATTATTATTATTATTATTATTATTATTATTATAATTAACCGGAGCAAGTTGCATATTATAGGATGTGTGCCGTATATGTACATGTATATTAAATAATTCAAGTGCGTAGTGTTCAATATTTAATTGCTACAATAATGTATTCATCGAATAAATATGGATGTAAGGCTACTTTTGCCATGTAGTAAAACTAGGCCAGATGCATGTTTTACTGTATTGAGGGATTTTCACGGGGAAAAGTGTAGCTGCTGGAATGACTACAGCAATACTGCCAATATTCCTGTGGTTACTCAGAGCAGCTACACTTTTAGTTCAACGATGCTCGTTATTCAAATTTTCAACTATTAACACGTACATCATGGATACAGAGCAATTCGAAAATTAACTTATCTTGAAAACACATTTTTATAACGCAATTTGATGTAGCGGTGATTATTCAAAAATCATCTGAACAAATCGATAGGTAAGAGTAAAAGAGCACAGCAGAATATGGAAAAGGTGCAAGAGAAAGATTTGTACTTCGGGAGCCTATTCTTATAATTTGATTTAATACGAGGCCTCCAATATATGTGTATATATATAGTCTAAAATAAATGTCCATTAAAGATGATGGACATTGTACAATGACTAATCCTGCTTCCTATGTATATCGTTCAACAAGTATTCTAAAAGAATAGAAGACTTTCTTGAAGCGGAAAGCATTGTTTGCAAGAGTAATTTTATCCTGTGTTTTATTTACGTTGAAGAACGATGAACTCAGGGTTTCGTTCTGAAATATAAAGTAACATTATGAGGACTTTCATTTGATTTATCCTTTTAACACTCTAGAAGAAAAATTAGAATTTGAGAATTACAATGAGTATGCAAGTCGCAAACGGAGCTTTGTGTTGATAAATATGAAACTTTCGCCCAGTGTGCACACTAATTTCAATTATTACGTGGCTATTAAGCATTGCATACGAGATTATCAAAGTTTTTCAGTAACATAGTTTCCATATTATTCAAAAAATTTTCAATACGTATGTGCGGAAATCCGGCAGTTCCTGCCATGGTGCAATCATACGTACGGCAGCCAGAGCATCGCTGCCGCGAGTGACGTGTGAATCACGTGCTATGGGGTCGGTGACGTATCAGCTCAAACGTCTCCTATTGGCTGGCTTGTCTAACGGTTTCGAACAGCTGTCCCCTTTGAAGTGGACTTACCTGTCTTCTGTATACCGTGGCTGACGTCACGGTAAGGTTTGCAGCTGGTCACTGCTGGTCGCTCCAAAATTATCAAGCATAGCTCATCTGCCTCAGACAGTCTGTGCCAACCTGAAATGAGCGTACAAACGCACGAATTCAGCACCAGTTCAGATATGTTTGCAGATATATTTGCGCGTGTGAGGGGGCCTTAAGTATGCTGGTCTTCTGAAAACTACCGTAGAATCCGAGTTAATAACAGTGCTCATTCACGCATTATTTCTTCAAGGATGGATTTGAGCAATTTCAGATTTCCATTCTTTTGAATGACTACTTCATGTTTATGTTGCTGTCTTTATTGTTTCCGGGGTATCAAGCTATAAATTACATTTTCAGAGACTCTCTAAGACAGTCTAACACACAACTCTGATCCTTTACAACTGCTACAGTAAAGCATATAGTTGCACGCAAAACGGCTTTCTGCGTTTATAAACCTGTGTTTGGATACCTATATTTTAATAAATAACATAGTTTTAGTAAAAACTTCATTCCCCACACTCATTTAAAATTTCTAATGCGTACGATTTCATATCTATTCATTTGAAAAAAATATCAGTGTGTTGAATCTCCAAGGAAATACGTTGAAACTTGATTGGAAAGAATAAAATTTCATTTTTTGTGTTAAAATATCTCAAGGAAGTTAAACCGTTTATTTTAGTTAGTTACAAGCTTCATGAAACTATTTACATCATCGAAATGTATATCTAATTTTCGTTTTTCATTCACATCCGGATCAACTCAACCCCAACGGAAATACCATACGAGATGCACAATACACATTCATTTTCAAAGGCATTTTTCACAGAGAAACAATGGACAGCGCCCCACATTCGTGCCTTGCACAAATATGGTGCGCTGTGCAAGGTGTATTTGCTTCGTTTTGTGTTTGCAGTTGATGCTCAAGTTTTTTTTAATGTCTCAGTTGTGAATATATGTTAATGAGTAAGAAAGAAAACCACTTCAATTTAGGTCATAGACGATTTTTGCTACTTATTCACGTGAAGAAGTCCTGCATGAACATGATATTTTTTCTTCTAATGGCTCTATTTTTATCCTTGATCACTGTCGAATTACGTTTCGAAGTACGGACCATATTTTTTCGGTTCACTGTTATCCTTTTCTAATACACCTACAACTTCCTTCCTAACTTCCATCTTGTTTGAACTTTCTTCCTGACTTGCTGTTTCATGTGCATTGTCCTGTGTAGCTACGCACTCGTTGTACCGCATAAGGGTGGCCTGTATGGGAACACACATTGTGCATAGATTCCCCGTGTACGTGTCCATACACGATGGTCCCTTCACTGTTACTCTATTAAACGCCGTCGAAGTGACGACTGAGGTTTAAACTAACGTAAATAATAAAAATAGTTAAAATAATCCGTCCATTTCATTGGAGATCTAGCAACTATGTAACCAGTATTTTATGTCCATTTTTGACATAGTCGTCTACACCATAGTACCTCTAACTGAATCTATTTAAGTTGTGTTAGACACCATTTTCTCTAACGATAATTCAATTTTTAATCACAACAAGAAGCAGTTTAAGCGCTTACTATAAACTGACCTGACTGATTCCATTTTCGTGTTCAATAGTAAAATTTTTAAAAAAATTGACAGACTCGCGATGGCTCCAGCCTCTCGCTTCTGATTGCTAATTGTTTTTACCTTACTGAGAAAATGCCTATTTAAAAAACAGTCCTGTGAATATAAACTTGTGTTTTATCGTAGGTACTTGGATAACACTTCTGTTTTACTTCCCTAACAAGACTAGGCTACTCAATTCTTTCAATCAACTACTCAAAATGACCGTCGTATGTTTGTACGTTCACTAGCATCCACGACCCGTCAAAAATGACGGTATTCAGTACCTTCCTTGAAAAAATTTCCGAGATGAGAATGACAAACAAATATATCCATCCTAACAGTACCCGTGATAAAAATATTCTTGTCTTGGTGCACTGGTGAAACTCGTATCACATAGACGGTCATTATAACTATCCATACGAGTGCGATAGAGAGGAAGAAGAGGACTTCAAAAACCGAGGGTATAATTAGGCAGTAACAGAACCCGTAAAAATTCTACGGACATTGTTATCGTTGAGCTAAGCAAACTCGCAAAAAAATTCCGTCATCATAACCTAACCTACGCTGACCTATCATATCCAAACCTTTCCTATCCTAACCGAACGTATCCTGATGAAATGTCAAACATATCAATGCATGTAAGGGACATCTTTCAATGTTACACTGAGATTTTCGGTATCCATAACACCGCACTCTAAGATATCCTATGTTTCTTAAGAAGCGGACACGAAATGAATAGATAAATATATTAATAAACACAACGCGTATTATTAAGTTAGATTGATATGTTTTGTGCCGTGCTCATAGTAAGAGATAAGAAGAAATAAGCACGGGCGGGTTTGGTTTCAGTTAACTGATAAATTAATACAGAAAATAAATATTTATGGGAGAAAAAATAATGTTGAAGCGTTTATCCGTATATTGAAAGTTACAACTTTATACAAGGTTGACCAGACAAAGATAAACAGGAAAATTTATAATATGTGCGTAGCAGGGAGATTCAAGCTCCACACGAGCAGGGTGACTGGCTGAAGATGCGGACCGTCACACCTTGCACTCAATTAAGCCGCAAAGGAACGGCAAGGGGATAAAGAAATGCAATTTAGTTTGCGTTGAGGTTCAGAGCTTAATAATGCCTCCTTTTAGTTATCGTTCGTTGTCTTACAGACAGTAGTTATAAGATGGTCATAGTAACCGTTATAGTTATGGTTATTAAGTATTTTAGTTATAGTTCTAAAGTAGTTATGAAGCCGTTGCAGTTTTAAGTAATCATAGTTATAGGGTTTACAGGTTATGGTAGAGATTGGAATAGATACGAGGCCTGGATTGCGCACACCTAAAACCAGCTCACGGAATGGACATTCACATAGTTAACGACAATAGTCACCAACCTCCACAAGTCCGTGAGCCTCAGCGAGTGAGCAGAGCAGAGGCAGGCAGGCGTAGACGTCGCAGCAGCTGGTGGCACACTCAGCCCATCACCACATCCCCAGCCGTGGAGAACATGACGAAAGGGTCGCCAGAAACTCCCCCAGGACAGAAGGTGCAGGAAGCACAGTCGGAAGTTTGCAAGGCAGCTGGATGCGGGGAGGCGTCACGGATGACGTCACGTTAGACCTCAGAGTGCGTATGCAGTGGTGCCAGCTCGGAGAGCAGGAGTGAACTGCTCAGACAGCTCCGAGACGAGTTAAAGTAACCTCTGCTGTTTAAGGCAGGTTGTATTCAGGCAACAACATGTCGGCTAACTACATGAATGTCACCCATGATGCTGGAGTGGTACGCAATCATTTTTATGTATCCATCAGAATTCAACTTAAACCTAGAAATACTTTATTGCAAATAAAGTTGGTTCCAAATTGAATCCTTAACTTTAAAGGTTCTTCACACTCCCCCCCCCCCCCCCCCCCCCCCCCCCGAGAATTCACCTGCAGTGAAAGTGAAGGTGAAGATGAAGATTCAAGAGATTAGTAATTAAAAAACAGAACAAGGTTATACATCTATATACAATCGCTCATCATTAAAGAGCGTATTTTTTGCTCCGCCAAGACCGCAGCTCCACGTCTACCACGACGTCTTTCTTCGGAGTTGGAGCGCACGTCATCCGGCAAAGTTTGCGCATCCCGGACGCCAGCTTCTCCTGGAATCAGAAGAATGAGAGAAGTAGCGTGACGGTATACCTCCTCGCCGGAACTCTTACGAACGAAGGCCGCTGTCACTTCACCCATGGAATTGGCCACCGTTTTGACGACGACACCTAACGGGTAAGACGATTGTTTAAGGAACTTGTCCACTAGTAGGACGACGTCTCCAACATTTAATCGTACATGCTTAACAGGCTTATAACGTTCCTTCTGGTTGGTAGCTTGGTGTATCAATGTAGCCAAGAACTCAGAATGATAAAATTCATTCAATTTGTTGTTATTAGCTACCAATTTAGAGTAATGCTCTCTGATTTCCATTCCGGAGTTAGGTTGGTAATCAGCATCTTCTAGCTGTACCGGTTGAAGGCTAGGAATCAAATTTACGGACGGTAGCTCCTGACCGTAAATCAACATCTCTGGTGTAATAGGAACTACTGGTTCAATATGATTTGTACGCAGGGATTCCTTGAACGTGATTGGCCGTCTGTTTATTAAATGTATTGCTTTAGCTATCAGAAACTCAAAATCAAATATTGGCAAGATCCTTTTCCCAATTGACTTCCAAATTAGCCGTTTACAAGCCTTCACACAGCATTCAACAAGAGATCCCAATGCACTGTTCCCTTTGCAATATTGAGACATTGAGAGTTCTTTGATATCAAATTTCTCTAAGTAGCTGCGGGTCTCATGATCGTCCAGAAATGATCTCAAAGTGTTGAACCCGGCCGATATCTGGCTTCCCAGATCGGCCACACAATTTTTAAATATTCCATAGTCATAAACGTGAAGCTGTAACGCTCTAAGAAAGTCTTTTGCATCCGCGCTCAAGCAAAGCTTCATATTAACCGCTCTACTCCAGAGGCAGGTCAATACCAAGATCCACACTTTTTGTTTTTTGTCGTTGATAGTCACGGTCCAAGGACCCATGTAGTCCAGAAATATCGACCTGAACGGCTTCGCAGGAGGAGAAATCCTAAAATCACGATAGACGTTCTGGCTCAAGATCACGGGTCTTTGATTTACTCTGCGACAAGTTACACATTGCCTAAGCACTTTGCGCACTTCTGAGTAAGGGTGAAGGAAAAAATAGTTTTTCCGCAATTCATGTAACACTGAATAAATACCGGCATGGCCTGTCTTAATATGGGCATCTTCGATGATCAGTCGGGTTAGCAAGCTACCGTTAGGTAATAGTATCGGACAGGAGCTAGACTTCTCCTTCATGAACTTAGATTTGACTCTTAATAGACCATCCGAAGACACTATCACATTCAAACGTTTGATTAGAGGCGGTAATTTATTAATAGTTTTGTCCCGACAGTTAAAATAGGTGAAAATCTGCTGAAAAGCGTCTGTCTGCTCCGTGAGCAAAATGTTTCCGAGTGCCGCAGCATAATAATTAGGTTTCCGATCGTCAGACGCCTCAGAGTTTGATTTTAATCTTTTTACAAACATTAGTAAGTACTTGTGAACATTTACAAGTTTAGAAAGAGATGAATATTTGTTCAGGGGAATCAAATGTCCTTCTCTTTCAGGAACCTCTCCCGAGCCACTTTCCACCTCCTTCCTGACACTCCTGTCTAATGCCACCCCACAGGTAACCTCACCGCTAAGGATTTCTCCCGCGGCGGCGGAAGGACGCACGCCGGGGCTGGGCAACACCACCGAGAGATCGCCGTCAGCGGAAGAAACTGCATCCTCCTGAAGAAAGGTAGGTCCTATGAAATACTGAGAGTTTTTTAGTTGTTTTACGCTAGAGCAACGGCTAACTAAGTCAGCGGGGTTTCCTCTACCTGCCGTGAAACAAAATTTCACTTGTCTTTGTCCACACAATGTTTCTATGTCATTAAGCTTATTCAGAGTAAAAACGTTTCGCTTCTGCATTTTATCAAAATCTACTGCATATGACTGGATCCAATGAAGGGCAACCATGCTATCGGTGTACAGCAATAGAGACTCTATGTTCAGAGGGACCACGTTTTTAGTGCCACAAAAGTTACGGTACCAGTCTAGCAAAGCTGCAACACCCAAGTGTATTGCGGCAAGTTCGAGAACTGGAATTGTTTTAGTCTTTTATTTTTTACTGACCACTTTAGATTTACTAGAGAGTAAGCCGATAGTTTTCGATTCATTGTCTCTCATGTAAATGACATAGCCGTACAACATCTTTGAGGCGTCAGTGAAAGCAAGTAGAGAGTACCGTCCGTCTCTGCTTCCCAGTGATCTAGGGATCGGAGGGCATTTTGAAGAATTTACTTGTTTTGCGATCAGTCTCCACTCTCTTAATAGTTCTTTCGGTAGCCTTACATCCCATTTCATAGATTGATCAGACTGCAATTTATGGAGGAACACCTTAGCCCTGTTGAGGATGGGACAAAATATATTGAACACGTCATAGATTTCATGAATAGAGGAGAGAATTTTCCGCTTCGTATCTGCCTTTACGTCGAGTTTAAGCGCACAGGGCTCTAGAGTGTCATTCTCTTTATCCCAGGTCATGCCCAACAACTTAACTTTCTTAGAAGAGTCTATATGAAAATCTTTATCGATGCTGTTCTGCAGAGATTGGTCATTGGTATAAAACTTCTGCAATGGGAATTTGTAGTCTTCAAATAAGCAAGGTAATAAGCTATAAGCCTGATAAAGTTCATTGGGGTTGTTAGTCGAGTATCCCCCATTATCCATGTACATTAAGCTATACACTACCTTCCTCAATTTAGACTGAACAGGATCATTTTGAGGATCATCGGATATTAGCAACTTGTATAATGCTAACATTAAGGTAGTTGGACTAGGCCTTATGCCAAACAAAAGCCTAAGACATTTGTATGCGACAACAGTCAGGTCTCCTTTTAGTACGTTCCTGTACCACAAAAAACAGAATCGACTTTGATCGACTTCCCTCAGTTGAATATTTAGAAACGCTTTTTCCAAGTCAAAAGTTAGCAAGTATTTATCAAACCTCAGGGAAGCGAGAGCAACATCCGGCTTGGGATTTAGACAAGGGCCTGGAAGAGTGGCTTGATTGTGACTAACCGCGCCATTTATCTTATCGCAGAGGTTAGCCAGGAACACGACGCGACATTTTGTTGTGTCATTACCCAAGCGAAAAACTCCCATGTGAGGAAGAAAACTACACTCGGGATGGGAGTTCATGAATGACTCAATGTTATCGATTCTCTCAATGATATTATTGTTTTCTTGATCTTTGATTACTTTATCGTACATGCTTAGGCAATCGGGATCAAGCGACAGCTTTTTATAGTTGCTCTGCAGAATTTGCCTCGACAAGGTATAGTTTTTAGCAAGTCTGTGAGAAATTCTATGATTCCACATGATGGGCATTACCAGCCTTCCATCTGTATTTCTGCTAGTGTTGCTCAGTACATAATTTACTAATTTATCATTTAATTCTGTCTCCTCAGGCTCCTCTAGACGGTCTATGCCCAAGAGATCAGCACAACGCTCACCTAGATCCGCTGGAGGTGCCCCATCAAGAGAAGGGAGAACAAGCTCGTATGGTTCCCCCATCTCACCGGACGCGAGCTCTGAGTCCGCGCAGTCTGACACGGTAGCAGCGCCGACCACCCGTCTGGGGACAGAGACCGCAGGTGCCACGCGTACTGGACGAGCATCGGGTTGGGAAGGAGGGAGACACCTTATATTGTCTTTCATGAGTTGCAGATTTCCCGTTAACATCACCCCCACAGTGGAATCGATGAAGCAGGACTGCTGCTTAGTCCCACCAAAATTGATGTAACTCATTTTGAAGTCCGGATCGGATTCTGCGCCTAATATGAGAGATATCTCAAAGGGGTAATTTTCGCTATCTACGAGGGACCGGTCTGCCAACTCGTAACCAGCGTTCTCAAATGCAAAAACCACCTGCTCCAGATCCCTGTACGGTAAAGCAATATTTATTTTAGGGACGCATATCGCCTCAACAACTAGTTTTTTATGCTTCAAAATTAGAGGAACTTTCACAATTTTTGTTTCAATCTTCTTACTCGAATTAAAACCCTGAATATTCGCAGTTTCATTTTCCTTCAGAACTGGTAAATCCAGTTCATCGGCAAGAGAGCTAGTAATGAAATTTTTCTGACTCCCGCCATCTTTCAATATCCTAATATTTGAGTTTCCGATACCAGCAGTGAGAGTAGGCAAAATATTAGCAGCGCCCACAGACCCTGTGAAAACATACCGTGTCAGCGTCAAGGCGCTCGTTACCGGTTGCGCTGATGAAGTGGTGCTCCGCCGAGTGCCCTCTCGAGGAAGTCTCGCCTTGCGACACAAATAGGTCATATGTTCGCCATTGCAAACACGACAACGTGAAGAAAATTTAAACCTGCAGTTCGCAGTGCTGTGGTTCTGGAAAGAACATTTTGTGCAGGCGTTAACGGCTTTTAATTTATCAAATTTTTTGAATGCAGTATCGTAGTTAGGACATTTACTCAGATGGTGCTCAGGGTTTCTACCATCGCTCAGGCACAAGCCACAAGTTTCAGTTTTTCGGTTTACGTTTATGGCAAATGCAGCGGTAGGCTCAAATTTGTGAGCCTTTTCCTTCCTACCTGAATGGCTGGAAATCTCAAGCTGCTTTTGGTAGCGTTCGTTGGCTTCGAATACGTACTCTTCTATTTGAGACAATGGGGGGCGATTCACATTCGTGATTTGAATCAAACTACTCTGAAATTTATCATTTAGGGCACTCCATTAAAAGTACGCTAAGACCGTATCGACGTCAATTTTTAGCTTACGGAACGAAGCAATAACTGCCTTCATTTCTCCAATGTAAACAATGGGATCGTCAGAAATAGCCAGCTTCATGGCAGCTAGTTTTTCGATGGCATTGTATTTTTGCACAATTTCTGAGGCAAAAGCTTTCTGTAGCAAGTCTTTAGCCGATTCGTATTTTTGTTCTGACGTATCGAGGGAATCTAGCAAGATTTTAGGAGCGCCAGACACCTGATTGTACAGGTAAACAAATTTTTCGTTGGAAGACAAAGCGTGCTTATCAAAAATTGCTTCGAAATTAGTTATGAACTAATAGTTATGCTAAACTTAGGAAGAGGAATATCGGGCAGCCTTAATTTTTGCTTAGCCTGAACCATACCTGATGTTGCTGAAGCAGAGTTAGTCGTAGCCTCAGAAGCCACCGCCAAGGGCTGAGGCTGCAGGAGGGCCAGGCAGTCTAACAACTGCTCCTCGTAGGACTCCTGCTCATCAGCGGCAGCCGCGAGTACATCGTCTGCAGCTTCGCTGCGAATGAGCAACTCAAAGATGGATTTGTCGAGGTCCTTTAGCTCCGTCTGTAGAGAGGTTACTTTCGCCACATTTAAGGCCCTTTGCTGTTCAGAGTAATCTGACCCAGCAGCAGGAATAGAATTGTGCAGTTTAGTCACACGTTGTCTTAAGTACTTTCGAGTTTTGGTTAAAATAGTGAGATCACTTCCGCCTCCGGCCTGCAACTGAGGTTCTTTAGGTTTTACAGACGCCATTGCTGCTGAAAACAATAGTTGAAGTTATTAGAAGTTATTAGAAATTAGAAAGTGTTAATGGAACACAGCAATGCCGCGGTATTCCAGCCCACGACCTCTGAATCCTGAAACACAAACGCAGGCCCCACGTTGGGCGCCATACAGAAAATAAATATTTATGGGAGAAAAAATAATGTTGAAGCGTTTATCCGTATATTAAAAGTTACAACTTTATACAAGGTTTACCAGACAAAGATAAACAGGAAAATTTATAATATGTGCGTAGCAGGGAGATTCAAGTTCCACACGAGCAGGGTGACTAGCTGAAGATGCGGACCGTCACACCTTGCACTCGATTAAGCCGCGAAGGAACTGCAAGGGGATAAAGAAATGCAATTTAGTTTGCTTTGAGGTTCAGAGCTTAATAATGCCTCCTTTTAGTTATTGTTCGTTGTCTTACAGACAGTAGTTATAAGATGGTCATAGTAACCGTTATAGTTATGGTTATTAAGTATTTTAGTTATAGTTCTAAAGTAGTTATGAAGCCGTTGCAGTTTTACGTAATCATAGTTATAGGGTTTACAGGTTATGGTAGAGATTGGAATAGATACGAGGCCTGGATTGCGCACACCTAAAACCAGCTCACGGAATGGACATTCACATAGTTAACGACAATAGTCACCAACCTCCACAAGTCCGTGAGCCTCAGCGAGTGAGCAGAGCAGAGGTAGGCAGGCGTAGACGTCGCAGCAGCTGGTGGCACACTCAGCCCATCACCACATCCCCAGCCGTGGAGAACATGACGAAAGGGTCGCCAGAAACTCCCCCAGGACAGAAGGTGCAGGAAGCACAGTCGGAAGTTTGCAAAGCAGCTGGATGCGGGGAGGCGTCACGGATGACGTCACGGTAGACCTCAGAGTGCGTATGCAGTGGTGCCAGCTCGGAGAGCAGGAGTGAACTGCTCAGACAGCTCCGAGACGAGTTAAAGTAACCTCTGCTGTTTAAGGCAGGTTGTATTCAGGCAACGACATGTCGGCTAACTACATGAATGTCACCCATGATGCTGGAGTGGTACGCAATCATTTTTATGTATCCATCAGAATTCAACTTAAACCTAGAAATACTTTATTGCAAATAAAGTTGGTTCCAAATTGAATCCTTAACTTTAAAGGTTCTTCACAATTAACACTTATTTTTGTTGTACGAGTGCAGTTTAAAAAGTAACTATAAATTAGTCACTTTCAATAAAATTAGAGAAATCCAGAGCCTTTATTTATAGTCTCAAGTCCACATCGTGGATACCCAATTCTGCGGAGGATTGCATATTACAAAATTCAAACACAAGCTCGCAGTTGCTGAATTTCGGTATCTAGGATATGACACAAATAGCTAAAACTACTTCTAATTGCGGCTCAAAAATTCTGTATTCTTAGTGTGTATTACGTACTCAAGAAAAAAGAGGTTACATTTGGAATAAGGTCATGTTCAGAGATCATGTTCAAATCATTGTTCATATGAACAATGATTTAAAAATACTGAGATCGTACTCATTTTGAGCTTGGCAGATTGTATTACAATTTGGAAATTTTACTGTGTCTTTAAACCTATCACAATGATCTCTAATTGCAGTCTGAGAAGGGGAAGTGTAGGGGCGATCAGTTTTATGGGAGGCATCCGAATGCTGGCCGCGACGAATAAATTGCTGGAGAATAGTTCTTTCAAGACTGCTAGCAGCAACTATACACATACAAATTACGCAGCAAATACCGAGGTCCTCTTGTTCATATAAAAACCGCGTTTGCGCAGCGATCAAACTTAAAAGAAATTATTTATTGCTCCAACTTAAATCTGTCAGTTAAATTAGGGTTACCGAATTAGTAGTAATTTTTTTCTTACTAAAAAGCCATGTAACTTTCATTTAATGTTTATTGTTTCAACCGTTTCAGCTCTGAAGATGAAACTTTAACGTTTCGAAATGTTGGCTATTAAATACGTTCATCATTGGCGCTCATTTTAATTTCACGAGTGAGATTTCCTTGAAATTGTCCATTGAGGAATTTTAAATAAAAAACATATCTGATTACAAGCTAACATCAAGTAAAAAACTAACCCGTATATGAAGATCTGAAACAGCTGCACTTGTGATAGAGACTTCTCACGAGAACAAAGTTCATTACGTGACATTCGGCGCGTTGCATCATTACCGCCAACTGAAGCAACTCTTATCGCACGAAAACCTAATGAACATCTTGCATCCGGCAACAACTCGAGACCTGCTTTGCAGCGCTCAACTGCTGATGCGCTGCACGGCAGGAAATTTCATGTATATAAATTCTAGTGACCGTTCAGTCATCTATGAACATGGATTCCCTGACGATGTACTAGTGGTACAAACGACGACAACGTAAACAATCCAGGCAATGGGTTCAGCCCAATAATCGTTTACGTGCAGGAAAAGGTGTAATGAAAACGTTATACCTGTATATACATCTGCGTAATAATTCCTTATTAATTATTGTTATATTCACCAATATGAAACCAAAATGACATTATGACAAACTGAACGGAAGCTAGTGACCATCACGTCGTTGCTCGAAAAATGCAACACGCAGCATTTTGGGACAACAGACAAGTGAGGACGAGATTGAAGGCAAGAGTCGTATCGGTCATCAAATTGATCGATCGGCTATTGTCGCTATTCTTCGCTTGCTTTTCAGAATGATTCTGTTCTAGACTGTAATACCCATATTGGAATAGAGAAGAAACAAGCGAAATATTTGAGAAATGAACGAGTGTTTTATATACGCTTTAGCCAGACGCGCATCGGCGAGCTGCGCCGGCTGACACCTAAAGGCCCCGATACACAAGGCAAAAATCTCGGTGATAACCGCCAGCACGCCTCTCAATGTGCCTCCCATCCCTGCACACCAGCCAGTTGGCAGAGTGGCCACCGAGGCTGACCGAGCTTTCAGCGATCCGAGCATGTCTGGATTAGGACGGTCGTCTGAACAGTGTTGCCAATTTAGCTCTTTTGGAACTAGATCTGGCATCTTTTCATTGTGTTTAGCTCCTAGTTTTCATCATCTGGCATCTGGCACCAAATCTGGTTCCAAGTTTTTTCTTAATATAGAGTAGTTTTATAATGGTAATATTAAGTACCAATTTACATGTTTGAATAACCTCATAAGGTTCCGTTGATTGTTCGTTTGAATACTTGTAGTGCCGGCCAGGTTTGAGTTGACACGCGTTACAACGGTGTTTCAACGGTTTAAAGTCGGTATAACGAATGTCTGTCGGTGATCTGCAGTTTTACCGTCAATGTTGTCCTGAAGAGTTGTTCCTTCGTCGTTGTTCGTTCGTGTTGCTGAGAAATCAGTTAGGCTGGTTTTGGGTGTATAATGTTAATTCAATTCTTCTTGAACTACTACAAAACAACCCTTCACAATGGGTCAAATCGCTAAGAAAAGTTATTCCCAAATGATTAGAAAAGAATTGTTGCAAATGAAACAATTTGACAAGTGGTAACGGGAGGTGCCAGGAGATAGTACATCCGTTTACTTTTCATATTGTGGATGTGAAACAGTTGAAAAATAAAGTTTACTAACAAAATATGCTGAAACGGAACGTGTTACATTTGTGCCTTCTGAAAGTGACCGCTTACTCAATTCATGGAACAAAAATCTAATGTTGTTGCCAATATTGAAGAAAAGATTGCACGCTATTCCTGTTGTCACGCGTCCATTAACGCATGTGATTATTTTATAGATCTGTGCAAGCATATCGTGTAAGATTGCGAAGTCGTTTCAAGGGTAAGAATGTACAAAAGCAAATACAATGCTGTCATAAAGAATGATCTAGGGGCACACATTAAAGACAATTGGTTACTAATATCGGAGATGAAAAATTTAGTTTGCTGCTGGATGAGAAAAATAATATATCTATCCATGAAATGTAACGTTTCATTATTATTTATTTGAGTAAAAGCAAAAAAATATTTTGCACCTTCTTAAGTCTGGTTGCATTGTCTAGTGATGCGGATGGCATTGTTGAGGTATTGAAAAATGAGCTTGCAAAATGAACATAGCCAACCTTATTAATTGCCATAGATACTTACAATGCCAGTGTTATGGTAGGAGTGAACAAAGGTGTGTTTAAGAAGTTGGAAAAAGAACTTCCAACATTGATTCTTGTGATATGTGTCTGTCATTCACTGCAATTAGCAATATCCCACGCCTCACCTGGGGTTCTGCCTGGAAATTGGGAATTTCCAATTGCAGCGATATATAAATGGTTAGTCTACTCCTATACTAGACAGGCTGCTTAATGTTAGCTTTAAAAAGCTATCAGTGACAATCCAACCCCACTTTAAAGGGTCAATTACTGTAACATATATTAATAAATATTTTTAGCTCATTTTTTAGCACCAACCAAAACATTTTTAGCTCATTTTGGCACCTTTTTATGTGAAATCTGGTACTTTCTGCCGAAATGATTTGGCAACACTGGGTCGTCAGACTCGTCAGTCGTCACTGCGACGAGCAGTACAGTTTTGAACGTTGACGGGAGAGGTGCACAGCCATGTCTTGCTTCGCCTTTGAGTTGACAAAACTCGAACGCTGAATTCTATAGACGCATTTAAAAAATTCGACTGCTTGCAGAATGTGATGAGCTGCGCTAACAGAAGGCTAAAGCGCAGCGCAACGTGCGCTTTGGTTTAATCCTGCGCTCCATACGGCTGGTCGCAATCGCGCACCTGAGGCAGACTGACGCCTTGCGTTGCATTCCGCGGTGAGTGTATCATGTCGCCAGTTCTCACTTCAACTGGCGGACGGATCCACTGCCACAATTTCTCGAGTCATGACCGCCAGTGTATCGGGGCCTTAACTAGAGCGCGCGGCTGCGTCGAAACTATTAGTCAGGACTTCAACGTAGTTTTCTAAGAACATAGAGCAAACGTAGTTCTTTCGATTTAAGGTAAAAAAGAACGAATTTTGCTCAATTTGCTGCGGAACGGTGTTCTTAAAGAAGACATTAATACCGTCTATTTTAACAAAATTAGGCAACCGCTGTGAAACCGGTGTCACGAACGACTGTTTATCAGATAGTTCATTTCATGCAGTTCGAACGTTCCCTATAGTTTAAGACTGCATGAAAGAACTGTATACCACTGCACGTAACCCGTTCATAATGAGGCCGTTAATTTGTGATGCAATTAGTGTAAATCGCGCTAAATGAACTAATTGTATGCAACAACTTGAAGTTTTGTTCACTTCACCACTGATAGCGTGGGCTTGCCTACCTCTGGTGGTCACTGTCTGCGTTGCCTCCTAAATTTTCTCGATATAATCATTTGAACGATTAACAGATAATGTGCAGCAAAATATTGAAAATTTTGGTTTGATTTCTTCATCTTAAAATTATTTGTTTTCATTACAAATGACCCGCAGTTTCTCACAAGTTCAACTTTCAAAACAGAAATTCTTTAGGAATCCTGGTTAACATATGACATATTCCTCGTGTTCATACTCGCGAGGCTGTGGAGCACATATCACTAATCAAAAGTCTCAAAAATAAATATAGCATATACTCTGGTTCTTATTATATAGGAGGTTGTGGTCGACACTGGAAGGAAAATTCAGAATTATAACGTGGCAAAAATTGTGTCGAGTAGATGAGAGGGATAAATGGAAACATCCGTGATGAAAGAAAGGACCCAAAAAAAAGGCAGTATGATTTGACTTTGATTTCCGAGGAATTTCCCGTAGGATGTTTTTCTCAAAGGGATTATAACAAGATCTAATCTTGTTTAAGGCCCCTTCACCCCGTAAATCTCCCAGGGGCAGAAGAATGTAACCAATAACCAAATTTTCGCATATGAGGTTTATTAGAGGTTTTTGGCGAGACAGTTTCCCTAAGTAGAACCTATAAAGTTCGTAACTGTACTAGAGAGAGGGGGAGAGAACGATGACAACCGTCCCCTCACGTAAGCTACACGAAACAAACAAAAAAAACAGAAGTAAGACTAGGCTAATGCAAAATAAAAATATATGAAGCGTAATGACACGATATTTTACATTTATATAACATACACGCCCTCAAGATTATAGCAGCATACACAGATCTGAAGTGCGTTCCGACTTAGTACGGGAGGATAAGATACCAGGGTATACTACTGTGGGATTGAACTTTGAATCTCGTCACACTCAAGAATACTGCCCACTACAGGGATAAAACTTTTTATTTACAGGATGTAGCGATTCCTGAGAAAAAACGTGAGGGCTCAAGCTATAGATTGCAGGATTATTGTCTAGGAAATGGAGAATTCTTTTTTTCTGTCTAGATCAGCTTTTACAGTTTACCGACTGTCCTTCTATCAGCGGCGATTATTTTCCTTTTCGACTATCATGGTTCACGAGATTTTTATTGATTTGATATTTGCATGGACAGGGTATATGGGTTTCTATGGTCATATTCGTCTTATATAAGTCCAAACTTAATGATGAAAACAATTTTTCAGGGAAATACTTTTTTTACGAAAACTCTAACTCGTAGTCTAATCATTTCTGGTGAAGGTTATTCAGTTGAGCGATGGTCCCATCTTTTATAACAAATATTGCATCTGCTTATTGGGTGTTGATCGGTGCTGGCATATTTATTAAAATCACGTTTATCGAATATTTTACTTCGTTCACGCTCCAGCGGGTTCAAAAATGATGTACAGATACGATTGAGTTGAGCTCATTTGTTAAGTAAAATTAATTTTTTAGTGACGGCAATGTCCGATACGATCATCACGATTTTGGTTGTGGAAAAGGAAAAATACTTATATATTACCTACAAACACTCAGTGGTTCACGGTCTTCATTGATCAAAATTGAATATTTTTGATGAGCCACTGCACTCGGGTTAGATTAGGTTTGCAAAACATGATGATGATTACTCAAAATTACTCAACGACTCTCAGTACAGGTGAACTAGTATTTATTTCCGTTGTCATGACCAAGCTTTTACACTTCATTTTGCACAGTGCAATTCAGTTCTACAGACGAAATTTTACTTTTTGAAATTAATTTGACAAGATTTTCTTCGAACCTTGTTTTCCTGGCAGGAGGAGCAAAAAGGAATATGATAAATTAACAATATTACAAACTATTCGTGAAGCAAGTAATCTTGGATATAATCCTAATTTGAATATCAGGAATTCTATATAAGCGAGTTTTTATTCGTTGGATGGAAAGTTTGTTTATGTTATTTTTTGTCTTTTGATACTATTTTGATATTTTATTAGGTTTCGGGAAAGTATATTTTGTCTTAAAATACGAGCTGGTTAGTAGATTCGTGAATTGCGTTACAATTCTCGTTCATATTAGTAGTGGTAAAGATTTCGTATATTAACTTTTCTCTTCTGTTCGATATACATTTTGTGTCGTGGACTTTATTGCTGAATTATTGTTTAATGCTCACGATTTCTCTGTTGAAACACTCGTAAAGCATAAAATTTGTGTGTTTCCACCAGGGGCTGAATGACCAAAGACAATACTTGCAATGAACATGTAATAACAGAAACTTGATATTCGTTTCTTTGAAAATGAATGTGCAGCTGTCTTTTTCATGTAAAAATATCAAATCCTAGTGCAAATGTAAAAAATCTCAGATGATAATTTGAAGAAAAATAGATTACTCTTCCATGCCTCAATTTATTAGCCAAAAGATCATCAAATGCTAGGTAGAACCCCTGATTCCGTAAAATTCTTACAAAAGTGATCCTCGTTTCTGTTGTTTGGTGATGGTGCGATTTTTCCTTCAAATAACTGTTAATGTATTTTTATCTCAACTTTACAGCCAAGTTTATTTTATACAGCTATAGCAAAGGGACGACCCATAGTATGGACGCGTGAACGAGTTTATCTACCATGTGTCAGGTGTATTATAATTTACATACTCTTATAGTTTGCGTTAACATTTATACGTCAAAATTGAAGAACTGCTATAACAGGAGACCATTGCATATCTGTTTCATCAGTTGTCAGATAATTTTTTTCGTATGCTAGGCATGAGATAAAAATCAATTCTGATTTTACCAAATAAAACGTTAAAATAACCAATGGAATGGATGCCTGTATTCTAATATTTCTACATTTTTGAATGAGCATGTCCTTGACATTTTATTTCCAATTGAGTGCGTACGTAATCTTCAGACAAAAAACGCAAATGCAAATTCAAGTTCCTGCATTATTTATTTTTAATTGCGATTTTTCATCAATAACATCTATCAATTATGTGTTATTGAAATTTTTCCGAAGTCAACGTTGATGTGCAATTTACGAAATTCGAAGATGACATGACGAAAATACTTTTTGAGCAATTTCTATTGACTTCGCATATAAATTTACGAAAGATAAGGGCGCAAACCCTTCCACTCCGACTTGATGACTTGTGCTTTCGCAACATTAGGTTTCGGAACATCCTAATCTCCGCGCTAAATAGTCCATTCTCTTAAAGTAGTTCGATTATGTCTTATAGATTACAAAAGCTTGAATGAAAGACGATATTTAGTTTTTAAATAATACTGATTATATTTCTTTCCACAGTGGCTACTTCGCGTAGTTTCAATGAAACAAATATTAAATTTAGTTGATTATATTTTATGCAAACGTCTGATCAGCGTTCAAGCAAAATTGTAGGGCTAAAACTCTTGGAAAAGTAATACGTACATGAATGATTTTTTCTCTGGACTAATATTAGTCAATTTGCCTGTAAACTAATGTAAATGAATGAGTGAGGGTAATTCCACAGTGTTGCAGCGTTCATGGTTTCGGCATTAATTCTAATTAACGGGTCGGTTTCATCCAGTAGCCGGTATTTATGACATATAGATTTCAATGATAATTGTCAACGTTTTCTATTTGTATTGTACTCATGGCCTTCATGATGAGTTGACATAACTTACGTTATATAGTGATGTACCGATATCATTTTTTTGACCGATACCGATACCCATTTTTTGGCCGATACCGATACCGATACTCCGATACTTGAAAATACCGATACTACTACCGGTACCGATACTTTTACAATCATCTAACCTAATAATACTCGTATGTTTGTTTATGTATTTGTTCGGTGTCCGCTTCTTAAGAAACATAGGATGTCTGAGTTTGCGGTATCATGGATACCGAATTCCCCAGTGTAACATTGAAAGATCGTCTCTAGATGCATTGATATATTTGAAATTTTATCAGGATAGGTTAGTAGTATTGAATACGTTGTTGTGATCGCCGTAATTTGCGCATTTTTCCTAACCATGTCGCTTTTGTGCAGCTTTCAGGCCATATTGAATAATTATGACATTAAATTAAACATAGTAATTTTGAGAATAGCTGTGCCCGAAGTAATCGTTTTTAAGTAATGGTGATTTGTCACCGGAGGGGAACTCCGAGTCAAGAGAGCTTTGTGTGTTCTTGTACATATGTGCTCGGCATTAACATTTTAAACCTACCCGACTTTCCGCTCCACGTATTGGCAACAGTGGACAACGCATTAGTGGTGTAGAGCCTACAAGAACCGCAGTTGCTACCATGTAATGACGATCGCTAGGCCTTCGCATCGTGAACGTGTGTTGTGGTGGTGCGAGTCACGACTTAGAATTAGGATAGCATAGGTTAGATAATGTTGACGGAATTTTTCCATGGGTCCATTTAGCTTACCGATGACATTGTCCTTGGCATTTCCATGGGTCATGCTGCTACCTAGTAATACCCTTGCCCTTGGTTTATTTGTTTGGTGTCTGTTTCTTCCATTTCTCTGTCACGCTCATAAGGATAGTTATAATAACCGTATCTGTGATACGAGTCTCACCAGTGCGCAAGTACAAGGATATTTTTGATCACGGGTCGGGTACTGTTAGGATGGATATACTGTATTTGTTTGTCATCTACATCTTGAAAATTCGTTCATGAAAGTTATTGAATCCCATTTTTGGCGGGCCGTGCACACTTGTATTAAAATAAAACCATTATAAGCCCTACATGGGGTTATAATAAAATTGTTTGCTAATATATTCAATAATATGAAAATTTTGACAATAAAGTTTCCGATTATGAATAATAAAATGCTCATGCTATGTTAACTATATTGTTGAGAAAAATAACAAAATGAAATTCATTCAATAGATATGTGTTTCTAATCGTACTGCAACGTAATGTAGACTAGCTATAATAGCAACTGGCTCCAAAAGTGGACCAAAATAATAATTTCTCCAAAAAAGGGTTGTCATTTTCTTGTTATTCACACCAAGTACGAGAACATACTTTGGCGAAAAGAAAATAGTAAAATTCGATAAGCCCCGAAACCGAAAATATCCGCAAACACGCAACCATCTATAAGATGTGAAATTTAAAAACGAAAATTTCAAGGAACTTGATCATATTTAATAGGAATACGTTTCGGAGTCCAGATCCATCATCAGTTCGTAAATGTACAAATCATTGTCTGCAATAGAAGAAAAAACAAAATGTTGGGTACAGTCATTAAAGGAAATCAAGAAAATAAAAATAAAAATTTAACATGTCCCAGAAAAACTGAAATTGACAAGATTATTATTTAGTTACAATTTGTAATGGGTAGGAACTATCAGAATTATTGAGGGCCGGTTTTCGTTTAAAAATATGTAACGATTCTAATATTCTGAGGTCACATGCAGTTGAAGCCGAATCTAAGATTTTGAAGTCCGTAGAGGATGTTGGTTCGTTGCATTTTAATGCGTGATTACGTACTGCGGAGTGTGAGAGGTACGCTAATTAGTTCCTCGCGCGGAAGCTTCGACCCCGATGTTCGGCCATTCTGTTATAAAAATTTCGTGACGTCATGCCGACGTACGATGATGTGCACTGCACACAACTGTACAACTGTTAAGAATATTTCGGAGAGACTCGCATCTCCATCGGACGCGGATCCTTGTACCAGAAAAAACTTGCAACCTTAAAATTATACAATTCTTGTACAAGACAAGGATGAACTTTTGATGGAGAAGCGAGCCTTTCTGATTCATTCTTACTGTACAGTTGTATGCAGTGCACATCATCGTACGTCGGCATGACGGCACAAAATTTTTAAATCAGAAATGCCGAACATCGACGTTGAAGCTTCCGCACGAGGAACCAATTCGCACAATTCGTACGTAATCACGTAGTAAAATGCAACGTACCGATATCCTCTGCGGACTTCAAAATCTTAGATTCGGCTTCATCTACATGATTGTGACCTCGGAATTTTAGAGTCGATACATATTTTTAAACGAAAACCGGCCCTCAACAATTCTGACAGTTCCTACCAATTGCAAATTGTAAGTAGATCTTGTCGATTTTTTTTTCTCTGGGACACGTTTTGATTTTTGTTTTGTTTATGTGATTTCCTTCAATGACTTTATCCAACATTTTCTTTTATATTTTATTGTAGTCATAATGAATTTTACTTGTACGAACTGATGATGGAGCTGGACTCCGAAACGTATTCCTAGTAAATATGATTAAGTTCCTTGGAATTTTCCTCGTTTTTAAATTCCTCATCGAGTTGCGAATAAAACAATCAACTGACCCATTCAGATGTAGGGTAATTCATCAAATATCGAACAGAAATCACGTGTGTCTAGAAACAACCTTCATAAATCGGTAACTTTTGCTCTGAATAACTCTTGCGGGCCTCAAGGTTATTCTTGAACAGTTGCTTTCTTGTTCTGTGATGTCGCTTGAAAGACAACGTAGATTATTGAAATGTATTTATTGTTCTAAAAATCGAATTCTTTAGTAACATAATTTCATCAATATCGAACAGGAATCGAACAAGAATTTTGATTCGAACAGGATGGTTTGTCAATTAGTTCTCTTCGTATGGAACTTTTGTTAGACTATTAGCACGCCACGTATGGTTTGTCTATTAGTACGCCTCGTATATTTTGTCCATTAATATGCCTCGTATGGTCTATCTATTTGTACACCTCATGTGGCCACTTGGAAAATAAACGTTTTTCTTTCATTCTTTTTTTCTTTGGTGCACTGGATTTTCTTGGAAGTGCTCGCGGTGGCACATCGGTTAAGGGATCGGACTTGTATGTTGGAGTCGCGGTTCGTATCCCGGCGCTGGCGCTGCGATTTTCCCCGTTGGGTCTAAGGGAAAGCTCAAGCACAATACCCCACTCGACCCAGGTGTCGGAAATGGGTACCGGCTTTACGGGGGAACCGTCATGGTGTCCTATATATGTATAGTGTTAGTTATAAGACATTTGAAAAACCAATGCTTAAGATCATTTGTATCAGGCTTGATTGGAAATATAGCATCCCAAAGATGCCGATGTTTGTTTTGTTTGTTTGTTTGAAATAACTGTCTCATTACTTATTTTCAAGATGCATTTGAATGGAGAGTTATCAAAATTTGAATATGATGTCGATGTTTCATTTGCAGTGTTTGTTGAACCATCATTGTGATCATCAACCTGTGTGAACTTTTTTGGAGTAGAGTGTAAAGCACTCGTCAATGAATTATTATTGATGCTTGCATCAATTTTCTTGGCAAGGGATTGATCATCAGTAAATGTAGCCAGACGAATCATTGATGATCTTGAGGGCTTTGGAACACCAGCAGATGATTGATAGCCCCTCACCAGAATTCCCATCTTCAACTATTCAATGTTATTATCAAGCGTTAATACAATATTTTAATGAAATAAAACAGGCGTTCAATAGATCGATTCAGTTATTTAAAAGAATTAAGAATCGAAAAGCTTTGTTCGAGGCATAAATTCATGATTTTTAAGGAATTTTGAGTCGAACACCTTCGTTCAGTATTTAATACTGACATGAAAAAGGAACTGAATGTCGAACATGGAATAATTATCAAGTTTTTGGCGGAAAAGAAAAAAATACAGTAACAGAACATCATATGACAACACTACTCTCTAGTTATGACGGGAGGTTGACGGTGACCCAACAACAATTAAACCGTCGCAATTTTCCCGAGGTGCGTAAGATTTTTCGAGTGAAAAAATTCGACCAATTTGTAAGGGTCGTACAGAAAATGCGTTCGCAACAGCTGGTAGCAGTTTGCAGCTCACAGAAATGAGTTTTTATCACTAAAATAGGAGTTTTAGATGTAAGATCACTGGCACTGAGCAAGTTTGGATGCTTACTAAATTTATTACGCGCATATTTCCAAAGTTGTTCGATAATCAGTTCAGTTCGATATTTGATGAATTACCCTATTCCAATATAAGATTGTTCGTGAATTTTTCAAACATCTTAACATAGAAGAAAAATTCAAGATTCGTTATGAACGGAGATATACATGCTAAATTAAAAGGTAAATCTGAAGGAGATGACAGTTGTCGATTTTCCACTTTTTGGTGCCTGAACCTAATTAATTGAATCAAAATAAACAAGTTTTCTTCTATTCTTTTTTCGTCTCAAATGAGTATTTTACGATTTATAGCGGTAAGTTTAGTTTCGTCATTGATGACGAATGCGCTCGAATTAACAGCTACTCATCGATTTTCGAATTTTTGTTGCTTGAAACATGGTAATAACATCGAAATAAACAACTTTTATTCTATACACTTTTTTCGCCAAACGAGTATTTAACGAGGTATAGCGGTAGGTTTGGTTTCGTCTTTCAAGACAGAGCGCTGGAAGCGAGACGCCATCGCAGTATTGCCATACAACTCGATCAAAGAATTTCTTTCCGCTTCAAAGACTGGAGTTGCGGTAAGTCATTTACCGCTATAACTAATAAAATACTCATTTGAGACAAAAAGTGCATAGATGAAAACTTGTTTATTTCGATCTAATTAACTATACTAAGGCATCGAAATTTACAAAATCGACAACTGTCATCTCCTTCAGATTTACCAATTAAAATAAATTCTTAGCTTCGGAATATTTGACGATTTAGAAGCTAAATTAAAATAGAATTTTCAGCTACTTCTATATTAAATTCTCAAAAACTTTCATATGCACCTTCAACTTTATTAAATTGGTTTGGTTTGTGTTAGCCTGTCACATACTTTAAGAAATGGATATTAGGTCAAACTATATAGGTTTTAGTCGTAAAAGTAAAATAATTTTATGTCGCTACAGGGTTTAGCTATTCATGCTACACAGCTTTCAGTTATGACCGTGAATCATCGGGAATTCAAAGCAGTGAATTCAGTTAGCGGGCCTGATTAAATGCTATAATTCAACAGTTAGCTAACTAATTTACTAGGTATGAATAGGCTCTTTATTTGATTACAAGTACGCACAGCCCGTCAAAAATGACGGGATTCACCAACTTTCTTGAACAAATTTTCCAGATGGGGTGCCCAACGAATGTATCCATCCTAACAGCACCGTGATGAAAAATATTCTTGTACTTGCGCACTGGTGAAACTCGTATCACAGATACGGTCACTATAACTCTCCTTATGAGCGTGACAAAAAAATGGAAGAAGCGGACTCCAAATTAACCAAAGGTATTATTAGATAGTAGCGGGACCCGTGGAAATTCCATGGAAAATGTCATCGTTAAGCTAGGTGGACCCGAGAAAAAATCCTGTCAGTATTACCTAACCAGTGCTAACCTATCCTATCCTAACAAAACCTATCCTGATAAAATTTAAAATATTTAAATGCATGGAAACGCCATCTTTTAATGTTACACTGAGGAATTCGGTATCCGTGATACCTCAAACTCACACAACCTATGTTTATTGAGAAGCGGACACCAAATCGTAAATAAACACACAACAGGTATTATAAGGAGACATACTTTTAATTTCATGATTTATGACCTTCATTTTAATGATAAATTACGTATTATTGGAAAGTATCGGTAAAGTATCGGCCGGATTTTGCCGATACCGATACCGATACCACTAAAAATGGCCGATACTGCCAATACCGATACATCGGTACATCACTAACGTTATAGGAAATGAAAATTACACCAGCTCCACAGAAGCTGTCCTGACAAGTCACAGGAGTGTAATACTTTATCAATTAGCTTCCTTACTGGTTCCATGTTAGAAAATGATGTATTTTCTGTTTACCACGTAGCATTAGTCCTAATTAAGGAAATAATTTGGTAGGTTTAGCAGCATAAAAACTTGGATCAGTGGTTGCATGGTATGCTAGAGCGAAACGCACGATAAATTGCAGGTGTCTAATGTTCATGCATCAATTCAGTTGGGTGCGTTACAGAGATTGTCCTTCTAGGAGAAAAATATGAGGTTCCGAGCTGACATGTAGGCCTTAATAGCGATGTACCAATACCTTTTTTTTGGCTGATACCGATACCCATTTTTTGGCCGATACCGATACTCCGATACTTTGACCGATACTACAACCGATACCGATACTTTTTGCAATTATATTAAAATGAAACCATTATAAGCCCTACATGGTTGTTAAAATGAAATAATTTACTAATATATCTAATAATATCACAATAGTGACAATAAAGTTTTCGATTATGAATTATAAAATTGTTATTGCTATGTTAACTATATTGTTGAGAAAACTAATAAAATGAAATCCATTCGATAGATAAGTGTGTCTAAACGTATTGCAACGTAATGTAAACTAGCCATAATAGCAACTGGTTCTAAAAGTGGACCAAAACAATAATTTCTCCACAACATGATTATCATTTTCGTGTGTTTCACACCAAAATACATACCTTAGCGAAAATAAAATAATAAAGACCCCGTTACCGAAAATATACACAAATACACAACCAACTATAAGATTGTTCGTGAATTTTTTAAACATCTTAAAATAGAAGAAACCTGTACGATTCGCAATGTACGGCGATTTACATGCTAAATTGAAACAAAATTATTAGCTTCGTAATATTTGACAATATACAAGCTAAAGTAAAATAAAGTTTTCAGCCACTTCTATATTAAATTTACACAAACCTTAAAATGCACCTTTAACGTTATTTGATTTATATTAACCTGTCACATACTTTAAGAAATGGAAATTGTGTCAAACTATATAGGTTTTAGTTGTAAAAGAATAAAATATTTATGTAGCTACTGTGTTCTAACTATTCATGCTAATTAACTATCACTTACTGACCGAACGTGACTCATCGGGAATTCAAAGGAGTAAATTCAGTTAGCGGGACTGATTAAACACTGTAATTCAACAGTTACCTAACTAATTTACTATTTATGAATAGAGACTTTATTTGATAACACTTTTACTTCCATGATTTATGGCCTTCATTTATATGATGAAATACCATGATTTATGATTTATGGCCTTCATTTATATGATGAAATACGTATTATAGGAATTGTATCGGCCGAATTTTGCCGATACCGAAACCACTAATAATGACAGATACAGTTACATCGGTACATCACCAGGCTTGAAAACCATTTTTACCGGTTCACTGCTATTCTGTTTTTCAGCACCTTTTTTCCAACTTAAACCTTGTTTCATGAGCTTCTTGCTCAACTTCTAAGCATCTTGTGGATAGATTCCGTGTTCCGTGATGCTTCTCATTGGATCATCTTAAGGGGTGTTTACACTAGGGGACATTTCGGCTGTGAGGCGCGACTCGTGTAGCCGAAGCTCACCACTGAGGCTCAAATTTGTGTGTGTGAGCCCGAAGTTCCCGATTCGCTTTGGTTGAATCCGTGCAGCGGCTACACGTGTGCGAGGCGCAGCTCGACCGGTCAGTGTGCGGATGGCAGTCATCAAGTGAGGTAGCGCCTCTCTCTCACCCGTCATGGCTGACTCAACACTACCGCGAGAAACTACACTGCTTCTAATTGAAATGTACTAAGCCCATCAATGCCTTTGGCAGACTAAAAGCTGTGAATATAAGGAGGCTGCTTTCCATTATATTTTAATGAAGATGAACGAATATAGTAACATTTCACTCATGCAAATAAAAAAGAGATTACGTAGCTACGATGCAGCAACAATATTCACACAAGCTCGTCTACAGCTGCATGGCTGCCACTTGGTTTTGTGCTGCATGGCTGCCACTTGTGTTTGACCAAAAAATCTAGTGTGACCTCAAAAAATATCGAGAAACATATAGATTTAATAATAAAACATCCAAAAATTTATCTAGAAGTAAATTAATTATCTACTATAATAAATTAGTTGAACAATAGCATATAAGGATATTTATTTCATAAATTGCTTTATTTTAGGCAATTTATCTTTATATAAATTATCTAGTATCCTGATATTTACCCTAATAAAGCTTGGTATCCAAATATTCTTCAATTTTACACGTGTTGCGAGTAGAAAGGTCAGTCTCTATTGCATTGCATTTCATCAATGCTCAGATTCCTACTTCTCAACAATTGTTTTAAGGCTTTCACACCGCTATCTTCATCACTTTTAATAATTTTGCAATTACTAAGTAAGTTGATTCTACTTTATTAGATGCATTACTTTAGTAAATAACTGATACACCAAGTAGTTTCATGATAGAAATATCATTGCTCCATCCAACAATAAACTGAACTCCTTGTTACCAATATCATTGGTCGGTCTTTCGTCAAAATGAGGCCACATTACATTATTGATAATGTATGTGCATTTTATTCCATGATTTTCTGATATCATCACTAGTTTTGCAATTGGAGATAGTGTGCTGTAGCTTATGAAGCGTGAAATAGCCGTCTTGGTGTCGTTCATAATCTGAACATAACATGATCAGAATATGGTTGCTTCACTATTCAGACAATTTGCTTAAGTAAATTAACAAATATAATAAGAATGAAGCAGTAACCAACCATTATGGTGACTTCCTAATTCGAATTTACAGTAATCTATCATATACATAGCTTAACTGTAATTCTAGCTAGAAAATTTCTATCACGCTGAAAATACTATATGGATTTTATAGCTAATATCTAGGTTCGAAATTTTACATCTAAGCTTCAGCAAAAACACCTAGATCTAGCTATATAATATCTAGCGTGGCAGCCCTGTTGAGCAGCGCGCGCTCCATGGCTCGCTCCAATGGTGTCTAGTCTAAACGCACATGGCTCTTGTGAAGCTCCACACGAGGCGTCTACACGTGAGGCTGCAGCAAAATGTAGACCAGTGTAAACGGCCCTTTAGTTGCGGATAGAGAGGCTTGAACTGATATTTAAACAAAACTACAGAGATTGTTCTTGAATGTTTCTTGGGCACCAAGTTCTCGAAGGACAGTTTGTACTAGCGCATGGTTGACCTTCGCTGTAATGAATGTAGGATGGTGGAAAGGCTGTTCGCGACATTGGCAAAAGAAGTGACTTAACTGGTGACTCAACGAATGTGTCGCAATTATTAATACAAAGTAGTCGTTTTGTTTTTTTGGCAAGCCTATTCTGTTTCCCCTCTCTAATTAATGGCTTATTCGTGGACGTCACTCGGATTCCGTACGGTTAACTTTTCCATAAGCGCCCACGAGTCTGCGTTGTTTCGGCGGGATTTTATCTCATTACGAAATATAGGCATTCTAATTTATCTTGCCGAAGCAGACTGTTACGGAATTCTATCGACTTGTGAGCATTCAAAAACATAGGATTTAGCTGAATGTCAACTATTATGTGTGCTTATTCATGCATATAATTGCAGAATGGCGAACATTTTTTTGCACGGACGCTGCCTCAACGGGACAATCCTATGGTTTGCGAATAGTTGGATCTCCACGGATTGGCTGAAGAAGGATCTTCAACCGGAAAGACCTTCGCTCGATGAGTAAGCTGCTTCTCATCTTTGCTCGGCTCCCCTGACGAAGTCATCGAAACTCTGGGTAAGCTACTGGACCAGTATCACTTGATATAGATTTCATAGTAGGAGCACTCTGTCGTTAGCAGAATACTCTAAATAAGTTTCCTATAGAAAGGAATATCAGTAGTGTGGTATAATTTTAAATGTCATAAAAATATCTAGCTATAGTAGTGAAGTGCACGCAACGTTGTTCCAGTTAAAATTGAAAGTAAGCTTATTCTTGAAAAGCTAACAAATTTTTCCGTCGTTGAAATGAAGGATCAACCCCAGTCGGAAAATTGTGATACCCACAGGACCCGTGAAGACATTCACGATTGGTTTGTTCAATAACCTTTTCAGGCCCAATAAATTCTACTTGAACTTGAACTCACTCAACCAGAACATGTAAACTCAAATAATTATTTTTCAGAGTTTACTTCATCTTATGCTTCAATACATAAAATATGTGAATCTGAATTTTCAAAACAAATTTACCCTAATCTAACTTAAACCTAACCTAACCTAACCTACCTTCATCCATCGTGAAGTATTCAAGTACTTGGACGGAAACTTGCAACCCTCTGCTTTTTTACTCACGGAAAATATCAACATGATTGAAATGATTAATACTGCAATTCGTAATATCAATGAACCTGTACTTACATAATCGAATCTAACCAAACTTAATAAGTTAATTTTCCTAATTTAACTTCATTCATCGTTGACTATTCGAATCGAAACCCGTGGACCAGTGCTTTGTACTGTCATTACTGTAAGCTTGTTGAATAATATTTTTTTACGTTGCGATTCGTAAAACCAGAAAAGTTGAATATTCGACGTAATGTATAAATTCTGATGGTCTTATCCCATTCATATACGATATAAGTTGAAACGCTATACATAGTTTCATAACGATGATACCTACCCACCTAAAAAGGAGCTTGAATTTGCATCTGTTTAAACCGTTAGAAGAACTTCTGATCCGCGACAAAATTTACCATGGAACCAATTGTTTTTAAACTAGAATATGAGTAAAATTTAGCTCCGAGAAATTTTTGCTCGGATATAAGCATAAAAAAATAAGTTATTGGGAATTGAAAGTTTTTTGGGGCACTAGTGAAATCGAAATTTTTAAACACATAATTTTAGAGGAAAGTAAGCTATTTCAATTGCTCTTCGACGCAGAAAACGTTGCTTTATAAATTACATGAAAATAATTTCAAATTTGTCAAATAATTATTTTATAAGAAATCTCCCAAGTAATATTAAAAATTTAATTTTTTCACTTTGAAAGCATCATATAAATAATTGGACGTTTATCCAAAATCTCTCCGGTCTCAGTTCAGTAAATTTCATTGCCAATATAATGAGCCTTAAAACAAGTCGCTACGTCGATAAACGAGCAAGAGGTTCAATTTTCAGTGCAGTTATACAAAAAAATGAATTAGGGTTCAGTTTGAGAGGAAAGTTACAATTTAATATTGTCTTTGATACGGTGACTCGTGTAGGCTTTAAATTGCGAGGAATGTTTTTTTTCATAGGAATGATTTAGGATTGCTACAGTGCTCATCGATTAAATAAAGTGTAACGGTCATACTAAGTAAGTACAGAAATTAACTAACTCAGGGACAAGGAGAATTATAATAAAACGAATTTCACTCCAGAGTACCGTGCATCGAAACGAAGGTGAAAGGGCTTCTCTAAAAGAGCTACAACGGTGGTGTCGCTTTAGACTATGAATGAATGCATTAAAAAAGAGTGGGAGTTACGTTCGAAATGAAACTTTATTATCTGCCCTGCTATTAATTCAATTGAAAATTAAATTCACTAAATTTAATATTGGGATCGATTTCTCAAGTCACTCGTATGTCATCTTGGTATTACTCGTTATCTCATGGCTTAACGTCTGGCTGTTAACGAAAATTGTAAGTTTATTTCCTAATTTTCATACAGCTTAAGCATTTATAACATAGATTGATCTGTTTTTTATCGTATGCGTGCGACTGCATTAAAAAAAGCTTCATCTGGTCTCACGGTTCAACACACGGTCATTCCTCGCTTTATTTTGAGAGTTCGGGCACATGCATATTGGACATCAAATAATATGCTTGCGTGAGTTAGGATTCTATATCATTAACTGAGCGGCGTGGAGTCCTCAGCTTTGGAGACTGTCACACGGCTTTTGCTATGCTTTAAAGATTTTAATCTCATGTGCCCATAAGGCTCCATCTAGGCTTCATATCTTATTTTGTATGTCTTCGTCATTTTTATCATCAATTTTTTTTCCACATAATTTAATGATTTGTAGGTATGTTTTATTGAAGTTTTCATTTCAATTTTTATGACGGTGGACTTTCTAGATTTTAGCTCCTGGTATAACCTATAAATTGTTCATAATTGTTCATATAGTTCAAATGCGAGTGGAGGATACAGTAAGATGGCTTCGCGCTTTTGTGTTTAACATCGATTTCCTTCGTTTTAGTGAAATTAATGGACTGCACTCATCATTTTTGCCTCATTTCCAGAAAGCGGTGGAAACGAAGAGATGAGAATTGCCGTAGCTGAGCCCTTCCCAAGGAGACCAACATTGCCAATGACGGTGAGAGTAATGACTATGCCATTACCTAAAACAATTATTGTTCCCCAGATTGTGCAAGATAACGCAATAGATCTGTTCTTAAGCAAGTGAAAAAAAAATAGTTACCAAATTACAAGTTCTACCTCCTAGTCTTCAACATACATCAATTTGTTAAAAATGTATGTGTGTACCATGTCATGTTAACCCATTCCTTACCACCAAGTAATTATTCCAGATTGGTGAATTTTGCTGTAGTAGCTAGTTTAGGAGTCGAAACAAAGCGATTTCGCGTTACGTAACGAGTTATGAGTAACACGTTACGAGGTGGGACTTTAAAGTCCTAATGGGTTTCCGAGGGTTCGATCTTTCATTTTCAGAACTTCCTTAGGATGAATGAAGCTATCGAAAAGGAGTTTCCTGTTCACCATAGGAATGAAATTGTACACACTATATTTTACTGCACTTTTACTTGTTGAACACAAATCCCATTCTCAAAAAATGGTTATTTTTGGGCAAGAAATATAAAAATTTGCAGTTTACCTTTTAGAAAACAAATCGCACACACGTAACATTTTGCTGCACATTTACTCACTGTGGAACTCCCAGAAGCAGTCGACATAGAGGAACATGTTACGCTTGGGGAAAAAGTAGGTGGACCTGTTGTCGCAAGGGCGCTTGTCCTCTGTGCACTTCTTTCACCTTCTTCTGTGCCCCTTCCGTGCTTCCTGATTCGGTGGCTGACGTTGTCGTACCTCATATCGGTTAAGGATTTCGTGAACATCTTCAGCTTATTGTGCAGCGAAGGGAAGTATTCCCTCCCCCTAGGAAGGGGGAGGGAATACTTACCGTGGCACTTGAGCCCCTCCACCAGATTCCTGATAAAGTTAAGATGGGTGTGCTGACGCTTGTTGAAGGCAATTCCATGTGCCCTGAGTGCCATGTTCCTCAGGCGTTAGGCGTTTATGGCCGCTACGTTGATGGACCAGGGGACAAAGCCAAACCACCCATTTTTTTTGACTGAGCAGCGGTACAGGGCCACAATCCAGTCTAGCAGGTCTAATTACTGACCTGCTTGATGATGAGCGATCAAGTCAGGCCTGTTGATGAAGACCTGTTCGCCGGCTTTCTTGCAGTACCTTTTGGCTTAGGCTTGGCTGGGTTCATCGCCCTTTCCTCGGCTTTCTTGGTCACGTTGTGGATGTTACTCGCCACGTAGACAGCCTATTATCCCTCCAGACCGTTCATACCTCGTCCTCTTTGTATACACACCTAGAGGTGCCCCTCTACCTTCTAGGCAGTATTAAAATCGGGGAGGAGCACGCGGTGAAGCTTATGGTTTCGGATGGTCCCTGCTCCACCAATGCCAAGGTTTGACAACTTCTGCAGCAGAGGGAAGGAGGTGAACAAGTATTCGCAGTATATCGCAGAGAAACGCTGCACGCAGGCCTTCTCAACTAAGCTCATTACCATGTTGGAACCCTGGCTGAGCCCGATGTCGGGGATGGCGGTGTCGGCCCCCAGTAGGGCTCGAAGTACAAACCCAGGCTGGCAGCTGAGCAGATGACCCACACCTTGATGCCGAACCTGATTGGCTTGCCCTGATGAACTGCTTTGTGTTGTGGCGATCAGAGAAGGGGATCATTGACTCGTCGACGGAAAAGAAGCGGATTAGGTTTTTGTATTTGGAGGCCTGCTTGTTCAGGTTGTTGAAGATTGGCCGGACCTTCTAGTATCTGACATCATTGGCTTGACCATTGTCTGCATAGTGAAGGCAACTGAGAATCCCTTCAAACTTGATTTTGCTGATGTTTTCAGCAACAATCTTGTAGTACACGTCGTCCCTCTGCTCTCAGCGGAGGGGGCGGGAGGGCAGAGAGTTGTACCGAGAGCAGCATGACTCCCCTCGACGATACGCACATTGTTCACGGTTAGACCGTTCTGCCATTTGGCCCACGTCTTGCTCTTGGGCTACTCTGCATAGAGCCTAGACTGCTCAACGACCTGCTCCATGAACTCGCTTGGCATCATCTATTTGTTGAACCGTATGGGGGGAGTAAATAACAATGCTCTGAAGGTGCTGCCAGTTCAGGTTAATCTCGTCTATCTTGAACTTAAGGAACCCTGTGCGAACCTTTTTGCCCTACTTATGCCAGCCGTCATCCTTAGGCTGAGGTTCAGCCTGTGGTAATTTGCCCTCACGGGCAATGTCACCTCGGGTACGACGGGCTGATGTACAGCTCTGCCTCGACGAGCAGTAGCATCAGCTGCACCTCACTGCTCTCCTTCTTTCTGCTCTGTCTCGTTATCTTCCAAGTGATCCCCTGGCGGGACTGGTGTCACTCTCGTCGTCAGTGTCAATTTCCCTCATACCAATAATCTGGGGCATCTTAGTGATCACGTTGTCTAATTCAGGAGGAGCCAGAAGAATGAGGCGAGGCAGGACATCTGGGTTCACAGATTGAACATTCTCAACATCCTCGTCATCATCGTCGTTACAGTCAGTGTCGTCAATCTGTTCAGGCGATTGAAGGTACACTCGGTACTCCTCTGTGTTCTTTTCCTCCAACACGTCGTCGGAGGCGAACAGCAGGTCTAAAATTTCATTTGTAGTGAGGTTTTTCGACTTGAAACAATTATACTGTATGATAGAACGCTTGGTCTAAACGGGAAGACTTGAGAAAGCGCAAGAAAAAAAATCACTGAGCCCTTGGAAACTCATTCGGACTTTAAAGTCCCACAAATTTCAATTGACGAATATTAGCATATAAATAAATTTTTCATAATAAAAATTTTCATGGATAATACTAGGTACAAAACCTGTCAATGAGAACGAAACATTAGTTGATATTCACTTGTACAGGAGAAACTTGACTGTAAACCAACTCCCCATATTCCTTCTTTTTTGCGGCATTTTGAAACTTAGTGTGCAAAGGGATGACGTCACTTCCGGCTGTAAGTCTATAAATAGTGAGTACTTCTACCCCTCTTGGCCACTATATTATTATTGCTCGTGAAAAACACCGAAAAACGTTGAAATGTTCATGTTGAAAAAGTGGGACTTTTAAATCCCGATGGTACGGAATGGGTTAATATTGATGAACTAAGTCTACCGACCGCCTTCTGAATCACGTGTAGTTATGCGCGGTGAGTTTTTGTCTCGTGTAACTTTCTTCGCGAGCGGGTCCCATTCAAATTCCGTTGAAGTGTTCGCTAAGCTTTTAACGGGTATCTGAAAATTAAAGTAAATGGGTACAGGATGACCGTAAACATCAGCCTACCTAATCATTCGGCCCCTGAAAATATAGTTTTGTGATAAATTTAAGGTAAAACACGAATTATTTACGCTAGAACCAAGACGGAACCGGCATTTTATGCCGGTGAAATACAACAGGTCTTTAGTTTTTGAAAGTTATTTCCGTTAGAAATAGCAATTCATGTAAATAGCTCGAGAGAAAGTGCAGCATCGAATTAGTCGTCTCCATGAGAAAAAATTTATCGCAATGGTAGACGACCTCTGGAAATTTAAAAAAGTCCAATGAACCATTACATTATATACACAAAGCCTATGCACTGGACTGATCTGAAAAATTGTAGGTCTCGTTAAAATTTGCAGTCACTTAGCCATTCATGAGTGAGAAGTTCAGACGTTCAAGTTTTCTTATAAAATCATGACCGACATGAAATAACCCATTACAACTATGAATTACTTCTAGCTAGTCACACGAATTAATATTCGCAGTGAGCCTTCAACTCAAGGGGTAACACAATGAATGTCGAAATTTGTCTTTATAAAAAACATTAATATTATTTGTTGGTACGATTTTTATACAATAACTCATCAAGGGGACACACTGTGATGATGGGATCTTGCATTTCTAGAGGGAGCATTTTAGAGTTACAGCTAAAGGTTCAGTTAGGCTTCATGTCGTTGAAATAGAGAGATTCTGATTCGTTGCAAGCCATCTTGTTCAGTTCATGGTTCCTCTTTTCTCGTCGCTGACATTTTTTTCTGAAGTTTTAATCAATTTTTCTGAAACTTATTTCCTGCTGGCTCTATGTGCAGGGAGCCTGCGGGGGAATACCGTGTTCACAGAGGATTAAAAGTGGTATCCAGCCATTAAATTTGGTTTAATATTTGAAATAAATTCGAACCATAACTAATTTCTCATTAGTTGGTTCTCTTAACACTTTGGCTGCGGTAGGTAAAACTGGAGTTTAATATTTATCTCAAATTTAAAGTCGATGTTTGTGAGTAATATTGAAAATAGCGAGCATTAACTGGATCGTGCCTTCATTGAGTTTTCATTAAGTATTTATGAAGAATGAGTTTGTGGCTACTGGTCGATCAGCCGCTAACATTTATATGTTATGCTACCATTAGTATCGACTTGAATTGCAGGAAATGGTTCACGGCGCAGTCAAAGTGTTGAGAAACATTCTTAATATTCCCCAGCGCAATTAGCCGGCTACTCAATACAGCCCGGCGCGTGGGCTCCACGTACAGTATTCCGGAGACGGGGGGGAGGGAAATAACTTCACTGCCAATGGAGCGCCTGTGCCTTGCAAAATGAGACTTTCACTAGGATATCCTTTGTGGGTACATTGTAGATTCCCCATTGAAGTATTCATACTTCAACAGGGATAATGATCACGTCGTGTTATGGCTAAATGTATGAGTAAAACATTCACAGTCTAAATTGATTATGATAATATATAATTAATAACTGGTGTATGTGTGAAATCCAATTGTACTTGTATCTGTTATTTATGTGCAGTTTTGCCAAGAGACGTCGTAGATGCAGAGATGGAACCATCCAGAGTTCTGCACCGCTTCCTCGCTGCGGGAACTTCAAGTTATGGCAAGAAAGCCAACACTCCAGCACTTACTTATGGGAATCTTGTCATATCGCCTAAATTAAGATCTGTGATTTTAACATCCAAATTCAATGAAAACTCACTTCTGGTGCAACTCACTGGACGCCGTAGCTTTTAAATCTATATGGTGCTTGGCTTCAGGGAGGTAAACTGACAGATCCTTCAGTTGAGAGATCCATTTTCCACTTCTCTTGAAATTGAAGACAAAGCTTGTTACTAAACCCCCAAAATATTAAAATAATAACTTTGTTACTATGTTTGTAACGAACCTAGGATGTTCACTGCGGACATCTTGCCAGCACCTATATATTACTTTGAAGAGTTTTTCCCTCTTAACGAGTGCGCTGGATACCTCTCGAAAGACACTCTGAACAGAACATGAGCGGCTACACCTAGTGAACGGATTCCCCATTTGGGAGTTCGGGTCCTACAAATTTCTTTATCATTCATGTGAGAACACCTATGACGTAATCTTCTTACATGATATTAAAAAAAAATATTTTTGTTTGAGCTCTGAAGTGTAAAGATAGGAACCTCTGCCGAAGATGAGCTTAATTTTTCTCCAGGAATGGTCTTCTTGACCTGTGCTAAAAGAGAGCTAGCAGTCATATGATATGCTACTATTAATCTTTATTCGTATCTACTTGGATTGTAGGAAAATCTTTTCCAATATGTAGAGGTCGTGCATATGCCATAGTTTATTGATTGTTAGTCAAGTAATGTAGGTATTCTTTAAAACTTCATTGAGAAACGATGTTCATTTAGAACTTGAAGCACATAGAACATGTACAGTTAGCGACGAAATTATTCGTACACCCCTCGTCTTTCAAAACTTTCTAGAATAACTCAAAAACAATTGTTGCCACAGTCATAAGGTTTTCACAGGATGTGGAGCACATACTAGTGACAATAATACGAATTTTCTAGAACAAAAGTTTACTTTTGAAATATTTTACAAGCTGAACTTCAGAAACACGATAAGACATAATTATTCATTCAGTGAGTAAGTATTACACTTTTTTGAGGTGAATCTACCATTTGAGTACATTTTTAATAATAAATAGCGTGAACTTTCATCTTCATAACATTTAAATGCCTTCTATGATAATTTTTGAGCTTTTCGGTAGTTTCAGATGAAATATTGTTTCATTCTTCAGTGGCGATGCGTTTCAATTCATGAAGATTCTTTGGAGCTCTCTTGTTGGTGTTGACTTTTAATGCCTGCCAAAAATGTTCAATGGGATTGAGATCAGTACTAATCGAAGGCCATGACAGCACATAAATCTTTTTTCATTGGAGCCAGCTAGTTGTAGACTTGGCCGTGTGCTTTAGGTAATTGTCTTGTTGAAATACCCATCGCGTTCCAAGTCCCAAACTATTTGCTGATACATTTAGGTTTTCGTCCTAAATAGAAATATAGTCATCAGAGATAATCTTCCTTTCAATTGCAACCAATTTTCCAGTACGCGATGTAGCAAAACAACCCCTAAACATAAGTGAACCACCTCCGTGTTTAAGTGTTGGCACAGTGTTCTTGGGCAGGAAAGCTTCACCATTCTTACGCCAAACCTTCTTCACGTCATTGTGCCCAAAAAGCTCGATTTTGATTTCGTCACTCCATAATACTCTCTCCCAAGAGCCACTGTCCTTATCCAAGTGTGACTTTGCAAAGTTCAAGCGAGCAGCAACATGAAATGATTTGTGGAGTGGAGTCCTTCGAGGTTGGCGTTCGTGTAGGCCTTCCTTGTTCAGACAGCGTTGGATTGTGCGATGTCTAACGCTAGTTCACTGAGCGTTCAATCTCTCGGCAATGTCATCTAGCTTCATTCCTGAATTAGCGTTGACCTCACGACACAGTTTTCGAGAAGTTTTCACCGAGAGTGATTGTTTGCGATCACGCCGAAGCAACGTTTCTACAGTACTAAACTTATAAAAACTTTTTCGAAACAGATTGTACTGTAGGTCTTGGGATGCTTAAACGCTTAGATATGTCCCCATAACTATCTCCAGCTTTGTTGCAGTCAATTATCTTCTGTCTGAGGTCCTCACCGGGTTCCTTAGTTTTTCCAATCGTGGCGCTAGTGTACGTATGACAAAGCTCAACTCCTCTGGCTTCCCGTTAGCTCGTGTCACAATTTTTTAAAATGATCTCACTTCTAGAATGTTCATGAACATTTTAAACACAATTTTCTTTTCAATACAACACGTATAACGGTAAATACTTCTCAATGAAATGTAATGTTCTCAATTGTATGAATAATTTTGTTATTTCGTGTTTCTGAAGTTAAGCACGTTAATTCTTTCAAAAATAATATTTTGTTCTAGAAACTTCGTATTATTGTCGCTTATATGTGCTTCAAACACTGTGAAAATCTTATGCCTGTGGCAACATTAGTTTTTGGGTAATTCAGGAAAGGTATGATAGACGTGGATGTACGAATAATTTCGTCGATAACTGTATTTATCATGTGTGTAGTGTCTATCTGTTGGCTCAAACTGGCAGTTAGATTTCACTGGCAGCGAGTGGCACTCAGTATGACAGTATGTCCTATTTAGGAACTCGTGGTTAATAGGCAAATTTGATAACAACCTGGATACAGAGCAATTAACTCTCATTCTAAAATAAACGATCAGCAGTCTTTATCGGAAATTTGGTTTCGAAAAATTCCGTTAATACAGTGTGAGACATTTAGCTGGAAAGTCTATTATGTGTGTCGAAATTCCCCGGATTTCGGAATGAACCGGCGTTGACTTCTGTAACTTCGTGGTTCTGTATGACGAACATGACCGAATGTGATAAATAAATATTTTCGCGTCACAGCGACTAATTACTTATATTTTCGTTCCGACTTTGATGAAATCATTTTTTATCGTTGATGAAACTTTGATACGGATGTTTGACTTTTCATTTCCTTTAATAGTAGATTTTAATAAGACCTAAATATTTTGTATTTATTAAGTCAGTAATGGAGTCCTTGCACAGACACGTTGGTTACTACATTTCTGAGTGTGTTTTATTCGCCTATGCACTACAACGCAATTAATAGCTTTGGTTGGTTATTTAACCCTATATGGCACACATTTTCAGTTTTGGGGAAAAAAATTATTTTCACACAAAACCTCGTTTATAACAGTGCCAGAATGATATATATCGTCTTCAAATAATTCTACTATGAGTATGTAAAATTTTTCCGGACTGTTGCCTCAAAGCAACATTGTCCCACCGAGGATGTTTTCGTTTGTCCAGTTTGTTGCTCTAAAGCAACATTGTGCAACTGCGTCAAAAAATGCTATTTGCTTTGCCAAAAATTCTTACCAAAGACATACAATGCGCAAATTACAATTAATTCTTTTTATTGAAGGCTTTTGAATAATAATTTATAGAGTTAAAAACAATGGTGTTGATACACTACAATATGCTACAAAACAAATTGTCAAAATTTCATCCCTTTACAACTAAGGTACATATGAACTAAGGAGTGCAGAACTTGAAGAGACGTTTAGGATATGGTGCGAAGCACAAAAAACTTCGCGTTTATGCATAAAATTTTTGCAATTTCGCTGCAGCCTAGATATTTGCAACATCCCTTCTTTTCTTCATATTGACAAAAATGACCTATCTCATCCAGTCTGACATCATTTGTGTAAGTAGGGGCAGTGGGACCTTTCTTTGTTTTTCTTATGCAATGAACAAACATCTTCATTAGATGGTTTTCCTCTCTTTAGTTCTTTTCTCAAAGATTTTCCCTGTAGTGGAAGACACCCAGAGATCTTTAGCTTGAACTTGAACATAGAAAGTTGTTTCATATTCGGAATGTCAAGGCACTTATATTCACGTCTATACAATAGCCAGGCCAGCATGACCATCATATCCAAAAAAATGCCGAAGCCATTCATATCACTTCTTGGATCTTACAAGTATGATATTCAGAGTCATTAGTGAATTCAACAGTAGTGAATCTGTTAGCATTAGTGGCTTGGTAGGATTTTCGTGAATTGAATATTTATTACATTTATCCACCAATTTACTCATTAGACTTCTATCGCACAGCTTTGTAGCATTCAATCGGTTTCTTCACTTCATTGCCAGGGTGGTATTGCCGTCTAGTAAAATCAGACCCATTATAAGAAATTTTAGATGGGCCTTTTGTTTTCCATATACGCTTTCTCCCTTTTCCATTTGATGAAAAGGGTTGTTGCTTCTCTTCATATTCTGGTATTTTATTCTCCAGCCCGTTTTTTCAAGCATTGCGAGCATTTTGGATGGCCTTTTTATTTCATTGGCATCACTGTCACCGTCAGATTCTCTATGTTTTCATCTCCTGATTCAGATGGTATAGTAAGCCGTAGAACTTTTTTTAGCGTCCACCACTGGAAAAAATATGCATGAATTGTGGGAGAACTAGCAAATATATATAAATAAATATAGGGTTGTAAACTGGACAAAATCCTAGTAGTATTGGAGCAGAGTAGAGATTTGCATATTATATATCTTCAATCAAATATATTTGTATTGCTTTTGCCATCTCTATATATGAACAAAATGTGAAAAATAGACAACGAAAGAACTATACTATCATAAAGCTTAGCTTAAGTTACAATGCTAATTTCAGAAAGAATATACTCAGTTGAGCCGTGTTGCTCTCAAGCAACAAGCAGAGTCCTGTAAGAATACGCTTAGTTACGCAATGTTGCCCTGAGGCAACAAGCAGAGTCCAGTATGAATACGCTTAGTTGCGCAATGTTGCCCTCAGGCAACAAACAGAACTTAGGATCTGGAAACTTTATTTTCTGACCAAATAATTTCTAACTACCTACACATAGTCTTTAGAACAGTATCTATTTACAGCATAATTTATTTTCATACTTACTCCTAAAACAGTGAACAACAGGCAAAGAGAAACAACCGTTAGTTTACAAATTACCCAGAGCCCCACTTCAGCGCAATCTGTTCCTTATTGTACACGTGCTCTACAAAATTTTTTTTGGTGGGCGTTTTGCAGCGGTAGTCTACATCCCAAGGTATTGGGAGAAATCTTATTTGTTTTGTTTCCTCAAATACTCTCTGAGATATTAAAGTTTTTTTGGTATGTTGCCTGAAAGCAACATTGTGCCATATAGGGATAAGATGACTTCGTATATTACTCCTATGCTTTATATTACTCCTGCCTGCTGGTACGTGCAATCTAACGGCAGGAATTTTCACTGTTCCCTTTACCACGTTTTACTGGTACCAAATTATTGAATTATTGAGCTTGGTGAAGGGAGAGAAGTCGTAGACAAGGATTGATACAGGAATACCTACTTACGAGCAGGTATCCAGCTGACCCGGCACCTTCTCGTGGTGGTACCGTTGAAATACCCAACTGCTCTTTCCTCTATCTTTTGAGTTTTCTTTCGAGGGATTAAGATTTTAGGTTTTTTTCCAATTCCCCGTTGTTGGGTAGAACAAAGTCGGGCGGCGGCCCGAGCTCTTCGGAGCTTGGGTCTCATTTGCGTAGTTATTTTCTCTTTAATTTGCCCTATACTCCAGGGCCCTTAAATAACCTATAAGAATAGACTTAAGTTACGCAGACCAATAGTCCATTTTGGATTACTACTTTGGATCCCAAAGTAAAACTTTAAGCACTTCTGGCAACAATCAGCGAATACCTCAAACCCCGACTTCGAGGCGGGGAAACCCCCTCTGAAGCCGGGAGTATGTACGCCAAAAATAAAAACAAATTAAAACAACGAATAAACCCCAACAAAAACAACCTAAGCACTGCTACCAACGTAGGTGCAACAAACCCCAAAACTAACAATATCACCAGGAAGATAAGCGAAAACAATGAAACATTTGACCAAACAACCGAAAAAACTCCACCGGAACCAAACGGTGCTACCTGTAAGGTGGACCAATTGGAGGCTAAATTAAATGAAGTGCTGAATAGACTTGCGGCAGATGATGCAACCAAATGCATCAACCCCGATAAACATGAAGTTGAAAAAGAAGCACAAAATGTAGACGATCGAATAAGGAAAATCGAAAATACACTCGAAAAAATCCTAGAAATGACGAAAGCGCAGAACATAGGAAAAAACAGTAAAATCATGGGCTGCGAGAAAGAAAATGTGAGAAAACAATGCAAAGCTAACAAATACACACCCATATCGTTGAACCAAGAAATAACGAAGAACGACCATTATACAAAGTTCTTCTCGGTCAAATTCAAAATCGAAGAAAGAAACCAAATAAATCCATTTTGCCTCCAAGAAGAAATAGTCAAAATAACTGGTTTAAAGGCGAAAAGAATAACTTATTCAGGTAAAGATAGCTTTATCATAGAAACTCGAAACAAACCCCAATCTGAGCGCATCACCAGACTTAATAACGTCGACGGCATTAATTGCCAGATCAGCGAACACCCGTACTACAATCAATCCAAAGGACTAATATATATTCAAGAATACGATGTAGATAATATGGAAGATTTTGCGGAAGGCCTGAAGAGCCAGTACAATATCAGTGACGCTGTCCGTGCCAGCTTCATTAAAACTCGATTCTCCCAAACCACTCCACTCCTACTAACCTTTAATAGCTACTACACTACACCAGACTCTATATATATCCCAGGCGAAAAATCAGATACGATAGTATACCTATTTATTAATAGACCAATGATCTGCCACAAATGTCAAAACTACGGCCACACAGCCAAACACTGCCATAACGAAGCAAACTGTAAACGCTGCGGAGAAACAGGCCATGACAGCGAACAATGTGGCAGCGCCCTCTCCTGCATGCATTGCAAGCGTCAACATGAAACTGGCCACAGAGAATGCCCGAAACATATCATGGAAACAGAAATATGCAAAGTCCAACAAGAACAACGAGTTAATAGGCGTCGTGCTGTACAGATAGTCACAGGACACTCCGAGATACCAATATCAGATACGAACACCCCCACAACTCATTTCAATATAACAATGCAGGAAAACGAAAAGCGGAAAATTACTCCATGGCTCCTAGAAAAATGTATTGCAAACCAAATCCAAGGAAAACCCAAATCTATTCGATCGGGTGGCAAAAACACATTTATTGTAGAATTAGATCACACACGACAAAAAGATGAAATACAGAAAATCAAAGACATAAACAACATCCCTGTGCAAGTAACAGAAAATAACTATGTAAATCTTTCAAAAGGACTTGCCTACATCTATAACTACGACTTCACCAACTTCGAGAAATTCAAACAAGGTTTAATGGAAAACCAGATAATCAAAAATGTTGAACCAGCAAATTGGATAAAAAGCCGTAACACAAATGCAAAAGCAATACTTCTAACTTTCAGAGGCTCAACCCCCCCTGAGTATATCGACATCCTTGGCCAAGACTGCAAGAGTAGGATATATGAATACTTCGACCGCCCTATGATGTGTAAAAAGTGCTTGGAATACAACCATACTGCTAAAAGATGTACCAGTGAAGAGTTCGTGTGCATAAAATGCGCAACAAAAGGCCATGAAGCAACAAATTGCACGGAAAACAACTTGACATGCTACCACTGCGGAAACAATCACAAAACTGGAGACCGGACTTGCCCGGAACAACGCAAGCAACAAGAACTAATTTCTATCCGTACTAAACAAAACGTATCAAGAGAACAAGCCCTTATAATATACCACAAACGATCCTCACAACTCGATCAAAGCTACGCACAAATAACCAGAAATCGAACGGATCAAATACCTAAAGTACCAACACCCCAACCCTTTATGGCGGCTACCAAAAACCAAACGATCACCGAACAAAATATGGCTCCCTCACTTTGTAACGAACCAGGTACAACTGATAACACAACCGATACACCAGAAACCAAACCACCGCAAACTTCACAACGCGACCACGAAACATGCGAAAAAGAGATACTCCGCATTAAACCCAACCCAGCACAATTGCTCAAATCCACAATTAATATTGAAACTACAGCCGAAGGATCTGAAAATGAGGAAGATGGCACGAGCGAATGCAACCCTATTATGAGACAAGAAGCCAGACGAATATTCAACGAATTCAAACCCCCAAAGCAGCACAAACCTTCCAAAACCCAAAACAAGAAGCGACCAAGATCACGATCAAAATCACGATCCCCCACCTACAGCCGCAACAGACATGATAAACGACAAATTTACTCAGATGAGGAACAATCAAACTACTCTCGTGACTCTAGGATTAGAGATAGATCACCCAAAAGAAAGTAACTAATTGAACGATTGAATAACAAAATCAAATCAAACACACCCCATGGCTAACGTGGGAATCCTGCAGTGGAACTGCCAAGGCATCAGGGGAAAGAAAGATGAACTAATGGAAACAATAAACAACCACCAACCCAGTACAATAGCACTTCAAGAAACAAAGCTATGGGATAACTGCCAGTTTAGAATAAACGGCTACAGTAATGTGCTACGACACGGTCATTACAACAGAACCCCCCATGGAGGTGTTGGAATATATGTCCATAGCTCAATACCTTTTTGTGAACTGAATCTACAGACTGAACTACAAAGCGTGGCCATTCAAGTAAACATAGGACAGCTGATAACCATCTGCAGCATCTACATACCCGGTAGACAAACAGTCACAAACGAAAAACTAAATAACCTAATCCACTAACTACCGAACCCTTTCATCCTAGCCGGCGACTTCAACGGACACAGCACCATATGGGGCTGCAAGAATACAGATAATAGGGGGAAGCTGATAGAAACTGTTATTACAAACAATAACCTTTGCCTATTAAATACCGGTTCACCCACTAGAGTAGGATACAATTCAGAATCAGCTATTGATCTGACAATTTGCTCACCTACATTGGCCGTGCTACTAGACTGGGTTGCTTTCGACTCGCCGGGTGATAGCGATCATTGCCCAATTTTGATCACCTACCTTAACGAAAATCGTCCCAACCAACCCACATCAACTATCTGGAACTACTCAAAAGCTAACTGGGATCTATATCCCAATAACAATGCATGGAACAAGCCGATGTTGAACGCAACAACTAATAACGAACAACTAATCACCGACTTATACCAGCGGTTCTACTCAGCGGCTGAAAAAGCCATCCCAACTTATATACCAGGAAAATACTACCCCAAACCATGGTGGACAAAAGAACTCCATGAATCAAAAGAAGAAAGAAAAAAACTTTACAAGAAATACCACCGCAACAAAAACCTTACTAACTTAATTAACTGGAAACGAGCAAGGGCAAATCATAAATACAAAATTCGAGCAAGCAAACAGGAAACGTGGAAGAACTTCGTAAACCAACTTAATAAATACACACCAATGGCCAGAGTATACGAAACAATAAGGAAAATAAAAGGTCGAGTACAAAGAAAAGTCCATATATTGATCGAAAGCAATATACACTACAGCACAATCCCTGATATTGTGAATAAACTGGCTGAGAATTTCAGCGAAGTGTCAAGCGACCAAAGGTATTCCCCTGAATTTCAACAAATAAAAACCGCAAATGAAACTATACCGATCCATTTCAGTTCGCCAAACGTAGAAATCTATAACCAAACTTTCCATATGCATGAATTTGAATCCGCCCTAAAAAAAACTAAAAACACATCACCAGGAAACGACAAAATAACATACGACATGATCAAACACCTAAAACTACCAGCTAAACAATACATCTTGAACACTTTTAACAAATTTTGGACAACGGGCTACTTCCCACCACAATGGCAGCACTCAATAATAATACCAATCCCAAAACCTGGAAAAGACCACAGTAAGCCGAACAACTACAGACCGATCGCACTAACGAGCTGTCTGTGCAAACTTATGGAACGAATGATCAATAACCGACTTATAGAATATTTTGATATGCATAACATAATAAATAAAGCGCAGTGTGGATGCAGGAGAGGGCGTAGCACTGTAGATCACTTGGTCAGACTAGACTCAACCGTAAGATTAGCCTTTGCAAACAGAGAACACTTCATTTCAGTGTTTTTTGACCTCGAAAAAGCTTATGACAGAACATGGAGATATGGGATTATACGTGACTTATTTGACATTGGACTCAGGGGTAGACTACCAATTTTCATCACCAAATTCTTAGAACATAGAACACTGAGTGTCCGAGTGGATAACTATAACTCAAACACCTACGAACAGCGAAACGGAGTCCCTCAAGGCAGTGTCCTCTCAGTTACATTATTTGCCCTCAAAATAAACGACATAGCTAAACAGATTCCACCGGACAACAAGTTCCATTACTCTCTATATGTTGACGACTTGCAAGTCGGATACCACCACCAAGACCTCCAGGTCATTCAAAACAAAATGCAATCCTGTATTGATAATATATTTAAGTGGTCTCAAAATCATGGATTCAAATTTTCACTGAGCAAAAGTAAAGCAATTCATTTTAATATTATACCCGGACTATTCCTCAGCCCAACACTCAAAATCAATAACGAAAACATTCAATACACAAAATCAAATAAATTCCTAGGCCTAATCTTCGACGATAAATTGAACTGGCAACAACACATCGCTGCTCTAAAGAAAAAAGGAAATGACAGCCTTAACGTACTGAAATCAATAACAGCTCAAAGCTGGGGAGCCGACAAAACCACAGTTCTCAGAATCTACAGAAGTATGACAAGATCAATTCTCGACTATGGATCAATAATCTATAACTCTGCAAGTCAAACAACTTTGAAACCCCTCGAGTCAATTACGCGCGAGGCACTACGAATCGCTACGGGAGCATTTAGATCCAGCCCAACAAATAGCCTATATATTATTTGCAATGAAATGCCTCCCGATATTAGACGAAATTATCTCTCACTCTGCTACTACTACAAGGTCCGAAGTCAGCACGGAAACCCCGCTTTTAGTTGCACTGTAACGGCGAGCAATAGACTACTCTTTCAAAATAGGAGAATAACCCCAACTTTGGCCCTCAGAATGCAAATACTAATAGAAAAATTAAGTTTGAGGAAAAACCGAATTAAATCAGACTTTTCCTACCGACTATTAAACATTGATACCCCTACATGGGCTTTAACAAAACCAACTATAAATACAGAACTAACCGAGCTCCCAAAGAACGAAACTCCCGAATACATAATCCGGCGAGAGCATAAAAGAATAACAAAAGAACAATATGATGGATACGTGACCATATACACGGACGGCTCACGAGGGGAGGGTGGCACAGGAGCGGCGGCAGTATGTGGCACTATTGTTCGCACTGCAACACTTCCGAAGGAAGCCTCAATATATTCAGCTGAAATACACGCCATTCACTTGGCCCTTAACATCATTAGAGATAAAAGAGATAAAAAATATGTAATTTACTGTGACTCTTTGAGTGTCGTTAACGGCCTAAATTGCGAGACACATCACCCAGTACCACGCCGAATACAACACGAAATACACGACGTACAAAAAAGTGGCAAACTCATCAACATATGCTGGATCCCCTCCCATGTCGGAATAGGCGGTAACGACGCTGCAGATACCGCAGCTAAGAACGCTACCCGAAGACCCGAAGAATTCATTCTTATTTGCCACTCAGACTGGAAACCATTAATACAACAAAAGATGATTGACCAGTGGAAGACTAGGTGGGAAAATTGCAGAGACAGGTTGAGGGAAATACAGCCATCACCAGGCACGAAATTGGAACTAGGTAAAATATCACGTAAAGAGGAAATAATAGTTAACAGACTCAGAATAGGACACACATTCTTTACGCATGGCTACCTGATGAACAACGAGATACCTGATATTGCACCAGTATGCGAGTTTTGCAACAACTCAACACTAACTGTCAAACACCTAATCATAGAATGTGAAAGTCTAACAATTAGTAGAAATTGTATAAAGGCTTGCCAAACGCTACAACCTACCGTCGAGACGGTATTGGGACGCCATTTAGACGTCAAGGAATTAATGAACTATCTTCGTGTGATAGATGTCTACGACCTAATTTAAATGTTTCAGTAACTTTGCATTGCAATTGACTTACCTTTAATGATGAGTTTCTAAATCGACCTTTCGACCGCAGACGACATGCATAAAGGGGAGCAGTAAAGGACCCGTGTCCGTGCTTTAATGTTGATTGTATCAACACCCCTCATTATTATTATTATTACCGGCAACAAATGATTCCACTAATAAGCGAAGAAGATTTAGTAGATGAATATCAAGGCTAAATTTCAGATGTCGAAATGGCTAAACAGGATACACTTATAGGTATTTTTCCGAAACATATTATCACTGGGAAAGCAGACAGAAAATTCATTCCTGCTGTTACCATCACCATTACCGTTCTTTAATATAGACACAGAAAAGCGGGGGAGATTGCACCGAAAGGAAATCAATGTTTGGTCAAATTTACGGGACTCAAAAGTGAAATAAAGAATATATAGACGCATTAAAGCGGCGAAATTGTTGCTATGAGATATGATTCCGCAATTAGTTTTCAACTGTCATGAGCTAGAACTGAGAACTCTTGAAGTGGAAAATTCTGTGACGTCTTAGGGCAATGCAAGTGAAACTCATACGCGAGCATGATAAGCTTGACTATTAGATGTTAACGTTGATGGAGTCCTCGAACTGAAACTTTTACTCCTGTACTTGTGTTAAGCCCTAGTTCTCCAGATTGCAATTTGGACAGGGATCAGTGTTACCGAAGACATTTCAGATGATTCAAAAGACACTTTGAGAGCAGTACGAGTAGTGAGCAACAGAAAAGTTAGTGTTAGGCTACATGAAATATTAAGAAAAATAATTCGGTTAGTGTTCAATTAGTAAACTGACTTTTTCCATTTCACATCCCTAACAGGCCGCAGACTTATGAATTACAGATAGCATAAACGCAACCGGCACAATAACCTCCATTGATTGTAATAGAGCAAGAACCACTATTTTTTCTGGATGAAACATTTCCTATAAATGAGATACTCTCCAACTGCAGAATGAACAGCAGAAATCATATGATATGGTGAAAAAGAATCAGTTGATTAAGAGAAAAATTTTAACAACGTGTCTGTAGAGAATACATACCTACTTAATTTACCTCAACCAATAGTATCAGATCCAGAAATGAGCGTTAAAATGAAATGGGGAATTATAAGCACTGACACGCACAGCTTGAAGAATAAAGTGTGTCGTAAAGCACGAATAAACGTGTGTTTAAATCAAAATCCTCCATCATATGCAAATAATTTCTATTACATTAACGAGCATAGAATGCTAAAATAAAGAATATTACTATTGCTGGAAGAGAAAAACTCCAGTAAAATTATCAATTTGGAACTAAAAACAACGATAACAAGATGAAAAATGGGAGGAGCTTAGTGTACTTGATGAACCAATAGCAAAGCAGCTTTCAAAACGTCGTAGGGAGAGTTTCACTGCGCGTTAAGTCTAGTAAAAATGATCTCGAATGCACCTTGCTTTGAACCGATGAAGTCGACCAGAAATTCAAGAAGTCTACTAATGCATCCTATCTATGACTTTCTCAGCGATACTGAGGCCAGGCCTTCCACGCTCATCAATCTTTTTATCCTAGGCTGGCATGTATTTTACCCTAGAATGCTCCTTGATTACCCTAGAATTTATAAATGTCGGCACTTTGATAATTACAGTTTAGACTTTAATAACATTCTTCGCTGTGCCCCTAATTAGGTCACATTGACAGCTTTTTTAAGTTTCTGGAATTAGTTAATTAATAAATGAATGTTCTGAAAACCATAATTATAGAAATGAGTAAAAACATACATCTTTCGTCAAATGTGGACCGATGAACAACTCGAACAATACACGAAGCACTGTGCTCCACAAAATTGAAGTACAAGTTTACATGACTATATAGTGTTCAGAACACAAAAATAACATTTGTAATAGAAACCAAACAACAAATTTTGGATGAAAAATACACACCTATGTAATATTTTACCCCTCTCGTTGCATTGAGTCTTTTGATCGATCAAAAACCAATAAATAATGAATGAAATTTATGTGCGTTACGGACATCACCTACCCTATAATCGATTAAATTTTTGAATTTCAGTTTTTTCATTTCTATTGCAAATAGGTGAGCGAAAATGCATACAGATATGTAAAATTTAGTTCTGAACTTATTTGCTTCGATATAAATTTTTGATTTTCACCCTAGAAAAAAAAATTATCGATCAAACATGAGAAAATATAGGGTCGCGCAAAACCCTGCTCCTGCAATTTTTACCGTAGAAGCGTGATGTTGGTCTCATCCGACGCGGATAAACCGTTGAAACAGCGTAATGAAGGATATTTTTGAATTTCGCTTTGAAAAAAATTATTGTTACACATGTTTTCCTTCCTCAAAAAAATCCTAGTTTTTTCAAAATAAAAATATAATTTAGCATTTAAATAGAATTCCGCTTAGCTACGCTGTTTCCAACATCGTATTGCATCATATGAGAACGAAATCACCCTTTAACGTTGAAAATTGTAGACGGAGTAGGGTTTTTGCGCAACCCTAAATATTTTTTATGTTCGCGCAATAACTTTTTTTGTTTCTGTGAAAATTGAAACTGTTTATAGAAGCAAATGTGTCTGGAATTCAATTTTACATATCCATATGCGTTTTCGCTCCCCTAGTTGCAATAGAAATGCAAAAAGTGAAATTTGAGAAATTGGGTAAATGTCATTGTAGGAGGTCCCCTTACGTGAAGTATAGCCTTAGATCAATATATTAAAAGAAATAATTTTAATGCAAATTATTATTAATCTCCAGGAAGCTATACTACTAACTAAAAAATAAGTTCTAGGAACTCATAGTACTAAACTACAATTTACATCATAATAATCTTTTTACCAATGTCCCTGTTGAAGAGTAAATGAAGACCGATTAATTTTAGAAGATGAAATTCCCTGTTGTCGAAACCATTGATATTTGCATTCATTCTATTTTCCGATCCGTTCTCTTCAATCATGGGTTAAACTATGTGCGCAAAATTCCTTTTTTTATTTTCATTAAACTGATATGTACTCTGATTGGAGGGCTAAGGATGGGTCTCTCATTAGGACTTACTTTCTCCAACTTTTTCATGTGCCACAATGAACAGAAATGGTTAGATCAGTGTTCGACTTCATTCAAATCCGATTGGCGTTACGTTGACTATTCTTTCGTTCTTTCCAAATAGAAATTTGACGCCAATTCTTTCCTTCAATATTTCAATCCCAGACATCCCATTATAAAATTCACTTTAGATCTAGAGAAAATTAATCAGTTAAATTATCTTAATATCAATGTTCACCGATCTGATAATAAATTCATAACCTCAGTCTACAGGAAATCAACGTTCTCCGGGTCAGGTTTTAAGTTATTTTAGCTTTTGTTGGAAGTGATTTCAACTTTATTGCATTCCAATCCTTATAACTCGCTCTGATAGCATTTGTTCAAACTACACTGACATTCGCAAATAATTTTTTCTTTTCCAGTCTTATTTTAAAACCAATGGTTATCCGCAAGCGATTATTTTTCGTACAACTAACCTCCTGAATGGGAAATCATTTTGAAATATCATGTTCAAGCTCTGAACTTTAACTACTGCGTTTTATCATGATTTGAATATCAATCGGAAAAGTTGAAAAAGACCATTTGGAGCTTTCGACTAATTTTTTCCGGATATTTCCTTTCGTATTATTTTAGTTAACAAAAGCACTTTTGAATAATTTTTTAAATTTTAAGATGTTCTCCCTACCGGCATCCGATCTTTCCTCGTAAATAATTTTAGTTGTGCGCATTACGCATCGCAGTATGTGGGTTCCACCCACAGAGCACTTTACGTCAGGGTTGCTGAACATGCAGGTCGAAATCATCGTACAGTTCTCTTGCTTACTTCTCTTACTTATTCAAGTATAAGACAGCATTGTAATTATGGCTCCTGTGAACAGGTAATTGATAATGGTAGACTTAAAAAATTAAATTCTTGTGCCGCCGACTTAGAGTTTTGTATTTTAGAGTCATCATTTATCTATAAACTAAAACTTTCTCATCGAAATGAAGAGTGTATACCCTCTAAAAACAGTTAATCGGTACTTTTTATTGATTTTGCGATTCTGGAATCTTAACTGTACTGACATGTTCTATATTTTATTTGCAGGCTTTTTTTTTAAGTTGAGCCATGGTTCCAAACGTTCAACGTAAATGTTTTTAAAGTAATTCTTCTGCATTTCTTTTATTGTACAATTGCTTCACGGAAAAGATTTTCCATATTAATTAAAAACGTTATCACGTTTTCCGCATTTTATATTTATAAGGTTTTGGCATTGCCGACGATTTAGCACTCGTGGCATTACTTTTCACTTCATTAATAGAGTTCATTATAGCCGTGTGGCTTTAGGACCCGCCTCCGAGCGGGCAAACGAGGGTTCGAGTCCCGGCGCTGGTGGCGATTTTCTCTGTTGGGTATAGGGGAAAAATTCCAAGCACAATACCCCACTCTACCCAGGTGTCTGAAATGGGTACCGGTCTTGACAGGAGGAAAGCGTCATAGCGTCCCTGTGTTAGTTATAAGGCATTTGAAAATCCAATGTACAAGGTGATTCGCATCAGGCTTGAAATTTAAAATAAAGCATCCGTAGATGCCCTTGTTTGTTTGTTGTTCATTAGATAGTATTAATTGGAAGATTAGATGCAGTGAAGCCATATTCTTTAAGCCGCATGCATCAAACTAAGCACAGTTTCATTCATCCAACTGGTTCTTTGTGGAGTTTTGGTCAAATTTAATTGACAGAAGAAACGTAAGCATTTGAAAAAAGGAGGGACAACAAGGTTAAAATTATAATTTCAAAATTTGGATGAAGTGACAGCCGACTGGCATTTATACGACTAAACACTGTTTCCCACTAATAAACGGCTTACATGTCTGGTGTCAATTGTTCTCCCAAGTAATGTTTTCTCCACTCTTCCGCAAGGCATTTCTTATCGACAAACTTTTTCATATTCATAATTTTGTCTAAAATATATTTTTATCATGATTTTTATGTACTAGATTCGATACATCGATTTTACCCTAGATTTTGTATTTTTTTTCCATTACCCTAGACTGTACCCTAGGAGGGTCTGATTACCCTAGACTAGGGTAATTACCCTAGGAGTGGAAGCACTGACTGAGGTACTCTACTAGAGTCCACTAGTCTAATACATTTTTTCCGGAGGGAAAAATGAAAATAGTCCACTAACGCATTCCACCCTTAAATTTGTGGATGAAATGAAGAATTTAACTAATGATGGTTTAATTATTAGCAATCGTCGTATGGCGGTTGATATTGAAGTATTTGTGTGATGCTCCAGTTCGGTCAGATCTAAAACTTACTGTAAATCATAATGCATACAATAGGTGTGAGAGATGTCATCAAAAAGGTGTGTATGCTGTAGGGCATGTTGTTTGGTTGGAAGTGAACGGAAATCTCCCCAAAGATGATGAATTCAAGGAAAAAGCAGACCCGAGTCATCATAAAGCTCTCTTTCTGAACTGAAGACAGGACTAGTTAGCACATTTGCTTTTGATTATATGCACTTCCCAGTCGGAAATAATGGTTGTAATTACAGTAGAATAAAGTGGTGTATAAGAGATTAAAGTAGACTATGGACGATGAAACAATACGGTAGATATATCGACCATAACATAACGTTAATTTTAGTATATTTTGGTCGATATTGGTAGAGGTAATACTGGTTGTTTATGGTTTGTTAACATAACGTAGATTTTAGTATATTTAGGTCGATATTGGTGGAGGCAACAATAGTTGATTAGGGTTTGCTACTACATGGATGGTTTAAGACAATATATGGCAGAGCATAGATAAATGTAGCTTTTACTTTGCTCCGTAAGTTAAATGCATAAAAAACAGCTTTTCATTATGAATTATAAATTTTTTCGTCTTTATATTTGCAAAATGCTTTGTTTCTACATTTAGCGCCTACATAAGCTAAAAATTATTGGAATTACGCAATGTATTTCTTTTTACTTCAATTATGCATGTAGGGTATTGTTGATTCAAGTTGTGTCCTCATATAGTGTTTCAATTAAATATTCTTTGAGTGATGGTCAAATGATTCTTAGAGAAAACGTACTGTGAAGTTACTCTTAATATGTTGAAGTTACCTGGAATGCAATACTTTAATAATAAAATGACATTTAAGACAGTCCAGTCTATTTTCATTCCTTCGTTACGAATCACATTTGAAATTTGCCTCCATACTTTAGGATAAAACACTGTTAGCCCATCCAGAGAATGATTACTGTAATGAAATGTGCCATAATAATAAAAAAGTTATGTGACGCGTTCAAAATTTGTTACCCGAACGCAGCGTTTCATACGTGTTCCATACAGAGAAATAACAAGGTACACCCATGGTTTAGTACCTGTTCGGTCATTGTACCTAACTCCAGATGTTGATTCAAATGTGTACAGTAACTTTTTTTTCAGCGATATTTGACACTCTTGTACTGCAAAGGTTTTACTTGTACCTTTACACTTACAAGACGTTAAAATGAGAATCAAACCAATATAACAGTTTTACTGCGTTCGTATGCAACGTAGCTTATGTTTGTACGAACAACGCAAAGTATAAAATATGTCCGAAAAACTAATTTGTTTTCACTATATTACTTCTACGCACCTTATAAAAAAAATTTCATGAGAATTACAAGAGTCTATAGCTAAACAATGATTCGGAACACAGAGAATTGATTCATAGAACAAATAACTTTTACTGTAATGTGATTCATTTCCTTGTATTTGCATTACAATACTTGGATCATACCTCTGGCAGCTCACCCAAGCACTAGTTGACTGTTAGTTAGGACTCAACGGCCAGCGTGGTGGCATCTGTGCACTGAGCTGTTGATTGTTTCAATTGATCGTTTGATCCAATATGGGTAGAAAAAGAACTTCGAGGATTTGTCTCAAAGGCAAAAGCGACGCCGTATAAAAATATATATATTAGAGACTAGAAGAAAGCTTACTATCTGCGAAACTACTAGGAGTAATCTTTTTGCTAGTGGGAGTGATGGCAACTTGGGAAGTGACCTTAATGCAAGTGCAGAGAAAAATATAGAGCCAACTACTAAATCATATCAGAAAGAAAGTGATATAGGAAGTGTATCTCCGCTTGAAATGATGGATCACAGTGAATCACATGACTCACCAATACAAACTAGTAGATTTGAGAGAGCTGCGTCTGAATCACAGGATTCATGTGACAATTTTTATGTGATTAGCGCTGATGTACCAACTACCACATGCACCATCGACTGCGGAAATTTTCTGAAATCAAAATTTGAAAATTGAATAAATGAAGAAAAATAAGTTCCTCACGCAGCTGTAGATAGATTATTAAATATGTATCCAATGTATCCGGGCTAACCAACTTCAGTGAAATCATTGTGCCAAAATGTTGATGAATTTAATATAAAAGACATGGGTAATGGTGAATATTCATATTTTGCATGCTGGTGGTTTCAATTAGAAGAACATATTTTGCGAAGATATACGGATGAGGAGCAACAAAATATATTACACGTCAAAATTAATGCGGATGGGTTGCCTCTTACTAATGCTTCAATTAGGTATAATGCGTATCCAATTCTTTTACAAGTACTGGAAATCAGGGTTGCGGAGTCGGAGGAATAAATTTGCGACTCCGACTCCGACTCCGACTCCACCTTTCCAGAATTTGGCGACTCCGACTCCACCTTTTCAGAATTTGGCGACTCCGACTCCGACTCCACCTTTCCAAAATTTGGCGACTCCAACACCGACTCCGCCTATTCGCAATTTTGGGACTCCAACTCCACCTATTCATAATATATAAGATGAATATTTTATTTCTTAATTAGCGTACACGGTCCGTCAAAAATGAAAGGATTCAATACCTTTCTTCAACAAATTTTTGCTCGAGTGGAGTTTCCATGCTTAAACTTATTCCATAGGTAACTTATTTTTCTTATTAGAGTAATAAACACTTGGAACACAGTATTTTTGAGCCGCAAGAGAAGTAGTTATAGCCATTCGTGTCGTATCCTAGATACAGAAATTCAATATTACTGAAAGCAACTGCGAGCTTGTGTATGTATATTGTAGTATGCAATAGAGTGTATTGTAATACAGTACATTGTAATATACAATACCCCGCCGAACTCGGTATCCACGATTAGAACTCTGATATATAAGGCTCTGGATCTCTCAATTGTTTTGAAAGTGGCATTATAGCTAGAGCACTTGTACGAAAATGAGTGCATTAATTGACCGTGAACTGAAACCAAGACCGCCAGTGATAATTTTTTCCTATCGATTCTTAAGAGCGTGACACTAAACGTATAAATAAACACACGACTGACGGTTGCAGATGTTGAAACCTGTACATATGTTCACTATATTCTTTATTAACGAACGACTTTTAAATTGACTGCAGAATGTTAATTGACAAATTACTAGAGTACCTGATTGGTGAAAAATGACGGGATTCGATGGTATCGTTTTAAAAAAATATCAAGATAAAGAAGACAAACAAATGTACCCATCCTAATAGTACCCGCGATTAAAATACAGTATTCTCGTACTAGTGCACTGGTAAAACTTTTATCACAGTTACGGTCATTAAGCATCTTTAAGAATGTCGCAGACGCACACACCAACCAAGCAAGCAACAACACTGTATTATAATTTATATTATTATTCGGCAAGAAGTTTTCAAAAAAATTGCCATACCGTTTTACAGCGATCAGCCGCATTTTCGTGACAATTGATTCGATTTTGACGCAATGTTTTTTATTTATAAACAAAAGTGAGCAGATGAAAGGTTTTTCATAATATTTCAATGGTATTCATGATACTGTCCAAGCAAGCAGATTCCCATTGTAATAAAATAGGAGAAATTAACGCACGAGAACATATACATATTTACAGATTGACGGACACCTGGGTTTATATTATACCGGGTGTCCCAAAAAATGTCACCGATTTTTCAATTAATTATATCTCCGCTTTAAATTAAAATATTTGAATTGTCTTTTATTCACAATGTAATAAATTTTGTTTCCTTTTCGAATAATTTAAGTTTTTGAAAATCAGTTGAATAAACACTTTACAATGATCAATTTACTGAAAGGGGTAGAAAAACTAATTGTTCAAAGGAAAAGTTTTTTAAACAATATTGATACTCTTCCTTATTTTGTACTTTACAAAAAAATGAACTAACAAAAATATAAAAAAGTAACAAATCTTTACCATAAATAACGTTCAAACAAATAAAGTAATTCAGTATCCTTCGACATACCCTCCATTTCTCTCAAGGCAAGTATTACTTCTGGCCACCATTGAACGAAGAGTTTTACAGATTATTTCACCGTTTTCTTTCAGTGCTTTAAACGCTGTTATTGAAAACACTTGAAAACTCTCAGAGGGTTTAAATATTTGGTGGTATGTAGGATACATCATTATGAAATTATTCTTAACAGTAGGTATTGAGGAATGAAGAAGGACACCAATGTTGCTTTTAAAACTTTCCCTTTGAACAATTAGTTTTTCTACCCTTTTCAGTAAATCGATCATTGTAAAGTGGTTAATCAACTGATTTTCAAAAACTTAAATTATTTGAAAAGGGAATGAAATTTACTACAATATGAAACACAGACAATTTAAATATGTTAATTTAAAGCGGAGATATAATAAATTAAAAAGTTGGGGACATTTTTGTGGGGCACCCGGCATAGCGTTGATTGTTCTTATACAATAAAGGGCAAGTGTCCCCTTAATAAACAAATAAATAAACAGGTTTAGGTATTTCCTGTGCGTAATTTCTCCCATGTTATTACAATGGAATTTTAGGATTTAAAACTTAAGGGCTACTGTTAGAACATTTATTTCAAATACAGAAGAACTTCAAGGGAACAGTAGCAAGTCGTTTCCCGAGATGCGCAAAAAGGGAAACAGCACCCAAATTATGCGTATCTTGAGGATTCAAGCAGTACGCACAGCAGCGTCCTCTGCACTATTTTTATTGGTTAATTCCTTTAAAACGGAGACCGAAGATTTCCTTTAACTAAATGTTAGTTTTAAAAACGAAACTCCTTAAAAATAGAAGACAACCAATGGACGTGGCCGGTCATCAGCACGGTACTCCGGTAGGAAGTTTTAGTGGCGTTCTGAGTAGATAGAAACAGAGTTTTAAGATGTCTGGTCGCCGACTAGCTGAATATCGTATCTTATTGCAAGATTGCATATAGCACTATGATTTTAACAATTAATGGACAATTAATTACCTTGAATAATAAGTGCCTGTTTACCGGGTCGAGGAGTTAAAGTCGCAGAAAGAGACTGCTTTTTACGCAAGAGAAGTAAGTTAGAGGTGCCAGACCGACTTTTATTAAAAGAGCGACATGCTGCCCAAGCAGAGTAAGCTCAAAGATAATTTAATTAGTGAACGCCAATGCGTCACGAGTAATTTTAATATAAGCGATTTTAGGTTAATGCAGGTCTGGTAGAAGCTCAAACATGCTTAATTACAGAAAGTTAATTTAAACAAAAAAAACGAAAAGAAAAGATGTAGCTGCAAAATAAAAAGACGAAGAAAAGAAAGAACTAATTTCAACAGTTTCAAATTCTTGTCTGTCAACTATGACAGGCCATCTGAAGGAAACTTTTTCTTCCACAAAGCTGCCATCAGAGATACGGAAGATTTTCAACAGAAAATTTCATTGAACAAATAAAATTGGCTATCCGTCTTTGTTGGTTGGTCTGTCTCCTTTTCACGCTCTTAAAGATGCTTAATGACTGTATCTGTGATGCGAGTTTCACCAGTGCACCAGTACTAGAATATTTTAATCGCGGGTACTATTAGGTTGGATATATTTCTTTATGATCCACATCTGGAGAATTCGTATAAAGACAATATTAAATCCCATCATTTATCACGAGCCGAGTACACAATTTTATATACTGAGTGTTTCAGAACACGAGGTACAAAATTGCACACCAAGTAGAAAATGGCTAAATAAACACTTTTGATTCCATTAAATTTTTTAAGTGATTAAATTTAATGGCACAATTACTCGCAATATTCATTTTGAATTTATTTTACAAAATTGTTCAAAATGTGTTCCACCTACATCAATGCACTTTTCGAATGTTAGCCTTAACGACTGCCGGATATTAGGAAACACGTCTGGCATTTAGGTATCTCGACAGCAGCCACTGCAATTCTGGTCAAAAGATCTTCCTCAGACTCATTGAGTGTAGCATAGACAAGGCTCTTCACGTGTTCTCCAAAAAATGAAATCGAATGGAGTCATGTAAGGAGATCTAGGAGGTCATGCAACTAAAAGATTTCGCTCGATCAACGTAAATTCAAATAAATATTGCGAGTAATTTGGTCATTAAATTTCATCCTTTAAAACAATAAACGTCTAATATCTCAAGGTCTCTTTCTTTTCTTCGGAAAATTTCATAGAAGAAAAAGTTTTTATTCGGACATCTTCTACTTGGTGGGCAACTTTTTGCCTCTTATTCTGAAACACCCTGTAAATTACTGACAAGTGTCTTCTGAGTAGGTAAAGTAGTCACTGCCTATACTGAGAAGCATAGATATGTATCCACAGTTTTTTTTATTACTAAGTAAATACTCATTCAGTGAAATTATAATAGTTAATTCAATTACTATGCTTAAAATCCACAAAATGATATACATGTAGATAGAGTAGGCAAGATTTGCACACTGCCTCTTATTCTCTGTGTCTACACTATGCAGGGTAACAAGGCAGAAAAGGTGTCATATTATTGCTCAACACTATTTTGTATCTCGGCTATAATAGGCAAAAGTTGTTTTGCTTTCGTGGCAGGGGACTGAAGTTTTTGGAACGTTTTGTTTACGAATAAAAGTCACTTTTAGCGTCTTTGCGTGTAAAATGATACTACCTCTTATTCTCGTCTAACCTTTTACTTTATGTTTGACACTTCCTTATTTTAATAAACGCCCATGTTCTTCTAATTCCATGTTTTTGGAGCGATTTGAAACGTTTCCAGTAAGAAAATTTGCACTATCGCATAAATGCTCTCCGTGGCACAGCGGTTAAAGGATCGGACTTGTATGCTGGAAGTCGCGGGTTCGTTCCTAGCGCTGGCGCGGAGATTTTCCACGTTGGGTATAAGGGAAAGCTCAAGCACAATACCCCACTCAACCCAGGTGTCGGAAATGGGTACCGGCTTTACGGGGGAACCGTCATGGTGTCCTATAGATAGGGTTAGTTATAAGACATTTGAAAAACCAATGCTAAGATCATATGTATCAGGCTTGATTGGAAATAAATCATCCCAAAGATGCCGATGGTAACCTTTAACCTTTAAAAATGTAACAACCATTGCAGCTGAGATAGTTCATTGCTTTCAGTTACAATATGTGTGTGACTAAGTGAAGTTTTTGCTAGTGTGTTATTATTTTCATTGCAGCTCGTTTAAATTGTATTTTAATTTTTATTGTCTCAATGCCGACATTGATGACCTTACAACATTTCTAAATCTTCCATAAGAAAAATTAATTAATTATGTAATGCTGCAAAACGGATACTATTTCAGTGTTTAAAATTGTAGAAGCATAATATAAAATTCTCCATTTCAGCATATGCTTAAAAACTGGGGAGTGATACGAATATAAAAATTCAACATGATAATGATATATCGAAATACAATATAACTCTGAAAGAACCAAACAACATTCAAGAAATAACTTTAGAAATGAGCAGAAATTGTTTTAATAATACATGTTAACTTGACCTAAAGACAAGGAAGCCATATCAATTTTGATAACATAACCTGAGAACCAGAAGTCTTTGTGTACCAGACCATAGCTTCAGGTTTCGGCAAAGACTACTCATTGGCAAGGAATCATAACATAAAGACTAAAAATATTTATGATCATAACATAACTTTAAGTTTCTGCAAAGAGTAGTCATTATCAATCGATGCATCACTAAGAGCGTACATAGTTACCACTCCTTACGTGAGTACAATGTATTGCATCGGCTGAAATGTTCTACAAGTAACTTGCAACACATTTACTACTATTTGCTACTTCCTGTGTACTAATTGAAGGGGAAATCAACGAAACATAAATATACAGAACAAATTTTGAATGCTTCAAATTACTAATTCTTGCTTAAATAACTGCCAAATATTCATTATTACTCCAGTACAATTAAACTTCTTTCTTGTATTTATCATATATAGGAATGCAAACCCACAATGACTAGATAACAATGACGGTATTAGGTGATAGGTATAAATACGCTGTTTCAAACTTAAAACAAAATAATCAACAAAAACATTGCGTATTTTTAGGTTTTCAGCAAAGTATTCTAACTCTGTTTTGTTTACTTTCGGTTTTAAACAATTATAAATAATTTTTAGTTAAAATTAGAATCGAAGATAGCAAAAAATAGCGACTCCAACTTCGACTCCACCCAATCCGAATGAACGACTCCGACTCCGACTCCGACACCACTACACTCGGAAAAGCGACTCCGACTCCGACTCCGACTCCACCAAACTTCAGAGAAGCGACTCCGACTCCGACTCCACCCTAAAACATGCGACTCCGGCGACTCCGACTCCCGACTCCAACTCCGCAACCCTGCTGGAAATTCTGAACCATATATTCTGTGCAGCAATATATTGCACCAACAAGATATGTTCTAATCACATGCCGCCGACAAGAAAGTTTTTAGAACCATTTTTAAGCGATTTTACCTTATTGCAACAATCAATGGGGAAAAAGGGGTTTACAGTGAAGCTGGGACCTTTTGTGAGTGATGCTCCAATAAGAGCAGCCCTAAAAGAAATTGTTAGTCATAGCGGTCATTCAAGCTGTGAGCGCTGCACTCAACGCGGTCAGTATCATGATTGCACAGTTGTCTACCCTGAACTGGACTTTGACAGATGAAAGTTTTGCACGACGATTAGATAATAATCATCATAAGGCATTGTTAAAATGTCCATTAGAACAATTTGGATGCAACATGGGTAGTGACTTTGTCATTGATTACATGCACTGTTGTCTACTTAGGACTATGAAAAGATTCTTGAGCAGACTCAAGAGCAGCAGAGCCAATCAAAAGAAAATGCAAATGAGTTCACAAGCAAAATTAAAATTCAATGAAAAGCCACTTCAGTGTTCCATGCATTTACCGGATGATTTCTCAAGAAAATTAGCAAGGGGAATTGAAAAAATGGTGCTTTGGAAAGCGACAGAATTTCGAAAAAAATTCATGTTGTGGAACACTTGTTTTACGCAGCTCCAAAATTGTGAGGAAGGAGGTGTACAATAGTTTCCTACATTTTTTTCTGGCCATGAAATTACTTTCACTTGATGATCAACAAAGAAATGTTGACGTGATTAAAAATCTTCTCCATGCATTTATTCAGAAAACAACAAGTTTATTTGGGAGAGGTTTCATCAGGTATAATGTTCATGCCATGATTCATCTTCCACAAGATTATATAAGATTTGGCAAACTCGAAAATATATTTACCTTTCCGTTTGAAACATGCTTAGGCACTCGCATAAAAGGTGCTGTAAGGTCTGGTTATAAACCCCTGAGTCAAATCTCCAAACATGTTGCTCATACTAACTTCAACTGGAAACAACAGACTGAAAAGGAATATGTAAACTTTTTCAAAATATCCAACAAAGAGTGCCGTGGGAAAACACAAAATGAAAATTGCTACAAAAAGTTAACGATTAAAAACAATTTGTGCCTGAAAATAAAATCTCACTCTGGAAGAAACAGTTGTGTACAATTGGCAGATGGTCGAATTGGATTTATCATTGAAATCCTCAAACTTGAAAATAATATAACATTACTGTTTACCCATTTTCTACACACACTTGATTTTTTCACCGACCCTTTCCCTTCATCGAAAATTGGAATTTTCAAACTATCTTATTTAATAAATGACACAACTTTGATATCTTTAGATGATATTGTATCAAAAATGGGAATTTTTCCTCATAAAAATGATTTTGTTGCATAGGTTCTTATACACAGCACTTGAACAAAACTGTACACTTTAATATATTTAGTACCTAGCTATAAGTACAGTCATGAACATCGACAAGAAAAATTTTAAAAACTTCTGTGGCACACAGTTTTCTGACAAAAGTCATGAAGTCGTGCCTCGAGAGTCGCTCAAGAAAAAAATGACGAAGTGTCTCTGGCCAAAAAATAATGATGTTCAAGAAGTAAGACGGCGGGCACCTGGAGGACTTGCAGCAGATGACAGCTGGGAACTTATCCCAATTGAACTTCTGACACATTCAAGTAAGATGTGTTCAATGAATTTTTTTGCACATTCATAGACCTGAGTGATTTTTATATTTATGGAATGCCCATTTTAAAATAATATCACTGACGTTATGCATAATGTAATCATAATCATCGGCAACTGGGACAGGCCGTCAGGTCTATCAGGAGCAGGCTCTTTAAGCGCTTCGAGTATTTAGTACACATATTTGTGTTTATCAGAGAAAATATAACTGTCGTTTTATTTCACAGAAACGTTTGCTGGATGTGAGAAGAAGTTGTATGCAGCTTCAGAAACTGACGAATACACTAGCACAGACTGCGCTTCATCTACAGAGGAGATTCGCAGTAGACTACGCACACCGTCACCGCTTCTTCCTCGCTGCAATAACATGCCGTCTGAAAAGAGGTAACAGCTAGCTACCTATATATTTCGCATGGATTATATCAATGTACATTAGTTGCATGTATATCTGCATAATCATTGGCAATCATGCTTGAAATTATTAAGGGTCCCGGCTATGAACCATATAGATTTTGGCTGATATTTTAGGTTCTTCTGTTTGGGTTTAGCTGTTTTTTAGTGTCTGTTTATCCGTCTTTCAAATGTAACGTTTTTTTTTCTTAATTCACTCCACAGTTTTACTCTGGTCTCATCGAAAGTTATTTTAATCGATGTGCCTCGAAAATCCCGACATTGTAGTTGTAGCTGATTTTTCTGTTCATAATTTTGATTTAACTTCATCAAAAATGATATCAATTCATTTTGCCTCATCTTGGCTGTCTGAAACAATTTTCATATTTGAGTTGCCTGTCAATTTCTAAAAATGAATGGTGACAATTATTTATGAATTTCTAGTTTTGACCATCCCTCACTCGTAAATTTTGAATGGTAACTCATCTCCCTACCCATCCCCAATTAAAAAAATAGTTTTGCGTTCATCTAGCTCGTAATTTTGCTCTATTTCATTAATTAAGATATTAATGATTTCTCTTGTTATTCCACATGTGGAAACTGTATATGCAATTTGAATTTTGGATTTATATTGAAGTGTCTTCATTTCTATGCTCACCATTTGAACTACGAACTATTCCAGTTCCACGTGAAATGAAACCCATCTGCAGTTTCAGCTGACTCCGGGTCTAGTTATCCCGTGATTCAACAAAAAAGGAAATGCTATACGTGACTTCTGATGTCGAAGTGTTTGAGCAGGTGTAAAAGGCTCTTGATGGCCAGTAATTATCAGCTGAATTATCACAACTGAAACAATTTCAGGAAGAAAATTCTAAGAAATTGGACAAGATTCTCTTTATGCTTCATCAGGAAAAATTGTCTCAAGCATCTGCAAAGGAGCACATATCACGTAGCACAGGGCTACCTCCACCAGCTGAGACTCTTGATCAACTAGACGTCCTACTTCAGACTCCAACACTCGTAAGTTAATCGATTTGAAAAACAGTTCCTAATGTATGAGATATGATCATAGTTTCAAAATGTATTACTTTGATTCATGTCATTTAAACTATATGACACATCACAATAAATTACATTATTTTAATCTTTCTATCACTCTCTGTTTTTTGGTATCATTTAGAATAGAAATTTATTTTTCACATACAGTCAATGTAGTAATGTTATTCATTTATAATAACATGTAGTGCCGCGAATTTTAGTTTGAATTTTCTGTTTTTCTGAATGTTTTTAATTTTCTTATGAACTATGCCATATCTTCACTATTCACTGCTACCTTCAGTAATACTTTAATGGATAACTTTTCAGAAGATGTAAATATTTTAGAAACCAACTCGCCGCATTATTCGAAGGCTTATGTCAAAAAAACTGGCGCTTTACTTCAGCTGGACAGGATTGGGACCTTCCAGAAAGCCTACAAAAATCAGCTTCAGAGATCATCAAGCTAGAAAGTTATTTTATGGTATGACTATAGTTCATTTGTGTCATCTTCCAAATGTTTTAATTTTAAGAAATTTGCAGTGAAACTGACCTAAATGTCCCTTAATTCCTTCAATATTGTATTTAAGACTTTCTACGATACAAATTTTTTGAGCATGAAAAGCAAAATAAAATTTCATTACCTCCCCTCATTTCAAAAAGAGCTAGAGGAGATTTTATCTGATAATGTTAATTTTACCATTGCTTCAAAATCATTCCCCAAGGGGACTTGAGCTTTCAATTTTTTTTTGCGAGGTCTCCAGGACTACCAGGTTCCTGGGTTCTCCGACTGGACCCAGTACTGCGAGCTTATCTGCATCTTGCAGTAAAGGTGTTAACTTGCAGCTGAATTGTTCTCTTTCAGTTAGGTAGGCTTTTTAGGTTTTCTTCACTGTATCACGTACATTACATCTTTGAATCGTAGCTTCTTTACAAGCCCCTGGCTTAGGATACGTTTCTATCTTGGTTCCGTTTAGATAATTATACCTTGCTCCTTCAAGAACCCAACTTTATTATTATTATTATGATTCTCTCATTTTAAGCCTCCCTAGCCAAATCAAAGGCGATCTCAAGAGAAGGAATAATGAATGCCTGGAAATTCTACTACCCTCCTCTGGCTTTCAAGGACTTCACCGCTACAGTAGCGACAGTTCTGAAATCGGTTCCCGACTGGGATGGTGGCCGCTCACGCTCCACTGCATTGGCTGGCATAACGTGAGTTTTGATGTTCTCAACTAGAATAGAAATCTCGTGACTACTAATCGACCTTAAAACGTCAAAAGGAAAGTAAAACTAGATTTTACCATTGATCGAAATGAGACGGAACGTATGTATGTATTTTCTAGTGATGTGCGAGCGAGCACGCCCCCCTACCCTGAGCACTGAGCACCTCAGAGGTCTTATAAGCGGTGAGCTCTTTAGGGCCCGCGCATTTGGTTCGCATCCCCACCTGTAATACATCGTACCAGTAAACATCGCACGTAACCAGCGTATCTCTAATATGTGCGAGCGAGCACGCCCCCCTACCCTGAGCACTGAGCACCTCAGAGGTCTTATAAGCGGTGAGCTCTTTAGGGCCCGCGCATTTGGTTCGCATCCCCACCTGTACTACATCGTTACCAGTAAACTCTGCAGTTCTCCATTGTTATCTCTAACCTCTGTCTGCCTGCATATATTTTTTTGTGATCAGACTCTTTTCACTAAATAATGAAGAAAATAACCTTTACAAAGCATCAATTTTGAATAACGTTAGTCTTCAATTGACGTGCAATGAAATGTAAGGAGATGTTAAATTTCGGCAACTAAAACCAAGACGTCTGTCACTTTCTTTATATACTGTATATTTTTATTTTTACGTTGCTGAATATGTAAAGACTATTGACTGGTCAAGTCACGGCAACTTGATACTCTCCTGAAACTCTAAATTAAATGTGGGCACAATTTGATACAATAGATCACAAGTCCAAGATATTTTTGAAGAGCGAACCTCTAACACAAAATTTTTATTGCTGTAAAGCTCACAAAATTTTAGAATTCTAAATTGCAACCTTTTTTAGTGCAGGAATTGCGCAGAACGCATCAGAAGCATCAGCTGGACCTTCAACTGACACTAGGATAAGCTGCGCACAGAACGCAGCAGAAGCATCTGATGGACCTTCAACTGAAACCTTCAAAAAGCTGCGCGTCTGATAATTCGGCTTCATCTCCCCTCTTCTAATAATCATAAGTGTTCTAGTTATGCCAGCTGTTAAAGAGGAATAAAATGTATATGTTGCTTAAGTGTTCGTTACATGTATTCTACGAGTTCCTATTCATTATTATGCAAAGAGTTCCTATTCATTATTATGCATGGAACCCATATATATGGGTTCCAATAGAAGTTGTATGAAGTTCCAATAGAATATAGTTGTATGGGTTCCAATAGAATATAGTTGTATCATTAGCTGCTAATGATACAACTATATTCTACCATGATCAATTTTACATAACTGTTAACATTACCATACACCACTAAAAACAACTATATTCAGCTAATACAACTATACAACTATATTCTACCACGATCACAGTCGATTATGGTTGTGAATGGTGTTTCATACGGTTCACAATGGTTGAACATGGTTGTGGAGCCAGGCCCTGAAAGGTTGATATAGGTTTTTTATGGAAGGGTATTATAGTTGGTCACGGTCGAGAAAAGCGGACATATCCCTACCATAATGCTCCCCATAAATATTTGAATATGGAGGATATTTCGATATTAAACAAAGATCTAGACCATAATCATCGTTGTTGCATACCATAATTTCTGACTAGGCAGTTGTGTTTGGGAGTAATGCGGCGGTTGCTGCTAAGATTGAGAGGCTCCAAAAAGGATAAAATTAAGTGTTCTTTGAATGCTGCAAAAAGAGAGGTTTGAATCCTGCACAACTCATTGCTAGCAGCATCATGTCATGTGCCTTCAGATTTGGTTAGGAAATTAGCTGAGGGAATCAACACAATTTTACATTGGAAGGCTACTGAATTCAGACTTTTTTGCTGTATATTGACAGTTGTTCTTGACATTCTCCCAAAAAAAAATGCTATATGAATTTTCTCAATTTGAGCCTGTCTATGCGCACACCCTTGACAAACAACCAGCAGCCCAGCCTCCCGAGGGCCCAGGAAATGCTGTTGAGATTTGTTCAATGCGCAAAATAGCTGTATGGAAAAAGCTCTATTTCATATAATGTTCACTCCACCACTCACTTAGAACAGGATTATGAAAAGTTGGGGCTTCTGGATAATGTGTCCAGCTTCAGATTTGAATCATTCCTTGGCCAATACATTAAAGGCAGGCTCTCTCGAAGGAATGAACAGTTGGGACATATTTGTCGTCATGTTTCAGCAGAAAATAGTCGCATGATACAGAACAAAACTTCTGTCAGAAGTGAAATTTTCATCATTATTGGTTCTAAACAGATTAAGAGTGGACCTATTGGTGTGAGAGATAATTGTGTGATGCTTGTTACAGGAGAAATAGGATGCATTATAGAAATAGCAAGTGATTTACATTGTATCACCTTATATGCAAAAGAACTACTTCTTACAAATCCAATTGATTCTCAGCTGGTAGATCATGATTCTGGAAATTTGCAAGAAAGTAGCACCCAGTAAAATTCAAAGGAAAATGATGATGATGATACCCACCGGCAACTTTTTGTTGCAATTTCTTGGTTGCATACGTAGTGTCGTAGTTTCAGCACGACATGAGGTTTATTTAACAGAACCTGTAGCTTCTGTTCGCCTAGCCGTATACCAGGCAGAAGGATAGCGAAACGCACAGCTTAGTTCCTAATCTTGTACTGACTTTTCGATACACAGCTCCTCCTTAAGAGTAGCCGAGCCCGGAGGGTAAACAAAGCCCATCCGGTGCTTGTAAATGCAAGGCGCCCATCGGCTCTTTCGGCGGAGGCCTTATCAAGACATGTGACCCGAACGATATAAGGTATCCGGACCGAACGCATCAAGATCTTCCGAGACACAGAAATCTCAGCCTCCGGAAGTCTTATTAACACAACCAGTTCTTCACTATATAAGAACTTCCCTCCCTTTAGATGAATATATGACAAAGGGAAGGAGGAACTCAACAACCTATTCGTATAACAGGTTTAGTTATTCTACTTGATCTACGAGGTTCATTTTGCACAAGTGAACTGTTTACAGGTTGCAAAGCAGGAGTCTCTGCGGCCCACTACGGATAGATTCCAAACTACTGTGCAACAACTGATTTAAATGTTTCTTCCAGATTACATTTAATGCTAATATTTGAACATGAAAGATATTAACAGCCACTTTACTAACAATAATTCCCTTCAGCCACTTGGGACCGTTTCTTAAATTCAGAGCAAGAACATGATCACCGACATCAAATTGTGTTACATACATAGGCTTAGACCTGGACCCAGAATATTTAGGATGAACTCCATCTCTGGAAGAAACAAATTTACGATTGTTCAGCGCAACAGAGGGAGCAATTTTTGTAACACTATGCGGAATACAATGCCATTGAAATAATGCTTTTGCTAGACTGGATTTGAACGATTCGGAAGAAGAGAGTTTTTTCAACAGGTTTTTAATGACTCTTACCCCGCTCTCAGCTTGACCATGGCTTGCTGGAGAGTAGGGCGGAGGTGTGAGGTGCTCAATGCCGTTGGAAATTAGAAAATCTTCAACGTCTTGAGATGAAAAGTTAGAAGCATTGTCACTTACGAGCACATCACACAACCCGTTTCTGCTGAAAATCATTCTCAAAGCATCGATAGTATCTGACACACTCGTGGATGATACCACTTCGCATCCAATATATTGAGATAATGCATCTACAGAAATGAAAACAATTTTATTCTCGTACAAAAAGTGATCAACATGAATGCGTTCAAAAGGACGGGAAGGAGTGGGCCATTCTACATTTCTAGACTTGGGTATTGCTCTATTTAATTGACATTGGGGACAACATTTTACGATGTCTTCAATAGTTTTGTCCATTCCGGGAAACCAAATAACAGATCTGGCCAACGACTTCATGCCACAAATGCCAGGATGTTCCTGATGAAATGTTTCAAGAACTAAACTACGCAATGACTTGGGAATTAAAACCCTTTCTTTATAAAATATACAACCCTTCATGATGGTCATCTGAGGTAGCAGGTTCTTAAGGAGATCATGCCAGGCCCTTGCCAGGCCCCTGTCGCTCCGACGGTCATTTCTCATGTTTTTGTTGGAAAAGGACCCTTAGGTGATGGACTATTCGGTCCTAAAATTTTATGGCACTACGGACAATAGATCCCCCCAGGGGGGAGGGGGGAAGGGGACCCAAAATTTTCACTGGTATTGATATTTCAATACTAGTGAAATATCAATACCTAAAACCAATATGTCAAATGTTTTCAGAAACTAAGGCCTAAATCAAAAAAATGAATGGAATAAATTGTGTTTCTTTTCAAAGGTTACATATCATAGTCAAATTTCATGAGAATCCGACTGCAAATAAAAAATTCCATATTTTTTGAAAAAAAAATATTTTGAAATCACAATTCTCAGTGTGAATATGAAGTTCTGTATGGAAATTATCGAAATAAAATCAAAACTGCACTCAATTACATAAATTGCTCATTATATTACACTTCAACCAAAACTTTTGTTATGACTTAACCATAAAAAAATAACTTTCAACATTCAAAATCGGACTCATTGAGTTTTGATGCTAGAAGAAAACCAAAGACAGTTTTAGAATCCTTAAAACATTTCTAACAAACTCAAATGTTTTTTTTCAAATCCGAATACTTCAAAAAAATATATAGCTCTAAACCCAAAAAATTTGTTGTTGATTTTAGAAATTTAAAAAAAAATTGAAAAAATTGAAAAAAATTGATTTTGAAAAAAAAACATTTGAGTTTGTTTGAAATGTTCCAGGGATTTTAAAACTCTTTGGTTTTGTTCTAGCATCAAAACTCGAGGACGGGTCCCATTTCAAATTATCAATAATGTCACGAGAAGGCTGTCTGCCTCGTCTCTCATTAATTTACACTAATGAGAAGACCGAATGCTCGCTTGAGGGGTTGGCATACCTCAATAAAATGCACAGGAAACACAAGGAAAATTTATGGGCAAGCCCAAAACAAATCAACACTACTACAAAATGTGTATACTAAAATTGGGCAGTACTCACCGATGTACGTTGAACTCGACTTACTCAATGCGCGTTTTTCAGAGCGCATCAGTTATGATGAGGGGCTGCTTGCTACTAAATTTGGGGGGGGGACTTTATACACGTGAAAATTCACTTAATTTATAATTTACGGCAATACATCATACAGAACATCGATAAACGCACGCAATGTATGGCATTAGAACTGGTGTAAATTGAGTAATGGTATTCTAGAGATTTCATGTGTTAAAAAGCTTACATAACAGAATGACAATAAATGCTACCGCTGGCCAGCATATCCCCGTACGTTAATCACACAGGTCCTGATACATGAGCCCTACAACATGTTCATATTCTAACAGTGCTGGAGGTGGTGTCACTTCAAACATACATTCATTAAACAACACAGCTTCAGTTCCAACTTTTGCCTTATGCACAGCTCAAAATGTCTATTGCTGATATCACACTGCTCGTCCCGCTTCGTTATCTTGACCCATGATCTCCCTTTCTTCCAAGCCGATGACAAAAAAAAAACCTCCCCGCCTGCACGATGAAAATTAAATACTCATTACTTCTAGTCGTGCTAATGAAGTTCCCTTAAATATTCCAATCTTCACTTCAACAAAAGGCCACACACTTTTATCATATCTATTTCAAAATATTTTCTCCAGAGGTAATTACATCACTCTTACCCTCCCCACTTAATGTGGCATCTTCAGAATGATTTCCCCGCTTTAGCCAGGTCTGCAATTTACCCTCTGTGGAAAAACGGAGACTATTTTATTAAGCGAAATTTTTGATAAGTTTAACTCCCTGTGTTGATATCTATGTCACATATTTTCAGGGTAATTTTCAACACCTCCTATTTTTAACACGTACTATATCCGACGATCGCCGACGCAAGACTAAATTTTTCTCATCAGCTCTACCCACTTGTTCGCGAGAAAGCGGTGTTCTAGTTCACGCATGGCCAATCACACACTTAGAAGCTTCTACGTCATGTTCGAATGCCCTTCTTGTTTCGCAGCTAAAGCCTCATTCGTGTTCCTTAGCTTCAACTACTTTCCCACCATATTGATGTCGTGGTATTGGCCTAGAGCCTTCTGACGTAACTTAGCAGCCTCCTCCCTCTCGAGGGTTTGCAGGACCGCCGATCTCAACGTTAGCCCTCCGACTATTTCTGAGAGTTTCCTTTTCACGCTCAAGTGCTTGCCATAAATCTGTCGAGCACTGTGTATGGAGTTTGAGATTGTGCCATTAACCCACACAGCATGCGGTACCCGCCGAGGGCCAGCAGACTGCTTGTATAGCCAAAAATCTTGAGAACATAATATACACAGCTATCGCCTGGACCAAGGCGTCAGCACTTTCGAACGTCTTAGTGCTCAACCGTTGAGATTGTTATTTCTCCCCTCTCGATAGAGTTACACACTCCCTGCCTGAAACAACACACCCTTTCTGAAACAACACATCCTTTATGGGCTCACCACACACACCCGTCCAGACATTCTGGCTTGTAACACACACAAATGTTGAAGAGACTACACCTCCGCACCGCTGGAATTTTAATCAACAAAAATAAAATTTTATAACACATAATTATAATTTCCCTAAATTCTAAAAAACGCAGAATGAAATCATAATTACCATTTTCCTAAATTCTCATGTTTTAATTCGTTAAATCATTCGCTAAATTGATTATTCTCGACATGACCCCAAAACACAAGAGCACCAATCAGTTAGCACAATATTAGTTAAATTTCCAAAATTAAATCTTTCCCAACAATAAAAATATACCAAAAAACTCATTTTTCGTCAAAAAAACTAAGGCCTAAATCGAAAAAATGACTGGAGTAGAAAAAGGTTTACTTTCACAAAATACATATACTGGATAATTTTCAAATGAATCGGACGAAAAAAGTTGAAAAACCGGGATGATCTCCTTAAATTCAGAAAAATTGGGATTAGGTTTAGGAGGCATGCCAAACTTTATGTATTGTTTAAATTGGCATAGTTCGCCATCCATTTCAGTATGAGTTTTTATATTTTCACACGTGACAGGAGTTTTATCGAGAGAGTTAACTGAAAAAATCATTTTTTACGGTTCTATTTCTTTTACAGTTGTGTGTAGGGGAAACCTACGGAGACAATAGCTATTTACGTTGCATTTACCTTTCGAATAGCTGAAAACGTAGTCAAACTGGGAAAGTCTGAGAGCCCATCTTTGAATTCGAGCGGAACAGTTGAGAGGTACACCCTTCTTATGTGCAAAAAGTTTATAAAGAGGTTTTTGATCATTATGGATAACCAAGTAGAAATTTCTTGAATTTCTCAACTCCAAACACAACACTAAAGCTCTCCCTTTCGATGTTAGAATAGTCTTGTTCTGCATTATTTAGAGATCTTGAAGCAAATTGAACAGGACACCAATCATGAGAAGGACCAATGCGTTGCATGAGTGTGGCAGGCAGCGACTCCATATCCCGAACTGTTAGTTTCAAGAAGAGTTTCATGGTTGGGATCAAACAATTTTAGAGGTTTATGCGAACGAAAGATGTCTTTGATTATCTGGACACTGTTATCCTGTTCTGGAGTCCACTGGAACTGTACATGTTTCTTAAGCAGCGAATACAGAGGATGCATGACATTAGAAAAGTTGGGTACAAAACGACTAAAGAAATTACACAACCCAATGAAGGCTTGCAACTGTTTGAAGTTTTTAGGAACAGGAGCATTGAGAATAGCGTCTACTTTTTCAGCGTTAGGGTGGACACCTTCGTTAACGAAAACGTACCCTAGATATGACGCACGATCAGTTAGAAAGGCACATTTAGACAGATTTAAGCGAATTCCAGCATTTTTGAGGACAGGCAAGACTTTGTCAAGAACTTCCAAATGAGCATCATAGGAAGAGATCAATATGAGTAGGTCATCCTGGTATACAATGATGTTATCGATGCTAGAAAGAGTCCTATTCATGAACGCTTGAAAAATGCCGGGGCTTGCCCGTAATCCATAAGGGAAGTAATTGTACATCAATAGACCTTCTGAGGTGTTAATGGTCGTAACCTTCTTTGATTCTTCGTCCAACGGAATTTGCAGAAACGTGTTAGACAAGTCAATTTTTGAGAAGAACTTCGCGTCTCCGACTTGAGAAATTACATCATCAATAACAGGTAGTACAGATTGAACGGGATTCAGAAATTGTTAATGGAGGCTGAAAAGTCTACACAGATTCTCACACAGCCGTCAGACTTTAGAACATTAACGGTAGGCGATGCCCATTGGCTATCGTACACTTTAGCAATTTTGTCCATACTCTGCAAGCGCTCCAGTTCGGTTTTGACAGAGTCTCTTAGTCTTACAGGAACAGGGCGTGCTTAACAAAATACAGGAACTGCATTAGGCAACACATCAAGATGAACTGTTTCTCTAACGTTAGACTGGAATCAGATGACAAGTATGAATCGTATTTCAAAGACAAGCTTCTCGGCAAACTATGGCAATCCGTTTTATTTATGTGTCGTCTTTATCAGGAATGACAACGTTTACGTTGAGTTTAAAACAAATATCTCGGCCAAGTAAGCTGATTCTATCATTTTCCACAATAAGAAACTTATGATCAAAACTACCGTTTTTATAACTAATGATTACTGAAGATTGACAAAGTAAATTTACAGAGCCACCACTGCATCCGAGCACTTTGCTACACGTAGGATTTATGACTGCACCAACAGCATGTGCATCTCTTATACGTACAGTCGAGACTGCACTGGCGTTGCCTAAGAAAAACTGAATAGGTTTACCATTTATTTTGCATGTTAACTTAGTAGGCTCTTTTTAACGGGAATTACAGTGGTGTTTACTCTAAAAAATTAGAATCATTTAAGGGATAATCAGAAAATTCATGTACAGAATTACCGTCACCACTGTCGTTCCTAGGTTTTTGTAGAACGACTTCGTTTTTCTGCTGTAGAGGCTCCCGTGAACTCTTCATTACACATCTTCTCTTCCGACGTTGCAATGACAACCGCTCCTCTCCGGCTGCACCGCGTAAGAGCGAACTGCATCAAATTTTCCTCGTGTAGGTCCTGCTGGAGAAGGCCGTGCTGCCGTCGTAGATTTGCAGACTTTGAAAATGTGGCCTATTTTTTCACATTTTTGGCATTTCAGATTCAAAGCATAACAATTCTTTGCAAGGTGCTTCTGCCTGGTTCCGCAGCGAATGCATATGTAGTTCGGCGGTAGTTTTTCTGTTGTGAAAAACGATGAAGATGAATCCTCACGAATGTGAGGATTCATTTTCTACATTTCTCTTGATACATTTCTCTTGAGCGTCGGAGCTTAATTGTTCGATGAGTTTTGCATGTTCAACGCATTCCTTGAAGGACTTGCTGTCACACTTCTGTAGGACCGCGCTGAGAACTGGCGCTGAATGTAGACCGGCCACGAAAGCATCTCTCGAGAGACGATCGCGACTACAATTTTCGTAGTTGCACGCCGATGCTAAGTCATTTAACGTTTTAGCATAACTTTCTATGGATTCATTAACACTTTGCTTTCTGTTTAGAAATGTAACAGATGCGCCAACCAAATTTTTGTATTAACTTTTCTTCAAGTTCCTCATATGTTGCATCAGTGAGTAACGTAGGTTTAATTCTTCATTGTAGATCAGTACTTATGTTTACAGGCAATGCTTCAATTGAAATACTAGCTTTATACCGCCATTATTTCCCGCTTTCTGAAGAGCGTCTGCACATTGCACTTAAAACGTTGTAGGAATTCACTCAATGTTTCCACTTCAACATCGAATGGAAGACAGCTAACTGTAGAACACGCCATCCTAATTTCAGAGCACTTGTAAAGTTCAAATTAACTTAGGAGATTCGAAGTTCTCGTCGCCAATTGTAGTATCGTAGTTTCAGCACGACATGAGGTTTATTTAACAGAACCTGTAGCTTCTGTTTGCCTAGCCGTATACCAGACAGAAGGATAGCGAAACGCACAACTTAGTTCCTAATCTTGTACTGACTTATCGATACACAGCTCCTCCTTAAGAGTAGCCGAGCCTGGAGGGTAAACAAAGCCCATCCGGTGCTTGTAAATGCAAGGCGCCCATCGGCTCTTCCAGCGGAGGCCCTATCAAGACATGTGACCCGAACGCTTTAAGGTATCCGGGCCGAGCGCATCAAGATCTTCCGAGACACATAAATCTTAGCCTCCGGAAGTCTTATTAACACAACCAGTACTTCACTATATAACACATACATCTTGATTTTTTTTCTGTCAGATCTCCTCAGAAGTATGCAATAATTTTATCAAAAGATAGCGCACCCATGAGAGGGCCTGAGCTAATGGTTAGGTAGGCCTTCTTTTTGATAAAAATAGAAGTTTTTATTGTATTAAGGACAACCTTTTTCAGCTCACTGTTATTGTTGCATTGAGTTCTGACCACTTCCTTTTTCAACCTTTTTCTAGATTGAACTTCCTTCCTGACTTGCTGTTTTATGATGCCCTCGCAAGGTATCGTGTGTGGTGACGCGTGTTGTCATGCAAGTATGCCCTAGGTGCCAACACACTTTGTCTATAGATTCTTCATGTAGGCGTCTGTTCTAAATGGTCTCTTCATTATCCTCTCCTCCTTAATATAACTCTGTAGATTTGGAGGCTTAAATTGCCTTTTGTGTATACCCCTCAGAGGGATACAACTATTGTATATATGAAAATTAGCGCTCCCAGGGGGATTATGTGAGGGCCCAAGCTAAAGGTTAGGTAGGCTCTCTTTTTGCTGGAATAGAATAAGTGTTTCCTTTGTTACATCTTTTTTCGGTTCTCTGCTGTCCTATTTTTCAGCACCTACTACTTTCTTCTTCAACTTTTTCTTGTTTCATGAACTTCTTTCTTAGCTTACTGTTTCTATGTATCATGTACATAGATTCCGCGTTCCCTCAACTCTGTACTAAATGATGCCTTCATCCTTCCTCTCCTTGAACATCTTCGTCATGGAAAATGAAGGCTAAAACTTTCTTATATAATAATAATTATTATAATAATCATAATAAAAATAATTATCTATACTAAAATAAGAGCCGCGTCCGTCCGTCGGTCGGTCGGTCTGTTTCTCCGAAGCCAGCCGCAAGTGTGTGATGAGCGTATCTGTAAAACCAGCTCCAGCCCTTCCTGTGTATATTTTGACGGGCAGTGTTCACGCGGCCTTATCAACTCTCGAGAAATTATATTTTTAAATTTCTTAGGGCCTTTCTCTCATTTCGCCCTCTTTTTCATTTCACACGGGGGTGGACTAGTAGTAATAATAATAACTTCTGTGAATGATAATAATGGTGATTTTTCTGCATTATTCTTTTAAGAAATATGAATACGATATTGTAACACATGTGTTACAGAATGGTGCATAAATGTTTTCTTTGTACAAGTGTGTATTGACGTCACAATGAATTATGTATTTTCACAATATTAATAGGTGTAATAGAATGCTAACTTTCGGACAAAATAATACCAATATGGTCTTTGCAGCGCTTTGTATCAGTGCTAACAAGAATTGAGAAAAACGCTTTTGATGACCAAAACTATGAATTTATAATGAAAAATTGCTTGGTGTAAATATGTATCATTGCGGAAAAAATAGCACCTTCGGGACTTAGCACTCCTACAGGGTCCGAGAGAGATGTGCAGTTAGGTCATTTTACATTGTAATTAGGTATTGTTTTACCATTTCATGATGGATATTTTTCATTCTCATTTGGCTGTTGATGTTGGCTTGTTTAACTGTTTTCAACTATTCTCTTTTTGAAATGTTTTCACTATTTGTAGTTATGTGCATTGAGTCCTGTGCAACAGAACACCCTATCTGTATCACTTGAGGGTATAGTTCATTGTAAATACTTTTTGGTAGATAATTACGCTAGCTAATTGTGCCCTAGTTTTTTTTCTCTAAAACCTTATTAGTAATGCAAGGAAATTTCTTTGTGCTATTCTTTGCCTTTATTTTCCATTTGGTTCTCTAATAAACGAAATATTTTTCAGTGTTTGAACATGTTATATGAAATGCTGTTTAGCATCCAACCAATAAACAGGCACATTCAGTCAATTTTAACTGCCTATTTACGTAGTTTATGCATGATGCATTTCATTTGCGAAAAAATTTTTGCTGGATCAATGGTCACCCAGCTGAGGTAAATCTTACATAGTAAATCTAATTTCACTTGTTATGTTCTTTAATGGTATTCAAAATTTTCCCTGGAGGCAAATCATTCCTATAATGTCTAAAAATTTGAGAGATCTGTGTCACGAAACGATGCTGGTTAAGCACGTAACGTAGGGGGAATTGAAACCCCCGATAGTCAGGGGAAAGAAAAATATAGATATGAAATACACAGTAAGAGAGTTGGACAGAAAAAGGTAGGAAATCAACAGTGTTTACTTGGTGTGTACCTCGCAAATACCCAGCTGACAAACATGGGGAGAATAACAAACCTTGAAAGATTAATATGGGTTTTATTTTAATAAACTCGTGGATAAAGGCACAGGGAAATATATGATCGCAATAATGAAATGCGCACCAGTGCACTCATGCAAGATGCTCATGACCTGTGACATGACAATTCCATCCGGCACAATGAGATAGCTACACCTTAGCTGCATAGATCGACAACGTGCGATTCGTGTCATAATGAATGGGCCAACAACATGAGCATGAAATAAACGGGGTAAAATGTAATATATAACATCAAAATCTTGCTTACCACAAGGTTTTCAAAATTCAAGTATAACACTCTGCATCACGTACTACCTGAACTCTTGCTTTGTGACCAAAACACATTCTCCTGCTAAGTGCACAACACCACAGGGAAACCACAATTTAATTTTATAATTAGCGCGCCCAACATTGACTCAACACCTAATCCAGAAAAAGGACCATACACGAAAATTAGCGCGTTGAATTTGAACCCACTGCTTTCCCCTACTACTTGACTTGCAATTCACTGTATGCATAATTTTCAGAGTCCTCAACCAGTCATTTCGTGCTAACACTTTCTTGCAACATGTAGATTTCGATGACCTAAAACACTTCCAATATTGCTTGAAGAATTCGTACGTAGAGTTGATCAGCCCGTTTTTGTGGTTTTTCGAGCCTCTGCTTCGGCGACGACATTGCTGCGCGACGTCCAGCCTCAGACCGGCCATCTTCGGCGGTTCGCCATTGCGGTGGGCGCTGATCTCACTTAGCGCTCTAGTTTGATCGCCGTTCGTTTGAGCCGAAGGAAGGAGCTTGATTTCTGAAGATCTCTTCGTTGCTTCGCATCGCTGCAAACTTCGTCACTGTGCAGCTATTTTTTGCATGTAGGAGCCATTTACAAGCTGGGTGTTGAAGTTGAACACACTTAGAATGTTTTCCAGGGAAGTAGTTACGTAGCTGTCCTTAACGTCCATTGCCGCTCCACTGATAGGCTTCAAACGGATTGCTTTGACACGTCAGCATCTCGACTATCGCTGGATTACAACACTATCCTCTTCAAACTTCGATGTTCACTTTGCTCAGATGTTAATTTGCTGTTTGTGTGGAATGCATGTCGGCGGCGTGCCGACATGCTATGCTCGCCAGCCCTCAGATTACGTGTACTTCCTCACACGAACTCGAAACAAAAGGCCTCACGACTTCTCCTGTCCGCTGCTTATATCTCCCTCGCTTGTTTCCTTCCAGAATTTTCTCGAACCTTCCCAGCTACAGAGAAAGTTACTCAATTCTGATTCGTTGGACGCTTGCAGGTTCTGAAGTTTCGACTTCTCATTGGTTCGCGCTCGACACCCCAAACACATGATCCCTTAAGGCCCCGAAACACTGGGATAAAATCGCGGTGATAACCGCCAGCAAGCCTCTCAATGTGCCTCCCATCCCTGCACACCAGCCAGTTGGCAGAGTGGCCAACGAGCTTTCAGCGGTCCGAGCATGTCTATATTAGGACGGTCGTCACTGCGACGAGCAGTACCGTTTTGAACGTTGACGGGAGAGGTGCACGGCCATGTCTTGCTCCGCAATTGAGTAGACAAAACTCGAACGCTGAATTCTATAGACGCATTTAAAAAATTCGACTGCTTGCAGAATGTGATGAGCAGCGCTTACAAAAGGCTAAAGCACAGCGCAACGTGGGCTTTGGTTTAATCCTGCGCTCCATACGGCTGGTCGCAATCGCGCACCTACCCGTTCGACACGCTAAGGCAGACTGACGCCTTGCATTGCATTCCGCGGTGCTTCATCGTGTGTGCTGAGTTTATCATGTCGCCAGTTCTCACTTCAACTGGCGGACGGAACCACTGCCGCAATTTCTCGAGTCATGAACGCCAGTGTATCGGGGCCTTTAGAGGGCACACCATTGGTGTAGCTGGTGCCGCTCTCTGGCAAGCCTTACTCCTTCTTCTTTCGAATCTGCCCTCGCTCCCCAGCTCAGCCAAAACCTCTGCCTTCTGATCCAAAGCCTAAGTCTGTGTGTGCGTACGTGTATCGATGTGCGTGTGTGTGTGACTGCGTGTGTCCCGTGGCTGCCCCTCGCCCGGTGCAAGGCTGCGCAGCACCGGGCGCTTGTCTTAACGGTCTGACATTCCAATGCCCCAGAAAACACAAGTGTATTTCCCCAAAGTGAAGTATTTCCCCGAGTGAAGTATTTCCATACATCTGTCAAGAATACTATATATATAATGTACATGAGCGTTGAAAGGGAACTCTGTACACCTGAAAAGATATAACTGTATATTAAGAAAAAATAAAGTATGATTTATTTTATCGGTTTATTTCTTGATGAATAGATATATAAAGAATAATATATACGTAAAAGGTTTTGTGTAATTCGATGGACATATTTTAACCAAATAGGGAAAAACGCAAAATAAAACGAATTTCATTCGTGACAAAACCTCAAGACTTCTTTGTTTTCGAGAAATGATGACCTGAAATAATTTTAAATTCCTGTAAGAATAGGCTTGTCGTACGGCAAACGAATAAAATCTAACTTCTTTGCGCTCTTCAGGCTATTCCTACGGGAATCTATAATTATACTGTGGTGTTCTCCCTCAGGCTGCTTTACACTCCGGGCAGACTTGTGAATATCTATTGACTTGTGAATATCGATAGACTTGTGAAATATCTTTGCCCGAAGTGAGTGCCTGAGGTGCAAACGAACCGGCAAGGTGAGGAAAACACAACTGGAATAAACGCCCTATTATTATGAAGATCGCCGACAATAATGGCACAAGGGAATATTACAGTCGAGTAATACAGTGACAGATGACGTCTTGGCGGACCGACGGTTGTCGGGGAGATGCTGCGTGGTTGAGGGGCGAGAGCAGACCGGTGAGGCTGCTGCGGTCCGAGGGTCTCCGACCAAGGAGTACCAGAGGCGGTAGCGGGGAACTGGTGCGTCTAGCAAGTTACAAGACGTGGCGGCTGACTGTCGAGGAGGCGGTGAAGCCGACGGGTGAGGTGCTGGCGGAGCGTCGAGACTTAGTATGAGTATCAGGGACGCTGAGAGTGTACTGAGCTCCGCTGGCTGCGCGGCTGTTTATATAGGCCTCGCTGGAGGTTGACTCTACCCGTCCGGGTCCCTGATTGGCGGGAACGCCTGTTTACTTTCACGTCGGACCGCGCGGTGTATTTGCCTCAAACACTGGAGTTGCGTGTGGTCTCATCTCCAACCATGAAGCGTGCGAAGGTTGTGGTGGTGTGTGTTCATACCACCACAGGTGCCACCCCGTTGTTTTTTTTTAAGTTTCCGAGTATCTTAGTGGAGGTTTGATTCTTCTTCCGTATTTAGTTACGATTCCTTGTTCTGGAGCCACCACTGCCTGGGGGAAGGGAATTCCTTCGTAGACATCGTGTACTTTTGCGCTTGTTGGTTCCACGTGCTCCGTTTTTGTTTCGCTGCTGTCGGGTAGGTGCGCTGCTTTCACCCTGTCAATCGTTATATTGGTAGGTTTCCCTCGTATGTCTAAGGTGAAGTACTTCGGGGTCCTTTCTAGAACGCGAAAAGGGCCATCGTACGGTCTCTGCAATGATTTTCTGACCCCTCCATGTTTAACGAAAACGTTGGTTGCCGTTAGCAGGGCGTTTGGGACATTGATGTCTGTAGGCCCCTGCTGCCTTGGGAGTACTGGCTGTAATCGTGTCATTGTTTCTTGTAGCCTTTGCAGGAATTCTCCCGCTGGGAGAGTTTCGTTCTTCATTGCAGGTAGTTCTCCGGTGAGGCGTAACGTCTGCCCGTACACCATTTCTGCCGGCGAAACGTTGGCGTCTGAGTGTGGTGTGGCTCTGATGTTAAGAAGTATGAGGGGCAAAGCGTCCACCCAGTTCGCGTCGGTCACAGTAGCTTTCAGGGCTTCTTTCAACCGTCGATGTAGTCTTTCCACTAAGCCATTGCTTTGTGGATGGTAGGCTGTAGTCCGGTGTCGCTTTGTGCCCAAAGCTGCTAGGAGGTTCCTCCACAGAGTTGATTCGAACTGTACTCCTTGGTCCGTGATGATCGTAGTCGGAACTCCAAACGAAGACACCCAACCCTGGAGAAAGGCGCGGGCAGACGTTTCTGCCGTACAATCCATCATTGGTATAGCCGTGCACCATCTTGTGAAACGATCGATGCACGTAAGAAGGTACCGGTAATTCTGCGATACGGGCAGCGGTCCGACGATGTCCACGTGTATGGTTTGGAATCGTTCATTTGGAACTGGCATTTTTCCAAGTGGGCTCTTGACGTGCTTCGTAATCTTGCTCGATTGGCACGGAATACATTCTCGTGTCCACTTGCCGACATCTTTGTTGAGGCCGGGCCAGATTACTCGTTGTCTCAGGAGATCTCGCGTAGCTTGAATTCCGGGGTGACTGGCTCCGTGAAAATGCGTGAATATTGTTTTTCGGCAACTCTTGGGGATGTACGGCCTCTCCTGGCCGGTGGACACGTCGCACCACAGGGGTATTTTGTCGCCGTGTGTATTGATAGGTCGTATCTTCAGAGCACTCATCGACGCTGGATTCAGGAGCTCTTCTAATTCTGGATCTTCATTCTGTTCCTTCATTATTTCCTCGTAGTCGATTGAAGGTTCTTTTGGCAGGATTGCTGACACCATACGCGATAGCGCGTCTGCTACAGTGTTGGTGGTGCCACTGATGTGGTTGATCTCACAGTCGAACTGCGAGAGATATGACAGTTGCCTGGCCACGCGTGGATTGCTGCCCTCCGTAGATTTGTGAAGAGCGAAGCAGAGTGGTCGGTGATCCGTTTTGATCTCAAAACTCCGGCCCTCCAAGAAATGTTCAAAGTGTTGGACTGCTAAGAAGATGGCCATTAACTCCCGGTCGTAGGTGCTGTATTTGCGTTGCGTGTCGTCCAACTTCTTTGAAAAGAAGGCTACTGGTAGTTGCTCTCCTTCGATTTCCTGTTGCAATACGGCCCCCACCGCGGTGGCAGAGGCGTCCGTAACTAGGATTGTCCTGCCTTCTGGAGCCGGGTGCGCTAACATGGTGAGCTGGGAAATCTCGTTCTTCAATCTCACAAAAGCTGCGTCTTGTTCCGGGGTCCAATTGATGATTTTCTTTGAGTTCTGTGAGTAGCCTTTCGTTAGTTCGGTGAGAGATTGCATTTTTTCTGCCGCAGCTGGGAGAAATCGATGATAGTAATTGACGATTCCCAGAAACTGTCTTAGTTTTTTTATCGTCGATGGTCGCGGGAAGTTGCAGATGGCTTCTATTTTCTGTGGAAGTGGCGAGATCCCCCGAGCAGACACTCTATGCCCGAGGAAGTCTAGTTCGGGCACTCCAAAAATGCATTTTGCTGGGTGCACTTGTAGTCCCTCTTCTCGCAGACGACGGAACAGTTGCCTTAAGTGATCTTTATGCTCCTTGGCGGACGAACATGCTATCAGCACGTCATCTATACACGCCGTGACAAAATCCATGTCTCTGGTGATCGCATCGATGTAGCGCTGGAACGTTTGAGCAGCATTCCGGAGTCCGAAAGACATTACAGTGTACTCGTACAAGCCGAACGGTGTGGTGATGGCCGTTTTCTGGATGTCTTCAGCTTTCACCGGTATCTGGTGATAGGCCTTTACGAGGTCGATTTTTGAGAAAATTGTCTTCTTGTGCAGCTTGTAGTGGAAGTCTTGGCTGTGTGGAATGGGGTAACGATCGGGCTTCGTAACTGCGTTTAGTCGCCTGTAGTCCCCGCAGATTCTCCAAGCCCCGGGTTCGGACGACTTAGGGACCATATGCATAGGAGACGCCCAGGCGCTTTTTGACGGTCTGATGATGCCTTGATCTAACATCTTTTTGAACTCGTCCCGTGCTGCTTCGAGTTTTTCTGGAGGGAGTCTCCGCGGTTTCGCGTACACCGGGGGGCCGACCGTTTCGATGTGATGCTCTACATCTTTTCTTCCTGGTTGCGGAGTGCGTTCGTGTGAAGCCATTATCTCGGGGAACTCCTTACAAAGGTCGTTGAACTCCGGCGATGCTTGATGATCGATCCTGTGAATTTTTGCGCTGCTCAAGTTTGCTCGCTCACAAGGAATTTCTGTTTGTGTAGTTTGGATGTACAATCTTGCATTTGCTGCGTCGACGTTGATTTTGTTCGCGTGTAGGAAATCAATTCCTATGATGGGTTGACCGACATCGGCCACCACAAAATCCCATCTTACGAACAATTGAGGGGCGAGCTGGATGTTCCTTCCTGCCGTTCCGTATGAAGCTATTGGAGTATTGTTGGCTGCTAGCAAATCGTAGGACGGAGGTCTGGTTGAACTTTTTCCGTCGGGAGGGATTAAACTGACCGCCGAGCCAGTATCGACCAGATATCGGACGTTGTTCGCGTCTTTAACGTACAACAGCTCGCCTGCTCTTGCCTGCGCGAAAGATGGGGCGCCTACCATCCTCCGCGGCCGTCGTTTCCCGCAAGGCTGCACGGTTGCGTGCACTTTCTTGCACGATCGCCGAAGGTACGGTGGTAGTAGCAGTAAACTTGTTCCAGCCTGCTTCCTTTGTTAGCGTTTTGGACGTTTCTGGGCGCCGGGGCTTGATTCCGCCATTTGTCTGCTTGGTGGACATTTTCTTGCGGGCGTAACGCCCTTCCTAACATTTCTTTGAGTTCTGCTATCTCCTTTATAGCTGCGTCGAATTCGGCTCTTGACACTGTCGGAGACGGTGATGGCTTGACAGCGTTAACGGTGAGGGGCTCGGCAGTTGAGGACCGACACGCGGATTGCCTTGCTGTGACTTGATCGGCAATCTCCCAGTACTCTTCGTCCGTTTTTCCTCTTCCTAAAGCTTCAATCAGTGGCTGTGCTTCCACTGGCAATTTTGAAAGGTGCATCGAGCGGATGACTGACGGGGGTAGCGGAGCTTGTCTACAGTTGTTGAGACGCGTCATTTCCAGGAGCAACTCGGAAGGCGTATTGTCTCCCAGCGTTATTTTAACGATGGCGTTGTAGTTTGTTTCTTCGTCGTGACGCACGAAACGTTGCGTCAACGCCGCCTTTAATGCGTCGTATTTACCGTTTGCCGGGGGGTTCAGTAGTGTCTCTTGTACTCCGGATACAATGTGCGTGGGTAGTCCTCCCAGGAGCGCCCCGAACTTCGAAGCGTCGTCCAGGTTCGGGATTTGCGCGAGAAAAACATCGCAGTGAAGGAGCCATCCCTTGATGTCACCACTGAAGGCGGGTAGCCGGACATCTCTCCCAGCCATGCTTCCACCTGCCGGTCACTCTGGGGTCACCAGTGTGGTGGTGTTCTCCCTCAGGCTGCTTTACACTCCGGGCAGACTTGTGAATATCTATTGACTTGTGAATATCGATAGACTTGTGAAATATCTTTGCCCGAAGTGAGTGCCTGAGGTGCAAACGAACCGGCAAGGTGAGGAAAACACAACTGGAATAAACGCCGTATTATTATGAAGATCGCCGACAATAATGGCACAAGGGAATATTACAGTCGAGTAATACAGTGACAGATGACGTCTTGGCGCACCGACGGTTGTCGGGGAGATGCTGCGTGGTTGAGGGGCGAGAGCAGACCGGTGAGGCTGCTGCGGTCCGAGGGTCTCCGACCAAGGAGTACCAGAGGCGGTAGCGGGGAACTGGTGCGTCTAGCAAGTAACAAGACGTGGCGGCTGACTGTCGAGGAGGCGGTGAAGCCGACGGGTGAGGTGCTGGCGGAGCGTCGAGACTTAGTGTGAGTATCAGGGACGCTGAGAGTGTACTGAGCTCCGCTGGCTGCGCGGCTGTTTATATAGGCCTCGCTGGAGGTTGACTCTACCCGTCCGGGTCCCTGATTGGCGGGAACGCCTGTTTACTTTCACGTCGGACCGCGCGGTGTATTTGCCTCAAACACTGGAGTTGCGTGTGGTCTCATCTCCAACCATGAAGCGTGCGAAGGTTGTGGTGGTGTGTGTTCATACCACCACAATACCAGGTCATTATTTCTCAAAAACGAAGAAGTTTTGAGGTTTTTGTTACTCGTGAAAATCGTTTTATTTTGCGTTTTTCTGAATATGGTTAAAATATGAGCATCGCATCACACAACACCCTGTCTAAACCGTGTGTCCCACAAAAATGTCCCCGACCTTTTAATTGAGTATATCTCCGCTTTAAAATACCATATATAAAATGTCTTTTTTTCACAATGCAACAAATTATGTTCCCTTTTCGAATAATTCAAGTTTTTGAAAATCGTTTAACAACCACTTTACAGTGATCGATTTACTGAAACAGGTGGAAAAACTAATTGTTTAAAGGAAAAGTTTTCAAAAAACATTGGTGTTCTTCATTTTCCAATACCTACTGTTAAAAATAATTTCACATTTATGTATCTTACCTACCACCAAGTATTTAAACCCACGGAGAGTTTACTTACTTTCTTATTTCATCATTTGAAGACACCTAAAATGCAGCTCACATCGTATCTGCAGATCAAAGAATTTCCATCGTATTAGTATATGAAGCAACGACAAACTGTGAAAAAGTTAGAGGAGCATTTAATTTTCTTTCTAATTTTCAAACCGTGGGATTCACAGTTTTCTTATCGCTCGAGTTCCTTTCCGGGAATTCTTATTAATTACTTTTCGAATTTTTTCAATTTTTGGTTGCTTCATATTCCGATTGGTGAAAATTCTTTGATCGCTAGTGAGCTGCATCTTAGGTGTCTTCAGATGATGAAATAAGGGAGTAAATAACCTCTCAGAGTGGCGTTTGAATACTTAGTGGTATTTAGGATACATCATTGTGAAATTATTTTTAACAGTAGGTATTAATGCATGGAGAAGAACACCAGTGTTGTTGTTTTTAAAACCTTTTCTATGAACAATTAGTTTTTCTACATCTTTCAGTAAATTGATCACTGTAAAGTGGTTACTAAACCATTTTAAAAAAAATAGACTATTTGAAACGGAAACAAAATTTGCTCCATTGTGAAAAAAAGACATTTCATATATGTTAATTTAAAGAGGGTAAACTAAATACCGCGGGACATTTTTGTGGGACACTGAATATAATGTAGACTCTCCTCAGAGGGATACAACTATTGTATCTATGGGAACTAGCGCTCCCAGGGAGGAAAATATGAGGGTCCGAGCTAAGAGTTAGGTAGGCCTTCTTTTTGTTGAAAAAAAATGTTTTTGTTATGTTAAGGTCCCCTATTTTCGGTTCCCTGCTGTCCTATTTTTTTAGCACCTACTACTTTTTTCAACTTCGAACGTGTTTCATGAACTTTTTTCTCAACTTACGGTTTTTATACCCTTTCTGCTCAGATTCCGCGTTCCCTTGAAACGTTGACTACGTTCGTGCGATTGCTACGGTTGGTTCTGTTAGGCTGTAAGTAGCAGAATTGAGAAATCGACTGTACTACTAAAATCCATTCTTGTCCTTTATAAAAAGTGTGAAAAATATAGTGTAGGATAATTTTTACCTGGTAGTCTAAAATCAATTCTGAAAAAGGAATAAAATTATGGAAATGCTATTCATTTAGGCCGGTATCCAAATGAGCAGTTTACCTAGTGGTACACGTACCTGTATGTCCCGAAACGTAGTCCACGTGTTGCCTCCATACTATTTGTTGCCTTCCTTTTCCTATCTTTGGATCGCATTTGTTGCGGATAGGGAGGCTTAAACTAACCAATAATCTAATCCAGTGTTTCCCAAACTTTTTGGGCAAGACATTTTTCAACAATGCCCCACTTATGTTAAATTTATCCTTCTCACATTTCATTACCTGAAACACAGTATTTTAAATTAAAATAATTACAAATATTTAGGAGTTACCTTTTGAGGAGTTACCTTTTCTGATGAGATCGATGAGTTTGGTGTTTTTTGACCAATTCATCTGTTCTTGGTTCAATGCTCCTGAGAACTGGTCTTAAATCTTTCCTTTTGTACTATCTGGAGTTGATTTCTTTGTTTACTGAGAAGCTGCGTAACTGCAATAGATCCACGTTCAGCTATGAATGAAGAAGAAAAAGTTAGGAAATGAAGTTTTACTACCTCCCACATCATCGGATACATTTCAGGAATTTCACTTTCCATCCAGAATTCATGGTTTGATTTTTTAAAAAGAGGTTTCTATTTCAAGTCGTTTGTTACAGCTAACAGCTCTTTTTTGAATTGCTGAATTGTTGTTACTTTTTCAAGCGTCTGTAAATGGATTAAGTAGCCAGTCTGGTACTTCCAAATTTATCAAATCTTGGTATCTACAATTCATGTCTTCATGCCATAAATTCAAACAATTACAATAAATCAGGATGTCATAATCCTGTTCAGATGAGCCAAACTCTTCATTTTCTAGCTCGCTACAACTTGGAAGTTAAAAAAATTTTTGGCGGCTCAAATTATTCCTAAAAAGAGTAAGCTTGTCAATGAAACTGCAAATCTTCGATTTTGCTTTGACAAGATTCACATCACTACCCTGTAGCTGCAAATATGAATCGTTAAACATGTCATATAAGTCTGTCACTTATATAAGATAAGTAAGTCTGTCACTTATAAGTCTGTCACTAAAGTAGGCGATGTCACTTTTGCAAACTATGAGATCATCACCTAAGGCGCAACATTTATTCTCCTGTAGAAATTCCACTACGGAGCTGAAAATAGAAAAAATCGCTTCAAACAATTCCTTTGGAAAGCCACCTCACTTCGGTGTGTAACAGAAGAGTATCAATTTTTTCTCGATCTTAATGACAGAGTTGCTTGAATATTCGAGAACTGAGTGATTGATATATTTTTTACTGCTTTGATAACAGCGTTAAGAGATTTAGAAAGACGATCGCTGCTCAAGTTCTTTGTAACCAAATGCTTTCGGTGAATTGCACAATAAATTTTATATACACCAGGTACTGCTTTCTTCAAATAAGAAACAAACCCTGTGCATTTCGCTGTTAATGGAGGAACACCGTCTGTTGAACAGGTAATAATATTTTCCATAGGAATGTCACTTTCTTTAAAACAGATCATCTGCTGCAAAAATAGACTCACCACGAGTCTCTGTTTCAAATTCTTTTGCAAACAACAATTCTTGCACTACTTCACTGACTTTAATGAACCGAACATATCCCAAAAGTAGTGTTTCATTGCTTGGTAGTGTGGACTCGTCTGACTGAAAGCCAAATTGTTGTCTTTTCATTGTGTTGCATAAAATGTCTTCAACATCTCCAGATATTTCGTCAACTCTTCTTCGAACTGAGTTATTACTAAGAGGAATAGATTTGCTAACTGCCCGTGGTGAAGCTTGATGCACCACTGTTTGTTGGACTTCTTCTATAACGGGCAAAAGGAGCTGCTCGCCAATTGTTTGCGGTTTTCCTGACCAAGCAATCATTTTTTAAATATTGTATGAACTAACGATTCCGCCGTCGTTTTCTATGATAGCTTTGTCATGAGGTAAAGAATAGCATTTCTGAAACGAAATTTGTCACCTAATATCTGGATATAAGAAAACTTCGGTTCATTTTATCACGATGAATCTTCTTCAAGTGGTTAGAAAGTCTGGAGGGTTTCATAGCCTCATTAGAGAACATTTTCTCACAGAGAAGACACATTGGTAATTTCTCATTATTAGGGACACCAATGAAACCGAACTTCAAATATTCAACACTATATTGTCTGCACTTTCTTTTTGATTCATTCTGAGCCATGAGTAAGGGTGATTAAACGCTCTGAAAACAAATTAACATAACAAGTGAACATAAAACCCACCAAGACCAACAAGCATGCCTATGTTTTATTAATGCCACAATGTTGTTAATTGTGAAATCTTGAAAAAAATACTACTGCTATAACGTCTAATGAAAAAAAATAATATAACTGCAACAAATTCCATCTAGTTCACTGAAAAAATAAGAACTGTGCCATGTTTATTCGTACGAACCGATCAACGAAAAGAGTTTGTACCCTGCCTCAGACGCTGCGATATATTTTTTTCTGTTCAAGCATCAGAGTCTCACGTTTGGGAGTTTTTTTCAGTAGATTTAGGTGACAACTTTACACTAAATTAAAAAAAAAATCACAAACAAATTTTTCTTTTTTTGTCAACAAAATGCACCTACAGCAACACAATCTGATTTATTACAACAATAACATAATTGCATATGAATCAAACGGTTGGTAAAATACAATTCACAAAGCATGTATGATTGACTCACTAGGTGGCATGGAAGCGCATACATGCACTCAACAACTTATGGTGGGTTCACATTGACACTCTTTTCACCACACTGAGCGTCACTTCGGCGGGCACATACACTGTTGCCGGGCTTCCAGGCGGGTACCGTGAGGTTCACTTGGACATTCTCCCTAGCCATTCTTTGCCGCCGCCTGCCCGCCAATCACTCCATCTACAGATGAGCCGTAGCCTGCAGCATGTCATCAGTAGGGATGTGATATTGAACATATTGCATATATATGCTTTTGAGTTTATTTTAGACAGCATAAAATATGCCAGCAAGTATATCTGTAATGTGAGCATATCGCATATTTTTCTCGGAACAGCATAAAATATGACGAACGTGCATGATTAACTGCAAGTGGCAGTAAACTGAAATCTAGTAAAACCTTCCCATTCCTTTTAAATTATATTCTTTTTTTCATCAAGTTTTGTATAGTTCTTTTTGTATAACTGGATCAATTTTGTAAATTGAAATTTTTCGTAAATCAATAATAATTGTAAGTTGCTACAGCTACTTCAAAAGTTTACTTCAATTTTGCGGGAATTAGCTCAAGTTTTTTTAGATATAGTTACCTAATGAAGTGTATTTGAGATTAGTACGGCTAGTAGTGATCTACAATCATGCCGAAGGTGATTAAAGGAGCATCAGTTTTAGAATACTTCAAGGAATTCGATGATTTTCAAGCCGAGGAAGAATTTCTCTATTGCATTTATTGCGAGAAACAGGTGAAATGTAAAACTTTTTTTTCACTCAGAACACGTTACAGAAGTTTTGCGTGGTACAAGGTTTTAGTTTCTAAATATTATCACGTAGAACCTTGTTGGGCTTAGTGCACACTTTATCAAATTATTGTTATCGAAGGATATGAATAATTATTATTGCTCTTGCATAACAACACAGGGACTTCTTACTTCGCGAGGAATAAAATTAATGGATATCGTAGAGGAAACATTGAAGAACAGATATGATAAAAGGTATTATCAAGAGTTAAAATGCATTTTGGTGATAAACGAAGGTTTTGAAAAGATAAAAACAATCAACTGAATTTTGACTCGTGAGATCTCTGACGCAATGGAACTAACTTGCTTCACCTTTGCTCCTCTTGTTTCTTGCGATGTCGAGTGGAAGTTTTCGCTGCATAAAACTTTGCTGGCAGATAATCGTAGAAGATTTGTTTTTGAAAATCTAAAATACCACTCAATTATCAAGTGCAACTCTCGAATTTGAAGCTAAAATATATTCCTCGTATAAAAGAAGGGTTAAAAAATATTCCTTGCATTCATTAAAAACGTTATATGTACTTCAAAATCAAACTTGAATTAGATTACTTTTTTTTCGTTCCTTATCATCGTCCTTAATTCGTTCAGATTAGAATTGTCACTGTTTCAAAATATTTATGTTCAGATAAGTTATACAACTTAGTTGAGAATTGTATACACTTAATGATTAATAGAAAATTATGAAATAAATTATTTTTTCCGTGTATGAAGAAGTACACTGTATCCTGTATCATTGTTTCTGCGCAAACTTCCTCACAAAAAAATATAAATTTGGAGCTATTCAAGTGAAGCATTTATATTGATACATATTTCTGCTTAGCATGTAATATGCGCTTCCACAATTATGCATAGAGTGTAGCATATATGCATCGAGTGTTTCTACATATGGTTTTACTAGCATAATTCTTGCCGAAGCCTTCATATTTTATTCTGCATATGCGCTACAAAAATCAGCAAAAACAAGAACATTAAAGAACGTGCAATCAATGACATACGAAATAAATTATTAGCGCTATTCTACTAATCATTTACCGCTCCTGGCGAGAAGTACTAGAGCGCGGACCTCAGTACCTCCCAACGTAGCGTCTGGATTGCAACTGAGCTGTGAGCAACACTCGTCTGCCCGCTGACTTTGGCGCTTCAACTGCTTGCATAGCACTGTATAATGTACACGATCGCTCGACTTTCGCTCAGTGCACTTGCCCGGGCCCCATGGATGTGAGCTTCCAATGCGAATGTCAATGTGAACCCAGCATAACAGTTCCAAACTGACCGCCGATCAGAGAAACAGTAATTCTGCACCATTTTGCCGAGCGGTCACAGAGCGCCCGGCAACACATCCATGAAGCATGATGCGCAACAAGTAGCAAGGTGTGTACGGATCTTATGATGTATAATTGCATGGACATTACATCAATGAGTTAAATTTAAAATGTAGAATAATTAACAATGATATTTGAACTACTGACGCAGTGGAGCATCAACGCCCCCTTATGTACATTCAACGCCCCCTTCATGAGACAGAGGTACTCAACGCCCCCTGTTCCTTGGTAACGCCCACAAGGGGGCGTTTCCGCCTACTTTGGGAATCACTGATCTAATCTCTAATGTAAACGAGCGTTGAAAGGGAACTTACATTCCCATCCTTATGTTTATGTAGTTGCTATTTGTTTGTAACATCCAGCATCTTAAACGGATTGTGATTTTATGTTTAATTCCTATATTATTTTAGTGTTCCATTGGTGGGAAGGCTGTGGTTAATGGAATTAAGATATTCATGTGAATTCTAAAGTAGAAAATGTTTAATTTTTGCCATAAAAGTTAAAGAAAAAGCGGGATTCCTTGTCCTTTCCAATGTATTGTCTTATGTTCCTGAGCTCCCAGTCGCACGCGCATCGATCTCATTGGATGTAAAATATTGTTCCGAGTTTTTTGGGTCAATACATTCACACTGCATTAAGTGTGAATGTAATGCAAGGTCCAGAGCTTCCAGTGCAATACTGTACATGAGGCGAGGCACGTGCAACCGGGAACAATTTTTTTACCTATAATCCATGGATGGCCAGCCGCAATTCGAATCTGGTTCTGAGGCCGTACACGGCCGTTAGGTAAGGCGGAACAAAGGTGATTCGCGGGCAGATTTGTATCCGATAACGGGGACATTTAATCTCTAAATCGCGCGTATTCTAACTAAAAAAGAACCTTATTACAAACGCCAATCTACCGGCGATACGGTTTTAATTTTCAATTGGGATGGGACTTGTTCGTGTAAGAGAGAAAATATATGCAATTACTTTAACAGTTATGGTTGGATTTATTCAATTGAATTTGAAGACTATTTAACAGATTGTTTTGATATTGTCTACTCTACTTACAAATTACAGAAAATGGGTATTGTAATTTGTGGACATTTATATCTAGATATTTAAAAGGGTTTAGAAAACGAAAGCTTCCATGCAATTCTTTTAGTTCTTTATAAAATATCAAATAATTTTTAGGAAATATACCATAACTTACTTTGTATAAATGTATTGCGGAAATATGTATACAGAATTTAACTGTTTTCACTTCTACGTGTACTTATTTGCTCTAGTGGGGTTTCTTCCACTCTTACGTGGTGTACTATATGGGTTTTACAACGGGGACATGGACTCTTCCACAGACCTGGGGCTTGCGTGTGCCTCACTACGGGAGACCAGTGTTTACATCTGCAGCACGAAGGGACCGGACAATAGGCACGCTACGGACGCGGAACACGGGAGGACGAGCTTACACCCTCAATTACTTGCCACAGCAGGTTGGCGATCTTGGTTATATAAGTGTAGTTAAAAGTGGTGTCCAGGCTGAAATAACGCACCTTTACTCAATGCTATGATTCTCGGTGAAGCGTTTTTTTCCCTAAAATGTAACCAAGAACAACATGCCTTCGTCATACTTTGTCGTAACTGTAGAGTGATAAAAATATTTGTACCTAGTAATTCAGCACTTATACCTCAACGTACCGTGTTGATTGCTTCCTGATTACTTCATTAACCTTTAATTCTCTTAGATTAAAAAAATCACAATCGCTTTGATATTTAGTGAATTTTTTTGGGAAGTGAATATAACACCGCATGTCCAATTTTAGGTTCTAAGACCAAATGGAAAACAAGATATAAAAAGTTACCGTATGGAAACATTACTGAGATGTATGTGCATTTCAACAAAACTAAGAAGTCGTAAATTCCATTCATAAATTGATTGCCAAATACATACAAACATTGCAAAATTAATTCGAACTTGAAATAAAAATAACCCAAACTTTAAATACCTCAAGCTTTCATTTATCTAGAACACCATTGTTCATGTGGTAGTCGACAAAACAAAGTACACACAATCCAACATCACACTTACTGCATTGACTTCAGACTATTGATTTGCACTCCTTGTTGACACATCTTCTTTTCTTCTGCTTTGAAACATTTTCAACCAAATGATCGACTCCAGTATAGCGCTTTGCATCAGAGAAACTAGTGAATGGCTGTCGTTAAGCATCAATAGGTGGAACACCAAACTCTAACAAGTATGACATTACAATATAGATGGTGATTTTATGTGAAGTGTCTCCTACATTATTCAGTCTCGCCAGTCGCCAGGCATTGAGTACAGAAACATCTAGAAGCCACGTGAACAAACTCCGCCGCCATTTTTCCCTCTTGATCCGATTCTATGCTTATTGACGTTTTTGTTTATCATACCAACGCCACCCATATTTTCATTGTTCATTTGAATCACTCTTGGAATGTCCAGATCAATTTGATTTCTTTCAGACCGTGCCCAAAGTTTTACAGTTGCATGTCAGATATTGCCGTATAGAGTTGAAGCATCAGTAGCCGTTCTGTTATCTTCCCATCTAGTAAATGCTACCACATCATCCCCTCGTGATGCATTAACAGAACTTACTGATCCGCGAGGCTCTTTGTTCATAGTTGCTGTATCAGCCAAGATGCAAGCATTGCCTAGTCCATTAGAACGAATTGTTCCAATGCAATTGTACCCACACTGATTCACCTCTAACTGCAAAGGTACAGAAATAAAAACGTTGTCACAATAAATTGTTTACGGCAGGCTTTTTTCTTTGCCATACTGATTGCTCTAGTAAATGGTAAACAATTGCAGAACATTTACCAAATTATACTTCGTTTTTATCATTCCCATTGAATGTCTTCCTCTGATATATGTCAAAGTTAATCAAATACCCAGCAGTGGTATTTTGGCAGCGCGCTTCATAACCGAAACGAATTGGCTTGAGAAATATAGCTTGTTTACAGCCATGCTTTCCAAAATTCTCGATAATTATTGATTCAACATTATATACATTTTGACATGGAATGAAATGTTTCATGAACTTTGTTTGAAGGTGTTTTAATCGAGGTCGTTTAAATTTTTATTAGTAACATCTAACTCATTGCTCTCTTTGAATTGAAGATACTGCATAGTATAATCAAATCTTTTCTTACGCATTACTTCGTAAACTGCATAATTTATAAAATCATCCCCATGGTCCCTAACAGAAGCCTTACTCGTTCCATCGCTATATCCTGGCACTAATAAAATAATGGAAAACACCAACGCCTCTTTTTTGATATGTTCGTTATTAATATTCTTTTACTTAACATACAAACTAGGTTGCTTCTCTACTAATTATTTGAATTCTTCATCAAAGGATAACTCAAACAGTTCACACGGGGATTTGTTGAGGTATGGTAACGTACACTTTTCAGGAAAAATGGGGACATTTGCAACATTTTGCACTGTATTTGACCATTTCCTTGCTTACCTTATTTTCGCTTCTTAGTAGTTGCTTGAAAATCTTCATTTATACCATTATACACATCAGTTTGTCGGCATCATTTAGGAGGTTTACGTTTCGTTCTAGTTTTCAGCTAATTTCCAAACTTTCGGGTTATTCTCCTAGGTCTTCTTCACCTGATTCTTCATCCATTAGTACATGGACATCGGGTCGTTCGATAATCACATCATGATTGTCTCCTACCCCTATCCCCTACAACCTCTCCAATTCGTCCAAAATCTCATTCACTGAGAGGGTTCTGAGAAAAAATGAATAAATCGATATTTTAATAACGTTGCCATACAGAAACGTACAAATATTTGCATATAATTCATGAATAATAAACCTATAGAAACAATTCTTCCGTGAATAAAAATCACATCAAGGTACACTATTTACACACCTTGCTCATATTTTGATAAAAATTCTATACATCCCTATTATAAGAGTACCTTTTTAAAGAAAAAATTTCTATACTTCAAAAATATTCACCGATTTCTCACGACCAGCAGCCAGTTGCAACTGAGCCTCCACCGCGCTGAACGTGTGAACATTATCAAACGATAATGTTCACTACGCGTTTGCCACCAATTTAGCCGGTCCATTAGTTGTAAAGCACATATGAATGCATATCAAAGGTGTTGCCAAATGGGAACACTAGGAGAATTAAGGTTAATTCCTCTACATAAACTGATAGCTAGGTAACAACTACAACAATTATAACTTTAACTCATTAAAAAATCTTGACAGCTTCTCGGAAAATTTCAGGCAGTTCACCGCATAGAAGGTAGGACACAGACTTAGTTAAGCAATTTTGTTACGAATCCTAAGGCTGCGAAATGTGCTAGTGGCCGCTTAAAGCAATCAACAGTTGTAGCAGTTTATTTTGTAATTTCCTCGGTCAATTTTTGATCGTGAATAAGCTGCATTAAAATATCTGATAGGCGAATACTCTCAGTAGGAAACAACTATTATATTCATGGGAATCAAAATTACTATAAGTGTAATACGAGGTACTGAGCGAAAAGTCAGCTAGTCCGTCTCTTTCTTGAAATTCAATAGTTTTTCCTGTAATACCTACTATTCTATTACAGTTCACTGTCATTCTTTCGGTGCCTACGACTCTTTGTTTTATTTTTGCTATTTTTACATCGCTTCATAATTTTTTTTAGGCGCTGGGTCTGGGAACACGCTTTGTACATAGATTGTTTCCTTAAATTAATTCTAAATGGGTCACTGCCGAATTCTCAGTTCGGACTGCCTTTATTGTAGTAAGGAAGGCTCGAACGAATTGATTTTCAAATTATTAACAAATGATACTGATTTTTGGCATGATATCTTAAAAACTCGTATGACAATTTTACCCAAATAGCTGTTAATTTTTTTTCGAATGCTTGAAATAGTGAAAAAGTTCACGATGGTCTCACCCAATCAACTCCAACCTGATCAACTCCAATCATTCCTGATCAACTCCAAAAAAACACAATCGCTATGATATTCAGTGTACTTTTTTGGGAGTGAATAAAACACCGCATATCCAATTTTAGGTTCTAAGACCTAATAGAAAACAAGATATGAAGTGTTGCCATATGGAAACACTAGTAAGATATATGTACGTTTCAACACACACACAAAACTAAGAAGATGTACATTGCATTCATAAATTGGTTGCCAAATACGTACAAACATTGTAAAATGAATACGAAATTGAAATAAAAATACCACAAACTTTAAATACCTGCAACCATTCTTTGCAGATAATTGAAGATCTTTGCAGGAGTATCTGCATTCAGTGTGAATTTAGTGCAGAATTATTGTAGTAAATGTCCGCTTTTGAAGTGCAGATCAGCATCGAATTTCTGCAAAGATCTTCACTGACCATGAGCGAAAAAATGCATTAATCTGCAATAAACTGTACTAAATAATGAATATCTTTTAGAGTAAATCTTTACCGATCTTTACATAATAGGAGCAGAAAACGCATGGACAAAATGCTACACATTATATTTAACAACAAAACAGTTTATCCCTCCGAAAATCGTACGTCAGCGTAGAGAGTCTCGCCCCTCTGTCATTGAGGCGAACGTCCGTGTAGGTCGAGAGAAACCCTTCTCTCACACACACTTCATTGAATGAAATGGCTTACACGCACTTCCACAATTTCTTTTTTAACTTTTTAGCCTTACGAAATGGTCCAATTTCATCACGTGCAAGTTGATTCATGAATGCTCTTAGCAGTTTTGTACTAATACATAGCAATTCATTAAAATATATACATCTCTCTAATTATAAAATGCAACGGGATTTGATAGAAATATAGATTTTAATGAATTTCTGTGTTTTAGTACAAAAGTGCTAGGAGCATTCCTGAATCAACGCACACGTGAAAAAATTAGACTCTTTCGTAAGGCTGAAAAGATGGAATGAAAATTATGTGCGTTGTGGAGAATCCCCACAAATAGGTTCAATTGTAAACTGTATGGACAGCAAAAAAGTTTATTCAAAGCTGCAAGTGCAAGCAATAAATTCAGATGAAACGAACCATTCAAAAAGGCCGTACATCAGGATCGTAAATCCACGAGCCAGGAACAAGAATTAATCAACTAGGAGAAATCCTTAAGACTTATGCCGGCACAGCGTATAAGATTTCAAAACTACATTAATTTTAATTAACGACAACAAAGTTGAGGAACGAAATATCTAGGGTAAAACCTAGATAAATCAAGGAAAGGCGATCCCTATAAATTAATGAAAATGGCGACTCCTAGCATGGAGGCAAAGGGAAGCAGCGGCAGCAGCAGCAGTGCTTCCGCTACGAGGGCGCAAACTTTGTACCCTCCAGCGGCCATCCCAGTCCGCTTGCGGCGGAACACTCTGGAGAACCGGCCGTTCGCCCAGCAGGCAAAGGTCAATCTGCCGCACGGTCCCGAGTATCCCTCGAGTTTAATGCAGCGCAGTAGGCCGATCAAAAGTCAGGGTAGACAGCACCGCACTACCGAAGTGACAGCCTCGTCGGAGATCGCAGCGCCGAAATAAAGGCAGCTGTCCCGCATCGTTCCCGGTAGAGGAGCCTCACGCTGGAGTTTTTGGAGCCCGAAGATGCAGATACTAAAACCAATGAAACAAATGGATTAATGTGAAGAAGAAATCAAAGGAGTCTGTAATTATTCATTAAGATTTGCAAGCAAGAACATTACTGCAGGAATATTTCAAAGGCTAGCCTGAGTTTAATTATGCCTCAGTGTGGAAGCCACTCGTAGAGTTGAAAAGATGATACGTGAAGAAAAAAGCTCAAGTATAGAGCAAGTTTGAGGAAATAGGATTAGGTTAGGAGTTAAGAGTCAATAGCCCTACCCTGAGAGTTAGACAGCTGGTAAGCCGTCTGTCAGTCAGGCTCCAGGTAGGATAATTAAGTCAAGGAAAAGAGTTAATGACCCATTCCAAGCAGGCTCGAAATAGATTTAGGTTACAAGAATTTAAGGTATCAAAGTATTATGATATCGAAGATATTAAGGTTTAAGGTTTTAATAATTCAAGAATTTAAGGTAGCTTAATAAGCTCACGCACACTCACAGTCACACAATTCACGGTTGTAAGGTCATTTAATAGAATAATAAGACAAAGGAAATTAATTCATTCGAAGAAGGAAATAGAAGCAAAGATGGCTTAAGAAATTCGGGAGAACAAGTGAGGAAGCGATCCACCGGGAACACGCGTGATGACGTGCCACGGTTGAACACTGAGCGTCGGTACCCAAGACTGCGAGACACCTTCACTCTCGGGATAAGTTGCTGCTGCGATCACGACGATATGTTACCACCATTGCTTGGAGGTCGCAACATAAATAAAGAAACGAAAAAGCAAGAGATACCAAACGGGTACCTCTGCAACAAAGGGATCGACCCAAAGTATCAATAAGATCGAAAAGTGGCTCCTGAATCGCCGTAAAGTAGTTCCTACCTCACCTGCCCCGAGCCACACTGCAAAGGGACTAAAGTTTGAACTGCAACGTGTCTCTCAGGGCAATGGGGAATGTCAGAATTCTCCATAGCGTGTCAGGTATTTTGTTCAATAAAGTGTGTGTGAGAGAAGGGTTTCTCCCGACCTACACGGATGTTCGGCTCTATGACAGAGAGGCGAGATTCTCTACCATGACGTACGATTTTCGGAAGAAATTATTACATAGCGAGTTGGACCAGCAAACATTTTATCCATTAAAACCAAAGCAGAGCTCCTCGGCGAGAAAAGCAAAAACATTAGCATCTGTAACTGAGAATAAAACTAAACTACCAAGATAATCATTCGGTACAGGCAACACACTTTATTAACAGCAATCTTTAGCAAATAAAAAAGATAGGAATATAACACTTGTTATTTCTGACTTTGAACCAGTGTCAAGCGAGCAGCATGTCGCACAAATTCCTCCTTCACATAAATTTTTTATACTCATGGATCGTTGTGGGACACTCTGCTGAGATTAGCTATGGCCTTAGCAGACCATCTTTTTACTTTCTTGCCGTGAGACTGGCTGGATTACTGTAGAGTCAAACCTGGCGACTCTAGAGCCGCAGAAATGTTTATGAATAAAGTGATGTAAAAATTGATTAGCCTACCATTACCCCGACAGAGATGTTCAAAGAGAGGAAGGATGCAGGCACTATTTAGTATGGAGCTAAGGAAACGCGGAATCAATGCACAAGGGGCATAAAAACAGTAAGCTGAGAAAGAAGCTGATGAAACAATAAAAAAGTTGAAGAAGAAAGTAGTAGGTGCTTAAAAACAGGACAGCAGTGAACCGAAAAAAGATGGTCCGTAACAAAACAAAAAACCTATGCTATTTCAACAATAAGAAAGTCGACCAAACATTTAGCTCGGTACTTCGCATAATCCCCCTTAGAGCGCCAATTCCCATAGAGACTTAAGTTGTAACCCCCTGAGGGGAGTGATGTAAAAAGATAAGTAATTTATAGAGTAATACTTTTTTTACAGTGGCCCAGGAGCTGCCAGTTGTGCACATTTGCTCTAAATATAGGAAAATAAATATCAATCATATCATTTTATAACACATATCGTCACGTGTTTATTCGTTTGATAGAAACGAGTATTGTAAATATTATAGGTAGACGACTCTGAGTAATTTTGTCATCTATTTTATTTACTTGAGCCCCTGCATTTTTTACTATTAATTCATATCGAATATTATACACTCGTTCCTCAATAATTTCACGAAATTTGTGAATTAGAATCAGTGTATGTTTACTTCAATAGGAATAGCTTGCATCCATTGCAAAACCTAAAATATAAAATACTGGTCGTGAGAGGCTGCTGCTGTCAGGTGAAACAGTACCATTACCTCATAAAATTCCACATTTGCAACATTGCAAATATTCAGCTGCTACGAACATTTCTTCATGATGAAGAGCATTTGGCTTTAGCGTAGTTAAAATACACAATTTTACCTAGCTAGTAGAAGAATTTTCAAATTTTCCGCTAATGCATAAAGTTGCAAACAATTCTATGGGAAAAATAATAAATAGATACCTTTAAAACGCTAACATTCAAACAGACAGTGTTCAGTGAAAACGAGTGCGCACAGCCTTCCTCGTTGACGACAGATACACTACTAATTTCTTCACACAAACGAGCCCAAATGAGCAGCCTGAGATCAAGTTCTTCAGGGTTCCAATCCTCGTCCTCGCTTCCGATGTCTGATGCCGAGACTTTCAACTGCGATGCATCTTCATCAACGCCTGAAGTAACCTCCAGCGAAGATGATCCTCGTTTCCCGTGCCAGTCTCAGGCTCTTCTTGCCTTCAATCCCAATTCTGCAGCGTAATCTAAAAATAAAAGTGTAGCTATAGGAAAATACTATACAATGAGGTAAAACTGTGTACCAATGAACATATTGGTTATTATTTTAATACAAGTTAGTTGAAGCTCCACTAACCACAAGAGGTGTTCCAAAGAGAGGAATAATGAAGGGACCATCTAGTATGGACTCTTACGTGCGGAATCTATGCACAAAGTGTCCTCACATGGACCATTCTTGTGAGGTCACGCCAGTGTGTCGCCAGTTAACTGAACACAATGCGCATAGAAACAGCAGGTCAGAAAGAAAGTCTCAAAAAGATTAAAGTTTAAAACGCAAGCCATAGGTTCTGAAGAAAAGGATAGTACTGACCCAAAAAAGATGGTCTTAACAAAACAAAAAACACGCTTTTTTATTGAAAAAAGGCCTACCCAACCGTCAGATCGGGCCGGTATACCATCCACCTTGGAGCTCGATTCAATATGAAGATATAATTTTTTGATGACAGACCGTCTTAAAAACAATGTTGTGGTGGATTTTAAAACGAGGAATAGTTTTGGAGCATGTTTAAAAATATTTGACTATTTCATTGCATAATGTCAGTGGGTGATATGAAGAAGAAATACAAAGACATTTACGTCAAGCAGAAACGAGAGGGTTTCCAGCCAGCTATGTTCGAAGTAGAATCTTGGTTAACTGACAAGAAAACCTGTGTTGTTCATATTCCTTAAACTTTCATACTTATGCCAGATTGCTGAATATTAATTCTTCAACATCACTCATCGGTACTAAATTCTTCATCATCCAGTACAAACTGACCACTTCCAAATGATGATTTTATTCCATTCAAATTAATCTTCACCTACCAGAATTTCGGTAACATACTTTCTTACCTCACCGTAAACTATGGTATATATGTAATTACTCTATTCCTAGCATGAGCTTCATTTCTTCCACCAGTCATTTGCATCAACATACAATGTTTCTAATGTTTTGCATCTTTCTCCTATCTTCCACCTTGTTGCTTATTTTCACCTTTACTTCCACCCTTAACACGTTCACTGCGTATTGGGCCACATGTGTACCAAGAAGTAAGTTGCTCACTTACATGCCGGTATAAACGCACGACATTTTATGTGTTTCGAGATGTTTTCCTCCCCTGTAGGGGGGGGGGGTTAGAATTCTCTCACCGTGGTCCGCTGCGTGTCGTAAGAGACGACTGAAGTGGACGGAGCGAGGGGACTGGGGATCCCCTTCTCTGTAATGATTTTCCTGAGAGGCAGCAGGCCAAGGAAGGGGGTGAGAGGGGTCGAAAGACCACTCAAACCCTAATACTAGGATCTATGAATGTAAGAGGATGTGGAAGTAGAGCAGCTGAGAGTAAGAAGGAGGAGATCGGAAGAATGATGATAAACCGGAAGATGGATGTGTTGACCCTGAGTGAGACGAAGTTGAAGGGTGGTGGTGAGTTGATGTTTGGGAGTGGGGGGGGAAGAGTATCTGGAGTTCGTGGGGGGCATGCAAGAGAGGGTGTGGCTATATTATTGAGTGTAAGAATCAGAAAGAAAGTAGTTGAATGGGGTGAGGTGTGATCAAGAATAATGTGGGTGCGAGTGAAATGGGGGGAAGAGTCATGCGTGTTTGTGAGTGCGTACGGACCGGGATCGGATAGGAGTGGGGAAGAGAGAGAAGAGTTTTGGGAGAAATTGTCCGAGTGCGTTGCAAGAGTGGGGAGTGGTTGTAGAGTTGTGACGTGATGGGGGACCTGAATGCAAGAGTGGGTGATAAGGTGGTTGATGGTGTTGTCGGTAAGTATGGTAGCTGGGTTGAATGAGAGTGGTGAATTCTTGGTGGGGTTATGTGTAGAGAGTGAGTTAGTGATTGAGAATAGTTTGTTTCAGAAAAAAAGTAGAAACAAGTATACATATGTGAGGACGAATGGAGGTGTGATAGAGGAGAGAGCATTGATGGATTATATTCTGGTTAGCAGGGGAGTGATGGGTCGTTTGCTCGATGTGCATGTGTTCCGTAGTGAGATGAATGGGATTTTGGATCATTCCATGGTGGAAGGAAAGTTGAGAGTAGGTGGAATGTGGGGAGGTGTAAAAAGGAGGAGTGGAAGGGAGGTGTTAATTGTAAGCAAATTGCATGATTTTGAGTGTGGGTGTGAGTAGCAGGAGAAGATGAAAGTAGAGTATGGGAGGGTGAAGGAAAGTGAGGTGGGTGGAGTGGAAGGGGAATGGAAGTTGTTTAAAGATGCGGTGGAGAAATGTGCAAGGGAAGTGTGTGGGGTAAGGAAAGTTGGAGGGGGGATTAGAAAGGGGAGTGAATTTTGGAACGGAGAAGTAGGAGCGGCTGTGAGAAGAAAGCGGGGGGCGTTCGAAAGGTGGTTGCAACGAGGCCACCAGCACTATTTCGAAGAGTATAAGGAGAGGAAGAAAGAGGTACAAAGAATGGTAAGGAGAGCAAAGAGGGCGGCGGATGAGGAATGGGGGAGGAAGTTAATTGGGAGGTGATTTCATGGAGAGAAGGAAGGTTTTCTGGAATGAAATGAAGAGAATTTGGAAAGGTCAGGTGGAGAATGAGGCAAGAGTGAAGGATACAAATGGTAGGCTGCTAGTGGAGGGTTGTGGTGTGAGAAAGAGATGGGCGGAGTATTTTGAAGAACTGCTAAACGTGAGGGATGATAGGGTTGCGAGAGTAGTAGCTGTTGGAAGTGATGTTAGAATGCCTGTGTTTGGTGAAGTGAATAGAAGCCGTATAAGAAGTGCAGAGGTGAAAGAAGCGTTGAATGAAATGAAAAATGGGAAAGCTCCAGGTATGGATGGCTGCACGGTTGAATGTCTAAAGAAAGGAGGAAATGTAGTTGTAGAATGGTTGGTGCGTTTATTAAATGTGTGTTTCGAGGCTATTAAAGTGCCGGTTGATTCGAGTAGCGCGTGCGTAGTTCCGTTGTACAAGGAGAAAGGTGACAGGTATGAGTGCAGTAATTCTAGGGGTATAAGTCTACTGAGTGTCGTTGGGAAGCTGTATGGAAGAGTGTTAATTGGAAGAGTGAGAGTGTTGACGGATCGTGTGCTTGCTGAAGAACAGTGTGGTTTTAGGTGTGGTAGAAGTTGTGTGGATCAAATGTTTGCTGTGAGGCAGGTGAATGAAAAATACTTATTAAAGGGAAAAGATGTATATTGGGCATTTATGAATCTAGAGAAGGCGTATGAAAGAGTGGATCATGAGGCTCTATGGCAGGTGGTAAGCTTGTATGGAGTGGGTGGGAGACTGTTGAATGCTGCGATAAAGAGTTTCTACATTGATAGCAGAGCATGTGTGAGAGTAGAGAATGAGGTGAGTGAATGTTTCCCAGTTGTGACAGGTGTGAGACAGGGATGTGTGATGTCACCGTGGTAGTTTAATTTTTTTATGGATGGTGTGGTGAGAGAAGTGAATGCCAAAGTGTTGGGAAAAGGTGCGCAGTTGGTGGGACAAAATGTTATGTATTGGGAAGTGTGTCAGCTGTTGTTTGCAGATGATACAGCGCTTGTGGCTGATTCAGAGGAAAAACTGAGGAGACTGGTTGCAGAGTTTGGTAGAGTGTGCGAAAGGGCGGAAATTGAGGGTAAATGTGAATAAAAGTAAGGTGATGAGATGTTCAAGAGGTGGAGTGTTTGGAACTTTTGATGTGAGGTTGAATGGTGAAGTTTTAGAGGAGGTAGAGCATTTTAGGTAACTCGGGTCGGATGTGACTGTTTAGGATAGTATGGAAGTAGAGGTGAGGCATCGAGTGAGTGAAGGCTGTAAGACATTGGGTGCAATGAGGAAAGTTTTTGAATGCAAGAGTTTGAGTATGAATGCCAAGAGGGGACTGTATGAAAGCTTGATTGTGCCAGTTTTTTGTATGAAGCAGAGTCCTGGGGGTTGAGAGCAGCTGAGAGGGGGAAGTTGGATGTGTTTGAGATGAAGTGTTGAGGAGCATGTATGGAGTAACAAGAAGAGATAGGATCAGGAATAAGTTGGTTAGGGGGCAGACGGGTGTTATCAAAAAATTGAGCAGGCGAGTGGATGAACGAGTGCTTGGATGGTTTGGGCATGTTGAAAGAATGAATGTTGAGCGGCTGGTGAAAAAGATATATGTTGGAAGGAGTGATCTGCGTGCGCGCGGTAGACCGCGGACGAGTTTGATGGATGGCGTGAAACGTGCTTTGTATGAGAGGGGTCTGACTGTGGACGTGGCGAGAGGGATGGCTGCGGACAGAAGTGAGTGGGGGCAGTGCATAAGAAGGTAATTTTATTTTTGACGCGGTACTGGAAGTTGCCCGCGTGTCATGGGGTTGACCTGTCCCGTGCGGGGGGAGGGGCTGCACTCTATGAAGCGGTCAGGGTAAACCAGCTTTGGCTGTCGGGCCTGACTGCGGAAGGTGGTTGTGCTGGGCTGCTGCTGATCCTGGCAGTTCAGGTGAGGCCAGTGCTGCCTCTCTCGCCTCCTAGTGCCTAAGTGTGGGGATTGTGGCCTCCTGTCGGCTACCCTCCCATAGGGAGGATAAGCCCGGTATATGTATGTATGTGATGTTTTTGCAAAATAATTGTTATCATGCGAGGTAAAATGTTACCGTGCAATTGTATTCTCCATATTCATTAGGAAGAATTAAAATTTATTCAAGCTGGAAAATCGATTTGCCTATTCTGCTGCTTATAACCTAACCAAACCAACCGTTAACAACCGCGGAAACGCAGTGAGCATGTTAACCAATCAAATTCAGTCTCCAGGCCCTCAGTCTTAGCCATTTTCACTTATACATGTGCAATGCTTTCAGTACACTCAAATTCTAAATTTTTCAGTCTCCGGTATACGTGAACGAGAGGACAATAATCGAATTTCCAGCTTTTGGTGCTTGGTTCATGGTAATTAGATCGAAATAAACAATTTTTCTTCTATGTACTTTCCGTCTCAAATGAGTATTTAACGAGTTATAGCGGTAGGTTACCTACCGCAATTATATTCGTTCAAGCTTGGGAAAAATCGTTTTGAGGGGGTATCCCTTAATGGACTCTCCCTTCCGACGGCTGTAATGCGCTCGAATGATCGTTACGTTAGGTTACGTTAGGTTACTTTAGGTTACATTAGTTCACTTACGTTACTTTCCGTCACCGCTATAACTCATTAAATACTCATTTGTGACGGAAAGTGCATGAATGAAAAATTGTTTATTTCGTTCTAATTACCTATATTCAACAACCAAAAATTGGAAAATCGATTATTGTCCTCTCCTTCACATTTACCCATTCTCCTTTCATCTTATCCACCTATTTAACAAGCTCTCACATCAACCTAAAAGTACAACTCTGCATATAAAATACACATCATAAACCAGGCATTCTCCTCTACAGTTATTCTATCTTATTACTAAAAATACAAAATCATTCAGTAAAATTAAATTTTCATTATAATGGATTTTCTAGACTGTTTCCATAAGGCCAAACTAGTGACATATATATATCGTTATCCAACAGATATAAACCATAAGCCAGTACTTTAGCCCTTTCGGTACTGACGGCTACTAGAGTGCCAAGTTGGCTAGTGCTTCCAGTTTAGGGCATCTAACCTAATTTTGAAGTAATTTGACTTGTAAGGTAATATTTTGGAGAAAATGACTATATTAGGGAAATTACCAGCATTAATATAACAAGGTTTTAAACATTTCCAGAAGCCTGCTCGCGTAAATTACCATAGGTTACATCTAAGTTCATGCTACAGGATCGGTGAAGCACATTCAATAACCTTTCTTGTCACTTGAACAACTTTTTTTCTGAAATTCGTTGATTTTTGATAAATTCGGGCAATGTAGTAGTAGTAGTACCATGAATTTGCTAGCGCTTCAGTAGGTCCTACTATATCACGCCGAAGGTTTCGCGCCACAATTATCGGCCTATAGGTCACATTACCGCTGGGGTACAAAATAACCATCAATCACCTTCACAGAACTCCATGCAACCAATTCAAGAACACGCAAGCAGGTTAGACATTGCAGCCACAAACACAACAAAAAGTCAGTCATGACATGCTCAAATTAAATTCAGCCGCTTCAAACACAGCTGCTCCACCAGTTCAGTCATAAAAGCAAGTATTGAGTCCCCGGAATTATTCCGAAACACGTAAAAAAAAAAACAGAAAATGTGCATTATGCATTCATATGATATGCATAATGCATATGCATTATGCATATCATAATGCATATATGCATTCATTGGGCAGCCGAGCCCCAGGGGGTTTCAGCTGTCCACCCATTTTACGGCCAAGCGCCGTACCCACGCTAGGCGCGCTCGGCCGCATTACAGTTTATCATTAAGATAGTGTGGGAATTTATACGTAAATGTAATCATCGCCTAAGGCTGGTTTCACCACACAAGTGCCACTAAATTTCTAAATGCGCTAATCGTAAGTCAGGTAGGATTAAAGAAAGAGTTGTAACGCGAATGTTATTTTAATTTTTATAGAAACGAAGCGCATTCCAATAATGAACGCAAGTTCACTTGCAACTGTTAAGAATAACAGTAATTTAGTTTTATCAACGGAATCAGATTCAACTTGGGCAACAGCCAACTCTAACACTAACTTCAGAATCAAGATTGTTGACCACCAAACCAAAGCAGTTCGAGAAAGTCGATATAACTGCTGGAGATCTGGAGAAGATCAAGATGACTGACGCTCAGGATGTTCGTCGGGTTCTCAACAAAAAAAACGATTCCAATAACAGAGGTGGCGAGATCCCAATTATAAGAAAGCGACGTAACGACGCTCCCTCACTAAAGGAGGTCAGGAAACGAGTCCTCAATGCAGTTATCAACTTCGTCGGCAGTCAGCGTCATGATCACGACTCTACGGGAATTTAATAACGCAGAAAAAAAATAATTAATCAAATCATACAATTACCGAATAAACTTAGTGATGGGTATTTCAGTATTTGTCATTGTCTGCCACCTACATTACGAATTATTCACTTCTGATTCTAGTTGGTACCAACCGTCGTGAAATGTTCTCCGAATAGCATTCATCTAAGGTTGAAGCACAAGAAAACTCCACGAGCATAAGATTATCTACGCCAGGGACAAGGTTTCACATCTCAGCGGCGAGTTTACTGCAAAAAGAAAGAGATACTGATGACGGAGAACTGGATTAGCGAGTGAAAGATGTTTCGCTATTACCAATATAGAGATAAATTCTCAACCGTTTGCACATTAACGCACCACTCGCACTAACCTAATCAATTGATGCCTAAGGCGGAATTGACCAGTGCGATGCCAGTGTGTACACCGTCAGGACTTTAAGATTTTTTAAAGATAGCTACCTCGGTCGTTGTAAGTAGGAAGGCAACAGCAAGGGGAAATAGATTCTTCAAGGTTAGATAGTAAGATTACTACCAGGTAAGAGTCGCTGAAGAGTCAATAAGTTTAGGGCATGCAACAACAGCCTTACGGCTAGCAATTTCCGACCAAGGAGCAAGATAGTAAGATATTAAGATATTAAGATAGTTATTCAAAACAATTAATCATGCAGATAATAAACATGCTCGAAATGAAGTAAGACGAGAAGAAGGAGAGTGCACACGACATGGCACCGCGCAGTCACAACAGTTCCAAGCCAACCAGAAGCCGGCCTCCAAATGATGCGGGAAATCGCCGTCGAGGTACACGTACGGATCCGCACTCCGTCAAACAAGTTATGTTGAAAATTCTAAATAAATTCACTGGTTAATTCTCGTTGACTATTCCAAAATGAGATGATCTAAATAAATAAGCTGATACTAAAAATTACTAGCTGGCGAGGTAAGCTTTCTAAATTAAGTTAAGGTCTAGAGTCAAATGTTACGGGTGGAAATATTCCACAATAGCAAAGCTTGTTTTTTTATTTTTCATCACAAAATTAAATTTTTGAAAGTATATTGCACGATCCAATAAATGCTCTCAGTGCATCAGTATGGAAGGGGGCACGCTTAGGTTCCGCCAGAATGCTGCGCATCATTGCATCCGGATCATTACCGCGCAGACGTGGGAAGCACGCGCGCCGGACACCTGCATGCAACGGACACACGACAAGGAAGTGTTTAACGGTCAAAGGAACCCTGCATCGCTCACGGAGCGGTTGGGGGAGCCGCTCCATGAGGTAGATGTGCGTAATTTAATGCCTGTTGACACGTGCTGCAGTGGGCAAGCGCTTCAACAGGAAAGAGAGGCTTAAACCACGCCCATTTTCTCTCGTTTCTGACTGAATGGAGCAGTAGACAACAGTGTGTCTCGGTTTGGTCTTCATCGAGCTAGCCAATGCTTGCCAGTGCGATTTTAGATGCTGAACGTGTGGGGGGGGGGGGGGGGCGTCTCTGCTCCCTGCCTACACGTTCTCTTGGAACAGTGGTGTTTAGCTGCCAAAAAATGCTTTTTTTAAGCCAACGCTTCGCCCACATTTTCCTCATTCATTTTTGTTTCTTCTTCATAGCCGCGACAACTGATAGAGATTGAAAGCGCCATTGCCTGTCGCAGAGCCACCTTCGTACATTCTCTCTCTACCGCTGCTAGGAACAGACTCAGGATTCTACTTGGAGCAGTGCTGCACCTCTGCCATGGTCCGTGTGGACACACTGACTCCACCAAGTACTTTATTTAGCTCGTGGTGAAGCTCTCGCCCACTGACCGTGTCAACAGGCCTTAAGTCTCGTATGATCAATCCGCAGACAGCACAAAGCCACCTCCATCCGGCGGCTACGACAGCTGGACGAGGTCCATGCACGCACAGTGTTTTTAATCTTCCAGAACTAATTGTTATTCTCGGCACCCCACCGCTGTTGCCATAATTCTCTTACTGCTGCCTTAATTATAGGGTAGTAGTCACGGCAGGGAACAGATGCATTCAAAGTGTCTCCCTCAGCGGCGGCCGCTAATTTTTCTTCGGTGTCCGCTCTCTCATTTCCCGAGACACCCACGTGCCCAGGCACCCAACAAAACCTGACCTGTTTTGAGACGCGTACAAGTCGCATCAACACGTCGTAAATCTCACCAATAACGGGGTGGCTGCTTGCATAGCTTTGAATAGCATCTATGATGCTCTTCGAGTCCGTGAAAATAGTAAAGTGGTAATTTGGATGTTCCTCTATGAGTTGCAGAGCCTGCACGACACCATACAGTTCAGCAGTGAACACAGAGGTCTCCGGGAGAAGTCCTCCAGCTCTCACCACCTCACCCGAGACAGCGGAACACCCTACAGCGATGCCGGACTTCGAGCCATCGGTGTATATCTTCACTGAAGCAGCGTGCTGGTCAGCAGCATGTTCAAGAAACAGGCCTCTAATGGCGTTGGCCGGTAACGAGAGCTTTTTGGGCAGCCGACACCCAGTGCAGAAAGTCTCTACTGGTAGTCGCCAGGTTGGGGAGCTATCAGGAATACAGGGGCACACTCGCATACCATCCAGCTGCATGGTCTGAACCAGCACATGATAGCTCATGGATGAAGGAAGGAAGTATGGGAAGCGCAGATATCGTCCCAAAGGTGCGTGTACGCTCATCCAAGTTGGGGATAGAGGAAGCTGCTCCAGTCTGGCCAAGTACTGCAGGCTCAGGGTAAAGGGCCTTTCACACGATCAGTTTTTTCGTCAGTCAACACTGACACTCACGGTTCCGCAACACCAAGCTTGGGCATGCGTGCTCTCTTTTGCTCTCTACTCGGCACTCGGCAGTGTCGGGTTTGACTGCTGCTTTGCTTCTATTTGCGTGTCAGTTAAACTTATTATACTCAGTTTCCGCCCATGGTTTCCGCCCACCCGGCGTCTGGTAAGGATGTCTGTAGCTGCTCCTGTAAATCAAATGGTCTCCGCTTGGCTTTGAGAAGCGACGGCTTCTTTTATTAGTTATTTTCGGGAGCAGCCCGCTTTGTGGAAAGTGCACAGCAACGAATACAAGAACAGAGGTATTAGAAGCAATGAATCAACACAGTATTAGTTTACATGTGAATGGGCTAACGGAAAAAATGAATACGCTTAAAAAATAGTTTAGGGAAGATTTAGAGCCTTTGCTGCCAAAAAATCTATTATTTAGCAGAGGATAGCACCTGGATTCATAGGTGCGGGGAACAATAGTTTATTTTTTACAAGCATATCTTAATGCATTCGTCCTGTTGTAGTGTCGTCAGCGCTATTTACAAAGGATTTCTAATCTTATTTAATATTCACTCAGGAAATACTGCAAATGTATATTATTTTTGTGTATTAGAATGAAAAAATTAAATATTCAACCGAAGTGCGATTTCAACAATTTGTCCGGCATTTTCAAATAAAATAAAAAACTTTTTCCATGAATTCTCCTTAACATTAAATTTCAGCATAAAAATGTTTCCTGAAAAAAATCTAAACATTCATTTGTTTATCCGTACCTCTGTCACATTCACATGCATTATTAGATATTATCACGCAGTAATTTGAGAGGTTTATTATATTTTATAATATTTGCTTGCGGATGCCAGATTTACGCGTGCATTCTATCATACAGCTCTAATGAATGTGCGCTAGATTTCAATTGTTATTTCTATATCCTTGTCACTGTGTCGCTAGGAAATGACCGAATATAGTTCTTCAAGAAAAAAATTCAATTTACGAGCTGTACTATTACACGCTCGTACATGCAAAACTGTATGGAACGAGCGGAAAATATTACCTGCAGTTGAAGTTATTATGAAGTAGATTATTACATTTGTAGTAGTTGTAGTATTTGTTAGATTTGGTGTGACCAAATTTTACAAATGCTGAAAAAAGGAAGGAATGCAACAAATAATTGGTAAGAAAAATTTGGATATTTAACCCTAACTTACTACAAATCCGGCTATAACTGCCATTTTCTGGATGTTAAGCCAGCCAATCTTATACACACTATCTATTTACGGTGGTTTTTTCTTCTCTATGACCACAAAGCCGATGTGTATGCTTGCTTTAACTACGACGAATATTTCTCGACAACGCATAGTGAAGCACTGCCAAGCTTGCCAGTGACGCGCCACTTCAGTCACGCGAACGTACGGTGAACGCGAGTGTTTTGACCACACTCTGTGAGTGTGTGTCACTGACGAAATAACTGATCGTGTGGAAGCCCCTTAAGCTGCCGTGCCCAGAGAGGAGGCTCGCCACTCTCCAAACACAAACTAGCCACTGGTGAAGTGCGAAAGGCGCCAGTGCACAGTCAGAGGGTGGTATGATGCAGCGGATTAGTTTTTCCAGGACAGTTTCCCTGGCATTTTGGTAGACAACACAGCCATAATCCATCTTACTTCTAATAAGCGTCCTGTATATCCTGAGCAGCGTAGCCCTGTCTGCCCCCCATGACAAACCAGATAGACATTTCAGTATATTCATTCGCCGGGTACACTCAAGCTTGAGAGAATTCAAGTGAGGTTTCCATGACAGCTTATCGTCCACAGTCATTCCCAAGAATTTGGCACTATGAACAAAGCTTACTATCCTTCCTTTTAGCACCAGCCGCGGAGGGTTGCAGCGCTTACGCTCCTGGAAGTGCAGGCCAACAGTCTTATCCGGGGAAAAAACAAAACCATGTTCTGTAGCCCAGTTGTTTACACGGCTGATAGTCAATTGCATCCTGCGGCTCAAGGCTGGCAGGTGTGCAGATTAAGAGTAAAGCATGAAAACATCCACATATAGAGACGCCGACCCGTCGGGAGGCAAAACAGATGTAATCTCGTTAAGGCCCACGCTGAAGAGTGTGCAGCTCATTACTCTGCCCTGTGGTAGGCCCTCGTGTTGCACTTGCAGCGAGGACAACGTTGTGCCAACTCTGACGCGAGAAGTTCTTTCTCTTAGAAATTCCTGCACATACATGGCCAAATTACCGCGGAGTCCGTATCCGTCCAAAGTTCTTAGAATTCCGTACCTCCACGCAGTATCATAGGCCTTGTGCAGATCAAAGAAGACACACAGAGTCTGGCGGCGCTCGGCAAGATTGGCCACCAGATAGTTCTGGAGACAAACCAGAGCGTCTGTTGTCCCTCGGTGCGGCCGAAAACCAAACTGAACAGGATTTATCAATTCGTCAGACTCCAACCATCTCATGAGCCGGATGTTGACGATTCTCTCCATCAATTTGCCAATACAGCTGGTTAAATCAATAGGGCAGTAACTATTCGGGTTAGAAGAGGGTTTATTTGGTTTTGCAAAGGCCAGGACTGTTGCAATGCGCCACTGGCGTGGGTACATATGCACGTTCCATACTTTGTTATAAATATATAAGAGGTGACAGACTGCTGTAGAGTGCATTCTCTTCAGCATCTGGTAGTGGATGCCATCAGGGCCAGGTGCTATATTTTTTTACTTCTTCAATGCATAGTATAGTTCAGTAATAGTGAGGGGGTCATTGTAAGACAGCATGGCATTCGTGGAGAAGTCAAGTGCCTGCTGCTCTTGTTGGCGCTTAAGCGCTAGGAAAGCAGGAGGATATGAGCGACTGTTGCTCACACGAGAGAAGTTCCGTGCCAGGGCATCCGCTACACGTCCTGGATCTGCAGTGAGAGTGCCGTCAATCTCCAAGCACGTTTTCTTGGAGCCATACCTTCCTTTCATCTTATTTACGCGCTGCCACACCTTCGCCATGGGAGTATATGTATGCAAGGTTGATACATATCTCTTCCAGGATATCTTCCGAGCTTCATCTTTCACATTTTGGGCTTTGGTTCTTTCCAACTGATACACCAAGGCATCCATGTTTAGGGTCTCATCGGGTTCCTCCATCAGCGACAAAGCCTCGAAAGTTCTCCAATCTGCCCGCTTCAGTATATAGCGCGGTTCCGTGGAGATAGGGTGGCGTTGCTGCATGTTTACCATAATGGGATAATGGTCACTGCCATACGTGTCTTCGGCGACGGTCCATTGGGCATCTGGGTAGACATCTGGCGAGCACAGACTAAGGTCTATGGCAGATGAGGTGTTGCTTTGGACATGGAAATGTGTCGATGCTCCGCTGTTCAGCAAGCAGAAGTCAGTGGAAGCAAGGAACTCCTCCACCACCCTGCCATGTCGGTCAGTAGTCTCGTTACCCCAGTACACGTGTTTGGCGTTGAGGTCTCCGAGTATAAATGCCGTCCTATCTAGTTGGCTGCTAATATGAGTGATGTCCTGCGAGTTGAGGAGGTCTCCAGGTGGAACGTATACATTGCATACAGACACCATACTTCGTCCGATGCACATGTGAAGGGCTAGAGCCTGCAGCCTGGTGTTCAGGGTCACCCTACTATGCCCAACGTCCCCTCGCACCAAAACCGCCAGTCCCATTCCGGGCACTGGGTCGGGTATTGGCGAGAAAAACTCAACAGTGTAGTTTGACGGAGGGGCGAGTTGAAGACTTCCAAGAATGGTCTCCTGGAGACAGACACAAATAGGCTGATGCATTTCAATGAGCACTCTGAGGTCACCGTAGTTACGGCGGTATCCTCGTATGTTCCACTGGATAAAGGTATTCATGGTTTACTTGCTTTGGTTTTTGCACGGGTATGATCCCCTTCAAGTTCTTGCTGTGAGGTACATCCCGTATTGGATGATGGAGGGTCGTCAGGTCTGTCGTCCCACGAGTGTATAGGCCCTGTAGGGGGAGGTTTGGTTGGAAGGTTTGGCGGGGCGGGGAATTTTCTTAACAAGTGTGATGCAACATCCTCTGGGACGGTCATAACGCGTTCCAGAGATCGCACGCGTTGCGATACCAGATGAAGGAAGAGCTCAGTCCCGCTGCCCCCCGACCCGTGGGCACCCGATCGAGGAGCTGAAAGGTCACGTCTGTTTCCCACTTCCACCACACTCGGACGACCGGGCTCCCGCACAGCAGGGCGGGACTTCTTAGTCACGCCGGGCGGCGGCTCAGGGGCTATCTTGCGCATGCCTGCCGACTCCCGCGCTGGTTCGCGTCTATCATGGGTGGCCCGACTCAGGGGGACCCCTGCCTTTGGCTGGGTGACTTCAGTGATTTTAAGGATCTTAGTTACAGCACTATTTTGAGGTGGTGAGGCGCTGCTTTGCATACGTTTCCGGGAGGTTACAATAGATGGAATTGCCCTCAAAGGTTCTTCCTGCTCACCCGGAGATGGTTCTACTGCAGCTGTGGGAGCGCTTGTCTGGCTGCTCCTGGATTCTCTGAGTGGCCGTGGCTCTTCTACGTCTATAATTCTCGTAGGGCCTTCCGGTCCCAGCTGCTGTCTCACAGGATCAACACTCCCGCGTCGTGTACCGAGAAGAGTAGGAATGGAGTTTAGCGGTCTAATGGAGTTTAGCGGTCTTTCTTGGGTTGTTTGCACCGCTCCAGCATATGTTACACGGGGGCGTACAAAACTGCTACTAGCAGAACGCTTGGCTTCGCCGTAGCTAATCTTTTCTTTTGTTTGTACTGCCAGAATCTCCTCTTCCAACTTATAGTAAAAACAGTTTCGGGAGCTAGAAGGGTGCTGCTCATCACAATTTGCACACCTCGGAGAGCCAGTGCAAGGCATTTTGTGTTGCTGTTCATCACAGTGGGCACACACGCCAATTTGAGCACGGCAGGACTTTGCTCCGTGTCCAATGGCCTGACACTTAGAGTAGCGGCGAGTCTTCGGTATATACTGACGCACCAAGCATCGCCTCCATCCAATGCCTACAGACTGGGGCAGGTTACACCGGTCGAAGGTGAGGATGTATATCGGGGAAGGGACCAGCGCACCATATTCCATCCTTCGTATCCGGTAAATCGCCTTCACCTCAAACTGCTTCAGCTCTTCCAAAAGCCGCTCATCGCTGTATTGTGGGTGGTTAGCATACCATATGGTGCCCTTGCACTCATTCAGGCTCTCATGCGGAGTGACCTGAATGTCGGTTCCCGCGAGGGTCCGAATGCCTGCGATAGACGTGCTCTGGTACTGGTTTCGGATCTCTATGAGGAGGCTACCATTTCGAGCCTCCGTCACCTTTGCTGGTCTGCCCCCCAGCCTTCGGCACAGATCACGATTTACTGCGATTACGTCCACGTGGCTCATCGGTGCTCCATTCTTAGCTTTAGGAGTAAAAAATCATTTGTATTCCGTTGGTAGAGTCTGATTTTGGTTTTCATTTGTGGACATAGGTTCAGCAAGGTGGTGTAGTCGTCGGTTACGGCGATTTTGGCAGCGAGACTGGGCTCCACCATACAAATCCCCCACCCTCAGAGGGGGCTCATAGGGTTCTACTGTCAGGTTTAGGTTCTCAAGCGGCCTAGTTTCCGCTTCACTGACAGTAGTTTGCGGCAGTCGCTGTATCAGTTGTGGGTTCTTAGAAGTCTCACTTTCCACGGCTGCTTCACCTCCACTCGCAGAGTTCTGCGATGTTGGTGGCACCTGTGTCACTTTTAGGGGGTTCCCTTGAGGTTGAGAGGCGGTCGGATGAAAGTCCTGTGGTTGAATCAAGGTCGTTGCCGGGGATGGGACAGTAATAGATGTTTCCTTGGAAGCAAGCACATTGTTTAAGGTCCCCTTTGTCGGAAGGATTGCTCCTCCCTATCCAGGCTGACTCAGGAGGGAAAGGGGACCCCCGGGCGGTCAATTGCGCAAATTGGTGCGTCTCCACACTTGAGGCGGGCGCACATTCACCAGTAGAGATAAATATCTCTCCCACCGTCGGCCCCCGCCCGTGGCAGTCCCCACGTATGCCCGGGATAACCGGGGACTTTATAACCCGTAACTGCGGGGGCCCGGCTTTAATATTTTACTTGGGGTACCTCCCCCATGGTCCTTCTTTTGTCTGGCCACTCCAGCCAGACCTGCCTGCTATGGTTAAACCTACCGGGACCGAAGTCCCAGCAGTATAGCCCCAGCCTTCTCGCCAGCGCGCAAGCCCTCCCACCGCGACAAGGTAAGGACATTGGGGAGGGATTAAGCATTGGGGGGATTTAAATTGGGACATTGGGGGATTTAGATTCGGGCAAAAACTTATGAATAATTTATTCGTAAATCCAAAAACTTTATTATCGACGTCGAAAATTTCAGACGCCAAGCAGCGAGCTTCAAAGATTAAAAAAAATTAAAATTAAGATAAAGAAATAGGCACTTGTTCAAGTAAAAGCACCCACATTAGGAAAAAAATTTCACTGTCAATTCACGGTAATGACAACTTTCCACCCTGGAAGTTTTTACTCAAGCCATTTGAATTATCGTACCGAAAGGGCTAAATTCACTTGAGAACACTTAGTGTGCTCATTTCACAGCAATTCGTTCCGAATGGAAGGAATAAACTTTGGCATATACCTTCTGACAAAAACATAATTAGTAAGATCAATAGTTCTATTGCTTTCTAAAAATTAAGGGATGATCTTTCATTATACCTGTTTTCATGATACCTTTGATTAGGATAGCAAAGGTGAAATTAACATATCATTCAAAGTAAAAATAAAACTTACTTTGCCTGAGAGATGAGTTGTTCTGCTGACGGGTGAAAGCGATACACTGAGGAAGCTGAGAAGAAGTTGCCCTGCCCTCATCAAATTCTCACTCTGTAGTTGAGGTCCCAGTGATACCATGCAGGTTATTTTCGCAGTGTTCATGCGATGCTGGGGAATGAAGAAAATTATATGGTAAAATATTGAATAAGGATAAAGGATGAGTTGCCCTTTACTCATTCTCCTGTCACTTTCTTTCATTCTTATGTGTGCCACTGTCGAGATAACAACAGTTTCTCTAGCATAGGTTTTTAATGTTTCACTATTGCCATCTCAGACTGTTTTAGCCAATGATGGATCTAGGTTATTAATGTTTCGCTATTTTCATTTCAGATTGTTTAGCTGAAGACGGGTCTAGGCCCGAAACGTTCTAATTTTGACATACAGATTTTTTTTAAATGAAATGTCGCCTGGTTTTTGCCCTTTCGTTCTTGTTAATATTGAAAAATTATTGATATACATGAATAAAATTTTTTCATTTGCTACGTATTCATTACCTGTTCATTACAGAGAATTATTTCACAAGCAATATAATAACGTTTTTGTTTTATTTTTAATCAAAATAAATATTTTCTATTTGCCACATGTTTATTTTTACAATGTGCTCACACTGTGTCAAAGAACTTCAACACTAGGTTGAGACAATTATAATAAATGTACAGATAAAAAACACACAATTTCTGATATATTTTAAAAGTATTTGTGATTTCAGAGTGATACCTGAAAGAAATGTATTGCACAAAAATTCAAAACACTTAGCGAAAAAATTGGCATTACGTGGCATTTTGACATTCATCTCGCAATTGACAAACCAGAATTTTATGCAACACAAGCTGAAATGAACTTAAAATACAAGGCACCAATGACATAGACTAAATATAATCCCTTGCAGTTGTGAGCACGGTGCAGTGTGCAAAGATACTGCTGCCATTTGGAGGTCTTTGGTTGTTGATCTTTTGTGATTGATCATGTAAGTTTTGCCATGAACATGGAACAACAAAACTTGTTCTCTCATTAGTAAACTCAACTGCTGCAAATTTGTTCATGTCTTTCATTCTTACTAACCAGATAAGTTTTCCAGATCTTTCTAGATTTTTTTAGCAATAAGTCAGGCTTAGGTATTTCATTTATAAAGACTTTATTATAACAATAATTGCCTACACAAATTATTATGGATAGATATTCAATAGCAGACACAAGGATTGCATCAACTGTGCATTTATTATACTGAAGTAGGGTATGGCATCAATATTCAATGGTAAACTAATGAGAGATGCATTCTCATGTTAGAAATTTTTTTTACTTTTTTCGACTGCTTATCCAATCAAAGAGAACGCACTCTCCATTATATATGTCACTCACTTCACATCTAAATCATCAACACTGACACAAATTGACAAAGCGCTATTGGAATTATTAGTCGTGTTTCTTCGATTCCCTGCCCGTTTTTTCAACTCTTTCTAGAGAAATGACTTTCTGAAAAGGTTCTCACGTCGGTTCGAATGTTCCAAACAAGCAACAATCCTTAGCCTTTTTTGTCTTTCACTTTATTCATAGAATAATTCTCAGTCTTTGATTTTCCATCACCATAGCACAATTGCCTTGCGTAATTTTTGAACTTTAAAGCTTATCTCACAAACTAAAAACGGCCAAAGCTTAGTTTCACTATTTTATTAACGCGCTTGTTGTGAAGTTGTAACTGATGTCAACATTGACCGCTGCACACTCCCGTGGTGAAATGTGTGCGACCAAAAAACTAGTACTATATTTCTGCTATTTCATGTGACAATATAACTACTTCGTTGGAAATCAAAATTATTGAATATTTTTCACAATGAAAAAAAATAATTGATGAATGAATTTAATATCATGATGCAAAGTTGTCAGTAATTATAATTGCTGGAGTAATACCACAGGCGCTTAATGTACAGGCTTGTACAATTTATACAATACTTGCATTTATAATTTGGAAGTTAAATTTGAATGGCTCATAATAATTTTAGCCCTGCTGTAAGTAGAATTATTTTCTCGATATCAATGCGCATGTTTATTCGTTCGTTCGTGAGTTGCGCCATGCTGGTTTCTTATCAAATTGATCAAGTCATTTATGTTGTCCATCGAAATTTTAAGTTTCTATAATTAGAAGCAAAACGACGAAGGGATTTTAAGGGAGTTGGTATTTTATTTTTACAGCAAATTAATTGCTGAATGGATTGACTGTGTGAAGGAGTTTAAAATGTGAAAAAACGCAAACAAAATTTTCATCATGGCTAGCAAATTTTACAAAAAATACCTTAAATTCCCAGTGTTGTTCTCTTAGAAAAATCGGAACATAGAATTGTACTCACTTGGTGGTAAACTATTAATGAAAACGTCATGGATGTGAAATTTAATTTAAAACAAACCAAGTTCACGTGTGAATTGGCTTATTTTAAGGGGATCTCTACCCCTAAAATTGACCTAATTTACTTAATTTTGGAAATTTTTCTTTTCGAATTTATATTGCGACTAGGAGAACGAAAATGCGTCACGATATATAAAATTGAATTTGAAACACATTCACTTCATTAAAAAGTTCCCATTTTTGCAATATGAAAATGTTTTCACGCAAACAAATGAAGAATACATATATATATATATATATAGGTGTATATATGTGTGTGTATACATTTCGCGAAACATTTCTCCTACAATTTTCAACGCGGAAGCTTTATTTTAGTCTCATTCGACGCGGAAAGAATGTGACAGCTGGAAAATGAAAGATTATTTTGTATTTCGAATATGAAATTTTTTTATACATATGTCAAGAAGTTTTTTGTATGAAGTCTCAGATTTTTCCCTATAGAAATCTAATTCAGAGTTAAAATGGAATTCCGCTTCGCTCCACTGTTTCTACTGTCTTACCGCGTCGAATGAAACGAAAATCAAGCTTCTACGTTGAAAATTGTAGAAGGAGAAGTGTTTTGCGCAATATGTATGTATGTTTTTCATATGTTCGCGCAATAAATTTTTTCCTATTGCAAAGTTTTATTGAAGCAAATGTGTTTGGATTTCAATGTTACATATCCCTATGAAATTTGGTTTCCCAAGTTGCAAAAGAAATGCAAAAAAGGGATATTTTAAAAATTAGAAAAATGTTAGGGCAGGCGATCCCTTTAATTAACTTGAAAGTTACACGTTCGATTTGAAATCAATTTTCGGTTTCATAATGTACACTGGTTTAAAACAAATACCTCCTATTGGAATAATTGATGAGCAGTGCCGATTTTTCTCTTAAGATCACTGCAGACATTTCTGTCCAGAATTTCTGCATTGATCTGCAGTGACCGGTGAAGAAAATTTTTTCACGAACTGGGCCCCGCACTGATCCTAAAAAAGATACTGTCCTCGAATAATCGATTCCGATCCGCATTAGCATTACTGACTGGGCAGATGTACACGTTGTTTCAGCGTATTTTTTGGACTAAAATTGAAAGGTTAGTGATTTCTTAAGCAGCTTGCAAACTTTGAGTTTGTAACGGATGCCGCCATCCATCTGAAGAATCATTTTTGTCTTTATTGTCCTGCCATTAGCAGTTTACAGATCGATGTAATAAATCTGTTTTTTAAAATACGCAAAAGCATAAGTACGAGTTACAATTAAAAAATCACCGTGTTGTAACCAGGAAAGCGTCTGAACCAATGTTAACTCAATTATGCTGAGCTTTTTTTTGGTGAATAGTGCCCTGGTATTCAAGACAGAAATGCGATTGTTGTAGAGCCCTGCAAATATGGATTATTTAGCAGAGAATCTACGTCAGTGTTCAGCTCTGATTGAGAAAGATAAATTTAAACGCTTGTTGTTTGGCATTAAGATAAGGATTATTACCCACGTATGAGTGCAACAAATCATCATAGTCAATTATGTCATAGTCAATTAATAGTCAATTATGTCATAGTCATAGTCAATTAATTAATTAAATCATCAAACCCCGTATTACCCCTGCTGTGCTTCTTCTCCTAGATTTTGCCACTTATCTATCTGACTTATTTGCGTTTGAGTTGGTGTTACTACCTTTAACAAATAAAGGAAATATTGGATGCATGGTGGCAGTCGATCATAATTCAAAATTAGCAGCAGCAGTTTTAATCAAAAATTAGAAATGTAAAATGAAAGTTTTTTATTAGATTAATATTATTTTAATTTTTTTGTCGAGTATGTCAAAGAAGTTGCTCAAATAAAATGACCCGAAACTGGCCTCAGGCTAATTTTCATACTCTGAATCCATTTCTTTGGAATTTACCAGCAATTCACAGCCCATGCTTTGCTTCTGTTTTTTACGCTGCCTGACTAGTAAGGGTTAGACCTGGGATGACGAATTCTCTCAAGCTATTATTGCATCCAACAACCGAGTTTACTTGGATCCTCTCTAGGAAATATCTAACAATTTCACTCACCAACTGATCTTCCATTTAGCTCACTTAAGAGAGAATAATATTAAGAGAAGTGGAGGAAAGGGTATCCTATGTTGTCGCCCAATAAAATTGGTTATAAAGTACTGCTGAAAAGTCAAAATCAGGATTCGGGTGCTCAAAGAAACTACAGTTCCCATGCAGAATTTCAGATCACAATGGGAATGGAATAGGTTAGTGGACAGAGGGAATGAGAATAGAAAAAGCTGAGTTTGTTCTTCAGAGGTACGTAGGATTGGAAGGCAGGGCAAACCAAATTAACTAAGAGCTAGTCAGTTGCGATTGTTGAGCGAGTTCTTTTATTAGACTAGCTCACTCGCAAACGATTACTTGGTCAGGTTTAAGCTTAAAGAATTTTCTCCGATCAACATTTTACGCCTTGATCTCCTCGCTTGTTTTTCTGGTTCGGAATTTCTGTTTTGGTTAATTCTTTGGCACGACACAGATCATTTTTGTTTATTGTCACTACCTTGGTCTCGGTACAGTTGGAATGATAATTATCATGCCATTAGGTTTACATTGACGTCTCGTGTTGATCTAATTGATCATTCGAAAGTGTAGGTGGAGCTCCGATCAGTCCTACAGTGTCTCAGTTCTCGATTATCTAATGTGTACTCAATTTGTTTTAGCTCTCTACCTCAACCACCAACCATCAAGCAAACAAACGTACCTTTTTTTGTGTTTCTTTTTTAACCCTGTCGGTGAAAAAACAAATAATAAAAGGAAACAAATAATAATATGGCTTTGAACACAACCAACAGCATCGTTGTCACTTCCTTATTCAACTATTGATTTCCTGAGTGTGTGAGCGATGCTGAAGGACAGCTAATTAATTGTCTCGATATTTCAATTTCAGTCCAGACGTCCACGTTTCTATTTGAGCCCCAAAGTTTGAAAATTCAGTAGTTAATTTTCAAATAGGTATTTTGTTATTTTTCTTGAGGGCATTATTGCGATGGTGGTAGAGGTTCCTGAATTTTCAAATATACATCTACCTAACATAAGAAAACCGCCATTATAACTCACAACCTTAATCACGGGTTTCCACGCATTGAAGTTTAGCCTCTCTAATTTCAAATACATACACATATATAGGATCAAAATGAAACTTGAAGGTATTTCCCTTCCATTTGTTGAAATAAGGTGAAATACTCTATTGCTTTGTTACGGACAATCTTTTTTCAGTTCAATGTCGTCTTTTTTTAAGAACCTATTTATTCCTCTTATTCTTTTCTGTATTTTTGAAGACTTTATTCTTTCTGTTCGCAAAGGCTGGGAACGCACCTAGTGAATTGCTTCTACGTTTTATGAAATTCATGCTCCAAGAAGCCCCTGTTCAATCTTCAAATGATTAGATGGCATGTAACAGTCGTGATATGTGTATTAAACGATTGACTGTCTTTGAACCTATTTACTTCTTATTAATTTCAACTATTTATACACGCGATCGTGATTACTCGGTGAATATGGGAATAGTGTCGAAATGTTATTAATACCGAGTATTCATCTTAAGAAAGTTCCAATGCATATGAAGAGCTGTAGAGGTGAAGATTACAACGACATAAATTACGTGCAGTTGACATTTTCGTTTTTCACTTCGAGAGTATGTCAATCACTTGTTCAATAATTTATTTCATAAAAAATAAGGAACCTACATTTTCTATCAAAAACGGTCACACGAATTGAAATTATGATCTTCCGTGAGTGCTGGTAATTTGGATCATTTAGAAAGTTTTACATAAAGTTGAAGCGAGTATGAGGCTCTCGTAAATATTCCATGAATTATTTCTCAAGCAGCCTTGAATTGGATGAAATTAGCGATAGATGTAGATATCCTGAGATAAAACGTAAGATACATAATTATTTATTTTTCATTTGATATTTATCGAGCAAGGTCAAAACCTCAACTTTTACACGTAGTTGAAATAAGACACTTCAGAATAGGAGATTTCCACAAAAGTGTACATCGCAAAGTGAACGAGTACATCTCAGCTCTCAACTCCTTCAGTAGATCTACCACTCAATAATAGAGATCTCTTCGAATTTGATGCATTGTTGACTTAGCTCTCCGAAAAATATAATCGCACGTATTGAACTTGAAAAGCTAAGGCTTTCAGCATGTAACAAAATTTTGAAATCATTTTTATACAATTCCAAGGAAGAGAGAGAAATCGATAACAGTCGAGATGATTTTGTAGGTGGACTTAGAAGCCTGTCACTTCATCAAAAGCGACATATCCCCCGCTTTAATATTTGTTAACGAACTGACGTAGACTTCTTTATCCAGTAGGTTTTCAAAGTTGAAAAATGTTATGAAAATGTCACTAGAATTAAATATTTCTTCTTGGTGAGTTCGTTAGCTGTCACAGTATTTGGGGGAAATTCTGCTCTTAAAATAGGAAGATTTTACGTTTTGCTTCAAAAATTCGAGGCTCAATTAGCATGAATGACAGAAAACGATGATTGGCCCTTCAAAGCATGAATGAGCGAAATCGATAACGATGAAAGCTCAATTTGCATGAAGTAGATTGTAATCAGTTACACTGGTTGAAAAAAGAAAACATCTTTGTGAAGCATTTATCAAAAGAGTTACCGTCATGATTAGAAGGTTTTCGTTCGAATGATGAGTTTTCACCAATCTTAAATGTAGAATAAAAACAATGAGGTATTTTCTTAGAACGTGTATATAAATGAACCTTTTTCGACAACAGTCACGGATGATGAAAAATTATAGTTTGAAAACGTCCATAAATGTAAATAAAATTTTTTCGTGGACACTTCACTGAACCTTTCACGTCCTTTTACGAACAGAGTGTCAAAGTTGTGGAACTCGTGTAAATTGTCAATAAATATTAAATGTTTCTCTGCAATCCCAACTTCATTCATATTTTAGTACAAGTATAAATTTTCAAAGGTACACCAGTTTCATTTCAAATTTTAAAACAAACAATCTTCAGAGATTAACCTTTCACTATTTTCTTAATCTTTCTCCAAAGTCTTTGACTGAGATTATTCATTAGTATAGACGTGAATTTTGAAAATTTCACGTAGCATTGTAAAAATCCCAATTGCCCATTGCTTACTTCCATAACATGAGAACCACTGTGTAAGAGAAAACGTTATTTTTAAGCCATTCAAAGACGAAGTTGTCGAGAACGTTAATTGAAAATAATGAAAAACCTCTCCCAAATTCAGTTTATTCAAGACACAAATTTCTCATGTGAATTTCAATGTCGAAAATGGTGCTGCTCATACTAAGGCGCCACGACAAAAGTGCTGATGCTTCTGGCCGGCACTTCGACGTTGACGAACCTCGTCCCGTCGATGGAGACGGTTACGGTTTCAGGCGCATCGTTCCTGTTTGAGATAATGCACGTTTGATAAGGGAATCAAAGTTCGAAATTTCTGATGAGGAGATTAACAAATATACAAAGAGTTTATTAGAATATCAAGAGATTCAATATGGTATTTCTGAAGAGAGAGAGCAGTCACGCTGCTCATGAGCTGTGACGCGTGTCATAGCCCATGAGCATTGAAAGCATTGAGCATTGATTCATTGAGATTAAAAATTTCATGGCAAAATTAACTGATACTGTTCGTTATTCATTATATATCAGAGCTTGATTTCTCAGCGGTATCCTCGAAAAACTATCGCGACGTCTCCTTAAGTTGCCACCGGCATCCATGTTTTGTGCATTAATGGGAAGAAGCAGTAACACTTGTGTTAATCTGCTTCACAACGATACATTTATCATCTTTATATATTTTTGATCATATATGTTCAATAGGACGGGGTGCGAGAATCTCACTCGCAGAATAAAGAGAAGAACCAGTGTAAAAACGTACATCAAATTTATAGCAAACGTCTCTGGAGTATTAAAATTACATTATCAGTCTCAATAAAAAACATATGTATGTTCCACAATATTTTCTGAATATCTAAAAGACTTAATTTGTATTCATCCATACATAAACAGTTGTATATTCCAAATTCACCAAGCCCACATGTACATTACGCACTAATCAAGATCCACCAGCGAAGACACTATGCATGCGCGCGCACGCACACACACACACACAGAATTACGTTAATAGGAGGGGGTAATTTATAACTTCAAGGCACTAATGAGGTTGAGTTTATGGGTGAATACGAAAATGGATTCTAAAATTATAAGGTCATGCTCCCTATTAGCTACAACCAAAGTTGAAAAATTTGTACTTTGGAATGAATGGTTCGAATTCTCAAAGTGATTTATAATTGCTAATGGAGGTGGAGGGGCTAGTGCCCGACCGGTTCTTTGAGATATTCCTGAGTGTTGGCTATGTCTGACGAATTGTTAGAGTTCGGTACTACCAACGTAAGACTGCATGCAACAGTTTAAAAATAGACACAGCCACTTCACAGGCACTCATCCAATAGTTCCTTCCTGCTAAAAAAGGATGCAATCTTAAAACTATTTCTTTAAAACACTCTGACGTCGACCGTTGTTAAAAGCCTACGAACGAAAGACTCTACTTCCTTCTACAGCTCTGCGTTCAAATAACCCATGAATTGGAACTCGACGTAGAGAGTCTGTTTTGGTACTCTCAAGGTCGCAAGAGGCGGGCAAATTTTACGATCTGAAAATTTTCCAACACAATTCTGAATAAAATTGTTATGGAGATCCAGTATTAAGAGTGTTTCGTAGACTAGAGAAATTTTCAAAAAGAATGATAAATTTGTGTGTCAGATAGATTTTGAACACATTATCATTATGAAGCCGTCCCTAAATCCCTCCGAGTTCGTCTGTACCGATGCCAGCTGGAGACTTTAGACCTGTGACGATCCTTGCAGCGAAAGCTGCTGCGGACCGAACTGAGGTTCAAGCAACGAACACTCAAGACCCTGGAGAGGTGCAAAGAAGATTTCCTTCGCAACCTCAAATCACAAGCATCTTCTACAGACTTCGCTTATCTCAAGTTATGGCTTCATCGCAAACAAGTACAATGTGTGAGCCATGTGCTGGCAGTTAAAATGAATAAACTAGTCTGATTAGAAGTTTCACCATTGTGCACTAATACTCGCATTCACCCGTCTAATGTAATCTTTAATTTTTTTGTTTAAGATTCTATTGTCAAATGAAAAATTGCTTTCATGCTCGGAACTAGACTTTGGTTTACTCACTACCAAACTGAATTTCTTCAGATAATTTTTAGTATTTGAAGTTATGTACGACAGATTTCCCAAGCTTGAAATTTAACCATTTATTCACAATTACTAGAGCAAGGCTTAGCAACGAACTGAGAACCCTTGCTGATAAATTTTATATTATGTTTGATCGCCATCATAACACTTGTGCAATTGTTGAAATGAAAAATTTTTCCATTATTAAAAGATTAGGTACTGATAACTCAATTTATGTTCCAAACCCGATAAAGGGAATGGGGTTATCATTCTTAACAACGGGACTATATTTCTAGAATGGAATCAATTCTATCAGATAGAGAGAAATTTTTTGAAGATCTTACTGACAAAAAACTAAAGTCTTAAAACAGGAAAATAAGATCAACCACAAACTTAAAAACATTGAGATTTAGAAATTCTAACCGATGAATTTCATCAAGTGGCAGCTCTGTAGGATCTCAACTCGGAGTGTTATATGGTTTGCCCAATTTTCTTAAGCCTAATATACCGCTGAGATCCATTTTGGTTGAATGCAATATCAACAACTCTAAACTCTGGGTATACCGTCCCAAACTCGTATGAATTTTTACGCAATTTGTCGACCGTTGGCAACATAGGTAATCTCTCCACGTGTAGTTATGACGTAGTGTCTAAGCACACTAATTGTTCCACTAATTGAGGCTAGCAATGTTTTGCTTGATTGGATTTTTTAAGGCAACCGAACCATACTGAGTCACGATAGACCGCAATTCCAACGTTTATCTTGAAGTAGCGCTGAAAAATTCATATTTTGGATTCAATGGCAAAGCGTACAAGCTAATAAATGACTTACAATGGGCTCTGACTTCTCTCCTTTAACAGCGAACTCTTTTCTAGCCCCCCATTAGGAAAACAATTTTTTGAGTCTATGTCCACCAAAGTTGAAGTCATTATTTTACCGAAGGTATCTGGCCCATACATGTGTCTTGCATTTGTCTCTGACATGGAAGCCAATTGTTTTTCTCAACATTTTAACGCATCTCACCCTTATATTATATTTACAACGGAAGTTGAGCCAAATGATCAGATCCCTTCCTAGACTTCCATAACAGACTTTGTACCTTGTTTCCATTCATGAGCTATTTGAACGCAGAGATAAAGAGGGAGGTAGTGTCTTTGTTTCGTATGTTTTCACAACGGTCCACGTCAGTAAGTTTTATAGAAATAGTTTTAAGATAGCATCCTTTTTTAGCAGGAAGGAACGATTGAATGAGTGCCTGTGTCTATTTTTACAGTTTTGTGTCATTGTTGCATGAAGTCTTACGTTGGTAGTACCAAACTCCAATAAATCATCAGACATGGCCGTATCTTATAGAACCGCTCGCGCACTAACCCTTCCACTTTAATGAGCAGTTATAGATCACTATGAGAATTCAATCCATTCTTCAAAAAGTACAAATTTTTCAAATGTATGCAGAGCCGTTAGTGAGCATGACCTTAGAATTTTAGAATCCCTTTTCATGATCACTCATAAACCTAACCTCAGAGACGTGAAGTTATCACTTCCCTCCACCTAATGACGTATGTAGTTCTGTGTGCGTGTGTGTGTTCGTCCATGTATAGTGCGTGTTCGCCGGTGTACAGTTTTTAGAGAAGCGTGTGCAAGTTTTTTATGGAAATTTAAACATTTGTCGTTTTTCTTCTGTTTCAGTACTGATGATAGAATTTTAATAATTTCGAAACGTTGCGCGAACGAAGTTGATCATTTTTCGCGAACGAAGTTGATCCAGGAAAAATTTAATCAGTAATTCATCTTCTATGTTTCCTAAACTCCTGTAGCTCGCGGAAGAGTTTTAGATTAAATTTTCAATCTAACAGTTTAACAGTTTTGAAAATATTTTGAGACGTGAAAATATATCGATCATTTCTGGCTAATACAAACCAGTTTAATAGAGATAAGTCCTAACCTGCCTACCATTTTTTATACTCTTATACGCGGGTGTCAGCAACAGTCTGTTGTTTGTTTTAAGATCCGATGAATTCTTGTTTTACTTGTGTATGATTATATTGAGTCATTTAGAACGAAAATTTTCATTCGGTTTTGTTATAAAATTTTCCCGTCACAAATGAACTCGTGATTTGTGATACATCTACCACTTTCCCTTTATACATTTGTCTTACCTGAAATTAGCAACTAGCCAGAATGACAACGATTTCTGGAGTTACATCTTTTTTGCTCATTTGTTGCATCACTTCAAATAACCTATTCAGAGAATTTTTTTAAATCATTTTTTCAGAACAATTGTTTAAAATGATTCATTGAGTCGAAATGTTTAATTTTGAATTTAAAGCTTTTAAATATGATGTTGTGTATGAAAGCCCTATTCCTCGCTACTATTTTTACGAAAAAAATAAGAAACCTAATATGACAGAGACTTATTTTAACCTTGAAATATTGGTTGCATTTGGTGGGAAGTTGTTCTTCTTTGAGATTTTCATCCACAAAGCCAGTATTTCTAAGAAACTTACCCGCTAAGAAGAACGACAGCGACGGAGCCGTCTGCTCTAAGAACGGCAGCAGCTTGAGCTTCAGGTGTGGCGTCTCCAGTGACCGAGACGTCGAGGCGGACGCTGCCACGAGGGAAGAACTTGCTGAAGTGCGCCAGCGCGTAGTGCATCGGCTGCTTATAGAATTCGTCCGCTTCCTGTTGAAACGCAATCCCAGGAAATTAAATGTTGTTTTCTTATAATATATTAAAGACATGAACTTCACGAAGGCAGGACAGCGATAAAAAAAATCTCAAATTTAACGATCAAGCTGTTCAGCGTCAACAACCTGGACAATACTCTGAAAGAATGGACTTCGTGTGCGATGAAGTCCGACTACTTACAGCATCAATAATGATAGGAGAGTCCATTGCACCACCAGGCCAGTGAGGGCCTCCGACGGTGTCCAGAGCCAGGTTCCAGTCCACCCAACCCGTAGAGTAGTAGTTTATGTCCTGCCGAGAGCGAATGTTTTAATTTATTAATACCAATGGAACTCACGTCTACAAGAGTGCTAAAGATGATAAATTCGTTCAGGTATCAATTCGCAAATGACTAGTGTGCTTTTTTGATCTCAGTTAGAGCCACCAATGGAGATGAGGCACACGTTAATAAAATTGATCACAGCATCTATTTCATCATTGTTTGATTGGATGGGACATGATCTAATTTTAAAAACTGAAGAATCTTTCAAGAATATCTGTGAACATATTAAAACCAAAATGCAAGATATTCATATTTTCCATCATTTTTTGATTGTAGGATTTCTTTCCTGACGTCATCTCAGAGCTTACTTTGCGAGATGGCCATTCATAACATAAGTAGTTAAATTTAGTTACACAGACTTAGATACAACTCAAGTAACGGCGACAATAATTTATATTGCAGTCACTGCAGTAGTACCTTTGTATTATTTTCAGTGTTTTAGTTATTTGAGGAGTATACTTCCTACGCCGGTTGGTTTTAGAACTGTCCCCATGGAATTTACAATTCCGGAGATATGTACGGGTTTATGCTTCTTGTTTTTTGACCACAACATGGAATCAGCTCATAATAATAATGGAAAATAAACAAATATGAAAGTAAATGAAATATTTCGAAAGCCCAAAATGTATCAGACGCTTCGAAGGGGACATTGTTTAAGGACAGCGTCCCCCTTCCAGACCTTTCTTTTGTTATTGAACCTAGAGCAATACAATTTGGCATACTGATAGAAAATGCCATTTGGAATTATTTGTCATTCGTGAAAAAATGCGATTCTTCCAATAGAAAACGGGATATTCATAGAAAACGAAATTTTTAGGGTTTTTTTCAAAATGCATCTACTCCGACAGTTCTTGAGCTACAGTGATGATTTTGATAGCATTGGATGCGGAAAAACGTGGACATTCCAAAAACTCTAATGATATTCCCCAATTTTTCAGTTTTAATGAAAAAAATCGAGAGCAACTCTTTTTTTTTTTAAATGCGGATTTATGACGTCATAACTTTTGAAAGAAAAAATTGTGAAATAAATTTAACGTTTTTGGAAAGCACTCGGCTTTCCGCATCCAATGGTATCAAAATCATCACTGTGGCTCAAAAACTATCGGAGGAGATGCATTTTGAAACCCAAAGTCTGAGTTGTTCAGTATACGCAAAACAAAAATATTTAAACAATGTTAATTAATTTTTTTTTTTTTGATTCAGGTTAGACCCCTGAAATCATTATAGAATAATACAGAGACATTAGAGATGACATAGCAACTTCGCGCCGTGAAGAAAGTGCCATGAGGGAGGTGTAACATGATAAAATACCACTTCCCCCTCCCTCCACCCCATTCTTCAAACCCTCGTAGCGGGCGAATGAATGAACGTACGAGTCTCATTTTTTCACGGGATATACCTGACCTCTAACACTTCTTGTAGTAGCAAAAATCTTAGTTTCCCAAGTAATCTCAAAAACATGGGTTGTCCTTCAGAAGATTACAGAACCTATTTTTACATTACAACTATGCGACCGTCGTACCTACCTCGATAATATTGAATGCGTAGCGTTCTGCTCTGGCCCAATCTCCAAGGTACACGCTGTCAGGATTATCTTGGAAAACACCTGTGGAAGTAAATAAAGTTTTCAATGTTTTCTAAATTTTTGGGCAGCTACCATCCGACAGAGAGAATAACTTCAACCGCCATCCATGCGGTATATTTGCCAATTGCTTGTTCTGAAAAGCTGTGTGCTTCTTTCTGTATTACAAAAAATTACTTTACCATTGCACGCTTCCGTGTAGAGGATAAACTTGGAGGGATCCAGGTCCCGAGTCTGCAAAAGTACGTCAGGGGACACTCCTTGGTCTGCATACCAATGCACGGCCACGCCCGAAATATACTTGGAGCAGTCTGGGTCGCTCAGCAGCTGCGGAATATCAAATTGTTTAACATCTTGGGAAAACACCACAGCAAAACGTCTGTGTCAGCCGACAACGCCTTGGATATTAACGACATAGAATCAAATTTACAATAGTCAGGCTGATGTATTTGTCACTGATTGGAATTTTTGACACTTTTTGCGTGCACCATCTGAGCAACATATTGTTAACTTTGTGAAAGCAAGAAACAGCTTTGCAAACTTCCTGTATGGTTGATACCGAAAATTTTGTACTGACGCCAAATGCACTACGTCGGTCAGAATGCAGTTGCTTTGATCTACTGTGTGTGACTCCTAAAAGCTCATACGGTATATCATGCGTCGTTAACCAGACTGATTTTACAGCATATCCATAAATTACTACGTCTCAGCCTCAGGTGCTGACTTATGTTAAATCATTGAAAATTTTTATTTTACAACTGTGTTCTCTTACCGACTCCTAATCGCTAGGAATTAAAAACTAATTCAATATATCCGCTGCCGTCTGTAGTGCTGAATTTCATTTCATTAATCTGCTGAATTTCGTCGATTACTCGTAATTAAAAATGACACTAAAGCTCAGGCAATCAGCTACCACTACATCAAAGCAGCCACTGACCGGTTCCACAGCGTACGGTAACTTATCCCTGTTGAAGTCGTTGACCATCATGACCAGCTGACCATATCCAGCGGCCTCCAGCGTGGGACCCAAGTTATCTCGTATCCAGTCGCGCATATCCTCGGGATGCCACTGACACGAGTTAATCCCCCACTCCTGTTCGTCAGAGATGCCTCACTTTAGCAAATGACGCAACATAAAATAAAAGGGTGTAGAAGAGATTGAAGAATTTATTTTTTGAATGCCAATTAAATGGAAGAAATTTTAAAATTATTTTAAAACTGCTAAAACAGCATGTAAGCTTCAGTGTTACATTTGTATATCCTTATTATTCTATATTCAGTATTTCAATTCCTATATTAATTTAAATGCTAAGACACTTATGAGCAGTAGAATATCAAAACACATCAATGAATGATATTCACAATAAGGATCATATATGACTGGTGCATAGATTGTTGGTTTTCTTAATATCTAAAAAAACAAACTAAAGACTTAATTTAAGCCTATTCTCCCAGGAAACATGGGATATAACTTTGATGGTGAGCAAAATAAAGTTTTTGGAAGGCTGTTCGTAATAGGACCTAATTTATCTAGGATTTTTTTTATGTAAAAGTGGAAGAAACTCCAACATCGTCAAGGTTCTGTAAAACGACGTTTAAACTCATAAATTTACTATTTGCATGGCATGAAAGAATTTTCTGTAAAGGCGTCTTTCAATTTCCAAAATAACGTGAATATTACTTAAAATTTTTTCATGACTTCACCACGCAATTCTTTTCCAGCATTCGTGTTTATTTATCAATTAAGTTTTCTTACGCATTTGACTGTAGCTAAGAATTAAAAGAAATTTAGGGTAGTAAGATCCATTAATCCACGTCATGAGTTAAGGAGAATTGTTCACACACTGATTTGAAAAAGTTCCATTATGATTCACGCATAAATAAAGGTACAAACTGTACTTCATCCCAACCATGTGACCTCGCTAGCGTTTTGCATTTTGAGAATTAATAAAATATTTCACTAGGTTTGCAGTACCACATGCGTCATAGGCTGGACTTCAATGAAAGAGCCGTGCTCCATCTACACTACCATATTTTTTTCATCTTTCAATGTACTTTGGCTGAGGTCAAAATATTTTTGAACTCCACAGCTCACATTTTGGCTGAAACAACAACTTGTTTTTCACGAGATTTGGTTGGCGCAAGGAAAATTCGAATTTGAAGAACAAAAAAATTAAAACAAATAAATTTGTGCCCTTTATAAGTGAGTCAGCAAATGAAAGACTGAAAGACTATATATATGGAAGTCCAGATATCATTACAAATACGGAAAAATTGAAAACTTTTGTTTTTATGCATAACTCATTACCAGGGTGTGGTTTTCGCTCACCGTTTCTTGATCGAGGGGCTCATTTTGGGGAGTGAGGCCCCACAGCGTGACTCCCTCGGCCTCGTACGCTGCAGCCCACCTGTACCAAGCCAGAAATATCGACAATAATACACAATTTGGAACGAAGGATGCTATGTCTTTAATTGTTCAGATAAATCAGCAAAAACTCTATCAAGATGAGTGCTTTCTTGGCATTGAATTGCGAAAAATATTTCATTACCTTGAGTAAAAGTGACAATAAACTTTTACAATGATTTTACTACCTATTCTTTAGGTCGTGAGGGTTCAGGAAAATGTTCAGTTTATTGAGTCTGAAGATCGACTTCACAGGTAAACATGTTGTAGCTACGTACGGAACATAATTCGAAATTGTAGCAGCATGTAAAAATTTTTCTCTATGAATAAAAACGTCGTTGTAAATATAAAGGACGAAAAATAAGTCAGTTTGACACTGACAACAAACCTCGTCTAAAATTTAATTGCCCCTGAAATGTGGCTTTTTTGTGACCACTATTACATACTAAAGAAAATTAAGTTTTCACTGAACTTGACCACAACACGAAATTGGATATTGAGTCCAGTGAAAAAGTTGGTGACACACAGTTCGCGAAAGTTATGTTCCTATCTTTCCGCAGAGTTCCATGAATACTTTGAACGCTACTACCCAATGCATAGAATAAGTATGAATAATTTTACGAAGGGAACGAAATGTTTCAGAATCAATTGAACATAAAAACTGAATTTTGCTTCTAAAGTACATTGTCATAACCCTTTTCCCTACATCGTTTTACACAGAAAGAGGACAGCATACATGTACGGTATTTTGAGAATGCAGTTGCAGTTGAGCTACCAGTGTTAAAGAATAGTTTTGTCAAAGACACACACTATTATTGGTACCAAATCATTACTTTAATTAATGGAAATAAGTTCGTCATTACTGTCAAACTTGCAACTTCTATCCCATTGAGAACAATACAATGCTACTTTACTAGCGACGAGAACTATCCACCACAAGTACACTGATGAGTTCACCCACTTGGCGATGTATTCGGCATAGATTTGCCAGTACTCTGGAAGAAGGGCCCCGACACCCGTGAACTCTCCATTCGTTTTCATCCAGGAGGGTGGAGACCACGGAGACCCGAAAACGTAAACTTCTTCGTTACTGATCTCCATCGAACGTAAGATGTTGGGAATCTGCCCGTTTCATTGAGTATTATTCTCTCACCAGTAACACAAAGGATTTCTTTTTAAGGAATTGAAAAAAGTATTCAGGACCATTAAAGATTTTAATGATATAATAAATAAGCACTGAAACACATTCCAAATTGTTGAAAGTGGATTCTGTGAAGACTAAGTTTTAATGCGACCAATGCTTGGTTAGGGTACAATATTATTATTGTTATAGTCTGTTACATCTTTGTCATTGAAATTCAATGTCGCAAACATAGTTTTTTCAAGTTGTTTCCAAGGACGCGCTCTGAACTCTCTAAAAGCGTTCATGAGGTCTGAAATGTGTACACGTATTACCTCAGGCAAAAATAATTTCCAATGTTTTAGAGAACAGGTAATTTTCGAATTTTTTCATATTTTTTGAGGAGCATATTGTCGGTAATTATATCGCGATCGACTCTAAACCATTTAAATTGCTCCTTGTCAAATCTAAAAATATGCATTACTCGATTGTCGGTGAAAATGTCCAAAAGGCGGAATAATTTTACCTTTAATATGAGGTAAAAGAGCAACTTCGTCGTATTCAAGAAGTTGTCAAAAGCAATGAAATTAGTTCTTTTTCACACCTCTCCATCCTGATTTGATTATTCCACCAAAATACCCTTTTTTGTAGCGAAGCTTAGTGAATATGTGTGGTATATGTTCGTATTTTCAAAATTCGTACATGCTCTATATCAATGGCAAAAGATTTCAAATGTGTGGATCAGAGTATCAGTTTGTACATTAATCTACCCTGTTTTTGCATTGTAGATTGTTGGAACTTGTATTGTAAAAAGAAGCTAGAAATTGTAGAGCTTTCAATCCTTTGGAGCCATGAGTATCAGTTAACTGTGAAAATTTTTCGTACTACCATCCGGAAGCCCTCATTTCCTTAAATAATAATAGAGCAATCAAAAGAAAACAGGAGACCTATTCTTTCAAACTCACTTTGAACACTACAAATGTAATTTTGTTATTAGGTTATGATTAAAAATTGAGCGATGATTGTAGCCAATTACGTTGAACATAGGAATAATTAATGATGAGGAAAACGTTCAAGTTTTAAATAAACTCAAAATAGGAATCTTGCAAACAAAGTTGTTGAGTGCTTGCAGGGTTTGAGAGGAACCATTTTCTCTGAGCTTTTACAGATCTACGACGCCATTACTACTGAAAAGTACTGCCAGGAGCTGCATGGAATTCCCACTGATGCTACCAAATCATTCCTGTCATATTTTTTCACCTCGATTGGATTTTGTACTCACTCTTAGGATCTCTCAAACCGCCACTGAAACGAAATACCAGACCATGCACTCCTATCTTTTTCACTCTATTACAGCTCGCACTCTTTTTCTTTCAATTTTCTCTTCAGTCATTTTATTCCTCTCTCTGTAATTTTTTGTCCAAACATAATTGTCAACCATCAAACTTTGCTTATGTTTGACTTTTGACCTTCGGATTTTTTTTATTTTCAACACTTTAGGATCTTATTTCGTACATTAAAGAGCTTATAATAACCCGTTAAAATCTGCTGCTTCGCTTAAAAAATTTCATTGCAGTGTTCTTTACCCATGTTAAAATTGACCTTCAAATTGCAAATCGAAATTTGGTATACAAACCCTATCATAAATTTACGTACTCCGGTCTAATCTACCCTATCCAAACCTCGCCTCCACCAAGTTACCAGAACCGATAGTTGTCAGGAAATGGCTAGAAAAGCGGCCATTGCACACAATAGCAAGATTAACAGCAACAACCCACAACTGTTTCTGGTTTGAAAAACTCTAGAAAATGAATTCAAACAAATTACCTAATAAGATTCATAGGGCCAAATTCTGTTTGAAGCAACAACGAACCTTAACTCCTGTTATGATTCACTTTATTACAGTTTTCTTGAATCTCCAAGGGAAGGAAATGTACTCATTTTCGAGACTGAACGCTGCTTTTTCAAGTGGAAATTACTTTTCACTTCAGCGAAACTACATTGAAAATCGAGACGCTACACAAGCCAAAATAAAAAAAATTAAGATTTTTTCTTCGTTCTTAGCCAAAAATCAAATTACCGCATTTCGCAGCTGAAAACCATTATTACTCGTAATTAGTAAAACTATTTAAACAACGGTGCTCATGATATTCAAATTAAAATTATGGAATAGAAATCATGGAATGTTATTTAATAAGTATAATGTACAAGACAGTTATGGTAGCAATGCTTCAAATGTTATCAATTGCTTCCCAAGTTCGCAAATTAATAATAATTGTACTGTTCCGAGAATATGCATATTACGCATGATAATTTGAATCATCCTTGATTGGTCATATTTTGATCCGTATTTTGAAAGTGATCGAGGAAAAGCTGGCAACAGCTGATGGAACTAAACAATCAACATATGACAGAAACGGGATTTACAAGCACTACTGTCACCTTGTAATCATAGTCCTCAGGAGCTAAGGACCAGGACGCGAGATCCACGTCACCCTCTACGTCGTCCAAAGAGTATGGTCGTGTTGAGAAGTCAGATCCGCCGATGGGAACTCGGATAATGGAGTATTCTGAGCCTTCAGGTGCAAAATACGACCTGTAAAGTCACACTGTAAATGACGGGCTCAGGAAGAGTAATCAAATTTTAAAAGTTGTATTACTAACACTGCAGAGCAAAGTGTTCATCTGTCATAGCCCTCAGTTCTTCAGTCACTGAATACTAAATTGATGTTGAACAGCACTAGGCTTAATAATCTGGAACACAGTGTTACTGGCAGTGCCTCGTTTTCATCGCGTAAGCAAAGCGAGTATCGCATGTACACGCCTGTAATCATCCTCGGTATTGTATGAATTTTTTTTTCATCATCATATATATTTGTCCGTCAAAAATTTTTTGAAATAATTGAAATCTTCTCACGAATGCGTTAAAACCTTCAATTCCTAAAAAAAATTCTATTTAGTCGTATAACATGTGCTTAATTCCACACTAGCAACAGTGATGAAACTTTCGACAACTGGATTCATGTAATAGTTATGAATTCTACGATTTAGTTCAAGCTCATTTTGCAGTGGAGTTGCTGTATGTTTCTCTGACCAGCCAAATATCTGCTTTTCGTTAACTCAACTTTGTTCAAGTTTTAACATGTGATTTTCTGCAATATCACCGGTGAAAGGGAATTATTTGGTTTGAATATTAGCTAGTAACCGATAAGGGAAATTTATTCTCTAAAAGCACCCAGCAAAGGCTAAAAAAACTGAGGTCAGATGAATGCCGATTCGAAGAGAAATGTTCCACTACCTCATAATAATCAAACCACAATGAGTTGACACGGTGACCTAAGTGAGCAGCGGTGTTGTCCATCCTTTTTCCACAGATGACTTGCTCCAGCATTCAAAGTTTTAAGTATATGATGCAAATGATTTATAAGTACTCCAACAATTATCCATTTAGACGATCCCTACAAGGCTGAGTTTTCATCGTCACGATAAACATCGGTTCTCACGTCTCTACAAAAAACTCAATGTTTTAGCAAAGGAACCAGAGAGTGAACATGTTATGCTTCTACCTTTGTTCACCTGACGGGTATATTTCTAGTGGTTTTAGTGAGTAAGGATATTTCAACAAACCAGATTGCATGTTCATACTGCTGTCATGGATATTTTTAATGACCTTGATACTAAAATATACTTCTGTCACCTCATTATATTTTAAAGTGACACAAACAGCTTTGAGACTGCCCTCTTACATGAATAGAGATTGTCGGATAAGAGTTCTAGAGGTGTTCGTTTCTGAAGTTATCGGAGACAGTGTAGTCTTTGATTTCTAGACGGCTAGTCGTCCAAATTTTGATTTCAACTGTGAGTCATCCTCAAATTCACCCACTGTTCTACTTCACAGATGACACTTAGCATCGATTGATGTAGGCTGGCATAACAGTGAACTCGAAGGGTTGCTGAAGCATGCAAGATACGGGATGTTTTTTTACGCAGGAGCTTCAGCAAGACGAGATTCAAGGATCACACATCTTCACTCGTCGGAAAGATGGATCTTAATGATAATCTTTTGGGGTTAAAATATTCTCTATGAACTATGATTTATATGTCACTCGACTTATAACCTTTCATTCACTGCCCCTTGGAGGGAGACTTAGGTGACTCGTGGCGAAGCAGTTTCAGAAGGATGACGTGGAGTACATTTTGAAATACGAGGTCCAATATTTCATCGTGTTCCTATGTACATATAGAATGAATTTTTGCCTCTGCCACGAGTATTTATTTTCTCTTTGTTATTGAGAGACGAAAGTGTGTAAAAAAATTTTCCTTTTTATGATCGATTTGTCATTACTCAGCCTGAATCAAATTTCGGAAAACTAATGGTTACACTTGCGAATAAATTGCAAGCGCTCAAAATGCTTCCTATGAGGGGCATTCCAATTTGCTTGCCCTATGGGCCCAAAAATATTGTGAAATCCGAGTGAAGACTTTCCTTTATTGAATCATTCGGCTAATTTTCTAGTGAAAATTCTCTTCCCGATTGCGTTTATAAGAAAACCCATTCATTTATGAGTTACAGCTGTATTATTAAGGGGAGGGTTAGGTAACGCAAAGGAATACACCGTCATAGTTATTTAAAATGTGAGCCTGGATGATTAAAAAGTTGGGAGAGAGAATTTCAGACGAACATCAGGAGGAAAACATCGCTTGTTGAGCTGCCTCAGTACACGCGTATTTGTTTTTCAAGCAGCCCCAAGCCATCAAGAGATTCTGGCTTTTGGTAGCGCTGATAAGTCAGTCGCTGAAGCCTTGGGCCAGTTGATGATGCATTGCTTGAATTCATCATATTACAAGTTGGTGTAAATACGTATGTATCCTCGATGAATGTTTTATCCTCTTTTTATGTTCCATGCATTAGGAACTAGTTCTATTTGATTGTCGCATTACATTATGTGTCTAGTACAATTATTTTGACAACCCTTCAGAAACGTCGTATGTTCAACTAAATCAATGTTTTGTGTCGAACTTAGCTAGTTTAGATTAGCTTCTTGCTAATCCACTAGTTCTTTTCTCTAGCTTTTAGAAGTATTTATTCAGTTCCCTTATATCACTTCTTAGATGTCATATTTTACTGAGTTTGGAGGCTTGTTCCTTGTTTGTAATGTGTTATCCTCTGCGGTAATGAAGTATTTATTTGTGACAGGCAATTGTTCTTCCTCAGGTTCTAATAACGTCACACGGTGTGTCATAGGTTCTTAACATGCATTGCTCGACCCGGGTGTTCAGAACTTAAATTATCATTTGCTTCATAGATGTTTTCATCTAAGACTCTAAAGTTTTTGGCACGACGTGGTCTTGCTTAGGATTCATCCATCCTGCCTTGCCTAGTGCAGAAGCGTTGCTGAATTCATGCCTGATCAACGACTGAGCTTCGATTGAAGTTCTTCTCTCTCGTTGATGAGGACTCTGGGCTTCAGTGTCAACCCGTTGCTGATTACCGGCCATCTATCACCAGCTTCTCATAAGCCGCGATTGGGGAGTATTGAAAAAGATCAGGGACACAGAAGTAGCTCCTACTTGGTTAGCTATACCAGTCGTGCAAGCTGCGAGTCAAGACCAAAAATTTCAAGTAAACCTAGATTTCACTAGAGCATACTTAGTCCAACTAAAGAATTCCCCGATTGAGCAACATCCAACGCCTTTAGTTACTAGAAACATTTGTAAGCTCTTATTAAATCTTTGAAACATTCATTAGCCTCATGGTACCTGGTGTAGCTTTTGTGAGCAATTCAGAAGCTTTTTACTACGTATTGTTAATTTTTTTGCATGAAATAACATTAATGTACGACTGCTGGGAACTCTGAGATATGGTGTATATTATTAGAAACACATTAAATAACGGCTAAAAACCAACGAATGCTTGAACAGTCAAATTGGAAATTTGAGAAACCTGAGAGCGTTTTCCCGGGCGTTGTCAGAAAGAGTATTCAAATTCAGCCCAGCAGAATCCGTGAAGGCGCCTCCGAAGCCCAGCATGGTCTGGTACTGGATGGTCGTGTCAACGTTCACTTGGTAGCCGCCATTACCTGGCGCGAGAAAATGAGGGGACAATGGCATTATCAGTAGCAAACACGATTTGCTTACTTTTGAGTGTTGTTGCATTATGACTTCCACTGTACATGGCACTAGAAATCAATCCCGGAAATCAATCTATTTCATTTACATGGCACTAATGTTGTAATTTTTAAACAGTTCACGCATGTAGTTAAACACTAATAGAAAAGTTTCACATGATGACTCACTGCAGATTTCGTTATGTCTTAGTGTTTTTACGCGCTGATGAAGTTTAAACTTTGAATGAACTTGAACTTACGAGAACTCCGACACCTCATTTTCTCGTTTTTTTTGAGACATTGTGATAGGTTTCAGTATTTAACTGTAAATGGTTTCACAGTATACGCTTATGTGTTTGGACGCAAGTTTACAAAAAGCCTTTTGCTTCAAAATTATGTATGTTAAGGACTTAATTACCAATACTGTAATTCTCAAAAGCTACGCACAGAAATATGGGTAAGGAAATTCGAAAATTACTATTGACGCACGGCAAACGAAACGATTAAGCTCAAGTACATATGTGACTCTGGAAACAGATATCACCATACAAAATTCCCCCACGAACTGATAGCGGTAAGATGTGCAATCTGCTACATTATTAGCTTAGTTGAAAACATAATTTATCACGAAATATTTCAGAATTTTTGGTTTAGAACCTATTATAGATACTACCAATTTACCTTTGAACTCCTAGGTCGTCATCGTTGCCTTGTTGCTTAGCATTTGGGAAATCACGGGTGATAAAAGCATTTTAAGCAGTTTAAGGGGATCATCCGGGTTTGAGACCTTTTTTCGTCCGATTCGTTTGAAAATTTGCCAGTATATGTCTTTTGTGAAAGTAAACCTTTTTTACTCATGTAATTTTTTCGATTTAGGCCCTAGTTTTTTTTGACGAAAAATGTGTTTTTTGTATATTTTTATTGATATTTCAGATTGGAACTCCTCCTTCAGTTTTTATGCTAGAACAAAAACAAAGACAGTTTTAGAACCCTTGGAACATTTCTAACAAACGCTCGTTCAGTTTTTTTCAAATTCAAATATTTTCTATTTTTTCAAAAAATTTTAAAATTTCAAAAATCAGCAACAATTTTTTGGGTTTAGAGCTATATATTTCTTCAAAGAATTCGAATTTGAAAAAAGCAGAACGAGCGTTTGTTAGAAATGTTCCAAGGATTCTAAAACTCTCTTTGGATTTGTTCTAGCATCAAAACTCAAGGACGAGTCCCGTTTTGAATGGTAAAAAAGGAAAATTTTTGACTGCAGCCCAAAAATGAACTATGTCTTTTAATTTGAATATAACGAAAATTTTTTGTACATGAATGCAGTTTCCATGGTCTTTTTCGATGTACAAACAATGAGCAGCATTTTCCTTGTGAATTTGAAATAAACATATAAGAAATATCGTTATTATGAGTGAATAAAAATAATACATTTTATTTCAGTACTCACCATGTTCAGACTTTTTCATTTTTTTTTGTCCGATTTGTTTAAAAATTGGCCAGTATATTTATTTCGTGAAAGGAAACCTTTTTTACTCGAGTCACTTTTTCGATTTATGCCGTATTTTTTATTTTTTTTTTATGAAAAAAGAGTATTTCGGAATATTTTTTTGGATATTTCAAAACGGGACTCGTCCTCGAGTTTTGATGCTAGAACAAAACCAAAACCAGTTTTAGAATCCTTGAAACATTTCTAACTAACTCACATTGGCTTTTCTTCCAATTTGAAAAGTTTCTAAATTTTGTCGATTTTTTCAAAATCTCTAAACCCAAAATTTTTTGGGGGGTTTAGAGCTATATATTTTTTCAAAGAATTCGAATTTGAAAAAAAACGAACGAACCTTTGTTAGAAATGTTCCAAGGATTCTAAAACTCTCTTTGGATTTGTTCTAGCATCAAAACTCGAGGACGAGTCCCGTTTTGAATGTAAAAAAGTCAATTTTTCACTAGAGCCCCAAAACAAACTACGTCTATTGAATTTGAATATAATGGAAATTTTTGTACATGAATGCAGTTTCCATGATCTATTTCGATGTACGAACAATGACCAGCATTTTCCTATTGAATTTCAAGTAAACATATAAGAAATATCGTTTTTATAAGTAAATAAAAATAATACATTTTATTTCAGTACTCACTGTTCAGGTTACGGATATTCGACTGGGTGAACCGGTGTAAAAATAAGAACAAGGATTTAAAGTTTACTCAAGTTGAACATATGAAACGAAGTGATATTTAGAGCGGGACACTTAAATGCACGAAATTAAGAATAGGTAACAAAATAGAACTAAATAATAAATACGGACGCCCAGGCAGCTATAAGTAATGACATTAAACAATATTAATTTCGAGCAATTCTGAGTAAAGTAAACAGAGAAACTATGCAAGTAGGCGAACAAGTAAAGGCCAAGAGAATGGACTGCTTCGAGCTGGCCAGATGGCAGCTTCTAAGGTAGGCCGTAAAGTTGTTGATCGACGCGAAGTCAAGTCCACCTAATGTCGCAAGCATAGGAGCTAGGAAGGTAACTGGCTCCCGGAAACAGCCACCCACAGTCTCTGGCACTCTTCGGCTGTCACCTCGGAGTTGCGTAGAACGAGTGAACGACTTTACTTCTTTACATATAGGAACCCGGTCATATTGTGGCTGGAACTTGTCAGAGTATCTCAGTGTGGGTGACGACTGGAGACCTCACTCCGCCTCGAGCGGTGACTGCTGAAGCTGTGTATGAATCCCGAGATCACCTTGATTAAATAAGAAAAGATGTTGCGTTCAGCACGCGTTTTCTTCCGACGCAAAATTACAGTAAGAAAGACCGATGAACAAAAAGAGAGCTGAATTCCAATACGGGGCGACATAAAATAAGAAAAAGTACGACGCACAAAATTTTAATCCCTACGACTTTCCATTCCTTGACACTCACCATGTTCAGACTTTTTCAATTTTTTTCGTCCGATTTGTTTGAAAATTGGCCAGTATATGTATTTCGTGAAAGGAAACTTTTTTTACTCGTGTCACTTTTTCGATGTATGCCTTATTTTTTATTTTTTTGACGAAAAAAGAGTATTTCGGTACATTTTTTTGGATATTTCAAAACGGGACTCGTCCTCGAGTTTTGATGCTAGAACAAAACCAAAACCAGTTTTAGAATCCTTGAAACATTTCTAACTAACTCACATTTCATGGCACAATCAACCATCCCCTAAGGATCCTTTTTCAACGAAAAAAAATTGGGCCTAAAAATCACCATTTTCGGTCCCCTTTTCACCCCCCTGGGGGGGGGTTCTAGTGTCCGTAGGGCCATCAAATTTCATGGCACAATCACCCATCCCCTTAGGGTCCTTTTTCAACAAAAAAAAATTGGGCCTAAAAATCACCATTTTCGGTCCCCTTTTAACCCCCAGGGCCATAGTGTCCGTAGGGCCATAAAATTTCATGGCACAATAACCCATCCCCTAAGGATCCTTTTTCAACAAAAAAAAATTTTCAGTGGGGGGAGCCGCCGGGGCCCTATGGGGCTGCGGATGATCCCTTTAACCGATGCTTTATATCTTCCATCTTCTGCCACTTTTTAATTGCCATACTGTGAAATAGGAACAATTCCGGTTGCAGAATGAACAACATACAGACCTTTAGGGTCATTTCTTAAATTTTATGGCTAGAAGTTACACAATCGATTCATTTTTACGTTTTAACAATGCTCTACCACTGTGTGTGCAGTCTCCACACTTGCATTTAATTTCATTTGAGGGTCTGTGCATCGTGTATATGAATTCCTTTCTCTTAAAATAAAGTTGACGACTGTCGGACGTGCTTACAGAACATCTAGTTTTCTACGAACTCCAAAGTATTCAAGTGTTTCTGTTTGTGCTGATGAATCTTGTCCAAAAATATTAAATACTATGGATTTAAAATTTGGCATATTTAAAGCGTTTCTACTACTAAACTTTGAAATTTCTCCTATTCCACTACCTAATACTATTTAAATTAGAGCAAAATTCTTATGTTTTGTTAACAGCCTCGCTGTTGTGCATCAGGTAAAACTCAGAAGGAATGACCTAGGACTAATGGGGCTCAACAAAAAATGGAACACTAATTTAATTTTAACTCCAGGTTCTCGATTCGATATTTCACACCGACATTTTTGAAATTTACCCGAGCTAGCTTCATTATTTATTGTTTAACATATTCGCAGTTGGGAAAGTGTTCTGTTTTGAATCGTTTGGTTAACTTTTTCCCAAAAAATTCTCTTCCCGATTCCGTTATTCAGATGATTTATTGTTATAGTTTATTAGAAAAATTTCACATTGATGAATTACGGCTGTATTATTAAGAGAGTTAAGTAACCCTAAAACATCAATTAGGCGCATTGGACCTATAGTATGGAGTCCTCGGGCCAGAGAACCGCCCTGTAGCGCCAAATGAAACTGAAAAATTGTCATAATTAATACATTGCTTTTTCAACCACTGTATTTAGTGAAGATGATGAAACAATACATGAAATCGAAATGTAGAAGAGAGGACAGTGAAGAAACAGAAAAATACTATAAGAATTACTGAAAAGTAAAAACTCGGTTAACTTTCTTTACTACCGCTGGCTTTAGTACCAGGTTAGCACATGCTACCCTTTCTGGCATTAATTTAGTAGTGATTTTAACGATAGCGTGAGATTTGATTAAGTCTAGGGGGACAATTCAAAATAAAAAATATCAGTAATATGCATAATTACATCCTCAGTATTGTAATACCTTTTTAACTGCAATTTGCTTCTATTTCACTATAATTTTTAAACGATTGAATTTGGGATACGCATTTTGAGATATTTTTTAATCTAGGTAAACCAAGATTTTTATTACGAATTTTAATATTTTGTTGATCATAAATGTTCCAATTTGGTTACAAGAAAATAATTTGTAACTGTTTATTGTAAACGAAAAGAATTTTTTTAATTCAATAAACCTCTAGTTACAGCGTACAATTTTACATTTCAATTGCGGTTGCAAACTCACAAGTATGACACTTCAATAGTGGAAACAAACTCTCAAGCATGGTCGACTGTCTTCCATCGACGATTGTTTCATTTCTTTATATATTCTCTCCACCATTGAAGGTTCACTAGAGAAATAAACGTGTAAATTTGAATAACAGAAATTTGTTGGCCAATATGCGGTATTCAGTGACATTGTAAAAGTTAACTTTATAATGTGAAAATAGCAGGAGATGGCTGATAACAGTGAATTATTCTGTAGTGCTGAAATTCATTTAAAATTGAGTGGATGAAAAAGAATAGACCGTTTTTATTAGTGCTTCATGCAGTGAAGAGAAAGGGAGACGTTTTGTGACTAATTTAGTTTTGCATTCATGAAAATGTACAAAATAGAGGGTTGTTTTAAACGTTGTTTTAGGAACAATTACCATATCCAAGCGAGGAGTAAGCCCTTTTTTTCGGAATGGAGTACTATTCTTAAAAATCTGAGTCCATTGGGGGTGAAACTATCAAATATTTTGCATGACTGGCGGTCATTTTTCAAGAATTCCGACGCACATTGTTGAGATTCGTTCATCTCTGAGAGCGAAAATTCAAAATTTATTCGCAAATTCGCATAAAGCTCATCGTAATTTATTGAAATAACCCTCATCGTGCGCATATTATAACATGATGTCAAACTGCAAGAATATGTGTGCTATGTAAAGTGGTTTGACATTTCCTAAAGTGAATTAACAGGAAGAAAAATGAAAGTAGGAAGTGATCTTATGTGTGGTGAAATGTTGTTGTTTATATATAAAACAATTTTCTGCTATGCTTAATAACGTTAACTGCACGAAAATATTTTGGAAAATGTTTTGTAACACCGGTGAACATTTTCTATCGTAAATTTCTAGTTTTGATCAACTTCATTGTTCGAATTTTAAGTCTTTGCAGTGTTTCTATACCTAGAACCAGATATTTGTATCAGCACATTTCGTCACCAACTATTGAGGTGTTTATTGTCATTGCATTATGATATTGAGAGATATTTCTATTCAAAAAATTTCATTCTTTCTGTATTTTCTGCTCCTATTTCTGTTTGGTAAAAATATCTTCTTAATTTTCCATCCAACCTCTGAAGGCCTTTTTTTGCTGTCTGGTAAACAGGTTGTATTAACAGACTGACTAGTGCGTTGGTTAGGAATCGTGTATTCGCTTTAGTTGGTGAATAGCGATAATATTGTAACCTGTTTTGCTTGTCCAATACTCTCTGTTGTTTAAACATATGCATGTCTCTATTATTTGACAATTTCAGTTACTCCAAAAATGCTGAAAACCATCCGAAAGTGCGATTTTACGGTTATTGTTAATATGAGTACAATGCTCTTTACGACGATTTCAATTTTGTTCACGCAAATAATTGGAAGGAGAATTCTTATGTCGGTTGCGCTACAGCTCTTAGCTAATAGTGAATTAGCTCTCAGGTCTGTAATTTACAAATATAGTTGCGCACAGCGTGCGTTCGAGTACGTGGGCTCGACTTCTTGAGCCCTCGGTATTCATGTTGCAGAGCTTGGCGGCCAGTTTTAGAACCTATAAGTTACATTTCACTCCAATATAAACGCTCTCATGCAGAGAAGTGCGACTGCTAGTAATGCCTAATCGATTGGCGACTGTTAAGAAATGTCTGCTAGATTAGGCGTCTTGTGAGAAATTTATTTTGCATCAAATGAAATAAAACTCCGCATATTAGAATATCTTCATATTTGAAAAGAAAAACCGGGTTTAAATGATATGCAATCAGCATTCGCTTTACAACTAATGTTATAGTAATACTGAACATTATTATTTTTTATTTTTCATGCATTTTTTGCATTTATTCCTTCATGAATAATGTTTTTGATTCAAATTTGGACATTGATCAAGTTTTTTCTACTCGTTTTCAATTGAAAAATGACCCTAGAGGTCGAAACGTTCCATACATTTTTATTCATTGTTAATCTAAAAAAAACGATCTCATTAAAGACGGAACCATTACACTTTTTTTTACAGTATAATTAGAATTTACAAAAAAAATACGCCACTTATACGCATACATGTCTGGGTATGATCTAAAGCTGACCCTCTCAGAATGACGTTTGATGAGACAAACATGAAATAAATGCCACACCATTTGAGATGAACCTTCGGCTTTGTAAATACTCAAGTTGATATCTTTTCTTACTAGTATTCAAGTGAGCTTGCTCTCAATAAGGTGAGATTGAGATATTTAAAGTTATTCTCCTTAATGATGTGATGTATGATTGAAACCATAGGTTGCGTTTTGAATTTTGCTAGGGCTGAAACAATTTGAAACAATTTAATTGAAACAATGTAGTCCATAAAGTTACGGGTAGTTACCGCCGGCGCAAGCCATAACAGGACTGCTCACCACTGCTGTCTTCGATGTCACCAGAGCTGGGCTCCAGTCGCAGCGCATCCCTGCTGCTGGTGTAGACGTTGTAGGTGCCCGCTGCGGGCGACTCGAAAACGCCAGGCTCGTCGCAGAACTCGGCGTTGCACACGCACACGAAACTGTCATGGCCGTACGTCCTCTGTACGCACTGACCTGCCGGTGAAAATTTGGCATTGATGACGTTCAAAGATATTTCAAGTAGCTGCACTCTCCGTTCGCGCTCGTTTATAGTTTTAAATGCTGATTTTTTCAGAGAATCTTTTTTGGTTTCTCTATATTTTATGTGTATTTTTAATTAACTAACAGCTTACATCAGAAATAACCATGAAAAACGGGGGCAAAATTAAAGAAAAAATACAGACCATTCATTAAGGTGTCAAGAGTATTCTCCGTCTTCCCACCACGAAGAGCATTTTAAAAAGTTAGAATCCGTGCAAGAACTGCTGAAAAACGGTAAACGAATTTCCATTGCAAACGTGTACAGGCTTCCTACATCCTGCTCTATATTTTCCCGCACTGAGCCAAAATTCATATCGAAATTCTACAAGTCTTTAGACAATGACATAATCCACTGCGGTGACTTCATCTATTATCTTTCATAACATGAATGCTGCGAGCATACCCCATATATCATTAGAGCATTCCCGTCAAAACCTTTCCTCCCAATGATCACGAAGCCTGCACGTGTCTTATCAGAATCTGTTACACTGCTAGATAATATCTTCAAGATAGGTGCATCTGAATTTCTCACAAGATCAACAACTTCTGATGTATCATATCATTTACAGCTGTTTCCTATGAAGAAAAATATAATTATTACTTTTACTTAGCTACATGCTGACAGGAATTGTAACAACTGCCTATAATCAATGTTTTCCCATCTTAACTCACAACAATTACGCAGAAAATAGATTAGAGCTCTTGATTACCGATAATATTGTTATATCAATGTGAGGGAACGTTACGCGTACCTTGTATAACCTTTGAAAGGAGAATATCAAAATTAATGAGCAAAACAACCGTGAGTTATGCAAGAGATTAAACAAAAAAAACCATGAAAACTACTTTATGGTCTAATTCAATCAATTTAGGACTGATTTAATCACATCTGGTACAAACCTAAATTTCTTCTAGAATACGAAAGTAGTATTATGAAAACAATTCTACCTATGGTCAAAGATTGTGTAAAATAACATGATGAAAATGATATTGCAACTTTGGGGAACAACTTCAGCGTAAGCATAGGTGAAATATCGTTGATAGTATTACCGTTGAACCGAGTGACCATCTGGGCTACATAGATCATGTCCATGAACACCACTCGTTCTTTTATTACGTCTACTATTTCCTTTGATGAAGTTACGTGATAAACAACTGGGAATATTAATTAATGGGATGAATGATGTTTTCTGTAAAGTCACTTAATGGTATAGCCAGTAGAATAGAGCCATTTGGGTGAGATATTTTTTACCAGAATATTTCAATGGGAATTTTCCTAAGCGCCCTTCAATTTACCTAAGTAACAACCAGTTTTGGAAATGATGAAGCTTGAGTTAACGCGTATAGACCTGATTTTGTACTACTAATTATTTGTACAAAATTCGAGAAAATGGTTCATAAAAATGTGTAATCTAATTTTTAGCAAAAATGTCTTTATGATACACAAAACGAGTTTCGTTCTAAAAATATTTTTCGTTCTAAACAACGCAAAGGCTATGTCAATTCATTCACAATCGTTTTATGGTGAAATTCATGGAGAAAAGCTTAATTCTCCTCTGTGGTCTTTTCGGCACATTTTCTTGGTTTAACATTAACATAACATAACGTAACACAAAGTTTAACATAACAAAGTTTAACATAACCTAACAAAATTTAACGTAGCATAAAGAGATCGTCCCAATTTTTCAAATTTTTTTGTCCGCTTCGTTTGAAAATTAGCCAGTATATGTATTTTTTAAAGTAAACTTGTTTTACTCCCATCACTTTTTCGATTTATGCCTTATTTTTTCATACGAAAAATTCGTTTTTTGGTACATTTTTATGGATATTTCAAAACGCTGCTCCTCATTGAGTATTGGTGCTAGAACACAACCAAAGACAGTTTTAGAATCCTTGAAGCATTGTAAACTAAGTGACATTGCAAAATTTGAACATTTGAAAAAATTATTTTTTATGAGAAGCGATATATTATCATTATATCACAAATAAATTATTGTTGAGTTTTGAGCTGTATAATTTTTTCTCAAATTTTGAAATTTTGCAATGTCACTTTGTTTACAATGCTTCAAGGATTCTGACACTGTCTTTGGTTTTGTTCTAGCATCGAAACTCAATGAGGATATATGTTTTGAATGTTGAAAGTTAGAGGTTTTGGACATAAACCATAAACAAAGTTCTTTGTTGATGTGTAATATAATGGAAAATTTATGTAGTTGAATGCTGTTTTCATTTTTATTTCCATAATCTCCATGCATAACTTCATATCCACACAGTGAATTCTAATTTCCATAGGTAAAAAAAATTATTTCCTATAGAAATTATGAAATTATTTATTTTCCGTGTGATTCTTATGAAATTTTACTACAGTATGTAACTTTTAAAAAGAAACAATTTCTTCGATTCATTTCTTTGATTCAAGCCTTACTTTTTGAAAAAATTGGACATATTGTTTTTTTTAGTTCATTTTTATGGATATTTCAAAACGCTATACTCATTGAGTTTTGATGCTAGAACAAAACCAGACAGTTTTAGAATCCCTGAAGCATTTCTAACAAAATTATATTGTAAAATTATTCATTTTCCGTTTCGTGTCATTTTACATGGGGTCGAAAATTCAAGATTTTTTGTCCCCTTATCTATTATCCGTAGTGCCATAAAATTTTAGGACCGAATAGTCCAGCACCTAAGGGTCCTTTTTCATCAAAAACATGAAAAATGTTCATCGGAGCGACAGGGGCCTGGCAGGGCCTGGATGATCTCCTTAAACAACAGATATTGTCTGTTGTTTGTTTGGAGCGAAAATGTATAGATGATGGAATATTTTAATGTTGTGCAGTGACGGGTAAAGGTGCCGTAAACAGGATTCTTAAGCTAGAGAACAGAGTGAAAGAATGGGGTGCGAAGTGGCGTTGGGATGAATTAGAATGGACGGCAATAGTGGTGATGCTGCGTGTCAAAGTGAATTAAAAAATTATAATAACAGTGATGCGAAATGTGGGCGCATATTTTTGAATGGAGTGCATCGATATAGTTATGAGGTTTCTAGGAACATCTTTAACCATGCATCCGTTAGTAGCCAAACGGTGTGGGTATTACCGTTTGAACATAATACATAATAAGTTATACGGTGGGTGGCCGTGTGTTAGCCAGAAGTGTATTCAAAATAAAAATTAGGTGTTGGGGTGAATAGCGTGAAGTTCTTTGACGTACAATTTGGAGAGCGAAGGCAGTGAGCGTTCAACGCTATTGTGGTCAAAGAAGAATATTTTGGCAGTGAGCGTGTAATGCCATGGTGGTCAGCGAAGAGTATTTTGGCAGTGAACGTGAAGAGCTTTGGAGGTGAATCTGGATTGCGTTAGAGGTAAATGTGGCCTGATTTAGAGGCAAGTGTGGAGAGCGTTAGAGGCAAGCGTGGAGTATTCTCGTACAGAGCATGCGCGAAGTAGATTAGCTGCGAAGAAGAGAAGGAGTGCAATAACTTTCACATATTACAGTGTTCCTCTTTCAAGTGCCTCGACTTGTTTGGTAGAAATGTCGATTTAAACAACAATAGGCTTTTATTACTGGCTATGCAGAGGTATTTATTTTATTCTTGACTCATATTTTTAAAATTGAATCGAAGTGACGCACAGAAGGTTATTCATTTCTTGTGAATTTTCTCTCTTTCTGGAGTGTATTTTTTCTTTTATTGTCAAACGACGTGACCTGCATTCTTTTTTTTATTTCACTATCTGATGCTTTACTTTGTTTTAGGTTTTTCTAAATGGTATTTCTCTCTCATTCTGATTTCACTGCTCATAGTGATGATATGCGAATCCGTTGAGCGTCCATGGTTAAATGTAGATGATCATCGTCTCGTTAGAAGAATAGTTGCAGCGCCAGCTGACATTTAAGAAAGAATATATGCCCCTGCAATAGATCTAACTTTAGAAAAGTCGGGTCTTCCTAACCATTTGTTTGATAAGTCAGTCAGAGTGTTTTTACTTGTTATTTACTCATCAGTATTGCGTGAGAATGACTCATCTTGTTGTGAGAGTACATTAACGTTATTTCAGCGAATGGGGTTCTATATATCTTTTAGGATGTGTTATTTGATGTTTTCTATTTTAATGAAATACATTCGTAGAGCATGTACCAAGCACACTTGCCAACTTAACTCGCATGCTAAATGCGTGAACTATCATGATGGGGGAGTAAATAACGTCGCATTCTTAATTATTGGAATCTAACGACTTCCTTTCATTATTTTTGATATTTTCAAGCCTCTTTCCTACGATCATCAAACCATAGTCATATAAGTATGCGAGAATAATTTGAATCCTAATTTTGACGATGCGTCATGATGTGTTTACATGTGAATTTTTGTTTTAGGTGTGTATGAAACAGCAAATTGTTTCATCCAAATGAATATTCAACTTTAAACGCTTATACAACTGTTCTTTTCAGATGCAACTAAACGATATGCCATGCTATGAATATATTGAGAGTACTGAGCCCTCAATCGAACCACCAATGCAACTTTTCCAACTTTATGATGTTTGTTGCTTGTAAAACTTCCGATGTTCTACCTTTTAAGGTTGCGAAGGCTGTGTGTTGCCTATTTCAATCCTAAGTCATTTGACTGTAAATACAATATATGTATATAGTCGTATACAATTACAAATCTTCATTCCAAAACGATATGTCTTCTTTTATTATAGAATATAACAAAATAGAAAGAAATAGACTTACACATATACATGATTTTTTGCATGTTGAAGATTTAAATGAACATTTTTATGAATTTTCTAGATATTTCACACCCTACACACTGAAAGAAATTTTTGCCTCCGTAAGTGTCTCATGGCTGTTCAGGCATCTTATAAGTAGCCAGAACATCTCAAATGAGACCAGATGTCTTATCGGAAGTGCAACCCCTCGATGAGCGCTGTCTCAAAGTGCTGCTTACGTTTTATTGGCAATGATAATGTAGTAGGATAGTCACCCATCAAATTTGACTTTAGTATTGTGCTCAGTAAATTTAACATGTATCTATTCAAAATTATTGCCAACGTTAAATTTGTATTAGGAAAGTCCATAATGGCAAATCAAGTTTAAGATTACACAGGGACACAACTACAGTCCGCAAGTGTATAAATGCGGAGCAGGTGGCGTCACAAGGTCTTACCGATAGGGGCATCTGCAACTCCTAACGCAGCTCTCCAGCAGGATCATCTACAACTGGTGTCAGCTGCGGTATCTACCGCTGCTCTCCAGAGAATTCATAAACGCGTTTAGATTTCTGTGACACTGCCGGCTATGGGATCATCAGCCATGCTAGGCAGTGCAATGCTGCGCTGAATATCCGTAGAGTTTTCAGTGAGACACCAGTTCTAAATGCATCAAACTGAAGCCCAAGTGTCTCATCTATCAGACACTGAAGCACTTTTAGTGAGACACAGAAGCGTCTCTAAATCGGGTCTGGAGACACTGGTATGCATTCTAATCTCGGGTGTCTCATTAATGATGCATCTGCGTGTCTCGATTTTGGGAAATTTGTTAGATGCACTTGGGTGTTTCAAAATTGGGCAATTATTTCTTCCTGCGTAGATCAGTGTGAATATTGAAGGTACACCGCCTAATTTGCATTTCCTTTTCTCCTCGATAATCAAGACGGTCACACATAACTAAAAATTATTGAAACTGTGTTTCCAGTTCTCTCATTTTTTAGCGTGAAATAAAGATAGGGAGGGAGTTTTTATTCCTTATTTGAGGCTAGCCTCATGTTTATCTGCGTATGCTTAAATACACAAATGAATTAACCTCGGGGCGTGATAAAACAAATTCCTTGCGTTATCTCTCAAAAGCGCCAGAAATCAAGGAACCTTTGCAAGTACTCAAAGAACAAATTAAAATTTTACGGTCTCTATCTCATGAAAAACCGTTTACAAGTTGAAATATGAACAGAATGGAAATTAAATATATTTTTCGTAAGTATCAAAGATACAGTCTATAAAATACTATCAAAACACTTTTTTCAGAGATATTTTTTGTGAAGTTTGAGTCAATTACAGAGGAAAGTATTTTGAAATATTTTATACGGACAGGTAATTTCATTATTTTAATTTGGAAGGAAAAAATACATTTAATAGGTCGATGATTTAATTCATGCCGCTGGAAGTAAAGAGAATTTTACTAATCGTTTTACTTCCAGCTGCATGAACACGAGCTGCAGCTCTCCAAATTATAATTGTTTAACTATTGTTAGGAAAAACTTTTACAATACTGGTTTTTGACGATAATCTGTTAATACGTTTCCTGTGAAGGGACCCACCGGTGGTCACAGATGAAGATTTTCATAATGCTGCTTACAGTCCAACAGCCACTCAGTTCTTATAAATACTTAATGAAAGCTAAATATAAGCACGACCCAGTTAATGTTTGCTACTTTCAAATTCCTTACAAAAATTTTCTTTAAGTTAGAATTGAATATGAACACTTTTTCTTCAAATATTCATTTATAATTAATAGTTAAATCTCAAAATTTAGTTTATCTAATTCAATATCCAATTTTAATTTAAAGGGAAGCGTGTCAAACCATGGTGCTGCGAAATAAATTATGCTAAAACTTCTGCCAAGTTTTTACACAGTATATTTAGCACATGCTCGCAGAGTACCGAAGTTCATCATCCTAAATTATCATCAAATATCTTTTCTTTAACGTCCACTCGGCCGTCCAATATTATTATACACATATTATCCCCTATCATACGAATGTTGTAGATTTTATCATATATGTTCCGTGAGTATGAGCAGTAATTTTGCTGTTTAACAACATTTACTCATATTTTTGATCGCAATAGTCATTTTTAGGAGAGCTTCGTCAACGGTAGAATGGCAAACGTGATACAGGGCATTGTTTATGAAAACAATCATTCGACGGCTGTTAAAGAGAACGTCCCCGATATGGACATTTTTTTCATTATTGAACCTAGAGCATTGAAATCTGGTTTACTGGTAGGAAATGCAATTTAAAACCGATTATCGTCCATGAAAAAATGCAATTTTCTTGATAAGAAAATGGAAAATCAAAGAAAATGATATTTTAGGGGGAGGGGGGGTTCAAAACGCTTCTTGTCCGACTGTTTTTGAGCAACAGCGATGATTTTGGTATCATTGGATGCCGAAATATAAGGGCTTTTATAGAAACGCAAAGTTATTTCCCAAATTTGCAGTTTTAGATAAAAAATAATAAAATTTGAGAGCGAACTCTCATTTCGAAAACAATGCGGATTTATGACGTCATAACTTTTGAACAAAAAGTAATGGTAAAAATTTATGAGTTTCTATAAAAGCCCTCGTCCATTCACATCCAATGATACTGAAATAATCACTGTAGCTCAAAAACTGTCGGAGAAGAAGGATTTTGAAATTCCAGGGTCCGAGGTTTTCATTATAGGCAAAACAAAGACATGTAAACAATTTTAATTCAAATTTTTTTTTACATTTTTGTTCAGGTTAGACCCTTGAAATCATTATAGAGTAATACAGAGACATAGGAGATGACACAACAACATCGAGCCGTGAAGAAAGTGCCAACGAGGAGGTGTAACGTGATATAATACCACTTCCCCCTTCCCTCCCTCCCCCCCCCCATTCTTCAAATCCCCGTAGCTGGTGAACGAGTGAACATATGAGTCTCATTTTTTCACAAGGTGTATATGACCTTCTACACTTCACATTGGAGCAAAAAGTTTTGTTACTCATATGGTCTCATAAACCTGGATCCCAATGGGGGACGCTGTCCTTATTATGGAGAACGGTAATCATAAAAAATAATAAATAATGAAAGACCGATAGTTGAGTTTTGTGGGCCATCGAGCGTTAGCACGACAGAGTGCATAAAATTATATATGACGCATCGATTTCCATTCGATGAATGAGGTAATTAACAGTGCCTTTCAAATCGTATATTTTCATTATTTTAATTCATATATGATGGCCCAGGGCATCTAACGCTTATCGAAAGTCTTTGATCAGGTAGATAATGTATATTTTTTGATGCAGTGGGGTGTCCCAATTTTTACCTAACAAGTGCTGAACTTGAATATTTCTTGAGGCCGTGCTGAAAGTTTGAAAACCCAAAATGGTTACTTGGAATATCAATAAATGTGATTTTGCCACCTTTAGCAATGTTTTCTAAATATTTTTCAAAATTAGCAGTATAGAGATCAATGTATAATTTATTATATCAAACTGATCCCCATTTATAATAACAGAAAAGAATAACTCCGATTAACTTGAATAGTGAAGGATAACTACCGTGTTTCCTGCAATTGTTAAAGTTGTCAGTCAATATAGTATTTAAATGAATAGGTTGAATTATGTTAGAAAATTATCGTTTTTCAGATACAAACAAAATAATTTTCATTACTTCGCTACCGTCAAAGAGGTTTTCAAAAACAGAATCGCAACGTAAGAGTGAGCAAATACAACTCTTTAGATTTGTTTGAGGTGCCTCGAAGAGGAGCTGCCCTGCAATAATTGTTGTGGAAAATTGACTGAAATACGCAATTTCTGAAGCAAGACCATCATGGCTTAAAAAATATATTTGTGTAATGGAGTTTACATACAGGTAAGAATATACCAAAATTTTGCCAAATTTTCATCTGAGTTTGTTGGTCTTTGATATTACTCTATGTTCTCACTTCAACAACCTACAAAACTCGCATAAACTACACAACTAACCCTGTGATACCAATTCAATGAAACGCAAATAGTTTTCGTAGTAGCATTCAGATCACTTGTTTAAATTCTTTATGAAATCGTCCAGGTTTACCAGTTACTGATCTAATTTTAAAAGTTTTGGTTAAAATTGTTATCTGAATTAAATTCATGAACACATAGCAGTATCGTAATACACTTAATAGGGACTAAAATTCATACTTCAATACGAGCTGAAGCATTTTCCAGATAAGCTAGTTTCAGCGGAAAAACAGTGATTACCTCACTAAAAATATTGCCTACGATTCACAGTGCATTGCCGTACATCTGCAAAACTTTGAGCCTCCAGCTTTAATTCATCAACTCTAACGTATTTTGCTGTTTCATTCTTACGAAATTGAATCTTAAAAAAATAGTACCAGATTCCTCTACAGAAAAACTTTATATCAATAAAAAAAGCACTTTCTCACCTGTTACTGTACTCAGAAATCCAATGCTGCCTAAGAGCAGCGTTAGCAGCCTCACAGTTCCCATGGTGGCCCGTTCCGTGGACTACTGAGTTGATTGCAGTTATATACCCCATGTTATCACACGCTCGATTACAGCTGACATGAATTCAGCTAAGAAACTCGCTGGGCATTGGAGCAAGAAGTAGCAATACGTAACTAGAGCAGCAAATATTTATTCTTCGGTTTTTTAATAATTTAACAACTATGGCTTCTGAAAATATGATACTGACTTTTTTTGTATTTTCTCAAGTTTCTGATAAGTAGCAATGCGTGAAAGGTCTTACCGCTGTCGTAGAAACTCTGTGAGAGTTGGTAACTGTAAATCACCTGATGTTAGTCTGTAAAAAAAACTACGTCATTGCACTAGGGTGGGAATATAAAATTATGTTGTTTAAAATGTTGAAGGAAAAAGCTAATACATATATTAACAAATTGTTGTGGAAGAGTTGCAACATCAGTTGCAGAGCCTCGTATCACTAGGCCACAATAATCGATAACTGTTTGTAATAAGTAAAGAGTATTGGCTTTATGCTATTCAGGGGGAAATGTAGCACTTCTGCATGGGCACAAAGTTGACACATCCTTCAGTGTCACATATAATGAAGGCATCTACGGATGCTTTATTTCCAATCAAGCCTGATACATATCACCTTGTACATTGGATTTTCAAATGCCTTATAACTAACGCGAGGACGCCATTACGCTTTCCCCCGGTCAAGACCGGTACCCATTTCAGACACCTGGGTAGAGTGGGGTATTGTGCTTGGAATTTTTCTCCTATACCCAACAGAGAAAATCGCCACTGCCAGCGCCGAGTTTCGAACCCGGGTCCCGGCCGCACGGCGGCGGAACCTATATCACACGGCTATCGCACGCAAGGTGTTGTGACTCACTTTTGCGTCATATATGAGACACTAGCGAAGCAATGACGTACTTTGTTAATATCTACGGCGTTTTACTTTAAAATTTAACCATCCTACCATCCATTCTATGACTCAGATGTGAACTGGAAAACACTACAGATTTAGAGGATATAATGAACAATTTCATATTTTCGTAGAAGGTATTGTAAGTCCAGTTCATTTTCATATTAACGTAATATTCCCTCCGAGCAAAATTTACCTCGTAAAAGTTCCTTACTGCCACTCTCGCTATAGCTTTGAAACATTAAAGTAGTGAAGCCCATACAGATTTTATATCAGATCAAACTAACGATATTTTGAGTTCACGAAATAAATTGAGAATGTCATAAAACTGTTTGCTAGCAACAGTATATAATTCATCCGTTTATATGTTTGTAAAGGTTACGGAGCCTGGTCACTTATCAGATGAATGAATGTCTGATTTCATTAATTGTGTTCCAGATTAATTACGAAATTTTACGTTGATAAAAACTCATTACTCAACAGGTCATACATGGGCTAAATAACTGCAAAAACTGACAATGGCATGCATTTTATTTGATATGGATATAACACAGTACTCTCTGAACTTTTTTCTTTCACAATCATGAGAGACATACGGTAATAAATACGGTAATAAAACTGCTTTCTAATTTAGTCCCAAATATTATACACAGATTAAAGTATTTGGAGCCTGACAATATAGTCCTGTCCATTGTATAAAAAATGTATTCATGGTTGTATTAGAGTAACGAACTTAAAGTAAAATATAACAAATTTCAACAGTCTCTAGGATGTTCCGGAATTAATCAAGAAACGTAATGAAGAAACGTGAAAAAAAAATCATTTTTCAAATCAAGTTTCCGGTTAAACTTGCGTGTTCGCCAAGTTAGAGATGTTATACGCTATATTAAAATGTTATTTTTCATTTGACCCGTTGTAAAGAATATCAAAACTTATCCGTATAAAACTATCATCAAGTAGCACATCACAAAAACGTAATAGTTTTATTTTTATTGCTGGGGAAACACACTTAGAAAAACCTTACAGTACTCACTAATTAAGCTCTTGTCTGGTATTAGAGCGATGAACTGAAAATAAGAACAAAATATTCAACAATAGTTATAACTTTGCCACATGAATGTAGAAACGAATGTAAAACAAATTTATTTTTCACTTGATGCCTATACATATAAATAAAACTTGTCTACAGTACTACTGAAGAGAAGATGGATAAGAGAGAAGTTGTTTGCTGAAGCGTTTTGCACTTCGTGCTCGTCTGCTGAGGAAGTTGAGCTGGCACAAGTTTTGTGAATTCCGCCATCTTAGTTAGGGAGAGGTTTATGCCGAACGATTAGAAATTGATTACTGTGGGACAGTCGTTGCCTATACATGGTTAATATGAATTTTTATTGATACACATGATGAATGAACAATATTTTTTAATCATTGGATTGTCAAAAATTTCGTCTCTAAAGAAATAGTTTTTCTATCGGAATATGGCTGTTTTTAATTTTCGAGACTCAAGACCGAATATTTTCCATGATCCCATAGCTATTTTTCAAATTTGTTTATTGGTCAGAGGCCCTTTTGTGATATCCTTCAGGACATGTAACTATCGCTTCAAATAACGTAAGTAGGGTTCCGCTAATGCATTTGAGTTTAAGTTATTGACGAACCAGACTGCAATGCCTGTTAGAGGTCCTTCAATAACGTTGATCTCTGTTTTTCCATCAGTTACCCTTGAGAAGCAAACATCACCAATAATCGCCGAGGTCTATTCCATCTTCTGTAACCATGTAGGTGTGTTATAACAGGAAATACCGAGAGAGTGAGAAACCTAAAATGTTATTCGTTCAGAGGCTCTAACCTAATTTTTCTGAAATTCTGTCAGAAAATTAGAAACTATATTTTTTATATTTTCTCAGTATTTTTAGTTTGTTTTCTTTTCTTCATCAATTCTTTTGACTACACTGAGCAGTGAGCATTACAGTTATTAGTTTTAATGTAACAGAATAAAGCGTTTCATTTTTAAACGAAAGAAACTGAAAGTCACGGCGATTCCATTCGCTAAACGCTTTGCAACCAGTAAGCACTGAACTTTTAACAAAAAAACTGAAGTTTCAGCAAATAAAATTAGTACACTGGCTCACTGTTCCAAAAAGGAATCATTTACTATCCCAGTGAGCATCACACTTTTCTGTATCCCAAAATAATTATAGATGAATGAAAATTTGCTTGATCTAAGCTTGGAATTCATGAACAAATCAGCTCACTCGTCATATGATAAACAAGCTCTGAAATTCAATTAAGCAAAAATGTTTGAGTATTTGTTTTAAATGTGTGTGTGTTGTGTATAGTTTTTTACATAAATTACTTTTGATAAACTTTTCTCATTACTTGAAAATCCTTCATGACGGGATTTCAACCTGCTTCAGATGAGTGTTTGATATCTTTTATTCTTTCATATTAAGTTATAGCGAAGGACATCAGACACATTCTCCAGTTGTATTTAAAAGTATTTATGAGCTTTCGGTCATTTTTGTTTTGGATAAAATGCCCACGAGAAAATAGTGTGGGAAACCCACAATAATAAGATGAAAACAAACGAAGTCAATTAGCAAGACGTTTATTCTCCTGCAAGTTAAAGTTAATTAAAGTTATTGAAAAGCCTTCAACAGAACATAGAAGACCAACTCTAGGAAATATCGTACGTAACGAACAACAATTTTTAAGCTTAATGCGAATAGGTATTACAGTTTATTTAAAGATTAAAATCTAAAACCGGTTGCGATTGGCGTCCCCTTTCACGGCTCAGTCCACGTCACAGCTGCAGCGACTAGCGAACGTGAGGAGCAGTGTATTACTGTGGGAATCTTTCAAGAATAGTGACGGTTGTGCCGGTTGCACAGGGTCCAATCTCGCAGGATTTCTACACCGCCCAGCCCTCTCCCTCCACCTCCAGGCAGCTACAGCACCACCTCCAAGCAGCTACAGAAATGTTAGGTTAAATTAATTTAGGTTAGTTTAAGTTATGTTAAGTTAGGTTAAGAGGTTAGGTTAAGTTAGGTTAGGTTGGGTTAGGTTAGGCCAAGTTCAGTTAGTTTAAGGTTAACTTAAAAAAGTTTAAAAATGCCTGTTTTTGCGTGACGAGATGGAGGGTCGAATAGCCAAACACCAGCGGTCGTTGTAAAAACTTATTATAATGATTTAATACAGGTTAACTTTGGTATTCCGCTGTAGTATCTACTTACTGAGTACTTGTAGTGGTTATAATGCAGTGATTAATAATAAATGTATAACGAACAGATAGTTAAATAAACCTCAGTAGTACTACATAGTTCAATAATTGGCGCGAATGGCAACTTCATGTAGCTACTCGGAGGTGGAGGGAGAGGGTTGGGCGGGGTAGAAATCCTGCGAGATTGGACGCTGTGCGCCCCTGTTATCTCAGGTCTCCGCGACGAGTCAGGCAAATGGAGAATATCTGCCGAAGGACTCTTGCTCCTCAACCCCGTAGAGGCCGATAAGCAGTCCCGGAACAATTAAGTAGAACTCCAAGCGACGGCTCCGCTGCAGTTCGAAGCGCCGAAATAAAACCTGTCGTCCAGTGCGACCCGCTGATCCGCCTCCTCACCCAGGGTTATTAAAGATGCCAAGTTGAAGATACTTCAAGGATGAAATAATCTGATTAACAAAACATGAGAGTAGCTAGGGCTTGTATGGTTCAGCTAAAGTATCGAAATACAAAGCCTAGTCAAACCATAGCAACGCTAACCTGAGTTAAAGTTGTGCCTCAGTGTGGTGGACACTTCCGGAGTTCAAAAGGAAACACGTAAATGCTCATGTGAAGCCGAAACAGATAAAAATCAAGGGTTAGTTTGTTAAGTTTTAGAAGATTTACCTAGAGATTCAGGTTTCTCTTCCAGGTTTCTCTTCCGGCAGGCCCCAGGTAAAGATGTAAAAGAAAAATTAAGTAGCTAACTTGAGCTGAGTCGGCTCTTAATCAATTTAAAGAATACAATAAGGGTCAAATCACACGCAATCTCACATTCACACAATTACACCAAGGCAAGAAATAAGTCAATTAAGCAAAGTCATAAAGGTAGAAGATTAAGTGGTAGAAATCAAGTCGGCAAGTAACGACTAAGTAATAAGCAAGAAGAAAGATTAAGAAGTTGACATTAAAGAAGAAGTGGGCGAAGAAGCACGGAGGATGACGAGATACCGCAGGTCCAGCGCAGCAGGATCGACAGCCAGGCAAGCCAACAAGAGACGCCCGCAAGACACATTTGCTCGCTGATAAAGCTCGCTCCTAGCTATCTAAGCGCGGCGGTTACTGCACCGAGGACGCCAATATAAAATCGCAATCAAATGGTAATGCACACATAAGCGTATGCTATAGTATAGAGGTTCAAAAGATATCTGTTCAATATCAGCTTAGGCAGCTCGCAGCTCACCTGCCCGAAGCCACGCCGAACTGAAACTAAAGGTCAAACCCCAATGCGTCTCCCAGGAGGGAATGGGGAATGTTATAATTCTCCATAATAGTTTGATTTTTCCTCTCACTGGCACAATGACCTTTAAATCATTAAATTTTCAAGTGCCCCTTTGTTGAAATACATTTTTATGAATCCACTTTCATTGAAGTCAATTATATTACTTTCATTTTTTTCTTTCAGATGTCTTGTTTTTTTTCTCCATCGCAGACTTGCACTCTCGGCGTTGCAGATTTTACACATACATTTGGCTGTAGCCCAACTCTTTAAAACACAATATTTTAAAATATACTTAACTGTCTACCCTATTTACTCCCGAGACAGCTATTGAAACACCCATATATGGACCATTGGTAACTGACGCTTCCAAGATCACTCAGTCTTCAATCTGTCGCCGCGGTCTGTGACTGGTAGACGCCGCGTTTAAATTGTCTGATAATCAACGCAAAGTTACGGAAACCAAATACTAGTTTCACCTGGGATAGAATGTTTCGCAGTTTTCAATCTCGTTATCGTCAAATGAAATGGTATTTTTTGCGATTGGGAAAGATATTCTTATTGATAGAATTAAACGAAAGCAAATATAATTGACAGACGAACGGTACGAATGATTATCGCATATGATCACAGATGTGAAATGTGATCAAAAAGAAACTTCTCATAGATAAACGACTTAGAATCGCGAATCAGCATGGGCCGTCTGTTGGATTTTGAATGAATCTGAGAGTTTGAAGACTGTGTTTCTCAGGAGTGCCGAAATATCTCGAGCTCGTGCATCTGCGAGCTCATCGTACACTTTCTGAAATGCCTAATAATTTACGGAATAGGGATATCGATGCGTTCTGCGCCATTTCTTCACAGGAATCAGAATAATGGGAGCACTATTTTCTTTTAGAGAAAGGCTTCGTTTTATTAGACAGCATAATTCCACCTACCAGTGCATTTGAGCTAACTTTTACCAATAAAATTGTGTACATCAACAAGGTTTTCACTAAATTACTCTCAGTGAGCTCCTCTTGCCAAAACCGTACTGAATATTCTTGATACTCTATTCTGAAACCAGTATCTGCCAGTATTGAAAAATGATTTTCAAAAACGTTTCATTTTCAGAGGAATGAAGAGCATTTTTCCATCCAAATTTCATTGGTATCTGTTTTCCGAAGTCTAAAAATTGTGAAAAAATTGCGTTAATTTGATTATAATCAAAGCCAGTTTTTTCACAGCTCCGGGAAAAAACAGATATCGGTGGAATCTCTCAGCAGCGGCGCTCCTGAATATGTATCTCGCAGAATGCCGCTGTACATTCTCTGTTGATCTCTAAGTGTACCGTACACCGTGGTGTTTCAAAATATCTTTTAGTGTATTTGGTTGATTTTAATCCATTGCACAGAATTATATACTTTCTTATTGAAAAATATGCATTCTAAGCAGTTGAAAATAAAAAATAAAAGAATCTTAAGTGAGAAAGGGAATTTTATTCTAATCGAAAAAAACGTTCTAGTTTTTAATTTAAGGAGACGATATGGCTAGAAGGTTATATTTTTAAGTGCACATTGCATAGCCTCGCCAATGCTGAAAAAATTTCAATTGGAATTTGGTAGGCCTAAACCTGCACCCAAGATTTCATCTCTATCGCTCCAGTTTTCATCTCTGCTGGTACTTAGCTGCTTATTAGCAGACTGAAATCCATCGGATACGAAGTATTTCCGTGTCTCTATGCAAAGTTGTATGGAAATATTTAACACATAATGTTTAAGGAAAATGACACAAGTGCATGCATTTTCCAGTCACGATTCTTTGCATTGACAAATCGTAAAACTCAGCATTTTGAAAATGAAGGAACTTTTACACAAAAGAGGTATTTTACAAGGACAGCGTCTGAGAAAAAAAGTTCGTATTTTTTAGACCAATTTTTCTGAAATTTTCATCAAAAGTCAAAACAACGCAACGATTTTTTTATTTGAGTATTTTTTACATATTTCAGAGCCTAGAAACTTTGTGCACTATGTGGCCTGCTGCCAACGCTAACCTCATTAAAATTTGTGCACTGTGTGTAACAATGTTCCGTTTTTGCCCTAAAGCATTTTGACCATGAATAATATGTGGGTAACTCCCGTACGCTGAAGTGGATGAACTTTCGAAACTGCGTTGTCGTTGGGGGAGCCACGTCTCTGGCGCGTCACCTGGCGCTGCGACGACGCAATTGACTGGCCTTATAAAGGCAGTAGCAGTTGAACAATGCAACGCACATCGTTCGATTCAAAGGAAAATTCTCTATAACATGAGTTAAACAATAGAAAAATGGTAAAATTCGGATTTTCAGCCTTAATTGGGCCTCGATAAGGATTCCCTTCTGCTACCTTCGTATCGTCTATACTGTACTTCAACGTAACTTCTACCAATTTCCTACCTCTTCCTGAAGTTGACACTGCGTTGAGTCAGAAAAGTATTAGAACGTTTGGAAAAAAATAATCACAATCTGTTATAAGCTCTCACCCGTACAACAATTTCCCAAGCAACTGGGATATGTCCTTTTGCGTTTTTATTATATCAGTATTGAGCATGAACCTATTATAAGAAGAAGCTTTTATTTGAAATTTGCTTTATAACTCATCAATAATGTAGGTGATTTATTGAAAATGTGCTTCTTGAACTTCTAGAAAGAGCCATAAAGTTACTGACTCCAAATACCAACACTGTCTACTAAAACAATACTAAGTGTGCTACATGCAGAAGGGTAAAAACATGTGTGTCGGTGTTTATGAATTTAGTTTTTATTCCTGTTCAACTTAATACCTCAGTATTAGCGTTGGTAGTCGTTATTGAAAAGTACACGCACAGCAATAGACTTGTCCGGGGCAAAAAACTCCGGGGACCAGTTCTCGGATTAACCCTCAGCTGGCTTTGAAGAGTCCTCTCATTAAATTGATAGTGAGCAAGCGTAATTCAAGTTGGAGTGTGTCTGATAGTCATTGGTTGTGAATCTTGAATGATAGATGAATGATGGACGACGGAAAACACCAATCTAATTGTTCTACACTGCTTTACATGCTTCATTATCGAATTAAATTAATAATCGTAAGTTTTAAAACTATTCACTGCTGCTCCAAGGGAATATCCTTGAGCAAGAGAGAGCGCAATTTATATGAAGTTTTTCTTTCATTAACGCAATAGATTCTGCAGTATAACTTATCATTCCTTATTAGCCTTTCTCCAAAAACCGTATAACAAGCTTGTTTTGTGCAGCTTAGCTTGAAATTTTTACATGTTCCAAATTTTCGTTAATAGCTTACTCATTTGGTAGAATTCAATGTATTCTTCAACGTAACTTTTCACAACTCATAACATAAAGGGAACAGTATTTGCGATGCAAACATCAAAAACAGAACAGTTCAAAAACTCAAAAATTCCAGGCTCAACCACACCTCCATATACCGTATAATCATAATAAATAGTTTCGATCGTTCTCTCGAAGCCTAAGGCAAGGATCATCCGGTGCCCCTATCCTATTTTCTGTTTGAGTACAACAATATAAAAAATCTATAAACTTCTTCTGTCCGCTGGAAACTTACTTTTCCTATTCCATCCTGAGATGGGATATTCAACTAATATCATCTGTCAGAAACAAATTCTAAATTTAGATTTTCGAAACAAATACTCTAACCTCTGTTTATCACGAGTTATGTACCCAAGGAAAAATTACTGAACCGAATACGTAAACTTTTCATTCTACAACTAACATTACTTATTTCCATTCATCGTTTCAGCTACATTAGCCATCATAGCGCTATTTCCGAGGCTCATTTATGGATGGGGTTCAAGGGTTTTTGATTTATCGCATCAATCTTTCCCTTCTCTTCACTCTCTCTGTGATGTTAGAGTTTCCCTTTTCATATTTTCGAGTGTGATGCGAATTGAGTAAATTTTTATTATTTTTCTTTTTGCAAATTAAACACTGTCATGTTAAAAAGCTCATTGTGATATTTTCAATTGTTAAATCTAAGAAAATTTGAATCGGAAAATTTAGAAACTTGGGCACAAAAAGTTTCATCTCAATATTTGGAAATATCCTCTTTGTTTATTTTACTCGAAGTGAACTGTTAATTTATATTCCTTTGACGGGAATTCTAAATTTTTATAACCTTGTTCTAAGATTTCTAATTTTTGATTCTCGTTATTTATACTTTGAATTGGGTTTCCTTTGATCAATATTCTCAATTTCACTTTATGGATCCATGCACTGGATATTGATTGCTATGACCAATTTTTATAATAATCCTGCTCCTGAACTAATTTAGAAATTTTGATTCACTTGATTTAAATTCAAAGGTATGGCGAGTTTGGGATCAACACGTTGTGGGTCAAAAGATCGTAAAACTCTCTGTAAACAGGGCAGTGTAAGGTGGCATGACATGACCTTCACTACTCTCGTGGCTTAAAACCATCACAGTGGCCAAAAATTTTGTGTAACCATGGGTACTTCAGGTGGATCTGCGCATAGACACCAGTCATTCCATCTGTTGTCTGATTTTGGCTTTGCTTCTCTTTGTTCGAGGAAAATCAGAGCGTGTCATGTTCGTGTATTCTTCTTTATTAAGTAACCGTTTTGAATGCATGAGACGGTTTTCCCGTTTTTGTTGAAACGAATTGGAGTTTGTTCATTACATACGGCGTAAATCATACATGATGTTCCCCAGTTCTGAAAGTCAACTCTTGTACCTGAATTTTTCTTTGATGATGGTCCGCATCGATTTTCCGGGGTCCTCATCGTTGATGTTCTGAACATTTCAAATATGTAATGGCGCATATTTTGATTCCACCGACTCCACATTAGTTGTTACGATGATATATTTCGGAGCATGAACATTTTAAATTTTTTTGTTGCCGTGACGTTTTTCTTGCCACATTTTTGCAATTCAATTAATCATCAAGGTCGGATTGGACTTTTTAGCATGCTCATCTCATTAATCATGGAGTAACATTGTTTAATTTATACATAAGTTGCCCCCACTGTCAAGTGAGAGATTGTATTGGACGATTATATGATGTAAATCCTAACGTGAGCTCTTTCGTGTTAAATATTGATAATTAATGTAAAACATTATTATTTAGTAGCGTATGTCATCATCATCTACATTAAACGTCATCGATAACTCAATTCTGGTGGTGGTCCTTGTCTCTTGGCCATCAAGATCTCCTGATCTGACTCCGGTAGATTTTTTCTCTTGGGACACATGAGGAGCCATGTGTACGACCTCCAGTTGAACTCCGAATAAGACCTAGTTGCTAGAACCGCTGTTTCTTCTGCAGACATAGCTGTAATGCCCAGAATCTTCGAACTTGTGCTACAATCCTGTGCACATCGGTGTCAGTTGTGCATCGACGTTGACGGAAGGTACATGGAGCAGCTGCTGTAAAAAGGTGCTAATAAATAATTGAGGTTCTTTTTGTGTTTTGACTGGCCTCTGGTAATACTTCTGTGCACCTTGTATCTCGAAAACGTGACGTTTTAGGATCCCCTGTCATAGAGTAAAAACAGTTTAGTTTGCCTTGCTAAACCACCTATCAACGTTTGTACCTCGAATTTTGAAACACCCTGCATATCTTGCATCTTGTAATTTATAATATACAGTGATATAATCATTACGGGGCGGTGTTTGAAAAATTTTTGAGAAAACACTTGTCTAGAGTATTATGAACTAAAACATTTTTGTCCTCATATAGCCCTTGCTTCCAGTACTGAACAAACAGACTCGTGCGGCCTGGCATTGGAAGTGTGGGCCTCAAACTGGCCATGGTTGTTGTCTCTCTCAGGTCTCACGCTTCAGAGCGGGTGTCACTCCTAAATATAAACAGGATTTGAAGTTTGCCTTTCTCTTCCTGATTTGTAGGTTCTTCATCTTCTTTCATCATCACGAAAATCAGGTGTAGGAAAGGCCAGCAAAAACTGGTAGGCATTTGCCATATAAACTGAAAAAACTATAGGCCCTTTTCCTCGCCTCGTCGTAGAGTTTTTTCGCTACTGGCATTTTTGTATGACTTTCTTTAATATTTATTCCCTTAAATATTTAAAATATATCGTTCAGTCATTATATTCAGTGTGTGAAAATTTTGTTTCATAATGAAATTTTTTTTCTTATATTTTAAGTTTTTGTTTTGTATCTTTTTTGAACAATTATGTTGTGGAACAGCGATATCATCGCTGCACAATGAACGTGGTATGGTTTATTGACCCAGTATTTTTTTGTTTCTTAGGATCAATGAACTCATAGTTTCAAACAATTCGATAAAGTAATATGAAACTTAATGATGTGAAAATACATCATTCAGCATGGTCTCATATTTCTATTTTTATACTGGAGTAGCTTTACTGAGAGTTTTATTTGCTGGTAATAATTTTGGATCATGTTTATGTAGATAGTATGTACTTTGTTGTACTAATGAATTTCTTTCTCATTTATAAATATCCGTAGTACAAAATTACCTTCAGTTCATTTGATCTGTTTGCTAGTTCTTATATCTAGGTATTTCGTGCGCAAAACACAGTTTTGAAATTTACTAAATAGAAATACTTGTCACCAAATTCCAGCTTTCGTTGTTTTCGCGTTCCATTCCCCGTTATTTAGTCATCCGCTTTTTTCAAATCAAACTTGCAAAATCAAATGTTTTGCTACAGTCTCGGTATTAGTCACTCCCATTTGTTTTACTTGGTATTCAAGAAGTCCATCTTATAAAGGTGTATCAAATTTTGGAGACCATTGATGTGAAACTTCAGATCTAAAAATTACAGTACGTGGGGAATGAGTAGATATGTTTCAATTGTCGGAAATTTCTTGATGCCTTAATCATCAGTGTGGTTTATTTGTGCCGAGTCTTGTGCGGATAAATTTGATGATAGACCTCAACTCGTAATGCTTCGTGCTCTTTTTTGATAGTGGTTTTTAGTTGTTATCTGTGTTATTTCTTTTAGTTCGTGGTCTTCATAGCAGTTAACATTCGTTTTATTTTGCAATTGCAATTTCGCATCTATTTTTACATGCCTCTTTAGAATCCGAACTCGGGCAATGCCTTATATTTCTTCAGACCTGCTCAAATAAATCCAGATGTCACTCTGCTGGTACGACTTTTCTTTCCATTTTTGATGAATCGACGGTGAAACCAGTTTATTTCCAATTTATCGTTCGAATCACGAGGAATGAAACTACTCATGATTTTTAAAATCTGGTAAGATTTTCTTTTGTATTTTTCCCGTCTAATGAATGTATGAAGATATTTACTTTCGGACATTTTTTCTGACCAGATAGAACCCTTGTAAAAAGGAAAAAATTTTAAAATAGGAAACGTTTCAGTCTCCAATTCCATCCTCAGAGTTGTAAAACAAAGAACAAAAAACGGAAATCAAGAAATTGTAAAAACTATAAGAAACTGATGTTACGATACATACATCGAAAAATAATTATGCCTAATTATTAACAATTGAATTTTTAAAGATTCAAACCCAAACGTACACATGCACCGGAATTCTAGCAATCAAACAAACACTATACTATTTCCTCGAAGACACCGACCTAGCTACACTCATACACATTCGAACACCCTTCAATTTACACAGATGGATTAATATTTAATTTCATTGCATTTTGACAATGATTTAACCGAGGTATATAGCTAAAAATTAACACGGATTAAAAAATTCTGAGGTAAAATTCATCTGTAGCTCTACAAAGTGGGGGAAAATTAAACATTTTAAATGGGTGGTTTGAACTATGGCAATGATCTCTGAGAGCTAATTGGGAGTGAAATGATTATGGGCGGTCGGTTCTATGGGAGATACCAGAGTGTTGACTGTGATAAACAAATTGCTGGAGTGTTGTACTTCCAACATAGGACTGCAGGCAGCTATCACATTTATACAAGTAGACAAAACCATTTCTCAGGGATTCTTCCAAACGCTCACTCCTATTTAAAAATGAACATATTTTAAAGCTATTTCTATAAAACGGTATCACGTCATTGCAAGTAAAATGAGTGTGTAGCAGGGATAAAAACTCCCTTCTCATCTCCCTGTTCAGATGGCCCAAGAAAAAGGGCTCAACGGATACTTTCTGCCTTGGTGCGGACAGAATAATAGTAGAAGGAGGTGAAAGTTTTTGTCTAAAAACTTTTTTACATGAGTGTTGACAAATGATACAAAGGTTTTTATTTTGCATAATTAACTTTCTGATATGTTCAACTTCGTCATGAAATATTTTACAAGAACTTGAGTAACGATATACTCTATTTATTAAAGTCGTGACACTGGTTTCAATATAACCCTTGTAAATGCAACTGAAAAAATTATTTCATAATCCTGTAAATGTAGGTTTCCTGTAAACAGACGTGGTGAACTCTGAATTGGTTTTCTTTAAAAGAACTTTTAAAAATGGTAATTGATCATTCTGTGCAGTTATCGTGAACTTTATTTTTGCGTGATAGTCATTTATGTAATCAAATAATTTTATGGCCTCTAACTGTGAACGAAACAAAACGAATGTATCGTCTAAGTATCTGCGTTAGAAAATGGGTTTACAATCAAGAGGACATGTGCGTAGAAACAGCTTTTCCAAGTAACACAAAAAATAACAAGGTTACGACGTAAACAATTGTAAAATCTTTGTATTACCAGACGAGTACTATACAGGACACTAGTCAACCTGAGTGTTTCATCACTGAGTTGTAGCATTGATCCAGGCAACGTGATTTTAATTTTTCAAATATCAATTTGTCATATGACGAGAAACGTGTTTTATGTCTCGTACTAGAATTTGGGCTTCGTACTAATAAATTAAATTTCTATTGGTATTTTTTGTGCTTCGAGAAATTATACTTCAGATTGTCAAAAATTGTTAACGCCTCTTGTGTTAACGTAGTTTTAAACGCAAACTGAGAACGCTTGCGCACAAATTTGTCAATAAATGTGACTGTTATCATTATTCTTATGCAGTGTTTGGGCACAGAGATTTTTCAGTTTTGGAAAGACTGTCTTTCGATAATTCAATTTATATTACTTAGCCTGATAAACAAAGTGTCGTGATATTAGACAAACAAGATTATGTTAGAAAGTTAGAACGTATATTATCGGGCCAAAAAAATCGTAAAAAAACATCCAATGATGAAACATTGTTGCTTAGGCTAGAGAATAAAATTAATTATGATCTAAAGAAAGACAAAGATTGTGGAATATTATTCGAAGAGCTCTACTAATCATTTCGTTCGAGTGGTTCTCAATTGGGAATCATGTGTGGTCTACCTCAAGTCCATAAGCAGAATGAACCGATCAGACCTATTGTATCAGCTTGCGGTACTCATAATTCTAAATTGAGTTCATACTTGGTTTCTATTCTGTCAGTTTTTGTAAAAGTGAATGCCTCATTGGTAATTCTCATCAATTTATAGCGGATCTTTCTACTGTGAAAAACTTGAGCAATTTATCTGCGTAGTTTTGATATAGACTGTTTATGCCAATGTACCACTCTACAAAGCTATTTTTGTTCTTCTTCATAGAATATTCAACAACTCTGCAAACTTCTAGAACTCCAATAAACTTCAGTTCGAAAAATTACTAGATCTAGCTTTAAAAGACACGTTTTTTGTGTTCAATGGTAGTGTTTACAAGCACACAGACGGTCTAGCTATGGGGTACAACCCAAGGAGCTTTAATGGAATGGAGGCGGCATCGCTATCTTTTGCCAGTCAAGCGCGTGAAGCCACTTTTGCCGACCCAAGCCCCGCCCACCCGGCATTGGGTCCCAGTTTGGAGGTGGTGTTGCAGTGGAGGGGTAGCACCACCTCCATCATCAGCGACTGAAGACCGGGCTGTTAAATGGCAGACTTGCGCTACTCTGTGCTATACGTTTTTTTCTTAGGCATATATTTCAATTGCATCCTTGAAACGAGTCATATTGAGAAAACTCGTACTTGACCGCAGCTTGGATAAGCGGCACCCTACCACGCTGAGTGTCTGACACTCCGTGTGTGTGGGGGACTGTGCCCGTATACCCTACAGCTACCGAAAATTGGCTTCACTTTAGAGCGCTGATACCACCTCCATTCCATTAAAGCTCCTTGGTACAACCTCTCTCCTCCTGTCGGAAACTTTTTTCTGTGTAAATTAGAAAAGCTGTTCCTTAGTTCATGCCCACTTGATTTCAAAACCACATTCTACCGCAGGTACTTAGACGATACATTCGTTTTGTTTCGTTCACAGGAAAAGGCCCTAAATTATTGACTACATAAATGGCTCTCACGCAATCATGAAGCTCACAATGGAAGCTGAACAGAATGATCAATTACCATTTTTAGATGTTCTCGCAAAGAATACTTATTCAGAATTCACCAACTCTGATTACAGGAAACTTACATTTACAGGATTATGAAATAATTTCTTCCGTTGCATGTACAAGGGTTACGCTGAAACCAGTGTCACGACTTTACTGTATAGATATATTTCCGAAAGTTAATTTTGCACAATAAAAATGCTGTATCTTTTGTGAACAATTTTGTAAAAAAGTTTTTAGACAAAGAACTTTCACTTCCTTCTACAATTCTGACTGCACCCAAACAGAAAGTGTTCGTTTAGCTCCTTTTCTAGGACTATCTGAACATGGAGATGAGAAGGGAGCTTTTATCCCTGATTCACACTCATTTTACTTTCATTGACGTGATACCGTTTTATGGAAATAGTTTTAAAATAGGTCATTTTTTATTTAAAAAGAACGTTAGGAAGAGTGCCTGAAAAATGATTGTGCCTACTTGTATCAATGTGAATGCAGTCTACAGTCCTATGTTGGAAGTATGCAAGGTGTTGGTGGAACTCTTGGTACAAACTTCGGCTACTAGTAGAAAATTATAATTTAAATACTTTTTCATCAGTGAGAAAATATCGAAAAACGCTTAGCTTCTTAATTATTGGGCTTAGCAGTTTTTAATGCTGCGCTCCAAGAACTCACGGCGATCCTAGTCAACCACATGCACTAATGTTCAATAATAACACACGAGGGTTATAAAAAACGTTAAATAACATGAGGCACTTCAATAAATAATAGAAAGTAATGCATCAGAGACGTGTTCAAAATTTCGACCATTAACATCTATACACGCACGACACCTTCGTCGAAGCGAGTTGCGTACGTTGCCAAACATTCCTGGGTTGTCAGCGATATCTCCAGCAGCGACTGCAATTCGAGTGACAAGGTCTTCTTCTGACTCCACATGTGTCGCATAAATCAGAGATTTCAAGTGTCCCCATGAGAAATAATCTAACCGAGTCAAATCAGGTGATCTCGGTAGCCAGGACACAGCACCACCACGACCAATCCATCGATTTGGAAATTGTTGGTCAAGAAACCGTCGCACATTTAGAGCATAATGTGCCGATTCTCCATCGTGTTGAAACAAAGTCGTCTACGAATACCTAATGGCACATTTTCCAATAAACCAGGAAGGACTTCTTCAAGAAAAAATTTGCACACATCTCCAGTAAGACGCTCTGGCAGAATGCATGGACCAATGAGTTGATTGTGCACGATACCTGCCCAAACATTGACAGTGTAGCGATGTTGGTGATGACGTTCATGGATGACATGAGGGTTGTTCTGCTGCCATGAGTGAAAGTTATGATAATAAAAAAATCCATCTCGGCTGTAGGTTGCTTCATCCGTAAACAACACACACTCTGCAAAATTGGCATCTTCTACCCTCCCGATCTAAAAAACCCCTGCGCGAATCGCTCACGAGGACCATAATCAACGGGAAGGAGACCCTGGACTCTCTGGAAGTGATACGGATGATATTCATTCCGGTTTAGTACATGCCACACTGTACTATGGTCACGAATACCCAAAGATGCTGCTGCGGCACGGGTGCTAGTAAGCGGGTTTCTACGGAAATGTTCCAACACTTCTTGCTCTCGATGATAATTTATTGGGCGACCAACGTCTACTCTGTTGACACTAAAACTGCCAGTTTCCGTCAATCTTCGGTGCAATGCAGTGAATAATCGATGATCAGGAACTTCTCGACTAGGGTATCGTTCGTGATAGATTCTCGCGGCACGTCTTGCATTACCATTAGCAGCACCATAAGTGAAATGCATGTCCGTCATTTGCGCATTTGTAAGGCGATACATCTTACCACTTCAGTGCCACGGTGCTAAATGACAAAAGATACGCATACGCTTCTCACCAGGGGTCGCTAAAGTTGACTATGAATTTCTAGAAATTTCCTGAATCTGTGAATTAATGTTTTAAACTGTAAATAAAAGATGTTCGATTCTGTCAACACTTGTTCATTCTAATTCCCCATATTGCCCTTATTCCTGTCTGTTACGAAAAAGCTGTTGTTTTCTTGTAGCGTAGCACTAAAAACTTCTAAGCTCAATAATTGAAAAACTGTGCGTTTTTCGATATTTTTTCACTGATGTAAAGCCGGCGTCACACGATGACCAAACCGTAGCGCTACGTTACCAAATTAATCGGGTAGCTTGACGGAATTATGAAGAGAGCTGTCACACGCTTCAAGGCTTTGTAGCGATCCGTGACCATTTGGTTTATTTACATTTGCTTCAGTCGCTCTCGAGCAACCGTGCAAGGCGGATGGCGACACAAATTTTTCTCAAGTTCGGGACTTCATCACGCTCTATGAAATTGCTCTAATGGTAAAAAATGTTGAACAACCAAAAGGAAAAATGTTGTGAGCTTCGATTTTGGAAAGATATAATGACCAAGGACGCGCGAACATCTGAGTAAAAAAATGCGATTGGAGGACGCTGATTCCTACAGGTACGAATATAATGAATTCAAAGTTTTACATATTTATTTTTACAATTTTTAACACTGTAAATATTGAGAAATCCTGCTTTGTACTATAGGACTGTATGAACTCCGCGTTGCAGGTTTACCGCAGTATTCAAATATGTATTCTGCTGTAGGCTTCGGGCCACTGTCTTTTCAAAGAGCCCTGTACTAAATTCCACAAATTATCCAGCTTTAAATTTTTTAAGCTATGAAAATGTGTTTTTTTAGTATCATTTAATATGTCCAAATTATCCCGTTTTAGAACTTTTCAAAATATGCAAATTAATTTTTCATCTTTTATCATAATTTGCTTTGCTGTCTTTAATGAAAATTTGCATCTCCAGAAAATCTCTTTGACTCAATCAAGCACTTAGTTCCGTCCTATCGGGGTCACCAGCGCGTTGCAATGTTTGGTCTTCCCAGCTTGTGCTGGAAAAAATATGTTCGAAATTTATAGCCACTTCAATTGTGAGAATGAGTGCAAGTATTTATATTTTCTTAAACCAGTTTATAATGCTGAAATAACAGCACTTTTTTCCGTCTGATACTGAGCACGTTTTTGGTTTCTCAGAATCCTCATTTTATAAAACTTTCAGAAACATAACTCCAATTTTCCTATGTCTCTGTTTAAAATGAAACCGTCTGATTGGTAAAAATAAATGAACTTTTACAAACAAAATATTCAGCTCTGTAACCTTCGAGACTTGCTCATCACTACTGCTAATGTTAAACAATTTTACTTTCATTTTTGGATCAAAATTTCCATGCCAATGAGCACCAATCTGAACTGTAATCCAAATGCTCCCCAGAACGCAACTTTTACTTTGTTCACGGTTTAAAGTGACCGATTTTTTTCCAGGAACTTCGTGAGGATGAGCACCAGCGTCTTCTCCTGGCTACTGGAGTCACTATCATCCAGAAGAAGGACACGAACATGAGGAGCAAAATTTCAGCACATGATCGTCTGGCCGTCACTCTGAAGGACCTGGCAACAGGCTTGTCGATTCTATGTTATCGGAGCCATAAAAATGTTGATGTACTGAGGCAACACGTCATGTTTGGAGAGTCAAAGTTACCTCGAAGTGATACGTGATTGTATTCATTTGGTTCACAAGACCTGTTCCGAACTGAAGTACCAGTTACCGAAAATTTGTTTGTTTCATGGGAAAACAGAAGCTCTCACAAATTTAAATTTCGGATGGGAAGGTGAACAGTCAGCGGCATTACTAAATGAGATTTTGAAGCAATAACTCATTTACTCGCCGTTTGCATCTCGGACCATCTAAAACTGAAGGATGGTTATGGCAGCACAATTCTAGCAGCTTTATAATTTCCCTCTGTCTAGGTGCTATGGACGGCAAGTACAAAGCTATCCGATCACCAAATGACAGTGCATCTCGTTCTTCACTTACAACGGGTCATTTACCGTTGTTCCTTTTCCGGTCGAGGATGCCAACCTCAAATTCCATGTTCAACAGGCAAATTTTGGTACAAATATGCGAATTTCAGAAGAAGATGTATACGCGAAGTCTCTCCTCAAAGGTCACATTGACGGCAATACTCTAATCATGCCAGAAAGTACAGATTTGCCGGATACTAATATCAATGTTCCACTTTCCATCTTATGATGCTTTCCCTTTAACAAAAAATAAATCATGAAGCTATACCCACAAAAAGGACTAACCAAGAAACAACGCATGTTTAATTACAGGCTGAGCAGAGTGGAGAATGCGTTTGGCATACTTGCCAGTCGGTCCCAGGTTTTCCGGCGGCCAATTGAAACAACCGTACCGAACGTAAATCAAATTGTCTTGCTACATGGTTCTTGCATAATTTGCTTCTTAAAACTGACATGAACCAATACACTCTAATCGGCTTTACGGACACCGAAGACGTGGTTGAAACAACTGTGAAATTCGGAGACAGGATAAACAGCGTTAATGCGCTAATGTACTCGCGGTGGCACAGCGGTTAAGGGATCGGACTTGTATGTTGGAAGTCGCGGGTTCGTATCCTGGCGCTGGCGCTGCGATTTTCCCCGTTGGGTATAAGGGAAAGCTCAAGCACAATACCCCACTCGACCCAGGTGTCGGAAATGGGTACCGGCTTTACGGGGGAACCGTCATGGTGTCCTATATATAGGGTTAATTATAAGACATTTAAAAACCAATGCTTAAGATCATTTGTATCAGGCTTGATTGGAAATAAAGCATCCCAAAGATGCCGATGTTTGTTTGTTTGTTTAATGGACTTCTGAGACTGGAAAGCGAGTGCCGACGCCCTTCACAAAGCCCTTTCGGATCGAGACGACATTATCAGCAAGTAGAGGGAAAACTACCCATGCATCGTCACAATAAAACGAAAGGAAATGATTTGTTCCACTCGCCTTATACGGGTGGGGCAGAAAAACCTATCCGATTTCAAAACGTTATAAAATTAAAACCACTCAACTTGTCAAAAAAAATTTTTTATTAGCATATCGCAAATTTTATGCCATTTTTAAACTTAAGTTTTGAAAAGCACATCACTCAAATGTCGTCCTTGGGAGCGAATACACTGATTTAGGCGCTCGCGGTAGCTTTCCATGACTTTCACCGTCATTTCCACAGGAATTGCTTCAATTGCCCGAGCAATTTCCCTTCGTAAAGCAAGAAGGGTCCTTTGTATGCGGCATCTCCGCACATGTTTATCTGTAGAATCATTTTCTGTATCTGGAGGACACCTATAAAGGGCCGCTCTTATCGAGGCCGGGTGCTCAATCCATCAACATCCCGTCTTCTGTCAACACCTAGCTAAATAAACCCCGCCAAGCTTCACAAGTGTTTCCCTGCCCGTATATTTTGGTGGCCCACGTATGTGGCGAACAGAACTCACATTCGCATAACTGTTAAGTGGATAGCAAGTGTCCAATTACTGGCAATTTTGAACAGTATTAAATCCTGATGTGTACCGGGAATAACAATCAACTCTGGCAACCGCAAGAAACTACAATCGTTTTCGGAATAAGTGTACCGAAAAGAGTATTACAAGAAGCATACGCCCAAATCAGCATTTTTCTACACCACGATTTACCGTTGCGTACACGTGTTTTGGTGTATGAAGCCGGCGACGATATCGAGCTGGTGTTCGAGGTGAAAATCGCTGCTTTCCCAGCGAATATCCAGTGAAGAAACAATCGTGATACATCAGTGGAGTGCTACGAACAATTTTTATTGTGTGGAGATAATTTACTACGATTGCATCACTAACAGTAGCAGGATAATTTGTGTCAAAAACAGTACGAGTGTATATTGCATCATTAACTGTACCAGTGAAGTGACACGTACTTTCGTTTTAAAAAGTGTAAATTCTTCAACGTGGTGCACAGTAGCAACGCAGTATCATCTTGCTGTACCAGCCGACATCATTGTTTGCACCTCATCACAGCCGCACCCTACCCCATCATTGCCTGCAAACGACGTGAGCAGCCGTTGTCATCTTTGTTCTCAGATAAGTTTTCTGAAAAGAATTATTTTTCTGTTGCTAGATGCAAGGGAGCTCGGTCTCAAGCAGCTTATTTTTTGTCGCACTTCCTGCCGCGGATTTTTTTGCCATGTCCATTCCCGTCTAGCTCTGCAATCTGTAGGCGTCAGTATCAGTCTGTGCATTGTGAGAGACACACCCGTGTCCTACGAATCTGGACATAGCTGGTTGCCCACTGTTTACCTTCAATTATCGTCGTAAGTTTCAGATTTTTTATAATAGAATAGGAGTGTTAATGGAAGTGTCTGAAACACTTTGATGTTAATTTTTGAAGCCTTAAACTGATAGAAATTCACGTTTTTTGCTGTGGAGCAGCAATATTTTTTTTCTAACGCCTTGTCAAGAGCTTTGTCGTGAGCTGAAGCAGTCACGTGTGCACTGTGCGATATTGTTGACCAGTAACAAGTTTTGTTGTGGCGCTAAAAATTTAAATTTTCAGGATTAGTGACGCTACTCTTGTTTTTCAATTAGAGTATTGATGATAAAGTATTGATATTATTGATGTCATTATTTTTTGTGTGCAATTAGTTAATTTTTGTGTGTATTACTTGCATTTCTGTGTTTATTATCATTCTCGGAGTACGATATTAATTTTTGAATGAATTTCAAGTGAATTCTGGTATTGAATTGTTGATTTTTAGTGGAATAGGGAATTTTTAAATGACTTAAGGAAATACGACACATGTCGGATTATTCTGATTCTTTGGACAGTGAGGACGAAGTAGTTCGAACTGAACCTACTGTAACTAGATACGGACGAGTGAGTACCCCAAGAGTGACTAGTGAGACAGTAGTTAGCAAAATGACGACCACTACGACAGCGATCGCTGCACAAAATACTAGTGCTGGACCTAGTAATGTTAACACGAAGCAACTTGCACGTGACATTGCTGCAAATATAAATGTACCCACTGTCGGAACGATAATGACGAATGCGGAGCTCCCTATCTTCAGGGGAAGACGACGAGTCCATGATGGAGAGTTCCTAGAAAATAAGACATTCTCGACCCATATCCAAAACCTCAAGGCCTACATGACCTTGTTGCCAGACGCCACAAGCGACGAACGACGTAAGGAATTTCTAGTACGCTCGGCAAACAAGAACGTAGGAGATTTCAATAGCGTCGTTACGTAATTAGTTAATGCGGACCTCAATTATTCTTTTGATCAGGTAGTTCAGATTCTTGAGGACATTTACGTTTCACGTGGAGAGAAGAGTATTCATGCATTGGCTTGCGACCTAAACGAGTTGAAATTAGTAAAAAATAATGCCCTCGCGGCGCAGCTCGTGAACGCGTTTTCAAAGATTAGAAAGCTTACGGAGAGTATTTTAAATTCAAACTCGCTAGGGTGGCAGCGCCACGCATATTTTCAGAACTGCACGAATCAGGCTGAGTTGAAAAAATTTGTAGGCGACAGCATGTCGTACAGTTTGGCATTGGCGATTTTAGGTCCACTTTTTGATGAGTCGTTCGCTAGGAAAATTTTTGAAACACAGTTTTCCACTGCCGAGGAGTTATTAGCTAAGTTAATTTCCGCAGTGCGAAGTCAGAGCGAGTCTAAAAAGATTCTCGCGCAAAAGTATCATGTCAGACAAGACAGTGAGAGTTACGTAGGTGAGGTGACTAGTGAAATTGAGGAAGTTTTGGAAGAGCCAGATCAATTCCAGGAGAACGAGGTGTACTACGGAAGTGTCGGAAATTACCGTAGAAATTTTCGATCAGGAGTACGTAGGATTGTTCCTAAGCCCTGGATCAGAAATCCTCGTATTAGAGGACGAGAGTTAAACAGTTATGTAGGTGATAGAGGAAATGGATACTTAGAATGTAACATGATAAAATCAGACAGTAGTAGTTCTAGTTCTGGTCAATTCGGAGGAAATTCAGGAACGAAAAAAACGGGATTTCCGTACTGTAACTCATGTTCCATGGTAGGGCACTTTGAGTGTAGATCTCAAAGAGGTCAGTTACCGAGAGGATTTTTTGCCTGCGGTGGAACTAATGTAGTAAAGAATTGTAGAGCGAGCGGTACGGAAGTCCGTAACTATAAGGCGTATTTACGCGGTAGAGGTAGCACAAACCATGGCCAAAGTGAAGTTCATTGGGTGGAGAGCACGTCAAGCGATTTTTTAAACTAGGTGAAGGTAGTAAGGGGGATTTGAAACAGATTGAGCCCGAGGTATTTAGCGGTACCAACTTCGTTAAACTAGAAACCGTGGCAAAAATTCCAGATACCACAAAGATAACCAAATCGTATGTTGACCCTTTATTTAGATGTAAAAACCGATATAACTTGTTGCAAGATGAAGAGCTTGAGAATGATCATTGTCAAGGCAAAACTATCGAATCCTATTTTTCGGTATCCGTTGTAAAAAATTTTGATAAAAATGCTGGATTAGTATCATTCAAGGATTGCAACAAACCGACCATTATTCTCAAAAATAATGACCAGTATTTAAGCGCTTTGCTTGACAGCGGCTCAGAGAAATGTCTTATCAGTTACAGACAGGTTAAAAATTTAAGCGAAGAAGTCAAACCAAGTCATTTGAGAGTAAAAGGGATCAACGGCAAAAGTGACGTCACAGGTGAAGTGGAATTATCCATTAAAATTCCCGGCACTAATAAAGTAATTTAAACAAGTGCACTTGTTGTCAAAGAAGCTAGGTTTAATTATGACCTGATACTGGGTCGAGATGTATTAAAAGATGCCGTTATTAACTTTAAAAATAAAGAACTTCTTTGGAATAATATTCCAATTCCTTTTCAAGATTTAAATATGGAACCTTTGTTAAGCCGAGAAATAGTAATGCGAAAAATAGTGAATAGTGACTGTCTCTTGTCAGAGATTGCTGTTGCGAGAAAGAGCATGAGGCAATTAAAAAGTGTTGACGGCAGGAAAAAGAGTCCAGCGACGGCTGAGGCACAGTCAACGAGTACGAAGCAATTAATCGTTCATTGCAATCAGGCTGAAGTGCCTGGTAATTCACCTAATGTCATTTATGGCTTCCTTAAGAAACCAATTGCAGGAGAATACATGATTCTGAAAAGATGTCTTGATAATGGTGCTCTTATAGCTGACTCAATTGTTCAAATAAATGAAGACGGTGTGGTACCGATTATGGTTTTAAATCCAAGGGATGAGACTGTGTACCTCTCTGAGAATTCTATGCTGTGTAATGTGGAACTCATAGAAGCTAATGATATTGAGAGCCAAGTATTTTTAACAAATGTGGAAACAGCGCTCAGAGATGCAAGTGATGTTGAAGTAAATTCTGTCGCTGGGTCAGATACGACGAAAGTTAAATCGACATGTGGTGGAAGGAATGCCATTGTCAATAGAAAACTTGCGTTGGATGCTGATACTCGTGGCAGAGGTGAAATTCTTGTTGATGACAAGGAGTTAGATTTCAATGCAGAAGTAAATGCAGGGTTAATAAGTGGAGAAATCAATGCAGAAGTAAATGCAGGTTTAATAAGTGGAGAGAATGGAGATCAGGAGTTACGACGTGACTTGACGGTAAATGATATTTCATGTAAGGAAGATGACGTGCAACTACCCTTAGTTAAATTGTTAAATAAGTACCGTGATGTAGTAACTTTAGAAGGCGAAAAAATAGGTGTAACGAATATCTTGAAGCATCATATTCAGTTGAAGACTGATGCGCCTGTATTAAATTTAGCTCCCTACCGCATACCTCATAAGTACCAAGAAGAGGTAATGAGAATAACTAATAATATGCTCGATCAGGGAATAATAGAGGAGTCATCCTCTGACTTTAATTTCCCTGTCATTGTAGTTAAAAAGAAATCAGGAGATCTGCGTCCCGTGATAGATTTCCGTTCCTTGAATAAGGTTTTGATTAAACATTCTTACCCAATTCCCCGCATTGACGACATTTTATCGACGTTAGGTGGTAACACGTGGTTTTCTAACCTTGATCTTCGCTCGGCATTTCATCAAATAGAGTTAGAGCAAGAGAGTAGAAAATACACGGCATTTACCGTAAATTACCGTAAATATCATTTCTGCCGTGTACCATTCGGCCTTTCAACTTCTCCGGGAATATTTCAAAGAGTAATGACATCTGCTCTTGCACCCATTCTGGGTAAACTAGCTTTCGTCTTCCTAGACGATATATTGGTGTTTTCAAAAAATAAAGATCAGCACTTGATTGATATAGAAATTGTGCTTAAGATGCTGCGATCCGGTAGATTATCCTTAAAACTTGAGAAATGCCATTTCTTTAAAAAAGAGCTCGAATATTTGGGCCATATCATTGCCGCCGACGGTATTAAGTGTAAACACTCACAGAAATTACAAGACTGCCGAGCGCCGACCAATGTGAAGGAACTGCAACAGTTTTTAGGGTTAGCTAATTATTTTCGAAATTTTTTACCCAACTTTGCAGAAGTAGCTTCCCCCTTGTACAACCTTTTGAGGAAAAATGTAGCTTATACTTGGACAGACGAGTGTCAAAAGAGCTTTGATTTCATGAAATCGTTGTTGACTTCCGACACAGTTCTGAGACATCCTGACTATACTAAATACTTTCATGTTTTCACTGATGCTTCCAATACAGGGATTGGTGCTGTATTAATGCAAGCGGATGATTCAAGCGACAAAATTCTAAGACCTATAGCTTTTTATAGTAAAAATTTAAATTCGAGCCAGCGAAGGTATTCTACTACCAAAAAAGAGTTCTTCGCAATTCATTCAGCTCTAAAGCACTTTAAGTATTTAATAACTGGTTACCCCGTCCGGGTATACTCAGATCATAAGCCTTTGGCGCCACTTTTTAATAAAAAACTCCCTGACGACACTAACATGGCGAGATGGTGCATAAATGTACATTCCTTTGATCCGGTTGTAAAATATCTACCTGGTAGAGAAAACGTTGTAGCAGATTATCTAAGCAGATTACCTGTTAATAACGAGAAATTAAATCTTAAAGAACTAAATTCTTGTGATGATTTGGAAGTCGCATTTGAATCCGAAGTTTGTGTTGTGGAGACTCGAGCACGACACAAACGCATGACAGGAAGCGAGGTAGTTGACCTGCCCCCGACTCGAGACGATGCTGACGGTGCAGCAGACCCAGACGCACGACCGGCGCTGATAAATTATGTACCGACAGAGTCTGAGATATCTTGGACGATTAAGGAGTTTATCGACGAACAAAACAACGACGCATTTTGCATAGAAATTAAGAATGCTTTATTACATGACAGTATTTCGACTATCCCAGACTTGCAAAAATTTTTAATTCTGAATGACATTCTTTATCGACGTAGAGAGATTGATAATCGACCAAGTACAATACTCACAGCAGTTGTACCAAATTCCTTAATGTGTAAGGCTATTCTGGCCATACACAGTCTATACCACACAGACTACAAGCACACTTTGTTTAAATTTAAGTTAAAATATTTTAATCAGTTAGAGAAAACCATTGTGCGCAAACTTGTTCAACATTGCGAGGTGTGTAAAATTATTAAAGCACGACCATCAGTTCCAATTAAAATTTTGACAGCGCCGATTGCTAAGGCACCGTTCGAAGTGGTTTCAATGGATCTTCTTGGCCCACTTAAAGTAACTGATAATGGGAATAAGTATATATTAGTTATAATTGATTTGTTTTCACGCTTTTGTCGTTTATATGCAATCTCAAATCGAAATACGGAAACAGTGATTTCTTGTTTAAGCAATTGTTTTTCACTTTTAGGTTTTCCGAAGACGCTCATATCAGATAATGCTCTTGAATTTAAATCAGTGGCACTCAAACAGTTTGCAAAATTACATGCCATTGCAAAAAGGAAAGTTTTGGCTTACAGCCCACATTCTAATGCTATTGTGGAGCACAACAATAAAAAAATTACTAATCTTTTGAAATTATATGTCAATACACTTGTTCATGCAGAGTGGGACCAATTATTAGAAGTTGTAGAGAATGCTTTGAACAATTCTTTAAATTCTACTATTGGCGAAACACCAAGCTTTCTAATGTTTAATCGCGATACGTGTGCTTACTACCAGTCCGAAAATTTTGATTCAGTCATTTACAGCTTTGATGAAGAATTAGATTTAGTGAATATCAGAGCTAGAGAAGCCGTCCGAACCGTGGAAAATATTAGAAATTTAATTATTAACAACACAACAGAGCGAAATCTCTATAGAAATCTTAAGCGGCGCAACAAGGATATTAGCGTGGGAGATAGAGTTCTTTTGAAAAATCATGGGAAAAAATTTAAATTAGATCTAACATGGATAGGGCCTGCGGTAGTCCAAAAAGTGAAACGTAATTACGCTGACATTAAAATTGGATCTAAAATTATTAGAAGTAATCTTAATCATTTATTACAACTCAAACAGGTCAAATCTGTGAGTTAAAAAAACGAGTTCGTTGGACTATACGACGTTTAACTAATCGACGAGTAACGAATTACACTTTTCATCGTTGATTACTCAGTTTTACTGTTTTTTTACCTTTTACCTTTGTTTTACCGTTTATCAATAATGTTAAGGAATATAATAATAATTTTAGAAGCATTTTTTTTTTCGCTATATGCAATATGCTTTGCGTTCATCGTAATCTCAGTAATCAATGCGTTGTATTTTTATATGTTAATCTTACTGTTGCTTTATGCTCAAGTAATTTGATGTAATGTTTAAGCATTTAACCCAGAGGAATTTGTACTGTCTCGTTTAGCTGTCGCTAAGACGTTTCATTCATTTTTTTTTCTAGAATTCACTCAGACATTCGTATTGCTAAATTGACAGTTTTCATCATGAACGGATGCGCCGACGGCGAATTGCAAATCGCTGAGGTTGCTGTTCACCTTGTGAGATGGGTTGTTTTGACGCTGCGGACGTGTACCGCAGTGCTATTTTTGTTCCGTCGGAATGTCCGGCAATCAGCAAATTTAGATTACATTCGTGGGAAAGGAGTCTTGTCACCTTACACATTTTTTTTCGGTAGGCTTAGAACTTATATTTTTTATGTGACTGTTGACAGTTGTCAGACAACCGAGATCTGATACAAAATTATATGTTGTGTTTATTTTATTTTATATAACGGCCGTGCTAATCGTCTTTGTATCTGTTCCTTGCAGGAGCTGCATGGACGTGTTCTATATGGGCAATCGAGTGTCCCTCGTCGATGTGGAGACCCTCTCCACGGCCATGGCTAACAACCAGGGAGCCAATGAAGAACTCTTCAGGGAGTTAATCAAAAGCAACTCCAAAACAGATTACCTTCCTGACACCGTCACAGATACAGTGACGATGTTACTCGTCGTAATAACGATGTTTTTAGGGGCAATGGTGTTTTACACCAAAAAAGGACTGGAGGCCTTGGTTGATCGAGCTCATAGATTAGAACACTATCAGCTCCGACGCGGGCCCCGGGGTGGACCCAGGGGTGAGCAAGCTTAAAAGGGATACTTGAAAATGTTGGAAGAATAAACAAAATTTAGGGAAGTGAGAAAATTGATTAAAATTGGTTAATGGAAAAATGATTAAAATTAGGGTGGTTGAAATTACCACAATGGTGAAATATTGGCGCGCGGTTAAATGAAATGCAAATCGCATGAAACACGCGATAAAATATGCGCGCAGTGCTTCGGTAATATTAAGGAATGAAATCTTAATTTTAAGCTTGCTGTGTTTTTAATTTTGACGCGTTAAAGGTCTTAAGATGTTAATTAGCGTTTCATTGACAACTTAGAATTTTATTTAATTAGAATTTTCGTTTATAAATTTACTTGAACGTTTCTAATTTAAAATGGTTTGTATCGTTTGCTCTATTAGTTTTTTTTGAAGGTGCTATTTCCGAGGTTTTGCGAGAAATTTGAGATGTATTGAATATGTGTTAAATTGCAACGATCGAATGCTAATTGCGGTAATCCCTATATTTGATGATATATAATTGGTGAATTGGTTTGAGTTGAATTAACATATGTTGACGGATAGGATAGCGTTTTATGGCGTTTTACTATTATTAATATGAATGGCGTTTCAATATTTGATCCCTACATCGTTCTACATGGCTGACGACGTGCAGAGAATTTATTGCACGGTAAGACGATTGCTTTGCCTTCGCGTGTTCTCGTTGCTTTCGCTATTTTTTGCTTTTAGTTATTAAGTTTTTCTATGATGACATGCCTTAAATTTTGTGTTGAAGTCGTACTAAACGTGTTTGAATCCTTCTCTTAGGGATTGATTGAGGTAACATGTTAAGAATTTGAACGGGTCTTGGAAAAAAAAACAAAGGGGGTTTTTAACATTTTTAGTTGAATTTTTTTTAGTTAAATTTTTTAACATTTTAGTTGAATTTTAACATTTTTAGTTGAATGCGGTTTGTCTCACTGTTGGATTTTTGCGGTGTATTAAGTTTATTTTTAGTGTTCTAAAAAATTTTTTTGGCTTATTCCTTAAGCGGTTTTTGGCGTTCTATTTTTTTGCCATGTGGATAACCTAACTGATTCGGCAGGGGGTGAATTGGTAAAAAGCATTTTTTTTTATTTAGCATGCGTTTTACCGTGTTCTAGTTTTAGAGCTTTGGTGCTAGCTTTAGTTGTGAGTTTTATTAATCAACGTGTTTGTTGCGTTACCCTATAATCATTTCTTGGTAATGCAACAGTTTTAGTTTCCGTAGTGTAGTAACCGTAAATGTTTCTTTAACTTGTTTCCTACGGTTTATTTTGTTCTTCGTTGGAGCTACTGACATTTTTTTTTCTTCCTCCTCCGCGTTCTAATTGAAGGGTGGAAAGCTTTAGTGGACTACTTACAATGGATTTCCTATGCAAGTAGTCCACTAAACCTTTCCACCCTTCAATTTTTAATGCGTTAAATGCGTTACCTATAATCTAACTGCTTTGCGTTTATTCAATATCTTTTTGGGTGATGTAATCGGTTCTTGTGTTTTTTAACTATGAGTTTAGTGATGTATCGAAGTTTTTTTTACGATAGGGTACGTATATATAATGTTCGCTCGAGTTACCCTCGTGATTGCTTGTTTTGCTTGAAACTATAATAAGGCTTGGCGTGATAACAGTTGTTAATTTCTTTTGCTTTTGATAATATAAATTGCGATACGGTTAACGTAATTTAATGTACAACGGCTACGAGCGATTTCATAATAGTTCTTTTTCGGTTGGAAGTGTCGTTTAATTTTTTTTCTTTCTCAAATAATTTATTGTCAATTCATGAATTGTACTTTCATTGATTGCTTTATTTCTGCGAATTCTTGAATTTCGTTTAAAAGTTTTATTATTTTTGTGTGGTGCTCTCTCAACATTCGGGAGGGGGAGCTATATGCGGCATCTCCGCACATGTTTATCTGTAGAATCATTTTCTGTATCTGGAGGACACCTATAAAGGGCCGCTCTTATCGAGGCCGGGTGCTCAATCCATCAACATCCCGTCTTCTGTCAACACCTAGCTAAATAAACCCCGCCAAGCTTCACAAGTGTTTCCCTGCCCGTATATTGGTCGATGCTGGTAAACCTTCGATTTGAGGTAACCCCAAAGGAAGAAGTCACATGGAGTGAGATCCGGTGAGCGCAGCGGCCAGCCAAGATCACCTCTCAGGGAAATGAGGCGACCGAGAAACAGTTCCCTGAGAATGTCCATTGATCGTCGCGATGTGTGGGCGGTTGCACCATCCTGTTGAAACCACACATTTTCCACGCCGTTTTCTTCCATTTTGGGTCTAAGAAAATTTTCCAGCATGAAACAATAGCGCTCGCTGTTGACCGTTACGGTTTGCCCATTTTCTTCAAAAAAGTAAGGCCCCCAGACGCCTAGGCGGGAAAGAGCACACCACACAGTCACTTTTGGGCTATGGAGGGGTTCCTTATGGATTTCTCGAGGATTTTCGTCACTCCAATATCGAAAATTCTGCCTGTTAACGGCACCACAAAGGTGAAAATGGGCTTCGTCCGTGAAGAGCACAACATCGTCGTTTGGGAGTTCTCGGAGATCGCGACACAGGTTCGTACGGGTTTCAAAATCCCTTTCACTTAATTCCTGTGCAACAACCATTTTGTAGGGATGCATTTTGAGGTCCCGGTGCAAAATGCGCCGAATACTGCGGTTGGAAATCGCCAAAGCGAGCGAATGTTTTCGCGCCGAACGACGCGGGGAACGTTCAATCGCGGCTCTCACAGTGGCCACGTTTTCAGGTCCTGTTGCTGTCCTGGGACGTCCAGGCGACTTCTTTTTCAATACTGAACTCGTCTGTCTAAAATTTGACACCCACACTTTAATCGTAGCGTGATGTGGAACAGGATCATGACGCCCGAGTCCGAAATGAATTCGAAAAGCACGTTGTGTAGCAATTATCGAACCGCCGCATTGGATAAACCGCTCAATAACAAAAGCACGATGTTCACCAGACCAAGGCATGTTGACTACTGACAAATGGCATAAAACCGGCTTTCTAACGGTTTTTACCCCACTACTCTACCTGCTCCTTCTTCTGAGAAAAAGAGATTTGAAATCGGATAGGTTTTTCTGCCCCACCCTTTATTTAACTTCTTCGTATGGACATGATTTCCCTCAGCTACATCGTGCATCACGTTGCATAGAGGAAAATTTAGGCGCGCATGATTCCTTTCTAATTCCTTTCTTGTATAGGTAATCAAAGTACTCATCATATATTAGTTAAAGCTATTTTATATTCATTCTGACTACAATTACGTTTGCATCCGAGAATAGTTTCAAGAAAGTTTCACCTATTTTCATTTAGAGCATTATTAAAGGAGAGAAAGCTTTTGTATATATCAATGTACTGCATCAGTTCGACCTCACACTAAAATAATCACAAGTAAACCGACCATTAACATCTCAGTCACACAATTGAAGCACCAATGAATGAACATTAAAATGCAGGTGCTAGAGAATCTTATCATTGGGTTGTGCGCAGAAATATCGTGTAACCTATTCATATCCACAAAATGAGGATTCCGTTTGGAAGTAAAAGTTTGCGGTAGAACAATATCAAAGAAATAACAAATTATTGTTAAATTCAATCCAGTATATATTTTATAATATAGGACATTTGTGTCCTCGGAATGCCAGTTACAGAACCAGCGTGGTAGCGTAGCACTTATACATTTGCTGCTAACCATATATATTAATATGCGTAAATGGGCTCAATCCTAACGTAAGCAAATTATTCTCCGCGTAACATGTAGCTCAAATTTGAACTTATTCGAACATTTTACCGGTAGTTGAACTAATTCATCCAGATCGATTGAAACAACCGTACCGAACGTAAATCAAATCGTCTTGCTACATGTTTCTTGCATAATTTGCTTCTTAAAACTGACAGAACCAATACACTCCAATCGGCTTTACGGTCACCGAAGACGTGGTTGAAGAAAACAAATGTGAAATTGGGAGACTGGAGAAACAGCGCTAATGGACTTCTGAGACTGGAAAGCGAGTGTCATACATATACAAAGAATACATAGAAATATTAAGAAGTAAATAGGGATCTTTAGGGAACCGAGGAATCTTGCACAGAAACGAACAATCTCACACGAAATTAGCACCAGAAAGTGCTTCTCTGTCAGCGGCGAGTCAAGTTATCAATTTTAAGTAACAGCAGGGTCTGCTCTACCAAACATTTGTGCTTCAGTTTTTAGTTAAGGCTCCTTTTCCACAATAAAAAAAAGTGCTATCACAGACTGCGAGGAATGGAACACCTGGTATGGACACGTCCCCGGGGATTTTATGCACCATGTGCTCCTCCCACAGAGGACATCCTAGCGTAGTACCACGTGCGTTGATGCACAGGACACAAAGCGCGTGAAGCACCAGGTCAGAGAAAAAGTTCAAACAAGAAATAAGTTGAAGAAAAAAGTCGTAGGCGTTGAAGAAAAGGATGAAAATGAATCGAAAAATGAATGGTTCTCCAACTATATAAAATCCTATTCTATTATTAATAATATAAATAATAGAATAGGGTTTTATATTGTTGAAGAACCATTCATTTCTCGATTCATTATCATACTTTTCTTCAGCACCTACTACTTTTTTCTTCAACTCGTTTCTTGTTTGAACTTTTTCTCTGACCTGGTGCTTCACGCGCATTGTGTCCTGTGCATCAACGCAAAACCCTACTCTACTTGAAAAAAACACAGATTCTTCAACTTGAGTCTAACATTTACCCAATAGACACGCTTCTTACCATAGAGACAATAGTTGTACCTTCTGAAGAAACTCTAGCGAATAGGTCTCAAGAAATCATGCCAGAAGGTGCGTGAATATTAGTAGTTATGGTTCTAAAAGGAATAGGAGATATATCAACAAGTTCTTCACAAAAGATCGAAGGCGAATTTGCAGTTATCAGCAGGCTGGATGAGGAGATGGTGTCTTCCACTTGAAGTTCACACACCGCCTCCACACGCTCAAATCCAATTACGGTAACCTGCTAGAGAGGTTGGCGCTCAGCAATGTTTCAAAGCAAATTTCAAAAAACGACTCAACAATACGAGTGTTAGGGAAACAAATGAATTAACCATACCCCAAAAACTATAAAATTATATTTATCAAGACTGGGACAGCATTATATTAAAAAATTTGCACTAGTGAGAAGTGACTGAGCATCAAAAAATCCTCAGCAAACCAGAGACATCAGTATAGTCATGAGAGCCCTGCTATTGTCTCAAATACTGGTCGTTTGTAGTCATGAGCCTCGCTATTATGTATCAAAAATGAATTCACCAACAGAGATGATAGCCCCTAGATACTGAAGTTCATGTGCTCCTGTTAACACATAACTCCAATATAGGATGTCATTAAATAGAAAAAAATATATATTAAAGGGATAAAAATTGACTTGACACTAAACACGGCTAATAGTAACATACGCTAGTTGCAAGGCATATTACTGTGACTCAACGATTGACGATTTTCAACTTTTCATATATTAATGGAACAATGTAAACTGAAAAATTACATTTTTAACAAGTACATGTGAAGAAACAAAAACTCCATCAGGAACCACAACCTTATTTTGATATGGGTCACCTGGGACTTCAAATGGCCATTTTGATGTAGTGACCTTTCACCTGATGTTTAGAAGGTACACAAATTCTCATCCTGCAATGGCAGCCTATTGGCATGCAACTCTATGCTCAGTAAATATTCCAAAATCAAGTAGGAGAGAAAATGCCCTACTATCTTGTTACTCAAATAGTCCAAACCAGCTATCAATTCTCACCATAGAAATTTCTGTTCCAGGTTTGAGTGACAGGTCGAACTTAAAACCCTCAGTTGAGCCATCAACACACTTCTCTGATCAACCAATACTGAATTGGAGCTCACAGCGTTTGTAGTGCCAGTATTTGGAATTCTAATGGCAGATATAGATATTCTACACAAAATAGTCAACTCATTTGACTGATTCATATCAACTTACAGTTGAGAAATTACTGCTCTCAGTCAAGAAGTGAAGCATCCAAATTGGTTACACTCTTGTCAGCCGTGAGAGTGTCCTCCAAGAAGCTGAGTTGATCCTCAAGCTCCCATAGGGGGCAGCAGCTGTGCCTGACTTTTTGAACCGGCAAGCCGTGAAACGCTCAAGTTTTTAGGACCTCAGTCATCCCATATTGCAGGAACAGCTGATGGAGAAAAAACTAAGTTGCATTAATCTAAAATTAGTGAGGAGAGAAGTTCACTCACTAACCATGCTCTGTAACAACATCAAAGAAAAAGAAAGAACAAATGCTGAATGTAGATTCTTTAACTGGATTTAATTTTTGTGCAAACTTCAATTTGGTTTATGCGAAGTCTCAAAATTCTTTCCAATATAGACATGTGAAAAGAAAAAATAAATTTGTGTGAAAAACATAGTTAGGAAGAATGGTGAAAGTACACCGATACTCATAGTATAAATCAATTATACAGCATAGAAACAATATATCTGTAATACCTAAAGGAAATTATTTAGATTCCACTGTAAGATAACATAGTAATAGATCACTTGAACCTCAGAGAGAATAAAAATTTATTAGTCTCTAGTCATGACAGTTGAGAACACCTCAAGCATTATACCAGCCCTCAAATATGATGTGGTCAAATGCCAAAATATACTGGTTAATATTGGATTCATCTTAGACAAAACATGGTTAAAACAAGGAACCAGGAATAGAAGAAGAATTTTATTTTCCATACATTACTAACATTTTTTACTTGTCAATCTATTCTCTAGTAAATTAAGAAATATTTGAAAACCAGCCCCTCATTCTGTGAGTATATGGCATTTCTCCAAGATGTCATACGTGGCCAATAAAAACTCTAATTTAAGGAAACATTAACACAAATAAAACAATGCATCATTTCATCCTAAGTTATGAAATAACAAGGGTATCACTGAATAAAATAGACAAGCTTCTAATGTTAAATGATATAGAGTGAGGTATCAAAAAATTTATTTTTTCAAATCATTTTTGCTAGAGGAATTTTATCTCGAATAAATTTAAAATGTAGGATATAAAATGGCAAAAAAAATACATCCTTAATTTGATTTTAGCCTTACACCATGTTGTTATACTAGCAAAAAATTGACTGCGTACAATACCAAAGAATATCAAGGCAATTTCTTAAATTCATATATTATATGTTCTGTCCTGCACAAAGTCAAGTTTGTAATGTGGGTTAATAAATGTGCTGTGTATTAAGATATTGTTGCATGTATCAAGCTTATATTAGAAATTATCTCCCCAGTAACCTATTCAACACAAGAAATACTAAAACACAGCCTGGACATTTTGAACAAGACACTATTTTGCACTAGACATGTCACAATGACTTATTTATAAGCCATTCAAGGGAGTTTGCAAGCTTTACTGAATTATTTAATGAAGTTTGGAATTTATAATATTATAGTGGTCATCTTATAAACAATGAGGAACTGACTCTTTTATGCATCTTCATCTCAAAGGAAACTAACAACTTCCAGAGTATAAAAGCAAAGGTTTTCTCTGCATCCAGATACAAAACCTCAATTCTCAAACCAGAACCAGACTGTGGTCTGAAAGGAGTTTAATGTATCTCAAAATAGTTGGCTTTCAGCAGATGAATAATAAAAAAATACATTCTCAAGACTAGCTCATAAAATGTTACAAGATGACCAACAGAGCTAATTTATCACTAAATTGATTAAGGTGCAAAATTTATTATTTTTCCAGGCATTAAATCCCTTCAATGAGATTTATATCTGTTTGGGAAAGGCTTTTCTACAAGAAAATTATTCTCCCTATTCATCATTTACTACATGTGTGTGATTACTACTAAGAAAATCAAAAGAATACATGGGTAAATAGAGCATTAGAGAGTAAATCACATACATAAGCTGCCTGCAGTATATATAGAATCATTTAAAACTTACCATCAACAGTTCGAAATTTGTCATCTTCATAATGTAGATCACTTTCTCAAAAGCAAGCCTTTAAAACCCCAACTTTACTCTGGTCAAAATCAGCTAGGCTTATTTTGAGCGATTCCAGACCAGAGCACTTAAACAAAATACACTCAGCTAAAGATGCTACGTTAAAAATAAAAACTAAGCCCTTAAAAACAGTTAGCCGCGTCAAAAAACGGAAATAATCCATAAATTTAATTACATAAGCGTTCGCTAACCAAGTTGTCCGCCATATTAGTAACCAAATGGTAACGATAATGCTACCAAAAATGCACCCTAGCTCATGGCCGAAATCTGACGGTTTCGTAGCGCTAGGCAGACCAAATGGTAGCGCTACGTAGACGATTATGACGAAACGTTACCATTTGGTCTCCGTGTGACACCGGCCTAAAAGTGTTAAAATTTGTATTTTCTTCTAGTAGCCGAAGTTTGTACCAAGAGTTCCACCAACACCCTGTATACAACAATACTTAAGCAATAAGTTCGTCACAGCCAACACTCTGTATCCCCCATAGAACCCGCCGCCCATACTCATCTCCCTCCCAACCAGCTCTCAGAGATCATTGTCATAGTTCAAACCACCAATTTAAAAGTTCTAATTTCTTCACGATTTGTAGATCTCCAGATGAATTTGACCCCAAAATTTTGGAATCCATGTTTTTTTCTTGCCCATGGACCTCGGTTAAATCATGATCGAAATGCAATAAAATCAAATTTTGTCCCTACTTTGAAAATTGAAGTGTGTTCGAATGTGTGTGCTTAGTTCAGTTTCTCGTGTACGAGGCCTGTCGAAAAAGTATCCGACCTTTGGCCAGAAAAAATACTTCAACAACCTGACGGGGTTGGGACCCTAATCCCCTTCAAAGTAGGCTCCTTGTGCTTCCACACACTTAGCCCACCGATCCTTCCACTGCCGGAAACACCTCTGGAAGTCTTCTTTTGGAATGGTGTTCAGCTCTGTCGTCGCGTTCCGCATTATCTCTTCTCTACTCTCAAAACGGGATCCTTTCAGTGGTGTCTTCAATTTTGGAAACAACCAGAAGTCGCAAGGAGCCAGGTCTGGAGAGTAGGGAGGTTGGCGAACGGTCGTAATTCCATGTTTGGCCAAGAAATTGCGGATCAAATGGGATGAATGTGCGGCCTGCCACAACGCCTGCCACAACGCTGCTCACTCTCCGCTGATGTGCGGCCATCTTTGAATCGGTTGAACCACTCCTTAATTTGTGTTACACCCATAGCATCTTCCCCAAACACCTGCTGAATCTTACGAATTGTTTCAATTTGAGAATCACCAAGCTTTTGACAAAATTTGATGCAGTGTCTTTGCTCAATTCGTTCAGTCATCTTGCAAGAAAACTAAATCCGACAAACACTTAGAACAGCACCTTACTTGGCGACCACCAGCCAGTTACTGGCCCAAGTGAATGCGGTGAAAAAAGTCAAGCATGCGCATTAAGATTCCTCCTTCCACCGTTCACAGTGGCGCCGCCTTAGAATCACTACTTTGCGCGGGAAAAATTAAGGTCGGATACTTTTTCGACAGGCCTCGTAAATGTTATTGTGTGTTCGTTTGATTGCTAGAATTCAGGAGCATGTGTACGTATGGCTTTGAATGTCGAGAAATTCAGTTTTTATGATTAGGCAAAATTATTTGTCGATGTATGTTTTAAGATAGCAGTTTCTTATAGTTTTGGCAATTTGTTGCTAATCGTTTTTTTTTTTTTGTGCTATGTTTTACAGCACTGGGGATGGAATCAGAGGTTCCGAGACGTTTACTATCATAAAATGTTCTTTTTACATTGGTCTTCTTTTCATATTGCGCATATGATTTTCAAAAAATCGTCCTATTAATTCTATGATCAGATAACTAATGATAGCGTATTGGTTTCAAGGTTGTTTGGGCCCATACTTCAAGCCGCACCATTAGATTAGGCATTTTAAAATTTTAAACATTGTTTCCACACATTTTCTTGCAATGTTAGAAGAGTTAATTCTTTATTTTCTCCATGGAGCCTCTGTGTCACAAAAGGTACTGTCACTTTGCACAGCTCTCCCTTTATATACTGATCCTATTTTAACACAAAATCGTTGAAAATCGTTAGCTTCATCGAAAGTCCGCTAAACTTCAACAAACAAACTACACTTCGAGTATGGTATAAATTACAAATAATGACTTTGAGTGCGGATTTAACTACACTTATTATTGTTTTCGAACGCTATAAAAGTTTACTTGGCGACTGAGATAGCCTCGTTTAATTGTTGTTTCTTCTTCTAAGGTGATAAATAAGTCAAGAATAAATCAGAAAACAAACTATCAATGAGGATAATAAGTTTGCTACGGATCTTCATCTCTTTACACACAATTTATTAAATTTTTGATCACTCGAACGCAATATTACATATGTTTGTACGTAAATTATACCGATAAATTTATTGATCGTCATTGGATCCGATTCAAAACCCCATATTTTCGTACTAGTTTTGTGACGTTTTTGCTATGTTATAACATCCAGGAACATACCCGTAGAGATAAGAGAAATGGAGTTAAAGCCAATTTTTAAACAGCCTATTAAACTTAATCTATGAACAGTAGGTTTGTATGCATGATGCTTAGTTTCATTCAACCATTCAATTTCACCTAAGAAAGTTCTTTAAACGGATCAGTCTTAACCAAGTAACCCTCTAAAAATATAGCATACTCCCTTAAATACATATCTGTATTAACTAGCCGTTGAAAGCCCTTCAACGCCACTACGCGGCATATCAAGATAAATTAAAGAGGCATTGCAGATGGTTTTAACAGAGGAATAAACTCGAATTTCTGTTACTGCCATGATTGGCGTGTTTCAGTCTCCTGTTTCTTCTCAGCAGCGCCTCGAGAATTTGCGCTGAGTGCTTTGACCTTGCGATGCTTGTCATGCTCCTATAGATGTTTCCAGTTGCAAAAGATTTTTTCTCGAAAGAATCATCGTAGAGTATGTATCGCAATTACCCGAGAGGGAAGCCTCCAAACCATTGCATTTTACATACCAAGTAAAATACATTTTTTAACAATTTTTCATTCTACTCTTAAGCGAAAGCTGCTTGCTCTCCCGAGTGGAGGAAGGTCTCATTAAATGTAAAATAGCTATCATTATTTGCCATCATTTAATTTCAACAAATCGAATTTAAGTTCAATTTAGTTATGAGAACTATCTTGTTCTTCCAAAGAGTTTTTATCCTTTCACTATCGACAATGGGCATTTCCTTGTGAAAAGAGGTCTTTTACTTCAAAATATTTGATCGTGCAGGCAAATTTTGATTAAATTGTAATACTTCCTTAACTTTTTATGACTGTTTTCTAAAGTTAACTTGAACATAAGTTCACAGCTTGGTAGTTTTTACATTCAGTTACGTGCCCTTTGAATAGTGAGTGTTGGTCTCGTTTTACCGATATTTCGTGCGAGTTTATTACATGAAAATAACTGTGTTCGAGAAAATTTCCGAGGCTGTGCTAAATTCTAAGTTCATAAATCTTCAAGGTGGACCGAGAGCGACAAAGTTGAAATCAGTGACGTAAAAGTCAGCTCACTGCATTTTTATTGTTTGGTAATACCCTGAAGATTTGAATTATCTGAAACTGTAAGGTCAAATAAGATGAACGAAGATCACAAACGAATGTAAAAAACGTTACTTTTCTTCAATAGCTATTTATTATATACCGAAACTATATATTTCCAATTGGTCGATTCTTGGAGAATCTCACGCGCAAGATAAAAAGGAAAACCAACGTAAAATATACATTTTTATTTGTTTCTATTTTGGCAATCGTTTCGGAATGTTAAAATTCCATCTTCAGTGCTGAAAAACATACAACGAGGTTAAAAATATTAAAAAATACAAAAGTTCAAAACTACGAAAAATATGTAAACAAACATCTATAAAAACTTCAATCTTACTTCTCATTCAAGTGCAGTAAAAACTATCATTCTCATTGGCTCACCTACCCACCCTTTCACAAGCACATACATTCATAAATTTACACATAGGAGCCTTACAAACAGATGTGCGCAAACACACTCCACATTCATACACACACTGAAATATGTCAGTAGGTTGAGGCATTGTTTAGTTTGACAGCACTCAAGTTTTTATTTAAGTCAGGTCTATGGGTAGATATGAATAAAGATTCTAAAATGCGAAGATCCTGTTCGTTGTTGGTGGTACACAGAGTGGAGAAGTTATTTGTTCTGAAAGGATGATTAAATTGCTGACAATGATTTCGGATTGATGAATGAGAAGGAGAGGAAAGTATGCGACCGGTTCAATAGGAAACCCTGAATGTTGGCTGTGTTTGATAAATTGTTGTAGCTTAGTACTACCAACATAAGTCTGCATGCAGCAGTCACACTTATATAAATAAACACATCCATTCCACAGGCACTCCTCCAGACGTTCTTTCCTCCTAAAAAAATGCACCGATTTTACAACTATTTCTATAAAACACTCTGATGTCACCTGTAGTGAAGAACCTACTAACCAGAGCAACGACTTCTCTTTTCAGTTCTGAGTTCAAATAACCCAAAAAAGGTAGTTCTATGTACAATTTCTGTTTTGCTACGCTCAAGGTGACAGGAGAGGGACAATATGTTTTATCTAGAAACTTTCTGACGGAATTATCAATGATAAATTTTGGATACATATTTTTAATCAATGTTTTAAGAAATTTTATTTGACGGAGGAATACTTCAAAACTACTAGATATGCAATATGCGCGATGGAGTAATGTAATTATGCAAGATTTGAAATATCCCTTATAAATACAACTGAAATAGTTCGTACTGAGGCCAGTAAATGTTGGTGTTCGGTGGACAGATGTAAAAAGCCTAGAGTTAGACTTCTTCACGAGTACGTCTAAGAAAAGGATTTGCCCATTTTGCTCTATTTCCATGGTAAATTTATTGTTATACTGGGATGCATTTATATACTCATAAAACCTAGCAGCTTCATTTTCAGAACGGAACAAGAGAAACGTATCATCTAAATATCTACGGTAGAATAAGGGCTTAACTTCTGCAGGGCATTGGGCCAAAAAATTATTCTCCAAGTTAGCCAGGAACGAGTTTGCTCAGATGAGAGACAAGCTTGAGCCCATTGCTAGACCGTTAATTTGTTGGTAAGTATTCCCTGTGAAATACAAAAAATGAATCTTTTAGTGCGATGTCTAGCAAACGTTTGAATTGAGCCCTTTCGTAATTCATAATAGTGAGATTGTCGTATATACGTTCAAGGAAAACATTAATTGATTCTTCTAGCGGTACGTTTGTATACATAGATTCAACATCAAAACTACACATGAACAAATTTTCTATGCCGTCAACAGTCGATAACTCGTTTACAAAATGATACGAGTTTTCCACGGAAAATTCACTATTACAAAAAGGTGTTATTACCAACACCAAATTTGAACAAATTTTAGAATCAGGGGTTTTACAGGCGGATACAATTGGTCTCATCGGTACATCTGGTTTATGAACTTTAGGTAATCCATATAAAACACCAAGTTGAGAACCCACCGAACGGCACGTATGGTATAATTCGTCAGTTAAAATTCCCAGCTCTCTGTCTTTTTCAAGTCTATAATTGATCTTATTTTATAATTTTAGCACCAGCGTCTTTTTGTCGATGATTTCTTCACAAAACTTTTCCCGATCGGCAAGAATGGATTCCATTTTTGAGATATAGTCCAGTTTATCGAGTATTACGACTCCATTCCCTTTATCTGGTTTGGTAACATGTATCGAATCGTCAGTGCCTAATTTTTTGAGAACTGAAAAATCGCTCGGTTTGAACATTGCGCAAGTATTTTTATTACTGTCATATTTGCTGTAAAATTTATGTGCTAGATTCTTCAAACTCCTGTGAAACATTTCCTGATTGTTAAGAATGTAAGGGGTAATTTAAAATCTAGAGGGTCTTTCGTACAAACGTCCAAACGCTAAGTCCTAAGTCCTAAGCACAAAACCCGTTTTTCGTCTGACGATAAAACTCTATTTGACAAATTAAAAATTACCGTTGATGGTTCAATGCTATTGCACAGTGGAGAGACACCTAACCTGACTAGTTTGTTAGTTTGTACTTTTCTAACGTTGGCAACATATTGCACTTGTTTACGATAAAGCCACAATCTGAGACAAGCAAAATCAATAGACGATATTTTCGATTTGAAATCCTGAAGAAGATTTTCATGGCTCATTTCCAGAACTTTCAGGGAGCGTTGCTTACACTTCAGTTCGTTCCACAGTAGTTTCTGCTGCATGGATCGCCATAGGTCTAAAGGGCCGTTTACACTGATCTACATTTTGCTGCAGGCTCACGTGTATACGCCTCGTGTGGAGCTTCACAGGAGCCATGCGCGTTTAGACTAGACACCATTGGAGCGAGCCATGGAGCGCGCGCTGCTCAACAGGGCTGCCACTCTAGATATTATATAGCTAGATCTAGATGTTTTTGCTGAGGCCTAGATATAAAATTTTGAACCTAGATATTAGCTATAAAACCTATATAGTTTTTTCAGCATGCTAGAAATTTTCTAGCTAGAATTACAATTAAGCTATGTATATGATAGATTACTATAAATTCGAATTAAGAATTCACCATAATGGTTTGTTACTACTTCATTCTTATTATATTTGTTAATTTACTTAAGCAAATTGTCTGAATAGTGAAGCAACCATATTCTGATCATGTTATGTTCAGATTATGAACGACACCAAGACGGCTATTTCACGGTTCATAAGCTAAAGCACACTATCTCCAATTGCAAAACCAGCGATGATATCAAAAAATCATGGAATAAAATGCACATACATTATCAAGAATGTATTGTGGGCTCATTTTGACGAAAGACTGACCAATTATATTGGTAACAATGGGTTCAGTTTATTGTTGGATGGAAGCAATGATATTTCTATCATGAAACTACTTGGTGTATCAGTTATATTCTAAAGTAATGCATCTAATAAAGTAGAATCAACTTACTTAGCAATTGCAAAATTATTAAAAGTGATGAAGATAGCGGTGTGAAAGCCTTAAAACAATTGTTGATAAGTAGGAATCTGAGCATTGATAATTTGCAATGCTATGGAGACTGACCTTTCTACTCGCAACACGTGTGGAATTGAAGAATATTTTGATACCAAGCTTTATTAGGGTAAATATCAGGATACTAGATAATTCATATAAAGATAAATTGTTAGGTTCCTATGTGTAAATGTATGAATGTATGTGCTTGTGAAAGGGTGGGTAGGTGAGACAATGAGAATGATCGTTTTTACTGCACTTGAATGAGAAATAGGATTGAAGTTTTTATAGATGTTTGTTTACTCATTTTTCGTAGTTTTTGAACTTTTGTGTTTTTTAATATTTTTGACCTCGTTGTATGTTTTTCAGCACTGAAGATGGAATTTTAACATTCCGAAACGATTACCAAAATAGAAACAAATAAAAATGCATATTTTTAAATTGGTTCACCTTATAATCTATACCGAAACTAGTTGCGACATGTTGATATAAAGGGAGGAACAGCAGTAGAGTGTAATTTTTGATCCTGAATATGTTTAAAAAGGGTCGAACTATTTTCTTAATCATCTCTCCCAAAAAGTTTAATTAATATTTTTAAAAATTTTTCTTTTTCTTAAATTTCACTTAATTATTTCGTATCTTTCCATTCATCTTACCATGTTTTCAATCTTTACATTTCGTTACCACTGTTTTCTTTTCTGTTGTAGAGAAGTTTATAATTAAAACTAATATCCATAGGACTATGACTTAGAGTTATGTGTTCACTTTCAAAAAAAGAATTCTATTTAGGAGACCAGGTACTTTCTTCCAAAAAGCCCAGTATTTCCTACACGAGGCAAATCAGAATACACCAGGTGCTCAATAACATAACATCTAGATAAGAACAAGCTCAGTGCTATTGTTTCCCTGAAAAATTCCATCACGTGCCCAAAGCTGCTGCATTCGTTCCTTTAGACCTCTCGTCTGTACAATGCTGCTGAAATTTCTTACCCTCCTGGTTTGATTCTTTGGAGTTGGATTTTCGTTGCAGTGATTTCTTTCGATTTTGATGAAATTATTCTACGAAGAACTATGATTAGTTAACCAAGTTTTTTAATCTGGAAATCCCGATGTGGAATGAAGTGCTTCCCACCAGAAAGTTTGCAAAATATTTTCACGCTGATTTATTAACCAAATGACCTACTGCAAATATTCTAACATAAGCCAAACAAAAATGGAATGAGGCTTATTCTTTGAAAAGACGCTTTCGATACCGTAAGAAACAAACAGATTATGAACAAAAATGTTAAAATCTCGAATCCTATAAGGTAAAAAAATTACTTGCTCTAGCTCGTTTAAACCAATAACAGTTTATACGAGGGTTTTATTTGACAACAAATATCATCTGTGTTTTCTCTAGCTTCTAATCTTTTATCACTGAAGCTCTGTAGCCTAGTCATATGCGTGTGTGGGAACGTAATTAAGATAAGGTGGGCAGCGTTGAATTACCTACCTAACGTGCTGCCAGCATGTCCGAGGAAAAGTGAGGCACTTCAACTCAAAATAATTAGCCAAGAGGTAGTGCATCGCGACGATATATGCGAGCACCGAGCGGGTAAAACTGCTGAAAATTCAATGTTTGAAACCAAGAACTTGCTTCACTCCTACCCAGTCCGAATTTTATCGTCGGCGTAACGGTAAATATCATCGGTTTTCCTCATTTATCGAAGTATTCCGACGGTATATATATTACCGGTGATCAACAGTAATTTTAGACGCTATAAATGCCCGCCGACGATAATGACCGTTATTTACCGACGATTTCTGACTATCATTCCTACCGAATAAATACGACGGTAAAACTACGTATGTTTTTCAGACTATACTTCATAATTTGAAATTAATGGCAATGATAGATAGCCCATGTCTAAGTTAATTTAAGGACAAGTCAAATAAAATTATGTCATGTATTACTCGTGGTCAAATGAAATTACATGAATTAGTTTACGCAACCTTCACATGATGTAATTTGAGCTTTGTTTTTTTTATTGTGAAAGTGAAAACTTTAATTCGAAGCTTTGATATTAAATTTGATTTTCACGTATAATTTTTCGATATTTATACATTTAAATTATATACATTGTAATAATAAATACAAATTCTTCAACTAAGGCTTCAAAAATTTTAAATTCAATTTCAAATGTTTCAATTTTGACTCCTTATACTTTAAATTAAAAGTGAAACTGTAATTAATAAATGCAGGACTATAATAATATTTATATAAAATTTGAACATTCATTCCAAATATCTCATTCATGCAGTATTATATTTTGATTCCAATAAACTAAATGCAATTCAGGCTCTATTCATTTTATGAATCAGGCTTTGAAATATTTCTCGTTTTGAAAGAGTTAGAATACGAGAGTGCAATTGTTTATCATGTTCGTATATGTAAAACTCCTAAACCTTAATGACCTATTTTCTAATGAAACAACTTTATGTGGAGTGATTATAAACGAACATATGAAAAAAATACAAGCCTACCTTTATAAATTCACAGCTTTTATTAATGAAATATTTTTAAATTAGTTAATTAACTTAGAAAAATAATTGGATCCTTCGTGATTTTGAACTTGCAATTGAGATTAACGTAATGTCACGGTATCATATCACATTGCTCGTTGATGTTCATTGCAGTGGTCCGTGTTTGAGCGTTGGTACAGTTTACGGTTTGGATTGCTTCAAAGTATAAAGGTCTACACATTGGAATTGTTTCATAGTTAACAATTTGTGGACAAAGATCTAAATACCTTAATGTTGGTATTTTAAGTTATTTTAATGTGTTTTACTGGTAACGTGAGATTTCAAAATTATTCCCTGTGCATTCACAAGAAAAAATTGCTTTTTATATGTTCGTTCGTGTATACACTTTAAAGTTACCATTCAAGATACTCTACTATAATAAACAAGGATTAAGGTATAAAGAAGTTACTTAAGTTGTTTTGTACCATTAAAATTTCTATTATGATTTACTTCAGCTGCGTTTCTTAAAATAGTGTGGATGAAAGAGGGTGTGTAACTGAATCAAGCTGCTGATTCATGCCAATAAAATAATACTTTGAGCAAAATATCAATTGAAAATATTTTGCTACCCTCAAATTTATTTTTGCTGATAGTTACTCGTTGGAAATTTTTGGTAACATACTACTGCAAATTTGTTTGTGTTTGTGATGGTGAAAATTGTTTTCTCAGAGACTAAAAATTAATTGATAACTATGTATAATAGCCTAAAAATATTACCATTGAGTCCAGCTCTGGAAGGCCTATTTTGATGAAATGTTAAGCATTCAATGCTCACTCATTGAATACTAAGGTAAGGTATCTCATTGGATCATACAGTTTTCATAATGTTGGTATAATAATTATTTGGATTAGTTGGAGTGTAAATGTAAATTTTCAGAGTGACTTTCCTTCTGATGGAAAGTGTAACCTAGTGAAATCACTACAGGAAATTACTTTCTAGTAATATATATGTGGGTGAAAATTATTTATGTATGCATATTTCTTTATTAGTATTATATTTTTAGACATAAAAAGGTATTACAGATAACGCATCAAATAGAGCAGTTTCCAACTGCATAAAATAGTCAAAAATGATGAAGTTACTAAGATCATGTTTTAACATACGTTGTGACATTACAAATTCTATTCTGAGTCACCCCAGCTGTGTTCATAGAGATGAAGTGTGGTGTATTTATGAATCGAACTTTTGATGAACACCAGCAATGTCTGTGGGGAAGAATAAAATATAATATTTTCTCACACCCACCCCTACTTGTTTGTACTGATAGTTACTTTCTGATATGCCTTTGCTACCATCCCACTACCTATCTACAATGACTTTACAGAAGCTCAAATTATGTTCTTAATTGCTTGTGCAGTAGAAGCAATAGAAGAATGTTATGAGCACAATTAATTCAGAAAGTTGTCCTCGATCTAATGAATTTGAATTAGTTTGTCATGATTTTCAACTTTACCAAATCATTCCACTTCATCATGTGTTTGATTCATTCACTCAACATATTTTTATTGGAACAATGTCAATTGTTAAAAAATTCTCTAACTCAGAAGTCTACGAAAAGGGCATTTTGATATACAAACATGTTCAGGTTAAAATTATACAGAATTTTTTTTTTGAGTCATATTGATGAAATGAAAATCTGAAACTCAAAGCTACATCAGACAGAGTAACAATGGGTATTTTTTCAGAACAACGCCCTAATTGATTTTCGAAATTTTCATGCTTGAATCATGGTAATCACTTCAAAATAAACAACTTTCCTTTCATGCCATTTCCGGCGCAAATGAGTATTCAACGAATTATAGCGGTAGGTTTAGTTTCGTGTTCCATAGCTGTTCCAGTAATTCAAACAGCAGAAACCGTTGCGCGCTTGAGCTGTTAAAGTACGTTTGGGTACATTAGGTTAGGTTAACTTACGTTTGGCTTTGTTAATTTAGGTTACGTTACGTTAGGTTACGTTAAGTTGTGTTAGGAAAAGGTTTCATTTGACTACGTTAGGTTAAGTTAGGTTAATACGCCAGTTTTCCCTTCAACATTTCCTCTGCCTCGAACGGTTTCTGCTGATCGTAGTGTAACTGCAATGCAACACGCAAATTAACCTAACGCCATAACTCGTTAAATACTCCTCTGCGCCGGAAATGGCTTAGATGAAAAGTTGTTTATTTTGATGTGATTACCATGATTCGAGCAAGAAAATTTCGAAAATCGATTAGTGCCTTGTTCTGAAAATTTACCTAATGATGTTGGAAATGACAGCTCAAGAAAATGAGTAGCAACTAAATTTGTACCACAGGAATATGTACCACTGTAGTAAGATTAGGTAACAGTATTAACATGTTTTTAGTATTATGAACACCTAGAACAATACTGTTACTTACATCTTTTTATTTTTCTTATAAAAAGCTCAATTTCAATTTTAAAAAACTCAAGTTCAATTGAAAACAGATCAAGTTTGGTTTTAAAAAGGTCAAGTATATTTTAAAACAGATCAAGTTACATTTTTAAAAGCTTATGTTTCTAAAATTGTTCACCAATACTTAGGCTATGTACTTGACCTTTTGTAAATCAAAGTTGGCATTTTTTTATATCAAAATTGAGTTCTTTATATTGTATTTTAGCTTTTTTAAATGATCTTGATGTTTTTTAAATTAAACTTGAGGTTTTTTTGATTGAACTTGGGGATTTTTAAATTGAACTTGACGTTTTTTAAATATTAGTTGAGGTTTTTTAACTTGAAATTAAAAATTAAATGTGACCTTGTTTATATAATACCTGAGCTTTTTTAGATAAAAATTGAGTTTTCAAATTAAAGGTTAAAAGATATAGTCTAATCAGTACTTATGGCTGTGGCACAAATTTTGCTTCTAATCATTTTCTAGTGCTGTCATTTTCAAAATTATCACTCTGTCTGATGTAGATTTGAGTATGAGATTTGCATTTCATCATTGTGACTGGAAATTTCTTAGATATATTTTCAGACTGAAGATGATATATACTTGCTTTTTATAGACTACAAAATATTGCGTTTTATAGACTACAGAGTTATTGAATTTTTCAAATATTGACAGTCGGTCAATAAAAATATGTTCTGTGAATTTCTTACTACTGTTCTTACCGTGGTGTCCTAGAAAGATTTTGTAAGGGTAAAAAGTTAGAGAAGTAATATTCTAGTTTTTCACACTTGCCCCGATGTACTTGTTACTGTCTCCAAGCCTTGCGTGAATAATTAATTAATTTCAATATCATCCAATAATGCAAATGAAGGGAACAGCTCTTAGTTCCCTCTAATACTTAATCACATCCTAATAAACGCTTAGACTTGTTCAGTAAATCTGTTTCATTTAACAGTCAATTCCATAGGTGATACTCCCATAGATAACAGCCCAGAGTCAATCAATAAAACTTTAGAAACTCAGTGAGTGAAATCCATCTAGATTTGGTTGAGTCTGAAGCTACAGAAAAAAGTTCTTTTCATGCAATTCCTCCAATGAATCCTCTGCTGATACCACAAGTAAACTAAGACCTGTCATGATGAAATGTTAAGTATTTAACTCTTATGATTCAGTACTAATGCCTTATGTTGCTTATTGGACATTTCTTTCATTCCCATAACAGGGTGTCTACTAGGTAGCAGAGCAGTAAAAATAGAAAAATTTGAGATGTAGCAAAAAAGGAAGTAATTAGTATTGAAGTTTGCATCAGGTGTCTGCTTTACCTGTCAGGGTTGTAGAAAATTTGTATGTGGGATATTTCACTGAAAATTTAAAGTAAAGTACATATGTATTATAGAGTTGGAGATTTTCAAAAATTCATTTCTCCCAGAATCAGGTATTTGCTGCAGTTCATGGGAAATATTCCTGTTAGGGGATTGAACAATTCCGCGGTGCCTACTACTTTCCAGTCAGTTTATTTTTTTAAAAATGATGGGCTGTGACTCTCATTGTTTAGAGATGTTAAGACAGGGTCTTTCCTATACATTTTTTAGGGTCCATTTGGGAAGGGGTACATCAAAAATTTGGGTATTTTTTGGAATTAAGCGTTGGATGCTTTATTCAGCAATAAGTTTTTTATTTAGTATTTTGTGCATTAATCACCTTGAAATTTTTTGAACCCATGTTATTGCGTGTATTATTGACTCAAACTACTCATTATAGGATGATTTCTTACATCCTGGACATTTGGGCAATATTCATTATGTAAAAACTAGAAAGTCTTTTTTTGTTGTTGAAGGTCGTAAAAAGTCGTATAATTTGAAAATGAAATATCAGGAGACACCCTGCATAATGTTTGTGTTTGAATTGTTTTAAATGTTTCTGTGTAAATATAAAATTTCAAAATGAATTTCCTTCTGATGAGGAACATATAACAATGTACATTTATAACCAGAAATTACTTCCCTGGAATATTGTGTGTGGAATAAATTTGGAAATTATAATTTTGTTTATGAATAAAGATAGACATGAAAACTTATTAAGAAAATGATATCAAAGATACCAGTTTCCAACTTCATTCAGTAGGCAACAATGATAAAGTTATTGAAAAATACTGTGAAAATATGAAGCTGGTCAGTGATTGCACACATAAAACTTTTCATTACAAGAATGAATAACACATACGAGTATTGCGCTGTGATGGCTCTCTTTGCGGTACCTACCCTCAGAGACTAGAAATTATTGCACAAATGCTGGATTGACCGGCCTACACCGTTTATTTAGAACTTAACACTCCATGAAAACTTTCTTGCGGAGGTAAAAGTGGCATCAATCTCGCTCCTACTCAGATTTCTAAATGTCCTGGTCATTCATTACTCAGTATGATACGGTGTGGTAAATGTTTTTGAATACAAAGCTTCATTCTCTTCACAATTAGGCAGTTCCCAAAATGGGGTGAGCATTTGATTTCGATTTATCACACACAATTCCATTCTCTCTTTGATTTCTAGATGACGGAGTTTCAGCGACGTGTGGGCTTCAGTCTCCAAGTTACCAGCTCATCATGACGTCATGACGGTGGTGTGGCCTTGGAAATGTCCTACTCTGGGTTAGGACAAACTCGTCAACGGACGAAAATATCTTTCAAGGAGCATTCCACCTGTTAGTTAAGATAAAGTTCGTGTAAGCCATACAGTTCTTTTCGTTCATTAACTAATATCTTTCCCCTAATGTACCTATAAGAATTAGCACTCCCATGGGGAAAATGTGTGAGGGCCCGAGCTGAGAGTACCGAAAGCCTTTTTTTGTCGGAATAGAATGTTTTTATGTTAAGGATCACCAGTTTTCGGTTCACTAATGTCGTGTTTTCCTGCACCTACTATTGTCTACTGTAACATACAACTATAACTCGTTATTTTAGGGTGATAATGTCTATTCATTTAACTAAAAGATCCTAGAAGTGGGTTCAGGCTCTGCAGGCTCTGCGGGGTCTGCAAATAATGAATTACAAAGTACTTGAACGTACTTTAAAGTGTATGGAAGAAAAGTACTTTATTTCGATGTTATTGCCATGATTCAAGCAACAAAAATTCGAAAATCGATGAGTAGCTGTTCATTCGAGCACATTCGTCATAAAAGACGAAACTAAACCTACCGCTATAACTCGTTAAATACTCATTTTTCCCCCGAAAGTGCATAGAAGAAAAATTGTTCATTTCGATCTAATTAACAATGTTTGGGCAGCAAAAATTGGAAAATCGATGATTGTCCTACGCTTCACAAATACCTCTTTCCTTCACACTTTTGTGAATGGCCAAATAATTATTTTTAATTTTTGTAGTATTTGCACACCATTTTAATGAATAAACCGTTAATCAGCTGGTCTGGACAATAAAAAAGAAAAATAGAAGTACTATTAAAAATATAGAGAATAACAGTTGAAAAAACATTGTTATCACTTATCATCAACAATTAAGAATACATATGTACAATACATATAGCTATTATATCAAAAAAATTGTAGGAATTGAAAAAAAAATTGAATCAATTAATGAAACAAGAAAATTAATGAAATAATATTGAAGTTTTCTCAAATAATGTAATAGTCAGAACTTACATATGTGCGTTGAGATCACACTGCATCACTAAAAAAGCTATCACATTTGTAGTTATTTACACACATTGACAAATTGCAAAACTTTCAATAAAATACACTTTAGATGAGAAGCCTTCCAAGCAAATACTACATTTGTTCATGTCACCCTTGTAAAAGTTTTTGTCATGTTGAAAAAAAAGTTTCACAAATATTTTCCATATCTTGATAAACGATATTTATAACTTCATTTACAACATCAGTAATTGGAAAAATAAATTCTTCAATGCTTCCCACATTTTCAATTGTACCAAGTGAATCGTGTGAGGTCGCCATTGTCATCAATGCGTTCAGAACAAGGTTTGTCACGCCTATTATTCATGCCCTTCACTGCACAGTAACTCGAATATGATGAATGCTGAATATAGATTTCTATGGACCATTAATTCATGAACAACTGAATTACAATGAGTTGTACCCCAAATTACGTCTACTCTGTATGTGATGGGAGTATGAAGGCCGTTTATCTACGCGTAGTTCGATTAAATTTGAAGCGCAGGGAATGTTTTCTTTCCGAAAAATAGTTGTTGCAGCCCTAATAACAAAAAAAGGTAACACGCTTGCTTCAGTTACTTAAATGAATTTAACATCACGTAAGCTGCACTCTTGCTGTTGATAGCTAAGCAATGAATTTCCTCACCATGAAGGCACAGCATCTAATCCACATTACACAGGCACTAGATTCAAACTACCGCGATACACTTCTGAGTCATGCGGCGGTTTAGCTTCCCATATCGCCCGACTTCAGGGCTGCATTAGCCCGACGCCCGACATTAATCAGGGACGCCCGATTCCAGGGCTGCATTAGCAATAAACTGATTAGTCGTTAAAATTACCCCTCTAAAATACGTATACAGGGTGTTGGTGGAACTCTCGGTACAAACTTCGGCTACTAGTAGAAAATACAAATTTAAACACTTTTCATCAGTGAAAAAACATCGAAAAACGCTTAGTTTTTTAATTATTGGGCTTAGCAGTTTTTAATGCTGCGCTCTAAGAACTCACGACGATCCAAACATTCCTGGGTTGTCAGCGATATCTCCAGCAGCGACTGCAATTCGAGCGATAAGGTCTTTTTCCGACTCCACAGATGTCGCATAAATCAGAGATTTCAGGTGCCCCCATAAGAAAAAATCTAACGGAGTCAAATCAGGTGATCTCGGTGGCCAGGACACAGCACCACCACGACCAATCCATCGATTTGGAAATTGTTGGTCAAGAAACCGTCGCACATTTAGAGCATAATGTGCCAATTCTCCATCGTGTTGAAACCAAAGTCGTCTACGAATACCGAATGGCACATTTTCCAATAAACCAGGAAGGACTTCTTCAAGAAAGATTCTGTACACATCTCCAGTAAGACACTCTGGCCGAATGTATGAACTAATGAGTTGATTGTGCACGATACCTGCCCAAACATCGACAATATAGCGATGTTGGTGATGACGTTCATGGATGACATGAGGGTTGTTCTGCTGCCATGAGTGAAAGTTATGATAATCAAAAATTCCATCTCGGCTGAAGGTTGCTTCATCCGTAAACTACACACACTCTGCAAAATTGGTATCTTCTACCCGCCGATCTAAAAACCACTCACGAGGACCATAATCAACGGGAAGGAGACCCTGGACTCTCTGGAAGTGATACGGATGATAATTATTCCGGTTCAATACATGCCACACTGTACTATGGTCACGAATACCTAAAGATGCTGCTGCGGCACGGGTGCTCGTTCGCGGGTTTCTACGGAAATGTTCCAACACTTCTTGCTCTCGATGATAATTTATTGGGCGACCAACGTCTACTCTGTTTACACTAAAACTGCTGGTTTCCGTCAATCTTCGGTGCAATGCAGTGAATAATCGATGATCAGAGACTTCTAGATTAGGGTAACGTTCGTGATAGATTTTCGCGGCAAGTCTTGCATTACCAATAGCAGCACCGTAAGTGAAATGCATGTCTGCCATTTGTGCATTTGTAAGGCGATACATCTTACCACTTCAATGCCACGGTGCTAACTGACCAAAGATACACATACGCTTCTCACCAGGGGTCGCTAACGTTGACTAGGAATTTCTAGAAATTTCCTGAATCTGTGAATTAATGTTTTAAACTGTAAATAAAAGATGTTCGATTCTGCCAACACTTGTTCATTCTAATTCCCCATATTGCCCTTATTCTTGTATCTTGCGAAATCGCTGTTGTGTTCTTGTACCGTAGCATTAAAAACTTCTAAGCCCAATAATTAAAAACCTAAGCGTTTTTCTATATTTTTACACCGGCAGGCCGCAGCCGAGACGGTTCAAGAAACGGTTTGTGAAGAGTACAGAGATTTCTGGAGAATTTCTTGAGTCCTACTCGTGCGACTTTAAACTTTAGTCCACTACTCTTAAATTTTGAAAGAATGCACCTATTGACTTCAAATTACTCTCAAACGCAAGAGCAAAACATTTTCTACAAAGGTGTTATAACACATCCAAAAACGTTTTCTGAAAACTACAGAAATTCTTCCATGAACCTGTATTACTCACGCGCCGTCGAAAGACCTAAGTCCACTACTCGTAACTTTTGAAAGAATGCACCTATTGACTTCAAATTACTCTCAAACGAAAGAGCAAACCATTTTCTACAAATGTGTTATAAATACATCCAAAAAGTTTTCTGAAAACTAAAGAAATTCTTCGATGAGCCTGTACGACTCACGCGCCGTCGAAAGACTTAAGTTGACTCTTTCGCGCTCGCGCGTCGTCAGAACATCAAACTTTCCTCTGTTCTTAGAAACGAAATAATAATATTCTTAACGTTACTTTCAATCAATAAACTATTTCATTTGCATTTGTTGTCAAATTCAATGCGAAATTAAGGTAACCCTTTCGCGCTCGCGCATGGCCAGAACATCTAACTTTACTCTGTTCTGAAAAATGAAATGATAATATCCTCAACGGTATATTCAATCAACAGGCCATTTCATTTGTATTTGTTTGAAAATTCAATGCCAAATGTCAAGGCTGGAAACACATCGAACTAGACCGTGACGTATGAAACGATGACCATGTGAATTTTCTGAACAAAATCATAGCCGAGGAGCATAAGTTTCATTTCTGAGAATACATTCTTGAAGCAAATCCTAATTCCGCGTTCCGATCCTAATTTATTTCCCAATTTATTACACAAAATTCCAAATGTTAAGAAAATTCTCTCAATGGATCCTGAACTTGCGGGGCAAGAATGAAGATTGCTTATAAACTTGCAAAAACTCTCTGCCAGTGTTTTTTTTCAGGATTCTGCATTTCTACTGTTTCATGTTTTGAATTTCCCACGATCGACGAGGAGTCATTGTTTTTTGTGATATTCTCATTGAACATGTGTTTTGGGAAGATGTTTGAGTTATTCAATTTATAGGAATAAAGCGCACTTGTGAACTCTGGATTGTACTCAGCCAACCACCCTTCAATATCTGTCTCCTGTGAGAGCTTTGCCTGAAATAAGTCTAACAATTATAGTCAGATGAGGTAAGACACGACCGCGGTCATCATTGGGTAAGTTAGTAAAAAACCACTGACCTATGGTGAGCATTCAAGCTGCACTAGAACAAATTTGACGATGGAATCTGTTAGAGCATTTATTTCCAATCGTTTTAGTGTTTGTTGCTATCCTGTACTGCGAAAAATGACTTTTTTTGGCAAATTTCTAATTTTTTGGGGGCATGTCAATACATGTTGTAACATGTAACAGTGTGGTTGACTGACTTGACTTGCGCTGCTAAGCACTGGAGCTCACACAATACACATGTTAAGTTGTTATCAGCATGGCTGTACAGTGATGTGCAGCTGTCTTGCTTCAAGTTGTTTGTGGTGGTTACTTATGATTTGCATGGTGCTTCTCTATAACATGTCTTGAGTCTGTCTCCTAATAAAAAAACCTACTATAAACTGATAAGTAGTGATGTACCGACACCGTTTTTTTGGCCGATACCGATACTCCGATACTGGGAAATACCGATACTTTGACGGATACAACAACCGATACCGATACTTTTGCAAATATATTAAAATAAAACCATTATGAGCCCTACATGTGTGTTATAATAACATTATTTACTAATATATCTAATAATATAATATTTTCAAAAAAGTTTTCGATTAGGAATAGTAAAACTGCTCTTGCTATGTCAACTATATCGTTTGATTCGTTCCCCGCACAAAGTTTTTCGATTGCGTCATCTTTCCGCTTTATTTCGTATGATACCGTAATCAGCATGTATGAACAAATAAGTATTCACTGTTTAGTTATCTTTATTTGCTAACTGAGTTTATTATCCGACGATATCAAATTTAAATTATATTTTTCTCCATTTACAGGCGTAAATTAGTTGAATAATGTAGCATTTAGTCTCAGGAATAGTAGCGTGAACGCAAGTAGTATACGTTTCAATGAAAAATCTTTAGGAGCTTGTATTCCATTATTGATACAATACCAATAGATGAAAAAAGCAAACATCTGAACTCCCAACTTAAGTAATTTGAGCTAAATTCATTTCTAGGTCTATCATCAAATGCTGCTACTGACAAAAGAAATAGGTAATAACAATTTCTCAGATAAAATGCATCAAACATGGCCAAAAAGGTTTCTCATGGCAGAGCTCTTGATCTTCATTTGATCATCAACACTTTGACTGCGACTACTTGTTAGACGTTTTCAGTAGCCGAGTCCTTATTTGGATGTCTTTTTATTAAAGTCCCTGCCTTAGGGTTTTTCTGAGGGTTGTTATGCTTTCTCCGGGGAAGAGAAGATTAGTTTTTTAAGTTTCTATTTTTATTTTTACGGTAAACAAGGTTAGTTGCAGAGTCATTCGATATTAGGTAAGACGGTTCCGGAATTTTCAGGAAGCTGACCGAAGTTCTTATCGTCGCTCTCTCGAATTTCGGATCAGCCGGATTCAAGGAGGTTTGGCAAGTATTTAGGATACTCGGATTAAATTCCGGCGAACATTATTTACAAGGCAGGAAGCGTAATACTATAATACCCTTCTGGCCATACTTGCGCGGGGCCTAACACTAATAAATGTTAAGATTGTGTCAGCATCAGTGTCAGCACTAAATATTAAGTTTGTGTCAGCATCAGTGTCAGCACTAAATATTAAGTTTGTGTCAGCATCAGTGTCAGCACTAAATATTAAGTTTGTGCCAGCATCAGTGTCAGCACTAAATGTTAAGTTTGTTTCAGCATCAGTATCAGCACTAAATATTACGTTTGTGTCAGCATCAGTGTCAGCACTAAAGGTTAACATCGGCATCTTTGGGATGCTTTATTTCCAATCAAGCCTGATACATATGATCTTAGCATTGGTTTTTCAAATGTCTTATAACTAACCCTATATATAGGACACCATGACGGTTCCCCCGTAAAGCCGGTACCCATTTCCGACACCTGGGTTGAGTGGGGTATTGTGCTTGAGCTTTCCCTTATACCCAACGGGGAAAATCTCCGCGCCAGCGCCGGGATGCGAACCCGCGACTCCAACATACTAGCCCGATCCCTTAACCACTGTACCACGGAGAGCACTAAATATTAAGTTTGTACCAGCATCAGTGTCAGCACTAAATGTTAAGTTTGTGTCAGCATCAGTGTCAGCACTAAATGTTAAATTTGTGTTAGCATCAGTGTCAGCACTAGATGTTAAGTTTCTGTTAAGTTTGTGTCAGCATCAGTGTCATCACTAAATGTTAAGTTTGTGTCAGCATCAGTGTCATCACTAAATGTTAAATTTGTGTTAGCATCAGTGTCAGCACTAAATGTTAAGTTTCTGTTAAGTTTGTGTCAGCATCAGTGTCATCACTAAATGTTAATTTGTGTCAGCATCAGTGTCAGCACTAAATGTTAAGTTTGTGTTGAGTTTGTCAGCAATGCCAAACTAAAATTTAAAGTCAATTGTAGTTAACTATTCTGAAAATACCAAAGATAAACTGGATTGTGCCTTCATTTAGCCTTGATTAAGTATTGATGAAAATTGAGTTTGCCACTACTGGTCGGTCAGCAGCATTATAAAAATTAACCCCGTGTACCACCGGTGGCGCACGTCGCGAAGTGTTAATTCAAGGTGTTCGACTCATTTCTGCTAAGTAAAACAATATGTACAGATGCCTACAAATCTTGGGTTCAAAAACCAGCACAGAAGTGCACAACTTCACTGTCTTGGGTAACACTGTTGGCAACATCAGTTAAAAAAAATACCCATTTGAATGATATTAATAAATGAGACAAAAAACAAAAAAAGCAGTCATATATGTATGACTTAGGGTGCATACTGACCTCATGTTAGAGCTAGAGAGGTATAGAATGGGTATACAAGCAACATAAGTTCATATCTGAGCTGCAACAGACTCCTGTAAGCAACATTTGCTTATTTTTGATGAGGTGTTAGGGCCACAACTGAGATCGTCTACCCAAAGAGGGCATATACCATCAGCACCCTGTATGTGCCCAAAGAGTAGTTTGTCCCAAAGTGCACTGAAGAAAAACACATTTCGAGCAAATTGACTGTTTCTTACACCCTAAAAAGTAATTCTATGCTGGGTTTCGTCTTGGACATCGTATCAATTGATGAGTGGGTTTTGTAAAAATAACTTCAACAAATGTTGCAGAGAACAAGCACTAAACCAAGGAAACCCTACCTCACAATCAGACCATAAACAAGACTCACCATGCACCACATCCTATGCTGCAGCTTCCTGCTTGATGGAGTCATGGCTGCAACAGAGCCTCTCTACTTCAGCGTCTGTCAACTTGTGCACCACAACCTTCACACGCTTCATGCTTGAAGACCAGGCCACACTGCACAAAGTGCTACAAGCATCAGCACTGAAGGTTTTAGTTATGATGAAATCACTGTTCAACAAGAAATGGGAATGTGCTTCAAACCACATTATGAGCTACATTTCATGGAGCACCAGTGGCTCAGTCCTTTGAATCAGATTGCAAAGAAGGATTACAACCTCAAGTCTTCCCTGAACATCATGAGCACGTACATTTCCTAGCATAGGATCATAAAAATATTTTGATAGTAATGACCCTCCTATCAAATACATTGGAATTCATAACAAAACAGATCAATATTTCAAAACTAAAACCAGCAGATAAAGAATCCACCAAAAAAACAAAAATTTACTTACTTAGAAAGCAAACAGCCAAAGTTTGCATTCCTATGAGCGATAAATGGAAAACTCTAAACACGTTTAATTCAAAAACATTCAAAGTTTTACACCTACAGTTCTGAAAACTGTGAAATTGTTACAAATCAATTTGTGTTAACTCAATAAAAACTTTGAATAACAAAAAATCAGTCAATTAGAATGATTAAAGGACTAAAAGTAGAAAAATTCGAAAATTTTATTCAATTTGTAATGTAACATTAATACCAAACAATAAAATTTTCCATCAGCAAGTTTTTTTGTGCCATTGCTTTCTTTTCCCATAATCAGTCATTCTGATTTACATTTGACTAGTACTCCCTCAATAATTTCCAGATTGAGAATGACCTAGGAGGGTGAAACGTTCAAATATTTTTATACATGGACTTTCTTACATATGATCTGTTCGAAGCCGCACCTCCTTGTACATTTATTTATAATTCAAATTTGCAAAAAGCCCCCATTTATATCTATGCATAGAAATAATGTAGCTATTTTATATTCAATAAGCAATGGCCAGAACCAAACTTGACTGGACACTGTAGACTACATTATTGTGTTAGGCTGTAGGTGTGGCAGCAAATCTTGAATGTCTGTTACATCCTACTTGCGTCAGTCTGAATAGATTGTTTGTTCCTATCTTTTCAACTGATTTATAATAGTAAATAGAGAGAAAAATAAGGATTAATTTGCATATTTCAGGTTTTCATTTGTTGTTCTTGATTTTGCTGTGTTTTTGTGTTTGAATAATTTCTTAATGCACTGCCGCTCATTCACTTTCAGTTACATAAATTCACAGTTAAACTTGGGTATTGGTACTTTTGGTGAAGCTTTTCTTTCACATGATAAAACTAAGTGTTGATCTGGTGAGTGTTGCTTCATAGTTCTGTTTCCGTTGCTTGTAAATATTTTTTGTTGCTCCAAGCTAAAATTTTACTTTACGTTGAGCATGACGTTTTCTATTGGAATATTGGTTCTTTTTTGTTAAATGATTAGGTTCTTTGATTTTCATGGATTGCATAATTTTTTTGTAATATAATTTTTCCAAAGTTACTCCTTTGAATTTATTGCTGAAAGAAGATTTGATTTGAGTTTAATTTCATACATATTCATTTCATAGTCAATTTTTTCAGTTGCCTTGTTTCATTTTTAGTCAATACATTTACTTTGTTTAGCATGAATTTATTCTCAGTATGATTTATTTTTATTTGCATCTTACTTTATTGAGGAATCAGAATGAACCGGTTTCGGTTATTTTCCGTTGTCTACATTCCTATTTTTGTGTTATCTCCATTTTCAAGGCTTTATTTATAGTGGCTCCTGGTTTATCTTCACTGTTTACAAGCCCTGTCACTTGTTTTTGCAAGTCCAAATACCTGTTTCACTATAAACCAATATTTCCCAAAACAAGTTTCATTACTCTCTCACTGTGCGGTCAAAAACATCTACGTGTAATGATGGGCAAATGCTAGCACCTCGTCGCCTTATACCTTTACAAAACACAAACTTGAACTCTAAAGTGAGGGCCTACAGCAGTTGGGGCTTATACAACCATCTTCAGTTCCCTCTAACACACCCACACACAGACAAGGATGGCTTTCCCAGGTTTCTTCCTTGTGAACCAGACTCCTACAAGGAAATTAGGTACTTGAGGGTGTCAACCAGGAGAATTGCCTGTAGCAGCAACTATGAAGGTATTGTGGTATGTTTTTTCAACAGATATTAAGAAGGGATGAAAACCTCTGTGGGGTCCTAGTTGGAAATTTCACTTATCCACAACCAAGTGATGATGGCACTCTCCTCCTCCCTTCCCCATGCAATTCCTCCGATTACTAATTTTCTCCTCATGAATTATGGGGGTCAACTCATCGATTTTTTAATTTTGATCCTATTCGTTAGAAATTTGGCCAGTGTATGTATTTGTTGAAAAGAAACATTTACTTCTGTAACTTTTTTGATTTAGGCCTTATTTTTTGAAAAATACAAAATTTTTGTTTTTTAGTTCATTTTTAATATTTCAAATGAATAGAAATCATTGAGTTTGTGTGCTAGAACGAAACCAAAGGCAGTTTTAGAACGCTTGAAGCATTGCAAGCAAAGTTACAGTATCAAATTTTCCGTTTCCCATTTTTTTTCTTTGTGTATGGGGTCAAAAATACTGGATTTTTGGTCCCTCTACACCCCCTGGTAGGGGGGATCTAGTGTCCGTAGTGCCATTATATTTTAGAACCATATAGTCCACCACCTAAAGGAGCTTTTCCAACAAAAAAAATGGCTCCTCTGACCGACAGGGGACTGGGTTGACCTCCTTAAAGGAACTTTCAGAAGATAAATGGAATGAATTACATTTATTGTAAATTGAGGAAAGGGTCCCCCATTTAGAAAACTTTCTTGTTATTGAACCTAGAGCAATGAAATTTAATTACCAGATAGAAAATGCAATGAGAAAATTTTTTCATTTGTGTAAAAATGCAATTTTCTCCATAGAAAACGAGATATTCATAGAAAATGGAAATTACTAGGGGAGGATTTCAAAATGCATCACCTTTTACAGTTTTCAAGCTACAGTGGGGATTTTAGTATCATTGGATGCGGAAAGACTTGGGCGTTACATATCGTTGAATAGCATTCTTCAAATTTCTACTTTGAAATAAAAAATTTCAACGCATACTTCTTTTTTTGGTAAAATTTTTGTATTTGTGACGTCAACTTTTGATCAAAATCAAATTTCGAATCGCCATTCAACGATTTGTAATGCTGTTGGGGGACAGGTAGGCTTCCTACCATCAACGTGTGTAGCCGAAATCGTACGTACTCCTATACATTAGTTGTGACCGACCTATGACTCCTATCTTGTCTCAAGGTGAATATATAAGCCGACACTCCCAGGTAATGGGTTTACAATTCTCTTTTTTTTGTTTATTGACACACTATTAACAATGATTACATACAGGTACATAGGAAAATAACCAGGTGTGGACACTAATAACTAACCTACCTACAACGACCCGCAGAAAATAAACATTCAATTATAACACAGTAGCCTACTATACTAGGAACAATTTAGCACAGCAGCAACCCCAGGATGATTTCCTACCCAGCAATAACCGCCGACCCAAGACTTGGACTCTAGGAACGCAAGAGCGGTAGGAGCGCAAGAGCGGCAGATGCAGGAGTGCGGCAGCGGCGGAGTAGTGCCGGGTACGGCAGCGGCAGGATATGCCGGAATATGGCAGCAGCCGAGTACAGATTAGGGCGCCGCAGCGACAGATTAGGCCGGGGTGTGGCAACAGCAGGGTATGCCGGAGTACAGCAGCAGTGGGAAGTGCCGAAGTCCTGCGGCAGCAGGCGATGGAGTACCGCAGCGGCAAGAGATGCCGGAGGAAGAATCAGCCGTGGTGGGCTGTTCTTTGGTCTCGAGTTGCGGAGGCTGGTACCACAAAGCTCCGAGTGGTGGCTCTGGAGTACCCTGGTTTGCCTCTGCTACTGTTCTCCAATTGGAAGTCGATTTGGAGGTTTGGAGGTCTTCCTGCCAATCCGCCAAGCATAATAAATAACTTCTAACGATAATACAGGCAATAAGGCACATAGTTTCCTACTCTCACAAAACAAATAATATCATTTACCAATGAATATTTCAATAAATAAATAAACCTGTACATTCTTTTATTTCAATCTTATCGCTGCCTATTATTCTTACCCTTGCTGGATGGTGACGCTCTTAATAATTTGCCTGTACGCTATAATACTGCACTTAGGAATTTTCTGCTTTACTATTCAACATTGATACATCTGTTCTGGAACAGAAAAAGTAGGGGTTAGGGGAATGTGCAGATTGCACCATCTCATTAGCAAACACGGTTTAGGAGACTGGTGAATCGCCCCATTACAATGCTCAAGTCTTTCCACATCCAATGATAACAAAATCATCACTAGCTTAAAACTGTAGGAGGGATGCATTTTGAAACCCCACAACACAAACCTCCCAAAAAAGGCAAACCAAAGAAACAAACCATCTCAATTTTTCTTCAAATTATTTGTGGGCTCAGCTAGGATCCTTGAAATCAGTATACAGTAATAAAGAGACATAGATGACATAGCAGTGTTGCACCATGAAGAAACAGCAGCGGTGGGGTGTAACACAAAATACCACATCCCCCCTCCCCTCCCCATATTTCAAACCCCCGTAGCAGGCAAACGAGCAAATGTACGAACCTCCTTTTTTCACATGATGTACCTGACCTTTTATACTTACTCTAGGGGCTAAAATCAATATTTCTCCAAATTTCCCAATTTCTGGGGGGACCCTTCCCTTAACTGGGTTGAGAATCTGACTATGCAAACAGCACGACACATACTAACTTAAATTCATACAAAGTGTAGTTAACAATTATATTGGAAGTCAACTTTCATCTTCTGATTCTTCAATGAAATAATTTTCAACCATTTGTATCAACCTATCACACACAACTTGAGCTTCGCACAAATTTCTGCTCAGTTGCTGAAAAATTGAGTTTAAACATGAACTACCTGGAAAGAACAATCAAAACGAGAGGTGTACTACAAAATTCTAACTCTAAGAGCACTGTGCAGCTAACCTAGGCAAAGAAAATAAGACTGCAATGCTCATCTAATGAGGGCAGAAGAGGCAGGCAACTCAGGGACTGGTGGAATTGCACCACTCCCTTGCAGGACACAGAATGCTCAGACAGCAGCCCCATAACAGCATCACTGCTGGACCCAACTTGTCAAAATGATCTTCATGCATGGTGTTGCAGGGTCACAACTTCCTATAATACATCATTGATCTCTATCACATTGAGAGTTGTAGAGAAGAAGTGCAAAGAAACTATTGTGGAAATTTGTATGCGTTTACAGGTGGAGAGGCATATTAAAAATAAATACAACCAAGCATTATGAAAAAAATGGAAGTCTCATTAACGGATAAGTGCCAATTATGCCTCAATGATCAACATAGAAAATCAAACCAAAATACAACTTGATATGAAAGGAAATAAATCAAAATGAGCAGATCATAACCAAATAACAAATAAAATTCAAACATCAAGCAAAAATAATGGAAATAAAACAAAAACAAAATTCAAAGCATCAAGCTTATTAGCTAGAAAACATTCAACTCGCCTCACAGGATTGCAGAATAGAAGAAAGTTGGACACTTGGGTCAAGTCTAATTCAAGCAAAATTGTGTGGCACACAAAAACAGCAGCAGGGGCATAAAGTTCATGCTGGCACTAGAAAATACACAAAATATACATGGCAAAAACATTTCCATAGAATACACAAAGCAACAACCAATAGTATATGAAGAAGAACCATACAAAACTTACCAGTAACAATGGCAGATCATCAGGCCCACTCAAGGGGTTTTACAAAGTTTCTGTCTCCTATTCCATACAGTTGTAGGTAAATTTTTCCCTTTATCAACAACAGGCAGGCTCCATTGATCATTCAACTCTACAATATAGTGCAAACCAGAATTACTTTCAACACATCTGGCACACCCCATGTTCTTGCCATCCATAGCGAAACTAGATGTTCTACTGTTTCTTCAACTTATCTGTCACAGTGCATGCATAACTTTCTATTCCTTTCATCCCCCTGTCATAAGATGGGAAAGAACTTCTATCGTTTCCAAAATAACTATGGCTGGTCTTACTACCAACACGTGTAGCTACAATTACTAGCACTACTATACACCAGTTGTGATCAGTGCTAGGGAGCTGGTCAATTTTTCTCTAACTTTTTAGCATTTTACAAATCTATGCATCACCAAAGTTTTTTAAGTGGAGAGTTACTAATTCTAATTTCGGTTCCAGCATTGGTAGTGATAAAATTTAATATTCTATTATTTTTGGACGAGCACATTTATTTGAAATTTTCAATATCCTCTGAGTTTTGAATTGTAGCTGCACTTTTCTTCCACCCCAGACTCATGGTGACAAGTAGATCCTGCTAATTATGTTGGTTCTTGTAACTTGTTTATAAGTGTCCCTTACATCAATAGGCATTTTTGGATAATAAAGCAAGATTTTTGATTTACTTACAAGTGAGGATGCACAAAAAATGGAAATTTTGATAAAGGTCAATATCTGTTTTGGCAGGCAAATACAGATCCTTAGAAAAATTTCATGAAGTAATATGTAATGGAAATAGGTTAGGCTGATGGAAAGAAATTAAATGCTATTGTTTGTAACAATAAAAAGCTGCCTTCCAAAATCATTTCCTTTGATTCTAAAATGGCAGATTGGTTGCTTCAATCATTTTTCCCCTCACGTATGGTCGAGCTGCCTTTTAGTCTATTGAAGTTTTAAATCATATTTTCCACTAATCTTGAACAGTTTGTTCATAAAAACAAATCAGAAAATCTCCCCAACATGCTGCGAGTGTAGGAATTCTGTTAAAATATTATCACATAGTAACTATTTCTTTTATAAATTTAAATAACTTGAGAGAAATATACTTACAAAATTGCTTGACTGGAAGATTTGGGAATATGATTCAGCCTATTAAGGTAGGTCAATTGCTAATCTACCACAGAAGTGGCTTCAAACATTAGTATTTACAAAATTTCTACTACAAAATTTTTAGAAGAATGAAACATACAGTCGGCGCCGCGGGTATTGGCGCGGTATATTTTTTTCTTGTAACACTTAGAGCTTCTTAGAGCGTAACTGAGAGCTTCATTGTCTGTCTGGGACTTAAGCGCGGGCCACTCTGCCACGTGAAAGCGCGCCAATACAGTTGTCGTTTTTCTTGGGTGTATACTGGGGGTCTTTGATAAATCGTTTATGCCAATACCCGTGGCGCTGACTGTAAAATAAGTTTTGATTTATATCATAACAGTTGAGCTATAGCATCTTAACCATTTTCTCAAATTTATTTTTCTTAATTTAACAATGAAGTCAGTCACGTTATCCCAACACTAACTCTAAAAGCTCCATACAAGCTCCAACAAAGACTCCTCTACACCGACTTCCTAGCCATGGTTGTGATAGAGAATAACCATCCTACCATCATTAACAAACCTAACAACTCTAAATGGAAAATGCTGATTTTTTGTGACCTAGCTGAATAATTCTGCTATGGATAAGTAACCAATACAAAAATTAATAATTATAAATTAGGCAATATTTCCAAATTTAAAACCATACACTTTACACAGCAATAAAAAAAAGCATGAGTTGAGAAAACAGGAGGATTGCACCACCCTATTCCCAAATACAGGCAAGTGACTAATGGATCACACCACATCTATGTGCCTATTTCAACTTAAAGCCTTAAACTTTACTGCAAACAGGAGTTGATTTTCACACCTTCCATCATAAAAGTTGCTTTCAGAAAATGTTTCTTAGCATATGTAGTTAATGCAGATTTTTTTCCGTGCTTAGTTCTGATTTGATTTTGAATTTCTAGTGAGTCATTAATTATCTTTCTTCCAAACTTAGCTATCTCATTCAGGTGTACCTCCATTATACAGCAATACCATTTATCAAAGAGTCAAATTTGATGCAGAAGGTATTTTGAATACTCAGTCTCCAGATACATTTTTTTTAATTTTTTATAAAATATCTACTTCAACCGACTACCATTTTCATTTGCCTAAATCTAATTCCATTATTAGAGACAGACTTGATCATTTTTCAAAAAGCAGATTAAAGCCTGTATCACATCTAATAGCTTCTATGGCTATTTTAAAGCCCTTGATGTTAACTTCTTACCAACCCATTTTCTGAATTTCACCCCAATTAGATTGCACTAGAATTTTTTTTTGGTGTTCTCACAATCTTATCACTTGGTCTATTAACTACAATTCAGCAGATTGAAGTATTATATACATTACTCACTTTGAATTCATTAACTGTTGATTCATGAATTCAGACATCCATCCCTACCTCTATTATTTCCTTGAATGAACTTCTATCGATCTATCATTTCATCTTTACTCTTTTTTCTTGCTTATTCATATCAGTATTGTTCATCTTTAACCTAGCCCCATGTATCACCTATTTTACCTTTTGGCTGTTCTTATGAGCTCATCATGCACACTATGCCATTTGTCATCTTTGAATATAAACATGAGGGCCAACAGCGTCGGGGCCTTGGAAATGGCCTACAATTCCTCTGATGTTGCTCACAATATTCATGCAAGAATTCAGCGCCATGTACCAGACTTTTTCAATTAACTACTCAGGATCCACCAATTATTGGACATCATAAGCACTCTCAGGTATGGTGGGTCACAACAACCCATTCTACCTACATTACTCACTCATTCCAGTCATTCTCTTATTCCAGGCATATACGAGAAAAATTTTCACAGCATCAATAATGCTCAAATTACACTCCAAATCCAATGCAGCGAGGCAGCTCATAACAATCATCTTCAGCACATCTAGTACACTACTTTTTCCTCCACACACTGCTCAAATACCACATTCATGAGACTCTCTCTCTCTTGCTCATACTTACTACATTCCAGCAAAAAATGCCCAATTGTTTCCTCCACTCCCCTATCACACTGCAGACATAATCTGTTATTCTCATTCCACCTCTATGCGCGCCTGTTCACACCAACGCCTTACACCTCACAACAAACAAGGGCTGGTGACCAAAACTACCATCATAAAACATCTCACACTTGGGCACTTCTTTTAGCATATACCAGATTAGTGTAGGCTTTTGCATCATGCTAAGCTTCCACCGAGTCAATTCATACTTTTTTGTTTGATTCTCAATCTGTTTTTTCCACCCCTTACAGTCCCACTCTGGTCCCTTACCTCCAACATTCACTAAAAGCCAGTCATCCACAGGTCTCACAACTCTAACACAAATAATCTTTTGCCAAGTCAATTTTCTTGCATGCCCCCACATATTTTCTACCAATAGCTTACACTCAGATTCCATTCAAAAATTTGCTTTACCCACCTGCTATTCTGCATTCCCTCAATTATCACCTTATAATTCAGCACAGCTTTTATCATTCTTTCTGAAAATAGACTCTACTCTAGGTCACTTCTAATGGCTTCTGTAGCTGTCCATTTTGGAGCACCCAATGCTAGACATCCTACCTTATTTTTTACCACATCCAGCCTCTCAAGATCAATTCCATTTTAGGAAAGAGCACTCATACATGACACTAGGTACAGCAACACATTTCCACATTCCTCTCACAAATTTATACCTGTTTACTCTGTATCTGGCCGCACTATTAACCGTTCACTCCACTGCATTGCTTTTGCCACTTTCTCACCCTTAGTTCTAGTGCATCCATCTTCACTAATCATACAACCTAGATATTTGTATTCTTTTGTTCTACCTATTCTGATTTCCCTAACATTCCTTAGTCTGTCTCTATCATTTCCATCACTATTTATAACCATAACCTTACATGTATTGGCAGTAAAGTTTACCTTGAAATCAAATCTGTACTATATCCATTCACAATGTCAAGCATCCTTTGTAATTCATGCCCACATTCACTAATCACAACCACATCAGCCTACAACAAACAACTCAGTCTCATTACCAACTTTCAGTCCCAAGCCACTCATTCTCAGAAGAACTATTAATTCTTCTGTGTACAATCCAAACAACAGGGGAGACAGAGTACAACCCTGTCTCACTCTTTTAAGGGGAACCACCCTGTACAAAATTCTGGTGAGGAAAGTAAATGGTCCCGATCATCCACTTTTCTGGCTGGCGAGTAAGCCGCACGAAAGATGAAGTATAGCCTTGGCTGAGCCTTAGACCAGAGTTCGCCATCATACTCTGCCGCCACCACCACTAATCTTTGCCCGAGCTCTCCTGCACCTCAAGGAGGCCTACGTTTCACGCTCAACTTCACCGCCACCGCCACGGCCATTGGAGTCCCAGCCTCGAGAGGTGGGAAGGAGTGGTTCCCGTACCTGGGGGCTCGACGTCACTCTTCGCGGCTTTCGCTTCTGCTGCTGCGGCGCCGTGTTGACACGAGGTGAGGCTCAGCCTGATGTTTCACTCGCCCCTTGCTCACTTCCAGTAATAAGTGGATGATCCCATAGGACCGAACCGTTTGTCTAAACTTTCCCACCAGGTTTTTGTGCCGTAGTTTATATTCTAGCAATGTATTCTTATTCTAGCAATTTATTCTTATTCTAGCAATTTATTCTCATCCTAGCTATTTATTCTCATCCTAGCTATTTATTCTCATCCTAGCTATTTATTCTCATCCTAGCTATTTATTCTCATCCTAGCAATCTATTGTCATCCTAGCAATCTATTGTCATCCTAGCAATCTATTGTCATCCTAGCAATCTATTGTCATCCTAGCAATCTATTGTCATCCTAGCAATCTATTGTCATCCTAGCAATCTATTGTCATCCTAGCAATCTATTGTCATCCTAGCAATCTATTGTCATCCTAGCAATCTATTGTCATCCTAGCAATCTATTGTCATCCTAGCAATCTATTGTCATTCGAGCGATTTATTCTAGCAATAATTCTAAACTTCTCTTGTCCTGTGTGCAGGTGTCTGTGTGAGGTCCCGGCACGGACGGAGAGAGCGGAATCTGTTGTTACTTTTCAATAAAGAAAATATTGCGAAATTTGGAAAGGGAAAACTTTCCTTGTAACTTGAATACTTGTTTCCTTCAGCCCATAAACCGTAGGTGCAAAGTAAAATTTAAACTCTATTCTCAAACAAATCCTCCAGATTTTTGTATATGGTCCTTCGAACCGGATTCTGTCCTAACCTTCCGCTCTCTCATCCGTGGCTGGCTCCTGCTGTGGTGAGTGGGGCGCTTGTGTGCGTGTGATTTAGCGAGGCAGGAATTATCTGGTGCATTTTTGTAGCTCGGATGGTGTGCTGGCGTGCAGTATTATTTCCAGATATGGCGCTATTTTTGAATTAGGTATAAAAATATATACGGAACTTTTAATCAAATTCTATTCTTGTTCGTGCAACAGTTGTTGCCCTATATTAAGAAGTTTGTGAGCTTTTCAGGGGTAGATTCTCCCCACCTTTGTTCTTTGTGGCTTTGAAGCGTTTGTGTTCGTATTAACTTGAATCTAATTAGTAATAAGTATATAGTCTAATTTTTGCTTTAGCTTTTAAATGATGGCCGAGTTGGAGGCCTTATTGCCAGAGGGTGTAGCCCCCATGCAAGCGGATTGGGATATTTCCTCCAAACTTTCTGACCCTGCCATTAAATTGCTCATTAATCAAAGAGCAGGAAAGCGGCAATCCTTAACTAAGACTCTCTCTCGTATTGAAGCTTCTTTCCCTGATACCGAGTCAGAAGTAGAGTTTTACCTGTCCAAACTAGACACTCTTAAACTTCAGCTGTCCTCTCTTGATTCTGACATTGAAACGCACATGCTCTCTAAGGGGCTCTGGGATGCCGAGGAATTTTCCGCTCAAACTGACCTTGCTGACGCATATGCTGACAGATTGGGTTTGGTTCTTGCTAAGCTCTACCGGGCACGTCAGTCTTTCCGTGTGGCTGATGCTGCACCGTCTGGTCAGACGAGTGGCGATGCTTCTGTTTGTGTGCCTAAAATCAAATTGCCTCAACTTGAATTGCCTAGGTACGATGGTCAGCCAGAGCTATTTGAGCAATTTATAACCTCTTTTGAGAAGATCATTGGTAAGTTTGACCTAACTCCATTTGAAAAATTTTCTTACTTATTACAATTATTGTCTGGGCCGGCGCGGCAAATAGCTAACTCTGTCCCCCATGATGATTTCTCATATCATGCTGCTCGTAAGCTTTTGGAGGACGCGTTCTCGAATAAATCTGTGCAGCAATATTCTGTGATTAAGAAGCTGGCTAACCTGGGAGAAAGTCGGGGAAGTTCCTACCAATGGGTCAGTGAGGCTCGAATGTTAGTAGATCAGGCTCGTCGTTTGCAGGTGGATGGAGATGTTTTCTGTCAATACTATCTGTGGAGCGGCTTGTCAGAAGAATTGAGGAGTATGCTATGTTCTATTGTTAACAAGTCGATGCCATCTCTGAACGAGATTTTGGGGAACTTGTTCGAGGCTATAAATAGAATTAGTGGGAGCCAAGCTACTTTTGATAATAGTGAACAACCCCTGAAACGTAGAGTAGATTACGGTGGTGCCAGTTTGGCTACGAAAGTAGCGTACGATAAGGAAACGGTCTACGACTATAAGTCAGGGTGTTGGCTTTGTCAATCGGATTGCGACTCTAAATTTCGCAACCATAAAATTGCCTTTTGTTCTAAATATAAAACTCCAGCTGCTAAGTTGGCCAAGATAAAAGAACTAGGAGGTTGTGTTCGATGTGGCCTAATTAATCATGAGATAGCTGCTTGCAAGTACAAGTTTTCGGGCAAGTGTAGAAACTGCCAAAAATTTCATGCATTTTATTTGTGTATGGAAAAGACTGCTAGCTCTGATAACCAGTTGCCTTCTCCGAAGAAAAACTCGGTGAATTATTCAGATTGTAAATTTTCAGCTTCTAGCAAAAAGAGCTCCAGGGACAATGTCTCTCTAACAGGTCTCCATTTGTTGTTAAGGAGCTCAATGAAACTATTACTAATGCTGTTGAATATAATGTTATGCAAACCTTCAGTTCGGGTGGCACGCTCTTGCCTACTTTTACGTCTGAATTGCCTGCAAGGGCCGGTAGGAGCAAGCTTGCTTGTCGCCTGATGTACGACCCTGCCTCTCAGAGTAGCTTCGTTTCGCAGTCAGTGGTAAGCCGCCTGAAGTGCAGGGTTGTGCAAGAAAATGTTAAAATTAAGATAGACGGTTTTAATGGATCGAAATATTACCTGACGAGCATTGTGGAATTTCAGCTGAAGCTTAATGGCGTGAAAAAATTCAGAGCCGCTATCGTCCCAGAAATTAGAGCTAAGATGAATTTTTCGGGCTTAACAGACGTAGTTAATAAATTCGGCGCGTTGCAAATCCCGTTGGCAGACAAATTGATTCCTCAAGATGGGGTGGTAGATTTCTTACTAGGCGTTAACTACGCTCATATCCTGCCCGTTCATTCTTGCACCTTTGGCCTCGCTGATACTCCTTCAATGGTGTATTATTGTGCCGCAGGTGTTATGCTGACGGGTCCTGTTTCCTCTCTTGTTTCTAATTTGCCGCACTTGTGCTCAGTTAAGAACTTCATTGATAAATTTAATAAATGTTTCTGACTAGAGTCTTCGGTTCATGCTGTTGATACTAGAGTGGAATCAGATTTCTATGACACTAGTAAAATTAATTTGAAATCTGGGTCTCCTGATACTCTGGCCAATGTTAGTGCCTCTATACTTAATTACGATGTAACTGAGCCTGATCCTGAAGTTTCAGACACCGACAGAGGGCTGATAAAGACAGTTTTGGAGAGTACTTCCCGTGATGGAGAGGGGCGATTAGTAATGCCTGCTTTGTGGAATGATTCCGTGATTCATTTGCTGCCTAATAATTATTGTCTTGCTGTAAGTATTCTGAAATCTATTCTCAAAAAATATAGAAATGATTCTAATAAATTAAATCAGTATGATGAAGTAATTAAGCGACAACTTTCAGAGGGAATTATTGAAGAAATTTCTCCCTTGGAACATTTCAAAGATAATCAACTTTATTCTTTTTTGGCGCATAACGCAGTTTTTAGGCGTAATGTCGAGTCTACTAAATGTAGAATCGTGTTGTTGTCGAACTTAGCAGACAAAAAAATCAAGGGAGCAATGTCTCATAACCAGGTTTCTTTGCCTGGACCACAATTAAATCCAAAGTTGTTGGCCGCCCTAACTCTCCTTAGGTTTAATAAATACTTGATGATCTTTGACCTTGAAAAAGCATTTCTTCAGTTGTGTCTTAAGCCCAGTGATACTAATAAATTACTCTTTCTGTGGTACAGGGATGTTGCGGGGGGAGATTTTTCTATTGTAGGGTACAGATTCTTGAGAGTTCCCTTCGGATTGAGGTTTTCACCTTTCTTGTTGATGCTGGCCTTGTATAAAATTCTTGTGCTTGATGATACCGAGGGAACCAGTAGAGACATGAAGAATATTATGTATAACCTAGCCTACATGGATAATATAGCTTTCTCCTCCTCCAGATCTCATGACCTCACTAGAGCCTTGAATGTGGCTGTAGACACGTTCAATTCTTATGGGTTTAACTTGCAACAATTTGCGACTAACGCGGGAGAGGTTCATTCTAAATTGGTGGCTTCTGGTCTGGCTGAGGATTCTGGAACGTGTAAACTTCTTGGACTTGTATGGAATATTGAATCTGATGTGATCTATACTAAGGCTCCTAAGCTGGACGAGGGTGCAAACACGAAACGAACTATTTTGTCAAGCTTAAATTCAAATTTTGATCCGGCTGGTTTCATTTTGCCGACACTGAATAGAGCTAAATTATATTTTCACGAGCTCCAGGTGACCTCTGCCCTCTCTTGGGATACACCCTTGGAGAGTTCGTCAATTAAAACTTGGAGAAAGATTGCCAAGCAAATTAATAGCTCTGTAACATTAACGGTGCCACGCTGCCTTGGAGATTATGAAGGCTTCTTTAACTTGGTCGTGTATGTAGACGCAAGTAAAGACTTCTATGGCTGTGTGATTTACTTGATGGAAGAATCTTCTTCCCATTTGAAATTTCTTGTCGGTAAGAATAGGCTGGTCGGGACGAGTCTGAGAACTAAATCCATACCTGTGCTTGAGCTTCTCTCGGTTAGGTTTGGTATTTCGGTCATGTTTGAAATGTTCAAGGACTTGACTAAAGCTCACTGCCCAGTTTCTATTAACAACCTCCTTCTTTACACAGACTCGATGATAGCGTTAAGCTGGTTGACTTCCAAATCCCGAAAATTAGGGAAAATTGAACGCAAAGGCTCCCTGATTATCAACGCTCTTGACGCTATCGTACGGGAGTGCGATGGTCATTCGGTGAGTTTCTATCACATTAGGGGGACCAGCAATCCTGCTGACTGCTTGACTCGCTGCGTCTCCAGCAGGGTCCTGGCCCGGTCCACGTATTTGACGGGACCTGATGCAGATTCTTTAAATGGCTACCCGTTTTTAATCGTCCCTGAGCCACCCCAGAGTAAGTTACAGTGGAGCGAGGTTACTGTCAATTCTGTCAGTGTCGCTCAAAGTGAGCCGATTTTGGATTTCGGCAAGTTTTCATCTTTCGCGAAATATTGTAAAGTGTTCCATTTTGTGCGTAAGTTCATATTTAATTTGAAAGCGAAGGTGAACGTCAAACGACAGGATGTTGCCGCTAATAGCCCTGATAACTGTTTGTATGAGGATACCTGTATCGAAGTGATTAGGAATGCTCAGCGAAAAAATTATCCTGAGGTTTTCTCTTATTTCTCTGATAAGTCAAATGCCGGTATCGTGACCCAAATGAATTTGTTTGTAGACCAAAAAGGTCTGATAAGAGTGGGGAGCAAGTTGAAAAATTTGAATGCAACCTACGAAACTAGAAATCCAATTTTAATGCATAAATCTTGCCCCCTCACGAAGTCCTTGATCCTAGATTTTCATTTGAAGATGCGTCATGCCGGTGTGTACAAAGTTCTTGCCGAGATTCGTAAGAGATTCTGGATTCCGTGTGCTTTTGGTGTGGTTAAGAGAGTTATTGGAGAGTGCCTGGTTTGCAAGAAAATGTATGGTCGTACTATTAAGGTAAACAGGAATTCATATAAGACTTATCGAATTAATCCTCCTGAAATCCCATTTAGGGAAATTGCCATAGACCATATTGGTCCCTTCTCTGTGTATGGCGATAGTAATAAGGCCTATCTTTTAATAGTAACTTGCATGTGGTCACGGGCTGTGAATCTCTTGCCGACTAGGAATATTGATAATGAAGCGTTTCTCAGATCGCTTCAGTGCCATATTTTTAATTACGGAATTCCTCAAAGAATAATAAGCGACAATGGATCTCCTATTGTCTCATCAATTAAAATGATCTCGTCATACCTGAGTGACACTTCGGTCAAATCGTTTCTTAAAGAGCGTGGCATTGATGTACTGAACTTTTCTCCCTATCCTCCAAATGCTAGTTTTTTGGGAGGGGTTGTAGAGTCCTTAGTGAAACAAGTTAAAAATATGATCTATGCATCTATTTCGAAGACCGTACTATCGTACGACCACTTCCAACTTTTGGCGGAGGAAGTTAAGATGTTGATCAACAAAAGGCCGATTGCTTTCAAAGCCGGCCTGAGGCCGGGTCTTGCCATGGAGGGTCAAGTCTTGACCCCAGAGATGTTGGTCAAGGGATTTGACGTACCATGCATTTCGGTCATTCCTCAATTGGATAATACCGACGACTCTCTTTATGACCCTACTTTCGCCTGTGACCGATCAGCTAACGATTCCATCCTGTTTCAGCGCTTTGATAAACTTAAACGAGTGAAGTCCAGGCTACGCGATCATTACTGGCACGAGTTCTTGCAATCTCTAAAAGACTTGGCTTCATCTAGACCCTGTGGTTACGAGGCTCGATCTCATTTTAAACTTCAAGTTAATGACCTAGTAGCAATTCGTAGCAAATTTGCGAAACCCTATTTCTATCCTCATGGTTTGGTTACAGCTGTAGAGGAGAACGATTTAGGGGAGGTGATAAACGTTACCATTCGCAAAGCTAATGGGGAGAGCATACGTCGTCATGTGACGGACGTAATATTTCTAGAAAGGTGCTCCAGAGAGCACAGTAGTGTTGTTGAGCATGCTTGTCAGCCAAAACCGAGACCTGTTCGAAGAGCTGCTCAGCTTTGTAGAGAACGAAATAGGCAACTAGTTAAAGATGCCTCCTGAAATCTCTTTGTACCAATGGCGGAGATTCCAGCGGCCGGGCCCAGTGTACAAAATTCTGGTGAGGAAAGTAAATGGTCCCGATCATCCACTTTTCTGGCTGGCGAGTAAGCCGCACGAAAGATGAAGTATAGCCTTGGCTGAGCCTTAGACCAGAGTTCGCCATCATACTCTGCCGCCACCACCACTAATCTTTGCCCGAGCTCTCCTGCACCTCAAGGAGGCCTACGTTTCACGCTCAACTTCACCGCCACCGCCACGGCCATTGGAGTCCCAGCCTCGAGAGGTGGGAAGGAGTGGTTCCCGTACCTGGGGGCTCGACGTCACTCTTCGCGGCTTTCGCTTCTGCTGCTGCGGCGCCGTGTTGACACGAGGTGAGGCTCAGCCTGATGTTTCACTCGCCCCTTGCTCACTTCCAGTAATAAGTGGATGATCCCATAGGACCGAACCGTTTGTCTAAACTTTCCCACCAGGTTTTTGTGCCGTAGTTTATATTCTAGCAATGTATTCTTATTCTAGCAATTTATTCTTATTCTAGCAATTTATTCTCATCCTAGCTATTTATTCTCATCCTAGCTATTTATTCTCATCCTAGCTATTTATTCTCATCCTAGCTATTTATTCTCATCCTAGCAATCTATTGTCATCCTAGCAATCTATTGTCATCCTAGCAATCTATTGTCATCCTAGCAATCTATTGTCATCCTAGCAATCTATTGTCATCCTAGCAATCTATTGTCATCCTAGCAATCTATTGTCATCCTAGCAATCTATTGTCATCCTAGCAATCTATTGTCATCCTAGCAATCTATTGTCATCCTAGCAATCTATTGTCATCCTAGCAATCTATTGTCATCCTAGCAATCTATTGTCATCCTAGCAATCTATTGTCATCCTAGCAATCTATTGTCATCCTAGCAATCTATTGTCATCCTAGCAATCTATTGTCATCCTAGCAATCTATTGTCATCCTAGCAATCTATTGTCATCCTAGCAATCTATTGTCATCCTAGCAATCTATTGTCATCCTAGCAATCTATTGTCATCCTAGCAATCTATTGTCATTCGAGCGATTTATTCTAGCAATAATTCTAAACTTCTCTTGTCCTGTGTGCAGGTGTCTGTGTGAGGTCCCGGCACGGACGGAGAGAGCGGAATCTGTTGTTACTTTTCAATAAAGAAAATATTGCGAAATTTGGAAAGGGAAAACTTTTCTTGTAACTTGAATACTTGTTTCCTTCAGCCCATAAACCGTAGGTGCAAAGTAAAATTTAAACTCTATTCTCAAACAAATCCTCCAGATTTTTGTATACACCCAGGGGCTTACAGGCCCAATGGGCCATTTATGTTTCTTTGTTGAAAAAGCCTCAGGTGGGCTATTGTGCTCTAAATTTTATGGGGCTACAGGCACTAGATGCCCCCAAAGAGGGAGTAAAGGGACCAAAAATCATGAATTTTGACCCCATTAAAAAGAAAAAAAAGGAAAATGCAAATTCTGACTCTTTAAGTATGTTGGTAATGTTTCAAGAATTCCAGAACTGTCTTTGGTTTTGTTGTAGCATGGAAACTTGGTGACTTATATTCATTTGAAATATATGAAATGACAAAAAAACACAGTTAAATGTTCAGGAGAGGACCAAAATCAATTTTCCTTGTATCTGTGCATAAACAGAGTTAATTAAATCAAAATAAACTTTTCTTCCATTCACTTTCTGTCACAAATTTGTATTAAATGAGTTTAAGCGGTAGGTTTAGTTTGGTTAGAGTAAGTTTAGGTGCTTTGTAATTCATTATTTGCTGGCCCCACGGAGCCTGAACCCACTTCTAGCATCTTTTAGTTATTAACACAATAGAAATTTTCCCTCATAAACAACAATTTATAGCGGTATGTTAACTTTCGTCTTAGATGGCAGGAATGCGCTCGATCATTCGAGCACGTTGGAAGGGAGAATTTATTGTCATATTGCCATACGATGCGCTTGATGAATTAATTTCCGCTTCAAACACTCAACACTAGAGTTGCGGTCAGTAATTTACCGCTAAAACTCTTTAAGGTAAGCGTACCCCTTATGAATCCATGTTTATGAGATTTCTTGAGAAACTGGGATTTTTGCTGCTATAAGAAGTGTAAGAGGTCAGGTACATCCTGTGAAAAAATGAGACTCGTACGTTCACTCGTTCGCCCGCTACGGGGGTTTAAAGAATGGGGGGAAGGGGAGGGGAGGGGGAAGTGGTATTTTATCATGTTACACCTCCCATATGGCACTTTCTTCACGGCGCAAAGTTGCTATGTCATCTCCTATGTCTCTGGATTACTCTATAATGATTTCAGGGGTCTAACTTGAACCAAAAATTTTAAAAAAAATTTTATTTGAAATGTTAAACAATAGTTTTTGGGGTTTCAAAATGTTTCTCCTCCTACAGTTTTTGAGCTACAGTGATGATTTTGGTATCATTGAATGCAGAAAGACACGGGCTTTTATTGTGAGTATCAATTTTTCCCTCAAATTTCAATTTTCAATATGAAAAAGTGTAAAAATTGTAAAAAATGTCTTGTTTTGAAAATGTGCAGTTTTATAACGTCATAACTTATGAACAATAAATAATTTGGGAATTATTGATAGTCACCATAAAAGCCCGTGTCTTCCTGCATCCAATGATACCAAAACCATCACTCTACCTCAAAAACTGTAGGAGGAGATACTTTTTAAGCCCCCCCCCCCTAAAATATTGTTTTCTTCGATTTCCCATTTTCTTTTCAAGAAAATCCAACTTTTGCTCTAATCAAAAACGATTCCAAATTTGATTTCCCATCTGTATACCAAATTTCATTGTTCCAAGTTCAATAATAAAGAAAAAAGTCCGTATGGGGTAGGCTTCCCTTAATACACATTTTTGACGAAAAGTGCTTAGAATGAAAATTATTCATTTACATCTAATTAGCTATGTAATTATGGTCCTCTCCTCAACATTTACCAAAACAAATATTTCCCATTTTCTGAAAACTAAGGCCAAAATCGAGAAAATGAATGGAATAAAATGTGTTTCTTTTCAAAAATTACATATAATGGGTTATTTCAGAAGAATCAGTCTACAAATAAATAATTTATCGTTCTTCAAGAAATGAAGAAGTGTTCTTTTTAAATAAAATTTATATATGTAATTTACAATTGACAGTGTATATATGAAATTATGCAGAGATTATAAAAAACATGAAAACAGCATTCATGTACATAAACTGTCTATCATATTACACTTCAACATAAATTTTGTTTTTGGCTTATACCCAAAACCCCTCATTTTGGTAAATGTTGAGGATTTTTCGATAATCCGTTTTCCACTTTTAGGGGCCTAAACATACTTAATTAGATCAAAATGAACAAGTTTTCTTACATGCACTTTTCGTCGTAAATGAGCATTTTACGAGTTATAGCGGTAGGTTTAGTTTTGTTTTGTCTCTGATGACAAATGCGCTCGAATAAACAGCTACTCATCGATTTACAGATTTTTGTTGCTTGAATCATGGTAATAAAATTGAAATAAACTACTTTTTTCAGTACACTTTTTGTGTCAAATGAGTATTTTACGAGTAAGTGCCGATGGTTTTATTTTTTGCGCGATTGAGCTGTTGGAGCACGTTTGAATACGTCATTATTTATTATTAGCTCACCCCACAAAGCTTGCAAAGCCTGAACCTACTTTTAGGATCTTTTAGTTACCACAATAGAAATTTTCATCCAGAAATAATGAATTCCAGCAATATGTTAACTTTTGTGTTAGATGGCGGGAACAGGCTCGATCATTTGAGCGCATCAGAAGCGAGCGTCCATTAGTGTTTGTATATGACGCGCTATATGACATGTTGAAACCTTATTGTAGCACCTTGAATGTATATGTGTATAATACTGATAATGTTACAGTGCTCTTGTATTAGAATGTGTTTAGACAGTACTCTGCGTTGAGAACTGAGCTCATGGTTCTCGGGCTTGGATGGAGCCCACTCCACCGCTATCCTTCGTGATGTAAACTGTGTCCTGCTGTGTGTACTGATATTATACAAACTAAAGTGTCTCGCTTTACTTAACCTAAATCCATTAGGTTATGGGCCCAGAAAACCTTCCGATGAAGAAATATCAAGTGAGGTTATCCTAAGTCCCGAAGCGAAAAACAGCCCGGGACAGCGAGAACAGACGTTGGTGATCTGTTAGTACTGCTTGAGACAAAAATAGTTAAAGAGAAAGAAACATGGCAGGTTCCGTGAGTGAAAGTGCTAAGAACTGCCTCACGGCTCTTAATGATAAAAACTATCCTACGTGGAAGCTGCAAATGAAGATGCTCTTAATGAAGGAAAAGTTGTGGAACTTGGTTCGAGGAACGGAAACCATGCCACAGACTACGGACGAGACTGCTCGAAGAAAATTTGAAGAAAGACGTGACAGTGCACTTGCAACAATTGTGCTTGGTGTAGAAACGAGTCAACTGTATTTATTGGGTGATCCTACTGACCCTGTGCAACTGTGGCACAAAATTGAAGATACATTCCAAAAGAAAACTTGGTCTAACAAGTTCAGACTACGCAAAAGACTACAACATGAAACTAAAAGAAGACCAAGACTTACAAACTCATCTCAAAGCATTTGTTGAAATATTTGAGTCCTTGAGTGTGATTGATGACGCTGTTGATGAAGAAAGTCGTGTAATAATCATGCTGTTGTCTCTTCCCGACCACTTCTCCACACTCGTGACTGCACGGGAAGCTCATGAAAAACTACCGTCATGGGATATTGTGACAGAGCGTCTTCTGAATGAAGAAGCAAAACTGAAAAACCAAAGTGCTTCAGACTTCAGTGAAAAATCCCTTGTGACCTCCAAATTGAAAAACTCAAGATGTTTCGAATGTGGAAAAACGGGACACCTACGCGCCAAGTGCTGGATCTATCAAGAAAAGTTGAAGAAAGAAGATGGGAACCACACAGAAGACCAGAAAAATTTTGTAGCAGGTAAAACCCATTATATCAGTGCATTGTCTGTGATAAATATCAATAATTGTTGGGTAATTGATTCCGGTGCAGCAGCACACATGTGTAATAATAGGAATGATTTTTCTAGTATGAATGAGCTATCTAGTCCAATTAACATTGAAGTTGGTGATGGTAGAAACTTGCAAGGTGTTGGTGTAGGTGATGTTGAAGTTATGGTGTTGTTGCCTAAAGGTCTAGTAGATACCTGTGTTGTTAAGAATGTCTTATATGTACCTGGTTTAGCCTACAATTTACTATCTGTGCCTCAGATTACAGAAAGTGGAAACTTAGTTTGCTTTGACGAAAGCTCGTGTAAGATTGTAAATAAAGACAACAAATTAATTGCCTTAGGCAGTAAAGTAGGAAAATTGTATAAACTTAATTGCACCCTTAATTCAGCTGCTAAATGCATGAACGTTTCCTCTGATAAAATTCTGTGGCAAAAACGATTCTGTCATCTAGGATTCAATAATCTTAAGAAATTAGCCACTAAGAATCTTGTTAAAGGCTTTGATTGTTCTGTGAGTGGAGATAACATTTTTTGTGAAAACTGTTGTGATGGTAAAAATCATAGGCTTCCGTTCCCCAAAACAAATCACAAAAGGGAACGCCAACCCTTAGAACTTATCCACAGTGATGTGTGTGTGGCAAGAAGCTTAATCCCATATCACTTGGGAGTGGAAGGTATTTTGTAACCTTCATAGACGACCACTCCAGGTATACTTGGGTGTATATTATCAAACATAAGAGTGATGTTTTTAAAGTGTTTCAGGAGTTCAAATCTTTGGTAGAAAATCGTTATGATCACAAAATTAAAATTCTGCGCTCCGATAACGGTGGGGAATACATCTCTAATGACTTTGAACAATTCCTAAAAATGGAAGGAATTATCCATGAAAAAACTGTGCCTAAGACGCCTGAACAAAATGGAGTTGCAGAAAGAATGAATAGAACTCTTCTTGACTCTGTCAGAGCTATGCTGTCTGGTTCAAAGTTACCAAAATCATTCTGGGGTGAAGCTATATCAACTGCCGTGTATGTCAAAAATAGGAGCCCTGCTAGTGCATTGAATGATATGACCCCTTATCAGGCCCTTAATGGACACAAGCCCAATGTACAGCACCTCAAAACCTTTGGCTGCAGTGCGTACGCTCATGTCCCCAAAGATGAGAGGGAGAAACTTGATCCAAATCTAAACCGTGTGTTCTTGTAGGATATGGAAGTGGACCCAAGGGATATCGTCTGTATGACATAAGCAGCAGAAGGATATTTTTGAGTACAGACGTTATGTTCAATGAATCTCAGCAGATGCCAATTGAGAAGGAGCCTTCAGAAGTAAATGATGGTAATTTTACTCCTCTTCCTCAGGATCCATAACCAGAAGACTCTGAGGGAGGGGTGGAGCATAGACAGTCAGATGCTGGGATGGAGGGAGTGGAGCCTAGACAATCAGCCAGGTATCGACGGGCTCCTGATAGGTTTGGTGAATGGGTGTATTTAATGAAAAATGAGCTTGATATACCATCTTGTGTTCAAGAAGCACTCAGTGGACCAGAAGCAAAACTATGGGGAACAGCTATGGAGAATGAGATGGAGTCTATAAATCAAAACAAAGTATGGTCTCTAGTAGAGTGTAAATGACAAAGAAACTATTAAATCAAAGTGGATCTTTAAAAGAAAAACCGGACCCGACGGAAGCATTTGCTCGTACAAAGCTCGCCTTGTGGCTCAGGGCTACTCACAAAAATATGGCATTGACTACGACGAGACCTTCAGTCCCGTGGTTCGATTTGAGTCTGTCAGGACAGTACTAGCTTTGGCTGCCAAATGCAACATGCAAGTCCATCACATGGACGTTGCAACAGCCTTTCTTAATGGAGAACTGATTGAAGAACTGTACCTGGTTCAACCTGACGGGTTTATTGTCAAAGGCAAAGAAAATCTTGTGTGTAAACTACAAAAATCGCTCTACGGACTAAAACAAGCTCCTAAGTGTTGGAATACTACACTAGATAGCTATTTGAAGAAATTGGGTTTTGTACAATCTAAGAGTGATGCTTGTATATACACTCGTGTTCAAGAGAAGAAACTGTGTATTGTGGCGGTGTATGTAGACGATCTAATAATTGCTTCTGAGTCTGGTGACGAAATAAATCAAATAAAGATAAGTCTTTCTACCCAATACAAAATGAAAGACCTTGGTATGCTGAGTTACTTCCTAGGTGTAAGTATTGTACAATCTAAAAATAATGTTTTCTTAAATCAAACTGCTTACACTGAGGCTTTGTTGTCAAAATTTGGCATTGATAATTGTAAACCTGTTGCAACTCCCGCTGATGTAAATGTAAATCCGATATGCTCCCCAAATGATGTCGAATTTGACCCTGCTACTTATCAAAGTGCTGTAGGTAGCCTTTTGTATTTGTCAACCAGAACTCGACCTGACATTGCATTCGCAGTGAATAATGTTGCTAAATACAGCTCCAAACCTCTTGAACAGCATTGGATGTGTGTTAAGAAAATATTCAGGTACCTGAGAGGCACCTCTAAACTAGGTCTCTTGTATAGCAAATGTTCTGATACTGGCATTGGTTATTCAGATGCTGACTGGACTGGTGATAAAAATGACCGAAAGTCTACCTCTGGTTACTGTTTCACCCTCAGTAATTCGGTAATTACGTGGAGATCTAACAAACAAACTTGTGTAGCCCTCTCAACTGCAGAAGCCGAATACGTTGCTCTTGCCGGTGCGGCTCAAGAGGCTGTATGGTTGAAGCACTTACTCAGTGAACTAAATTTTGGTACTGTGGTACCAATGGTTATAAACGAAGACAACCAGTCAGCCATCTGTCTTGCCAACAACCCCAAATATCATGGGAGGAGCAAGCACATCGATATTAAGTTTCACTATGTACGGGATCTTGTAAGTAACAAAGACATAGACGTAGTGTATTGCCCTACCGACGAAATGCTCGCCGACATATTTACCAAGAACCTACCCAAAGAAAAGTTCTCTAGACTGAGAACGAAGTTAGGAATGGTCTCATCTGACACACATTCAATGTGAGAAGGAGTGTTGAAACCTTATTGTAGCACCTTGAATGTATATGTGTATAATACTGATAATGTTACAGTGCTCCTGTATTAGAATGTGTTTAGACAGTACTCTGCGTTGAGAACTGAGCTCATGGTTCTCGGGCTTGGCTGGAGCCCACTCCACCGCTATCCTTCGTGATGTAAACTGTGTCCTGCTGTGTGTCCTGATATTATACAAACTAAAGTGTCTCGCTTTACTTAACCTAAATCCATTATGACAGTGTTTGTATATGACAGTGTTTGTATATGACACAAACTCAATTCTTCAAAGCGGGAGCGCGGGGTTGGCAACACTGTCTTGGACGCTCACTTCCGGAGCCAGCGCGTCAAACAGCATACCGGGTGGCCGCCATTTTGGAGCTGATGTAAACTCAATTGCGGACGTCACCTGAACCTTTATTTATATTTTTCACTAGAAGAACTGTGGCTCCCCCTCACGACCCAACCTGTTTACGTTTGTAATAGGGGGTTAGCTTTTGTTATCATTTAAATTACGCTTGGCGCGCTCGCTGCGTTATTGGGTCAATGTGAAGCGTGATGTGATCAACGGAAATGGGAATTTTATTCCTAAGAAGCACTAAAGGAACCCATTGAAGAACATTTTACACGAATGGCACACGGCTCGCTGATGCGTTATTTTCAAATTATTCAGCGTTGAAGTTATAGGTGAAATCTCTTTCCCGCGCAAAATGTGCACCACAGAGTACGACCAGGTTGGGTCGGGAAAGGCAAAGTTCGGATCATGAGGTGTTAAGTTTTCTCCATAACTTCGCAGAAATGAAAGAATGATAGCAATTGTTAATAAAATATTAAGAAATATTGTTATCGGTTAATAATAATAAAAGTTAACGTACTAATTCTTGCACTTGGTGCTTTTGATGTATATTTTATTCGTCATTATCACGTCGTCACCTTTACAGCCAGCTCATAGATGGCGCCACCAGGTACCGTCACCTTTACAGTCAGCTCATAGATGGCGCCACCCGGTACGGCCGCCGCCATCATGGAGAAGATGTAAACACACTTGTTGACGTGACCTTAATGGGTTGCTTCCAACATTTATTTATAATTTTCACTAGAAGAACTGTGGCTTCCCCTCACGACCAAACCTCTTCACGTTTGTAATAGGGGGTTAGCTTCCGTTATTAATTAAATTCCGCTTGGCACGCCCGCCTTCTTGGCATGCGAAAGCCAACTTCAAAGTCGAATAATTTGAAAATAATGCATCAGCAAGCAGAATGTCATTCATGTAAAGCGTTTTTACATGCGTTTCTTTAGTGATTCTTGGGAATGGAATTCCCAATTTCAGTGGATCCCCTAAACTGCATATTGACTGATAAAAAATTGCATATCATAAAACAACAAAAAAGAAAATAAAAAATTCCGACCCATTAGTTTGTTAGAAATGTTACAAGGATCTCAAAACTGTCTTTGAAATTGTTTTAGCATAAAAGCTCATTGACTTCTATTATTGTGAAATATCACTAAAAATGAACTAAAAAACTAATAATTCAACTTTTTTTCATAAACTAAGGCTTAATCAAAGAAGTTACACGAGTAAAATATGTTTTTCTTCATAATATATATACACTGGCCAAATTTTAGGCTAATCGGATCAAAATATAAAAATCGCTGGGTGGTCTCCCTCAAGCCTCAACACTCCTCACTTGCCTTGTTTCCAAATTTCCTAAGCTGTAGATAGCACTTCTGGGTAAATCTGAAGAATATGACAGTTATCGATTATGTAAATTTTGATGTCCACGCATAGTTAATTAGTTCGAAATAAACAAGTTTTTTTCTATGCACTTTCCGTCTGAAATGAGTATTTTATTAGTTATAGCGGTAAATGACTCACCGCAACTCCATTGTTTGAGCGGCAAGTAATTCAAGGAGCGGGTCGGACAGCAACAATGCAATGCGCTCTCGCTTCCAGCATGATCGTAATCAAAGACGAAACCAAACCTACCGCTATACCTCATTACCCATTTGGCAAAAAAAGTGTATTTATAAAAAGTTGTTTATTTCGTTGTTATTACCATTATTCATGCAACAAAATTCGAAAATCAATGAGTAGCTGTATTTCGAGGACATTCGTCATGAGAGACGAAACTAAACTACTGCTATAACTCTTAATATAATCATTTCAGATGGAAAGTGCATAGAAGAAAACTTGTATATTTTGATTCAATTCATTAGGTTAAATTTAGGCACCGAAAAGTGGAAAATTGATAACTGTCATATCCTTCAAATTTACCGCACTTGTGTTCTCATACAGACTTTGTACAATGTTTACCATCTTTCAGCTAAACCCAACTTTCCTCAAAATTTCAAACAGCCTAACCCGATCCAGTCTGTAATACGCCTTTTCAGTATCCAGGAATGCTAGGTATAACAACTTATCATCCTTCCTCATTCGCTCAATTATTCACTCACTACAGATTATCCTCGCCACGTCTATCTATCTTGCCTAAACCCATTTTGTTCTTCACCGAGGAGTCCTAGTTCTTCAACTAAATGTTTCATTCTATCATTCAACATAAGAAAAAAATCTTACATGCCAAGCGAACATCACCGCAATCCGCAGGCGCTCGTCCGGAAAGTTAGCGCAGCTTGTTTAGCTGAACTTTGAAGTGACCGTTCAGTGATGCAATTGTATCTTGCTATGACATTGTCGTGCGTTTTTGATTAGCGATTTTCTTTAGACAAATATTTGAATGTTTAATAACGGTGCACAATCGATTTCTGATCAATTTAGTAATGCTGCGGGAATAACCTCAGTACCTATAGTAAGCAAAGCTGGCGTTGACTCCTGGCGTTTTTTTAGCAAGTATGCTGCATTGAAGTACTGAAAATACAGTATTAATTTCTTATCCACGAGCTAGGTTATGTGAGTTATGCCAGTTCGTTATTTTGTGCGTACAGCTTAAGTGAATTCGGTATTCGTATTCTGTTGTAGATCTGAGTGCCAGTCATGTCAGTTGGTGTTTTGGTCACTTGAGGCTGGAGTGAATTCAGCATTACATTGAGTTAGTGGCCTTCAGTGTCAGTTGTTTAATTCTTTATAGACCAAACTTTAATATTTGTACCGAAATTTACCTAACAATGTTGCAAGTTTGTTCGAGCATGAATTTCAACGAAGTTCTAAGAACTGATTCAGTTCTGGAAAAAATTACTTATAGATTTTATTTTGAACGTCTGACAAAAAAATGCGTCAAAAAATGGAAAAAGGAAAGAAAGTTTAAAATAAACGTCCGAGAAGAAAAAGTAATTAAGAAATTTTTTGAAGAAGAAAATAAGTCAAAAACGAAAAAAGGTTAAAAGAAAATAATGAAAAGAAACATAATGAAGAATTAGAATCAAACTTGAAATCTAAATTCGCAATAACAATGGAATAAAAAAGTGAGAAAACTTCGCAGCATTCAAATCGATACTTATACTCACCGTAATAAAAACTTACACGATCCCGACAATTTACATCAATCTATCTTATGCATATGATCGCATACATCGTCCCTACACGGCAGGCGTGTATATAACTGCATAGTTCTGTGTGTTATACAGGCGGCCTACAAGCAGTGCTCATTCAGGCACTGCACTCACACAGCCAGCTGACTGTATGTTCATGCTGAAGTTGTAGAAAACTCAAATATTGCATCATTTCACAATTGCACTAAAATCTCTATAAGGTGCTCATTTATTATTATGTTTATGCAATAATGTTCATTTGACCAGAGAATAAAATCACATAAACACAACGTGCATATTATTTTCTCAATGAATTCGATACTATATTCAATTTAGTAAATTTTAAAAAGCGATATAGTATTTATGCGTGTGTTGTGACCTTCAGTTCTAGGGCAGAAACAAGCTACAGATTTTGAACGTTTCTCACACGCTCAAAATCTCTACAACAAGAATAACCTGTTATTCATAATTTATTGATTCTATTCTCTCAATTTAAATGCCATTTAATAATTATATCATTTTCTATGCACATAGGTTTTAAAACGACTTTTTCTAATGAAAAGGAAAATAAAAATGGAAAGAAGAAGGGGCTTACCAAGGAGAACATAAAACTGCTAACACTTCAACATTTGAACCCATTGAAAACCATTGAAAGTCGATAAGTTTCTAATTTCTATCAATAATATTCATTATTATCATCAAAAAATAAATCACCACTAACAACACAAAGTTGCCCGAGTGATGAAAATTACACGTCAGTTTTCCAAAGCACACTTTATTGTTGACAAAATAACCGTTATCGTAGTTTATATACAACTTAGAACACCCAAGTTCCCACATGTAAATGGTGCCTGCATCCTCAGGCCATTTCTGCGCTCCTGTTTGTTACCTCGAAGGCCTCGCGTCATTGCGATGACAACAGCTGCAGCTGTACGCTCACAAGCGATGCAGTCATAGACTTCTGCTGCACATTCTTCCGATTCTTAAATGGGCTAACAAAGCGCAAGAGCTTAGCCTGTCTACAACACGCGCTGAGCCGCCGGCTCTCCCTTTATTTTGGAAGCCTCGTACGCCACATGCTTTATTCGCATGCAATACAGTAAAAACGAACTAGGGAATCAGCGCTGAGGTTGTAGAGAGATGGGTACCAATTGAAATATACAGATGCAGAGCGTCAGGTAAACCAAGCCCAAGATGAACAGATGGAAATGCACGCAAGAATTAAGAGGTGTCAAGGTAATATTTTCAAGGCCATGGGTAGCCTTGAGTAACTTTCGCTGAATCTTTGGCAATACAATTTGATTCAAAGAATTACTCTGCAACACGCATGTAACACCACCATAAAAACTGCAAAGAAACAAAAATAACAGTTGATTTTCAATAAAATGTTACAAAAAGCTCATACATCATTGATTTTTAAAATATCATAAAGTAATTACACTTATTTGATAAACACAGAACTATTTTAATACCAAATTCACTAGTCGAAACAAATGATTGAGGGCAATGTATTCTTAATGTTACTTAATCTAGCTTTGATGACACATGTAACTACAATTATAAAGGAAAATATAATGCCAGTGACGATGCATCGTTAGGAACAATTTTTTTAGGGTACATTTACATTGAAAAACGAGCTCAGGGACTTGTGGAGAAAGGATTTTGTTGAAAGTTAAACTGGTGGATTAAAATAATCATGCGTCTGACACAGCGAGGTTGACATTATCATTATTATTATAATTGTTATTATTATTGTCATTACTATTATCATCATTATTAATATTATTATTATATAAGAAAGTTTTAGCCTCCCTTAACCACGACAAAGATGTTCCAAGAGAGGAAGAAGGAAGGCACTATTCAGTATGGAGTTGAGGGAACGTGGAATCGATGCACAAGGTGCACAAGCAAGGTTGACATTCAGAACTATACTTTCACTCCTGCGTATAAACTAGTATTTCAATCAAGGGACTCGGAGAAAATGTTTTATATCACGCCACAAATTTATGATATTTCCACGCTAATAATAGCGACACAAATTTATGATATTTCCACGCTAATAATAGCAACACAAATTTATTATATTTCCACGCTGATAATAGCAACACAAATTTTTTATATTTCCACGCTAATAATAGCGACACAAATTCTGAGGCAGAAACATGAAAACGATTGCCCTACAACGGCTATCAAGACATGTACAATATGATGGCAGTAATATGTAAAATTTACCACCTTGATAGGGTCGTGATAATGTACACAAGAGCGTAAGAAATGATATAATTTGCACAACAATCCTAACAAAAATATTTTAGGACGTGAATAAGAGAAGAAACAACGATAACGTTAACAAATTGGAAAAAGTTACATTATTTTCGAGATATGATGCAAATGCCTTAAAGTGATAAATGTCCATAGATGCCAAGACGTTAATGCTAGTACAACAACGAAGAAAAACCATAAAAATGTAGCTGGTTAATTGAAGTTGAATTGGCTAAGTTAAATCATGGAAGCAATAAAGTTAACAAAATTCGTAGGGTTAAAACAGTTGCGACAGTTTACACATACATTGACACACAAGCTTCAGATTTCTTCAGATCAGAAATGAAAACAAAGCGAGTTGGCTGCCTAGAAGAGCACGCTTCAACTCACACAACAAATTGATGAGATTTCTCATTCAAATGCTTGACCATAACATAGGAAGAAAATAGAAAAAAACGGTTTTAATAGGAAAAAAATGCAAGTCGCTTGATTTGAAAGTTTGCAAAAACTGTCGTGGGTAAATGTACGAATGTACATACGTAAATGTACTTAAATGTAGGCATACACACACATGTACACAGATACTAGGATATGAGCATGAAAATTACGTTTTGCTTATCTGATTAAAATTTTTAACACAATGGTCATTAGTTGATAAGCATCTTATTAAACATATATGGGTGATCTCACAGCAAATTTACATTTTTATACAAATGCTTTTTGTTGCGATATGAGAAAGGGGTTTGGCTTTGGACCCCCTCTCCACACGCTGAGGGAGTCTCAACCCTCGCACAAATTAGAGTATAATACTTTCATGCTTGCGCACACCTGCATACCAGACATGGAGAATAAAAGAATTTGAAAGATTAACATGAATTTATATTAAAACACGTGAATTTCAATATGACACATGAAGTGAGAGATTCAGGCTAGAAAATCAATGAATGCCAGCGAACGATTACATGATTTAACGCGACTTAGCATTTCCTGGCAATCGTCAAAAGGGGAGTTACCGCACACAAAAAAAACGAAATTAGAAACATAAAAATGAACATCCTGGCTAGCGCACACCGGAAATAATGGTTATGTCAATAAGAATAGAACCTTGAATAGAACCAAGGTGTCAAATACAATACACTTCGCATCTCACCCAACACAGAATTCGAACATGAGCCAATCGCCCGCATGATACAAATCACATTCGATTGCACGCCGCTCGGAGCGCACTCTTCTATGTGCTGGCTGTGCTAGAACTTTCACACCTAAAATCACCTTTCTGAGTTTTTCAAACAGTAACTAGGTATCAAACTTTCTTGCCATTGTGGATCGCGACGACTCAATCCACTTCCAATGCTGCTTGAAGAATTTACGTAGTGCGGCTCCGATGCTCCTTGCACGCCGTTCGGGATTGATGTAGAAGCGTTTCGAATGCTTTCATGATGCACAGGTACTGGGAGGCTCCCTCCGTGAGGCTGAGGCGCTCAGTGCAGCCGTTGTCGTAACATTAAAGGGCCGTTTACACTGGTCTACATTTTGCTGCAGCCTCACGTGTAGACGCCTCGTGTGGAGCTTCACAAGAGCCATGTGCGTTTAGACTAGACACCATTGGAGCGAGCCATGGAGCGCGCGCTGCTCAACAGGGCTGCCACGCTAGATATTATATAGCTAGATCTAGGTGTTTTTGCTGAAGCTTAGATGTAAAATTTCGAACCTAGATATTAGCTATAAAATCCATATAGTTTTTTCAGCGGGATAGAAATTTTCTAGCTAGAATTACAGTTAAGCTATGTATATGATAGATTACTGTAAATTCGAATTAGGAAGTCACCATAATGGTTGGTTACTGCTTTATTCTTATTATATTTGTTAATTTACTTAAGCAAATTGTCTGAATAGTGAAGCAACCATATTCTGATCATGTTATGTTCAGATTATGAACGACACCAAGACGGCTATTTCACGCTTCATAAGCTACAGCACACTATCTCCAATTGCAAAACTAGTGATGATATCAGAAAATCAAGGAATAAAATGCACATACATTATCAATAATGTAATGTGGCCTCATTTTGACGAAAGACCGACCAATGATATTGGTAACAAGGAGGTCAGTTTATTGTTGGATGGAGCAATGATATTTCTATCATGAAACTACTTGGTGTATCAGTTATTTACTAAAGTAATGCATCTAATAAAGTAGAATCAACTTACTTAGTAATTGCAAAATTATTAAAAGTGATGAAGATAGCGGTGTGAAAGCCTTAAAACAATTGTTGAGAAGTAGGAATCTGAGCATTGATGAAATGCAATGCAATAGAGACTGACCTTTCTACTCGCAACACGTGTAAAATTGAAGAATATTTGGATACCAAGCTTTATTAGGGTAAATATCAGGATACTAGATAATTTATATAAAGATAAATTGCCTAAAATAAAGCAATTTATGAAATAAATATCCTTATATGCTATTGTTCAACTAATTTATTGTAGTAGATAATTAATTTACTTCTAGATAAATTTTTGGATGTTTTATTATTAAATCTATATGTTTCTCGATATTTTTTGAGGTCACACTAGATTTTTTGGTCAAACACAAGTGGCAGCCATGCAGCACAAAATCAAGTGGCAGCCATGCAGCTGTAGACGAGCTTGTGTGAATATTGTTGCTGCATCGTAGCTACGTAATCTCTTTTTTATTTGCATGAGTGAAATGTTACTATATTCGTTCATCTTCATTAAAATATAATGGAAAGCAGCCTCCTTATATTCACAGCTTTTAGTCTGCCAAAGGCATTGATGGGCTTAGTACATTTCAATTAGAAGCAGTGTAGTTTCTCGCGGTAGTGTTGAGTCAGCCATGACGGGTGAGAGAGAGGCGCTACCTCACTTGATGACTGCCATCCGCACACTGACCGGTCGAGCTGCGCCTCGCACACGTGTAGCCGCTGCACGGATTCAACCAAAGCGAATCGGGAACTTCGGGCTCACACACACAAATTTGAGCCTCAGTGGTGAGCTTCGGCTACACGAGTCGCGCCTCACAGCCGAAATGTCCCCTAGTGTAAACACCCCTTAACGCTTCGTGAGGCTGAGACGCTTCGGGTAGCCGTTGCTGCAATGTTGACGCTTCGTGAGGCTGAGGGGCTTCGCGTAGCCGTTGCTGCTAAATTGGAGCTTCGACGATTTATGATGGACGACGCTTTCCTTGAATTTTCGATGTGCTCACTATGCTCAGATATTTGATTTGCAGATTATGTTGAAGGCACACCAGCAGTGCGCCGGCGCGCCCGCTTGCGCGCCCCTTAGATACGTGCACCTCTTCCGCACTCGCTTCCACGTAAAAAGACCTCTCGAATGTACTTGTCCGCCGCTTATATACTCTCGCTTGTTTTCTTTTCCAGAACATTAGCGACTGTTCTTTTGCAGAGATTCACGTGTTTCACTTACGATTGGTTTAGCCTTACTTGTTTCGGGGTTCTGAAATGTAATTGGTCCGCGCTCTGACACACCTCCGCGCCATTGGTCCATGTGTTGCGGCCCTCTCTTGATCCCTCACCCCTTCGAAGTTCCCCCTCGCCTTCACGGCGCTGTTTTACATTCTCACGCCTAGTCGACGCCGGCCTAACGGTCAACATTTCTTTGTTGTAGCCCCGCATACTGTTATATACGCAAAATGTACTAAATATGTTGTAGATTTACGGGATTTAGCAAAAAAAAATTATCCCGTAAAAATAAAAATCATCTAATATGAGCACAGCTTTCCGTGATTTGTCCAAAAAAATATCATGTGAAATAAACATACATATTTCGCAACATTTTCATCAATAAAGCGAAATGACGAGTTACGTTACAAGTTGATTGAACAGAAAAAGCGCGGTATTTCTAGCTCTGATTTACATTTACGGCTAGTGAAAAATAACTCCAGGTCTGAATTATTTGTTCAATTATATGCTGGGGTCAGAAAGTGGCTTGTGAGTTTGAAGTAACATCTAAAGAGCAGGTCTTCCATCCGCAGTTCTGAACTAGGCTCATTGCAGATGACGTGCAAGTCCGCTACCGGTGTTGTCTAGAGCGCCCATGTGCTATACGCATTGCCTCACTCACAACATCGAGCCCTCGCAACGCAGTTTCGCTCGCAGAACCATCGACTATAAAGCCACAGTCAATCTTGGAGTGGATGAGAGATCGATACAGTCGCATTAGAATTTCATAATCTGCATTCTAAGAAAAGGAGGACACTGATTTCATTCAATTCAGATCAATAAAACAGCATATGGCTCACGAGTACACCTCGTATATTTGTCTATTGGTACACCTTGTATGGTTTGTCTATTAATATATCACGTATAGTTTGTCTATTGTTGCATCTCGTATGGTACGTTTGTCCAAGGAGATTCTCTTCTACGGAAATGGATAGTTGGTTTAGTTGATGCAGCTGCCTATCTTTAGGCTCTGTGATGCGTCACATACTTCCACTGTAAATACTGTTTTGTTGCGAGACCTGATCACTTTAGGTTTGCTGCCAAGGTGTTCAAGGATGCACCTTTCCAGGAGCCACGGCGGCATTTTTCGCCTGTGAGCTTCGTCCATCTTGCAGTCAAAGTAGGTGATGAATTTGTTCGATGGTCGCAATTGCTCGATTATTCTTGTACTTTCTCTAATTTGCTTTGCTCGTCTCATTGTTACTTTCACCCTCTCTTTAATCTCTAGCTAACTTCTCTCCTCCACTTCCCTCGCACACAGGATGCTTCCAGCAGAGTGAAAACCCCAGCAGTGATGACACCTCAGGTGATCAGACGTGTAGTTATGAGAGATGTGCCCTACCTCAGCGCATTTCCTACACACAGCTAAGGTGTTGCGACAGCACTTGGCTGTGTGTCCATTTGCTTGGCAGTTAAAGCACATCATTGGTTCTTGAATGGGTACACTTTGGTGTCTTACCTTTCTCCTGGTATGTAAACGCTGTATGGGACGGTCGGTTGTCTGAAAGTTATAAGGAAGGCTTGAGTCTCCGGATATCTTGGTTTAATGAAGGTTGCTTTGGTAACTTCCTCAATGTTGTATTGATCCTGGAGTCCAGTCTTGAATTCTTCTGTATCCGTTATGCCAAAGTTGTCGATGTAGATGAGGCCAACTACATGATTTAATCGGCTATACTCAGCTGTTTGGCATGGTGCACCCTCCACACACGTTAGGCCAACAATCCTCTCCGCTTGCTCTGCACTCCGCACTTGCACCTTCATCATTTCACGGCTCATTCTGAAAATCCTCTTTGATTTAGAGCCAGTTACTTCTTCATTGCTTTTTCTCTTATCAAAAGGGTTTACTGTCTTCTTTTTAGATGCCCTCCCCGTTTGTTCTACCCGATGACAACATTCCAATAAATAAACATGTAAAAACTGTGTTGACAATTTACATAAACACTATGTGATGAGTTAAAACTTCAAGTGAGTATACTAACAGTACAACCTCGGGAAGGGGTGGGTGGGCTGGAATACATGTTATGAGTAAGCAATCCTGATCAAATCTTTGCCTGTAGACTGTTCGCTTTATGATACAAATATAGCTAACACAATTAAGCACCAGCAAAACTTTGTTATGAGAAGAGCAAAAACTCCCACGAAGTATAGTCACACAGCTCACATTCCATTTGCACTCCAAAATTGTGATAACTAGCTCAAAAATTCTTAAAAATTAAAAATGACCGCTAACAGCAGTATAGTTACACAGGCTACATTTCAGCTCTCTTCCTATGCTGTGCTCGCTAGCACGGTGCCTATTCAAGTTAAAGCTGTAGAATACTTACACAAGCCAGACCTCAACAGTCTCCTTCCAAGTTATGCTTACGAGCTTGGTGCAGCTTTAATTGATAACTTGAACCACTTGAATTGTCACACAGCTCACATTTCAGTAGATTCCCTAATTTATGTATGCTAGCTCGGTGTAGTTTCAAACTACTGTTGTAAAAAGTAGAATAGTCACACAGCTCACATTTTAGAAGATACCCTATTTTATGTTTGCGTGCGTGGTGCACTTTGAAGTTCTTAGCCACATAAGTAGAATAGTCACACAGCTCATATTTCAGTAGATTCCCTAATTCATGTATGCTAGCTCGGTGTAGTTTCAAACTACTGGTGTAAGAAGTAGAATATTCACACCAGCTCACATTTCAGAAGATTCCCTAATTTATGTTTGCATGCTCGGTGCACCTTGAAGTTCCCAGTCTCATAGGTATAATAGTCACACAGCTCACATTTCAATAGATTTCCTAATTTATGCTTGCTTTCTTGATGCCGTTTCAAGGTCCCAGTATCATAAGTAGAATAGTCACACCGCTCACATTTCAATAGATTTCCTAATTTATGCTTCCTAGCTTGGTGCCGTTTAAATGTACTAGTATCATAAGTAGAATAGTCACACAGCTCACATTTCACTGAATTTCCTAATTTATGCTTGCTTGGTGCCGTTTCAACGTAGTATTATAAGGAGTAGAATAGTCACACAGCTCACATTTAAAAATTTTTCTTAATTTATGCTTCATAGCTTGGTGCTTTTCTAATTTACTAGTCATATAAGAAGAATAGTCACACACCTCACATTTCAGTCGATTGCCTAATTTATGCTTGCTATCTTGGTGCCGTTTTAATGCACTAGAATCATAAGTAGAATAGTCACACAGCTCACATTGTAATTGATTTCCTAACTTATGCTTCACAGCTTGGTGCCGTTTCAAGTTTCCACTCAAATAGGTTGAATAGTCACACAGCTCACATTTTTTTAGTTGGTTCCCAAATTTATGCACCCTAGCATGATGCAGTTTCAGTTTACTATTTAAACAGTGTCCTCTGAGACTCCATATGGTGAGGATGTGCGTTGCGCTCGCTCCGCTCGCTCCGAAACAAAGTGCCTATTGTTAGAAAGAATGTACTTCTAGCCTGAATGGGTACCCTCTCTCGCCATGAGGATTCAAATGTGATATCAACATATTAATCATCAAACTAAGAATATAATATTCCCTCATAGAGTGTGAAGGTGTTCAACCCTCGTTTATACAAGAAAGCCAACTCTCTAAACCTACAAGATGGGAGCGAGGAAGCAACGCAACAACATCAGCAGCTGCAATAACAGCTGTGAATATCAACCAAAGTTTGGTCAATATCCTGATGTGTCTAGCCTAACGCAAGACTGCAAAGAAGTGGTATCTGTTCTAATAAAATATTTCGACTCAGTGATGACAAAATTTAATAGTGATATTGACGAAATGAAAAGTGAAATAAGCGACCTTAAAACACTATCTGAAACAATAGCAGGAAAAGAAGCAGAACACAAACAAATTATTGAAGAGCAGAATGAAAAAATACAAAGCTTGGAGTCACGTCTCGATCGCTTGGAAAAAAATGATCAGCGCCGAGACCTGGAAGATAGAAAATGTACTCTCGTCATTTCCGGGGGGGAACTACCTCATTCACACAACAACGAAAATTGCAAAGAAACAGTCTGCAAAATTCTGAAGGACATCAACATCGACCTCAGTGATGCTGACATCACGTCAGCTAACAGAATGGGAAGAAAACCACTAAGTGGAAACGAGGATCGAAGAAACATCTCTTTCGAACTGAAACATTACAACAAAAAACGTGAAATTCTCTCTGCCTGCCGAGTAAATAAAGCAACGTTCTATATAAATGAATATCTAATACCTTCACGAGCCAAGATCATGTACACCTTGAGAGTAGCCAAGAGAAATTTCCCGGAAAAAATCGGAACCCCGAGGACCCAAGATGGAAACATCTTCGCATTCATCCCTGGACAACCGGACTCGAGACGTCAGATTAACACGCCAGAAGAGCTCGACCAATACCTGATGTGGCAACTGGATAAATCATCGAATCAGGTCTTGGGTGTTCACCTCAATTAGGTATCAAAACATGTACCTGTGTCAAATTATATACTCGTATGCCAATAACGCCTAGAATTCTATAACTTTACACTAGATCTTCAAACTGCATAACTTCATGTCATGAATCAGTTCCAACCTCTAAAGATATATACGGCAGTTTTTACCTCAATTTTGACAATCTTATGACAGATATATATGAACATTTATGACAACTGTATTGGAAATTGCAACAACACCACCAGCAATTTGTACCTACCAATATTATGATGGAATATTGATATCCACCTTGTTCACCTTTCCTCGTAAATTGTATGTAATTTTTAACCAACAAAATATTATTATGTGTAAAACATATTAGCTGATTAGATTATCATCGTCGCTAAATTTTTTTCTATTTATTTTTATTTTTTTTTTAAACTTATTACCTGTTGTATGTGAACTTTGTAACAACGCCTTCAGCAATTTGTACGCATCAATTTTGTATATTGAACTCCAATATTAATCGCTCTTGGCTGAGTATTGAGTGTACCCACGAAATCACGCTAGATTTCTTACTCTTTTCTATACTTTCTAAGCTAGTTTTTAGATAGATATATCCTTTTAATCTTGACTCTGTATTTCGTTTTAAGTTGTACAATAGTACTTACTGCCTACTGTTTACTAATTTTGAATGACTGATCACGCTGATATATTAGATGAAATCGACCCGGATCTCAATCATTTGAACAGAATATTTCCAAACCTAAACGACTCTGAAAACTGCAGATATACTAATATATCAAAATTCAACGAATCTATACGAATAACCCGGCAGGATTTTTCGCTACTGTGTTGGAACTGTAGGTCACTCTATCCAAAATTGGAAGAGATACAATGCACTATTACTGAACTTAAGTATACCTTAGATGTGATTAGCTTCACCGAAAGCTGGCTAGATGACTCGACCAAAGACATGATTAAATTTGAAAATTATCATAGTTACCATTCGCTACGAAAAAACAAGCGAGGCGGGGGCATCAGTACATACATTTCTAAGCTCATGGATTCGAGAATCATAGCAAGTGCAACACTGAATCAGGATCATATAGCATCATTATTCGTAGAACTGTCTAGAGATGGCAAACGAATTGTGCTTGGAACGGTGTATAGGCCGCCTACAGCCTGTCCTATATCCTTCCTTAATGAGCCTAATCGAATTATTTCTCAGTTCAACAGGTCCTTCTACAATGACATAATAATATGCGGTGACTTCAACTATGATTTGCTGAAACATGAAAGCTATGAACCAATCTCTAATTTCTTAAATGCATTTCATTCTAAATCTTTCCTTCCGATCATCACAAAGCCAACACGAATAACCTCAGAATGTGCCACGCTGCTTGACAATATCTTTATGACAGACCCAAGTGATTTTCTTGCTGGAATAATTACTTCTGACTTATCAGATCATTTTCCAGTTTTTCTTATTAAGAAAAATGTCTATCTTGCGTGCACCAAAGCACGGGCTGAAACTTATTCATATCGTAAAATAAACGAATCAAATTTAGAAGAAATGCGCACCGTTCTAGAAGATTTAATGCCAACATTGCACATCACCCAACAAAAAAATAATGCAAGGAGCATTGATGAATCAGTAGTAAAGTTGACTGAAACTATAATGACCGCATACAATCAGTGTTGCCCAATTGTAACTCGTACAGTTACCCCGAAAAATAAACAAAAGCCCTGGATTACTAGAGACATCGTGATAAATATAAAGAAACGCCAAGCGTACCTAGCCCTCCTTTGCGAAGGGCGAATATCTAGAGAAACATATAACCGATTCAGAAACTATGTGACAAACCAGATAAGAACATCAAAAAAGAGCTACTTTACCCTCAAGTTTACTCAATTCAAAGCTAACGTTAAAAAGACTTGGCGCCTCCTTAACTCTTGTTATAAACCGAATAACGCCGAAAAAAAGAAAATTGGTTATATCACTCAAGATAATGTAAAATACCATGAGAAGAATGAAATTGCTAATCTCTTCAACAACTTCTTTGTAAACGTAGGGAAAACTATAGCCAATGGTATTCCAAGTGAACCTACTGATCACCTGGAATTTATGGATCATATTCGAGAACACAACTCCTTTTTCTTTACGCCTACAAACTCCTCCGATGTAATTGCGTGCATAAACAACATGAAAAATAAATCGAGTGGGTTACAAACGTTTCCAACTAAAATACTTAAAATAATTGCTGATATTGTGGCCCCGCTGATATCCAATATTATTAACCAGTCTCTCTTACTAGGCACTTTCCCGAACTCCCTCAAAGTTGCTAGAGTAACCCCCATCTTTAAAAATGGTGGAAAAACCTGTGTAAACAATTATCGACCTATCTCCATGTTACCAATTATTAGCAAGGTATTCGAGAAAATTGTGTATAAAAAAGTGTACTCTTATTTTGAACAAAAATCATTTCTCTATGATAAACAATACGGCTTTCGCTGTAAAAAATCAACAACACAGGCAATATTAAATCATTTACAATTCCTTTATTCTAATATAGATAACGGAAAGACTGTCTTCTCTGTATTTCTTGACTTTCGAAAGGCATTCGATTGTGTGGACCATAACATATTACTCTCGAAACTTCATTGTTATGGCATTCGTGGGGTTGCCCATGATTGGTTCAGATCATACCTAACAAATCGGAAGCAATACGTTGTCATTGACGACGCAAAATCGGACCCACAAAAAATTAGCCATGGAGTTCCACAAGGATCTGTTCTTGGGCCTCTCCTTTTTCTGATTTTTATCAATGATATTATTAAATCTACATCATTTTTTAAATTCATACTTTTTGCCAATGACAGTACGCTTTCTGCGGTCCTTCCGAACGAAAATCCCACTACGATTGCGGAGAGTATAAATAATGAACTCCATAAGGTTTCACTGTGGCTTAAAGCTAATAAAATAAGCCTCAATATCGATAAAACAAATTATATTACGTTCTCATACAAGAAAAATATATCTCTACCATCCATTAAAATTGGCGAAGGTGAAATCAAAGAAACCAACTCATGTAAATTTCTGGGCATCATAATAGATAAACATCTGACCTTCAAAGAGCACATCACTCATATTAGTTCTAAATTATCAAAATCCATCGGAATCCTGAATAAAGTTAAAAATTTCCTGCCTGAAACAGCCTTACTAATGCTTTATCGAACGCTCATTTCACCATACCTGCAATACGGAATAGAAGCATGGCATATAACTGATAAAAATAAAACCAATATAATTTTTACTCTGCAAAAAAGAGCCATCAGAGCAGTAAAGAACCTAGAATATAATGCTCACACAAATGATTCATTCAAAAATTTACAAATACTTAAACTCTCGGATCTCTACAAAATCTCCATCTGCAATTTCATCTACAAAACATTAGCTAATGATGGCGACAATAGCCTTCAACAGTTATTAACTGCGCAAACTGGTCATCACGACCATTTAACACGAAATAAAAGTAAATTCATGCTTCCTTATTATTCAAAGGCCCGCTCGCAACATAGTATACTATTCGTTGGAACTAAAACCTGGAACTCAATACCTGCGGAGATCCGTGAAAGTAATTCTTACAAGGTATTTAAAAGAAATCTTGAGTCTCACTTCTTATCAGAATACTAGTCGTGTAAGATCACCAAGTCAAATCCTGCCTCCTACATGTCTGGTCCTAATAATGCAATTTGCCATGAGTAATATCGCCGATTTTCAGTCTGCTCCCAAATCGTTATCGAATACACTGTTAAATATTGTCCATATGACCTATATTGTAAAATTAAACATCAATATCGAGTTCATTATCCTGTTGATCAGTCTAATGCGAAACTAGGCTAAGTGAATTAGGTTAAACATTATTGTACGCCCTAGAATAATGTAATGGTAGGATGCCCTAGAAGTCGCTGAACTTATTCGGGCCCACAGGTAGCTATACTCAACTCTGACCATTGTATTAGACTTAAGAAACATTCTACCTCTGTATCTCCTGTGGTAAATAAATTGTTTTTTTAAATTGTTTTTAAATTGTTTTAAATAAGTAGAATAGTCACACAACTCGCATTTATAAAATTTTCTTACCTCCTGTTCTTCTCTCTCATGTTGCCTCATGAGTTTCTTTCCAGTACAGGGACCAAATTTTAACATACTTCTCCCATTACGTTTTGCCTCTAAACGCAGTTTTGATTTATTGGAATGGTTACCAGAATATCTAGAAGACTCGCACTCGAAATCAAGCCCTAATTTATGCTCGTCACGAAGGTGCAATTCTATTTCGTCCTTCCTAGTACTCGAGTAATCACATTGTGCACACAGGAAGCGTACTGATTCGAGTGTGTCCGAAGGGTTGACCTCAACACCATTGGCGCTACCCGACACGTCTGACGGTAGCGAGTCAGCGCTCCCTTGAGATGCTGCAGCTGATCTCTGATGAACAGCCCTTGTGTTGCACGCACCAGAGCTGCCTTCCCTCAACTCGGCCTCTGCTTCTGCTTGCTCTGTACGCACCTCAGCACAGGCATCGTCCACTTCTTTCTTGAAAGTGAGGGCAAAGGGGGCTGCACTCATTTGGCCCTGAATCAATAATGTGAATCATTTGTAAGCACACAAATACGAGTATTACATTTCCGGATGAACATGAACAACCCTTCAACGTGAACTGCAAGAATTGACTTTGTAATACAACAAAAATTTTGCTTGCATAGTGTTTGATTTTTGAAAAACATATCGTAAACTATGAAAAATAATGTAAGAAAATAGACTATATATTGAAATTTACAATTATGTAAAACTCTAGAATGGAGATGAAACTAGTGAACGAATCAGCTGTCAGCCAGTTATTCAGCAGTCTCCCTATTAGCTGTCAGTTTAAGTCATTAGGTCGTCTATTACTAGTCACTCAGTTAACACGTTCCCTGTGTTCCCACGGCTGTTATGGTTGGTTTGGTTGTGTGGTAAATAGCAGAATAAGGAAATCGATTTTCCAGCTTGATTAAATTTTAATTCTTCCTAATTAAATTGAAAAATACAATTGCATGATAACTTTTCGCCCAGTATGATAAAAATTATTTCTAACACGTTAACTGCGATGGGTCAAACTGAAGTTCAATATTCAATTCGAATTTAAATTCAATTGTAGTAATCTAATATGAAAATAGCAAACATAAACTGGATCGGGCTTTTATTTAGCTTTCATTAAGTATTTATAATCAACGAGTTAGTGACTGCAGGTGGGTCAGCAGCACTTTGAAAACCACCGAAGAGACCACCGGTGGGTCCCTTCGCAGGGAATGTGTTAAAAAAACATTCATGATAGATAAAATGTCGTATATTTATACCGGCACGTAAATGGGCAATTGACCTGTTGGTACACAGGCGGCCTAATACGCAGTGAACGTGTTAATTGGTTGTCATTTATCAGTCAATTGGCAGGCAGGTGGCCTGCCAGTTGCAGTCAGGTGGTAGTTGCCATCAGTAACATTCAATCTTGAGATTTTGACTGAATACAATCTGCCAGAGAACCAGCTGACTGCTGGCTGATGGACTGCTTGCATTAAGGTAAGCATGATGGCAAAATTTCAAAGGCAGTAAATTAAGCAAGGTACCCATGACACTAGAAATCTTGCAAAAACGACAATAAAAGACAGCAAGGACACAGACATGGTTAGGCAGGGGCAACCACCAAAGAGTTCAGTACAGGAGCTTCATCTAGGTAAGACAGCAAGAAACCGAGTTAGGTCAGAAAATGGAACCAGGCACGATAGCACACTAACCTTAGGTTACACTGTAAAAAATGCCCGTGAAATTCACGGGTAAACACCGTATAAATCACGGTTTTTTACTGTGAGGCCTATTTTACAGTAAAACACTGGGTCTCAATCCAATAACGGAAGAACACCGTTATTGTCTATTACAAGTGGATTTCAAATCAATGAATTAAATGAAAGTAATTCTGTTCAATTTGAGCATAAAATGACTTGAACGAATGTTGCCTAGTTACTATAAACTTTATTAGGTATGTATTGTTCATGCAATAAAAATCATTTGAGAAATGAATAAATAATCAATATCTAGGAAGTTTCCTTCCCATAACGGAAATGCGAATGATCATTCTAATTATCGATTGATTAAATTTATTGTATTTTCCTCTTACATCAGTTTTATATGTGGTATTTTAGGCTTTAAAAGGTTGATGATTGAACTATCTTTTCGAAAATATTGGTTCCCTGTTATATTTTACCACTGCGCTGTTTCTCAAATTTATGAAGCTTTAATAAATATCATAAGGCAAGTAATATGAATTTTCTTCAAATTTTTTGTTACAATAAATGTATTGGTAAATTAATAACTGAAAAGCTAACAACGTGTCAATAGTATTGGAACTACTATCCCCAAGGGAATTGTGTTTGCGATTGCGCGGGAAGTAGAAAGCCGTTGGAATTGTGCGAGAGATGTTAAAGTCTCAGTTATTGCTTTCCAGTAAATGTGTTTTGTTCTCACCACCAGAGTATAATAAATTGACAGTGCTTCTCTCACATTGATAGCTATCATATAGAGTTCATGAGTGGGGTTTTTAATTTAAGCGGACGTTTACTATTGATTATCGTAAAGTACAGGCAGTGATCGTGTTAATTTACTCACACATATAGTATAACTATTGGATTTAAGTCTCGTTAGAATGCTGTTGAGCGATTTTATCGTCCCTTAATTCTCCCCACTTATTTTGTGAGTTTCCAATTTGGACCAATTTAGTTGTAAAAAGACTTGTCGTGTAGTTCAACCATACTTTTTTCATCCTGGTGTTCAAACTTACATTTACATTTTTTAGTTCAAATGTAGGCCTAGATAGTCAACTCAAATCGGCAAAGAGAAGTAGACATACTGCCAATGCCATTTATTGTTAACATATAGATTTTATTGAGTATAAATTATGAGTTCATTATAGCGTTCTCAAATTATTATTAAAATATATCTCATAAATGCACAACCCTAATGTGTTGGAAGAGGGTAGGTAGTCTGAGGCCCCATTATAATTGTCCATTCTGTGGTAAAGTATCTAGGTATATCATTGGCAGGGTATGTTAGCCATTTTGCAATCCATAAAAGCTTATGTAATGTTGCATTTCCATGTTCAATTGAAAAATGTCCTAGAATATTTAAATCATATGCTGGATTCGGAGCGCATATTTTGCGGGAACATGGGAAAAAGTTGTCAAATGGCATCCAAAATGAGCATCAAAGATCTCCAGGTACTCTTCTGCAGTGTAATCTACAACATTGCCATCAAATTTTTCCCCGTTTAAATGCTTTGCTCCAACATCTAAATAATCATATAAAAGATGGTGAAATCATTAGGTGTCATATTAAATATTGTGATAAAAAATTATTTTCAAAAATTTCTAGTTTAATAAGTCGTCTTATTAGAAAACATCGTGGATATTCTCATAATTAGGTTGCCTTAAAACATATAATATCACCAGAGTACATGAAGGCAGTGTTGATATTCATTCAGTAGCACTTTTAGCTCATGAAGTTTGCTCTGGAGTATCTGATGCTAGTGACAAACCTGATACTAGAGAGACAGATGAGAGAATGGAAAATAGTGATAAAAATTTAGATAACAATGATGTAGAAGCATTTTATTTGAAAAATCTTGCATTGTTTTATCTCAAATTGCAGGCATAATTATTACTTCCATCATCAATCATCCAGCATATCATTGAAGAATTTTATGAAATTCACCAACAAGGACAGACATTTTTGTGCTCTAAAGTAATCACAAAATTAAAAAATTAAACTGACATTCCTGATGACAAGTTAAAAAAAAATCGAAAAATTATTTACCAATGCAGATCTGTTTCAAAGTACATCAAAAAGTTTTAGAACTGACTTCAAATGTAAAATAACTTTCAAAGAATTATTTAATTAAGGTCCCTGAATGTCTCTTGGATTATTTTCTTGTGAGGAAGCATCTGTCAGTTTTTTATTTCACCCTTCATGTCCATCAAATTTTCACTTCCCATGGTCAGGTTCCAAAATCTTATGATTGTGTGAGTTATTCAGACCTTCATGATTATTATCCTCTTCAAGGGTATGAGAAGAGCTTTGGAACATTATTGATTCCTCTGAAGCACAAGAGTTTTTTGAAGTGATAATGTCAATCTCAATGAAAGAGAGCATATTTCAAGTGTTGCCAAACCTGGCAAGTGGTACCGTTGATGGCATACTTCAGAGGCGGTTTTCCAGTCATAACCCCGAGAGTTAACCGCGTAACTCTCACCGGAGTAACTCTTGACAAGATCCGAAAACGCAACTGTGAACACGATTTTGCCATTTTGGGGTTACTCAGGCTTTGTTTGTAAACAAACATTGAATCAGCTGATTAACTTCCCCTCTTATTGTAGTTGATAACGCAAGTTGAGTTTTAGAGTGTGATTAATCGATCAACCCCGCCAATGATTTTAATTATATCTTGAACTTCACATTTTATGATGAATGCTATGCCCTTGAAGTGGTGTTGTTAAGTGACTTTTCCGATCATCCACTGAGAGTGCTTATATACAATCAACTCTACCATGGGCAGACTGTTCACTCTGTGAAGACCATGCTTCACTTAGATAAGAAAATATACATTAAATTCGCCATTAATAGCTTTGTTATAAATTGTGTGTGCTGTTGTTGAGAAAGTGAGCTTTGATGAGAATCTTATTCTAAAGGTGATGAATAGTTAAATTCATATACATTCTGTTATATAATAGCAATCATTTTATTTCAATTAAGTGCTTTATTTATTTATTTTATTTGTAAAATTTAAATTTGATTTTTTACCTTAGAAAATGACATGAACGAGATAAAATTCTATTCTCAGCCAATGCTGATTCTAAGGTAATGTTTAGTAGTGGTCTACAATCCTCAGTTATGAAGCTTTTCTCTTGTTCGTGAAGTGCTTTTTTCTATCTGATAATAGAGCGATCAACAAGTAACAAAAGATTGAAAGTGCTATGCAGTTGCTGTCAAGATTTTCTAGTGCAATAACTTTACTTAGAGTGAACCTAATTGTGTTTTTGTTGAAGCAATTGAGTAGAGTTACTCTACAGGCCTTCATAATAACTATTAATTTATCTAGTTGGCAGATCTAAATTTTATCAAAATCTTTTAATTCATCAATGTATATAAATGAAGTATTATAAATGTGAATTTTTTAGGCTAGTGGATTCATGAAATAAGTAATCGTGAATTTTTTTTTTTTGCAGGCATGAGAGATACTTTGACCATTCATTCTCTTATAAATTACTTGAAATGGATGACTCAGAATGTTTTAAGGACATCAGAATCAGTGAGCAGGCATTTTACAAACTCAAAAATATTCTGAAACCTTCTCCAACAGATGACTATCCCAACAAGCTTTGTCCTATGCATCAAATGAAATTTTTAGAGGATCCCTAATAGTGTTGTGGTCCCTTGCTTCAAAAACAACTTCTAGAGAGACTGCATTGTTTGTCTGGCCAAGTAAAGAGTTTTTTTTGCATGCTATTGAATGTAACTAAAACTATCAAGGCCTTAAAAATATTCAGGCCTCTAAATCCAGAATAAAAATGTTATAGACTTCACATGAGTGCAGTACCTGACAGTGTCATTCAAGTTCAATCACTTTCTTTGATTCCACATACTGAATAAAAAAATTGCATATATTGGTAGGTGGACAATTTTATACATTTTGACATCAAAAATGGTCAGTGTAACTTACTGGGATGTTTTGGAAGTATATACTTAGTAAGTTTATGAGTTATGGTAAGTTAGTTGTGCAGAAATTGACAGTTTGAATCATTTCAATTAATTTTAGTTTCCGGAGAAATGGTATTTGCAATATATGGAGAAGATAACAAGCCGTTAAATGTTTGCCCAACTTTGATGAACAAATCAGTAGAATCAAGGGAAATTTTGTATCACAAAAATTTCATGTGCTGTTAAAACTTCATTCTAAGAGTATCTAAAATTTATATGATAGCATGTCATGACCATGTATGAATAACTTAATATAGGTGGAGAAGGACTGCTTGGATGTGAAAAATTGATACACTGAATAGGACTGCAACATTTGTCATCGTATTATCAAATTAGAGTGATTGGGAAAGATAATTTGGTTACAAAATATCCCTGAATGATTTTAAAAAATTAATGTGTTTATGTATAATTCAAGCTCAAAAAAATTAAGAGGAATGCAGACCAAAGGTAAAAAATAGATCTTTGTATTGTATTTGCATATGTTTGAATATAAGGGAATAAAGTACATGTGAATTTCACTGTTTGGTTGGCATCATCATGCTTTATTACTTGTAATAGTGTTGATCAGTGTGGATGTGGAAATAAATTTCATGCTGCAGGGCTGTATAATTAACAGTAGAGGTACACAAAGGCTCTAATGTAAAGATATTGACAGCTGGTAAGGAGGTGTTCTCATGCTGTAATAACTCCTCTCACTTTCCTTTCCTATATGTATGGAAGTGAGGACAGCAACAAGTTACAGTCAATTTTTTCTTACAATAATAATGCAAATGAGTTTTCTAGCATTCAAATGTAATTTGGCTTTTAACACTTTGACTGCGACTACTAAATATTGAGTTCAGTGCCAAACTAAAATTTAAGGTCAATTGTAAGGAACCATTTTGAAAATACCAAATATGAACTGGATCGTGCTTTCATTTAGGTTTGATTAAGTATTTATGAAAATTGAATATGCAACTACTGGTGGGACAGCAGCATTATGGAAATTACCTCCGTGTACCACCGGGGGCGCACGTCGCAGTCAATGTGTTTTTAATGTAATTCCTCAACAAGATACTCGGCTATCATCCATGAAAATCATTATGCGAAATTCATTAGGTCGCTTAAATATATTGTTTTGAGCCTTAATACTTCAAATAGGATGAGTGATAGCCTGCCTCATATTTTCTTATCAATAAAAGAGTTCACACGGTGTATTTGTTGTTTATGATCCACCTAAAATATAATTCTTCACTAAGGAGATGATTGAGGCAATAAACTTCATGAAGTAATGCACTGTTCTACGTTAAAGTAAATGAAGAACGGATCAGGAAGAAATGAAAACGTAGTGACTCGTCAATGTTCACTGTAATAATTGAATAATTAACAACGGTAGGTAATGAGCTATCGATTGAAAGATAAACATAGTACAATCATTGCAGTCGATCTTCAAGTTTTGAGTCTCATGAAAACTTCAACTTTAATGAAGAAAATCAGTACACCTTATTTACATCTTGAAACGAGCATTGCTAGTTGCCCAGCTAAGACTTATATTTATTCACTTTAGGTCCGCGTAAGATGATATATAACTCGAGGATCGACTGTAACTGGCAATGCGATAGAAATCTGTGCAGTTTTCGTTTCACATCCTTTAAGCTCTATAAATTAGATAAAAAACATATGAACAGAATTAGCGCTCGGCGCGACATTGTCAGTATTATTATTAATTTAAGAGTTTCTATCCACAATAAAGGCAATAAACGAGATTAAATAACATGGAATTTCTAGTATGGACTATAAAACAAGTCGACGCACGAAGTGTTTTCTAACACAGGATATGCTGCGTATTGAAACAGCAATTTTGAAAAAGGGAGAAGAAGAAATTGCTAAGTATGCATCAAAACTGAAAGAAGCAATGTGAACGCAAATGATAGAACTGGACACTTGAGGGTGCCAGTCTATAGCATAGGACGATCAAATCACGGTTAGCTTTTTACCGTCCAACGCTTGGTTAATACAGCAGCGCAGCCAGGGGGGAGCGCGAGGGATGACAGCATCACAGCACCGGTCCTCTCTTATATGTTCTTATATGTAGTCGTAATGCATGATAATGAATGGAAATAGTTCCAGCATAGTTCCTCTTAATTTGGCTGATGCGTTGTATACTTTGTTTAAATGATACAGAAAATGTTTCCGTTCAAAATTACGGGTCAAAAATAACGCACACATAGTATGCATAGACATATACAATAACGCATACAGCCAAGAAGCTAGGCTGATGTTAAGGTAGGTTAGATTAATTCATAGCTTCACCCTACACGACGGAAAATTTTTGAAAAGGAAATTTGTTAAAACATTTGTGCTCAATACAACGTGATTGCTTCGAACAATAACACACTCTACTAAATACTGGGCATTAGAGTAAATTTTCTTTATTGCATTGGTGGAAGAGAATGAATGCAAATACTAAAAGCATATTTCTTTCTCTCTAAATTAACCCAAAGTATTGTTGAACAGAATAAACCACAGCAAAGTTTCTTTATAAATTTTTCAAATAAACATTTGCTGTAATGCTTCATTTATTAACAATGGACTCTAATTTTGTTTCCTTTCCGAATAATTAAAGTTTTTGGAAATCAGTTGGATAACCACTTTACGATGATCGATTTACTGAAAGGGGTAGAAAACTAATTGTTCAAAGAAAAAGTTTTTAAAGCAATAATGATATTTTTCATTTTGTATGTACAAAAAACAAACAAAAATTTAAAAGAGCAACAAGAGCAACCCTTAAATAACGTTTGAATAAATAAAGTAGTTTAGTATCCTTTGACATACCCTCCATTCCATTCAAGGCAAGTAGTACTTCTAGCCACTAATGAACCGAGTTTTGTGGTTTATTTCACAGATTTCTATCAGTTCTTGAAAGACTTCTTCAATTCGTTGTCAAAGAATTATTAATGATGGAGGTGAAGTTTCGAAAATCAAATACACTACATTGTGAAAAAATACCATTTTTGGAAAGTACAAAAGGAAAAAAATATCGATGTTTAAAAAAATTTTCTTTTGAAAAATTAATTTTTCAACCCCTTTCAGTAAACTGATCATCGAAAAGTGATAATTCAACCTATTTTCAAAAATTTAAATTATTCAAAAAGGAAACTTACTACTTAGTGAAAAAAAAATACAATTCAAATATGTTAATTTAAAGTAAAGATATATTCAATTATCAAGTCGGGGACATTTTTGTGGGTCACCCGGCATAACAAATGATTGTAATAACAGCAAATACTCTCTCTTGAAATACTTCTGAGGCAGTTAAGGTCTGGTCAGGCCAATTTTCTTCGTCATCCGCATCAGTCACCTCTACCTCCACCGGTTCCTCAAGAACAGACGATGGTACTCCTGCTCGTGAGCCAGATGCAGATGACATCGATGCCACTGGCATTAAAGCTTTAGCAAGTGATGCAGCACCGTGCAATGAAATTTTTCTAGAAGGAACTTTTACGATGTGGGACGTTGGAGTAGTTTCGTTGGACGCTCCAAGTCTGGTCGATCCCAAGTTATTGCAGTAGAGGCTGAAGGATTTGATGAATCGAAGAGGAAAGGCACGTGTACTACTTCCCACAAAACGCTCCATACATTTGAGATAAAAAATCATTTTGACTGCTCGTACCAGTTGCCTTACAATTGCTGACATCAGTTTTGAAGGCGTGCAGCAACTTCTTGTATTCGTTGGAGCATTGCTCACCCGACGCTCGTCCAACCGTGACCTGCGGAAAAATTGTTTTCTTTATTTTCCTACAATCAAACAATTATTTAGGGTAAGGAAACCTGCGCTTGAGAAAAAAAGAGAAAAAAATAAATTTGCTGCCAGAAATAACATATGTAAACACTTCTGGCAATGTAGAGCCTAGTTCCAGTTACCTTAGCTCCAAAGCTTATTACTAAATGAAAGTTTAGAGCGACTGAGCATTCAAGTTAAATCTTGCGTATCCATACAGTAAGGAACCCATTTTGAACTTCATTAACTGCTGCAAATTGTATAAATTTCTTCCTCAATAAAGTTAACGTCAGCCAAGCAGTAAAAATTAAATTCCTACATAAGCTTGATGCTCAACAACGTTTGGTTTCCAATTTACATTGTTAACAAGCACTACTACAGCAAGGCTTTACTATTTATTATTTATTCTCAAATATATACGAAGAGAATTTTAAACCACAAGCATTTTTTTAGCTTGAAATCTCAGCGGCTCACACCTGTAACACAAGAAATATTTTAACATATTGGCTAATGAAAGTTTGTGGAAGAGCAGGATAACGCCTCCAAGAGCAAAAATCACCTGATTTGTTCAACTCACAACATAATTAATGCCTTCACCTTAGGGCAAGAAGACTGAAAAACGTCTTCCTTGTTGAAGTTTTGAAACTATGTGGTTGCGTCTTACCCTTTGATTACATAAAAATAACTGAACTGTTCCTAAATATTTTTCGACTGATACCCTCTTTACTTCTAAAGTAGATCAATAATTTTATAAACATATTCTAAGAAATTAGTATTAAGTGGATACATGATACATGCCTCTTCTGAGTACCTGTTCATAATCATATGGTATATTCAGTAACACTGGTGTATCAGTTTAACTTATGGAAGATTATCCCTACTGATAATTACAGGTTTCAGCAGGAAGTTGTGAGAAAACTACACTTTTACATTCATCAGTAAATGACACAGTCGATACTTATGACAGTCACCTAGGCCAGACTCAAGTGCAAATGAGTTAAATAGTACAATAATTTCCTCAGCACCCACTATTGCAGTACAATAAGACTTACTTTAAACACCTGAATATTGGCGTCCACTGTGTGTGTGGGAGGACTTTCTAGGCTTCCCATATTTTGCAAGCACCGTCTGAGTTAGAAGAGATGAAAGAAATAAGAGTTAGGAGAAAGGCGAGAAAAAATGAATTCTAACTACTTACCTGATTCAGATCACAAGCTCTATATTCCCACTCTTGTTCTTATCATCAAGAGGGTGCTTGTTGTTCTACTGAGATGCAAAGGCTTTCCACCTGGCCTTCCGTCCATGCCACTGAAGATTCTGGAATTTAATACGTACACATGACCATCACAATTAAAGAAGCCAATATGTACCTTCCAAAAATTTGGATCACCATTAATGAAATTTGTTTCTAAGTTAAAAAAACGAAAACTACATCTATTAGGTATATATATTGATAATTTTTTTTTCACAAAGACAAGTAAGATGTACAATACATAGAGACATCTTCAAAGTTTTGATGAAATCCTTCCCACAAAAAGACGAGACACCAATACAAACACCACTCCACCTCAATTTCGTAGTTGGTACTGTTATCCCAAGTCGCCATGTGGTACGAGGCAAAATTGCAGTTAAAACAAACAAGAGATATGTTCAAGAGAACAATTATTTTGCATTCAATATTAAAAAAACATTATGAATCAATCAGCTTAAATCCTTCAAAAAAAAAGATAAAGGAGCAAAAAAATATCTTCATTGCTTCAAAAAAATATAGGAGCACAATTATCCTAGAAATGCAATTGAAATGTTACATCAGTAGTAAGTGCATTGCCTGTGAACAAATACTATTCAAATTATCTCGATCAGATCACTAACAGTAAAGAAACAACAAAACGTTAATATAATATTAAAATTGAATACATTGCTCCCTACTCCATGAGTCAAATCTATCATTCTCCCTGTATGCACATTCAACAACATTGAGTAGCAAAAATAATTGATACTATGCATAGTAAAGTAAATAGATTACTCTCTCTCTGGCATAACAACAACTTACACACCTTTAGAGGATTGAAGGCTCTGAGGGTCATGATCCAACTGCTGGCAATGGACCTCATACTGCAACTGTAGCCAATGCGATGCTGGCAGGACTTCATGTAAAAGAAGACTTTCCTCCAGCAGAACAGCTCCTGGTGGTGTACTTTTTGATAATCATTGATGTAAAAAATGAAACATAGAAATTAATTAGGTTTACATCCATAACAATCACATGAAGTTGGTGCACAAGAAATGAAGAAAATAATTCATCAAAAGTGAATTGCAGGGTTAAAACTGTCATGGAAGAGTAGTAAAACAATCCAAAGCCCATGTTCTTTCTATTTTTACAATGAAAAAGAAACATCTAGTCCAACATACTAAAGAATCTAACAAACAAGAACATTTAATTGAGGAAGTACTTTAATATAAATGTTCTACAATTCCAGACAACGATAAGTAATTGAGCCGACGAGAAGTTTAATTAGAACAGGTGAGAGGAGCATACATATTCAGACGAGGGCTTATAAAGACCATTTGAAAGCGTACATTAGATCTGATTCTTTACCATTTAGGGACGCCTTGGTTAAAATGTAGTGTGATGAAAAAACATATTTCAGCAACTTGACCTAATACACTAAGATATATTGACACAGAAAAAAAGACATGAAAAAGCATGAATGTTTTCTGTTTCCATCTTAGAGATAGGGAGTTGTAAATCATTCCAATGTGTTTTATAGCCATAGGTACAGTGAGAGAACTACATTTATTAGCAATAAAAAACACAGTTTACTACAAGAAACTTGTGGTGGTTCCACCTAGCTTTACGCGCTCACCACCACACAAGCACAAAAGCGCCACCCCACTGCCACGAAGCGCTCTCGCTGAACGACCAATCAGCGCTCGAGGCTGGCGCTGGGGTGCCGGACCGAGCCTCTACAAGCCACGCGCACCGAGCAGCCAGGCAACACCTCTGAACATTCACGTACGCTTAGCTCAGCCTCAACTGCTTCAAAAGCGCCACCCCGAACCGGCTAACCAGAGGCTAGCTCGGTTCAGTGCGGCCACCACCAGCCCTATATAAAGAGCTGCGCGCTAAGCGCAGTTCAGTTCGTTCACCAGTGAAAACCGTCCAAGAAGCATCTAATCTTCAACAACGACCCTCTCACTTCCAAGATTTCACAACAGCAGCCGACTTTCTACCCCGCTTTCCGAGCCCTAACCTCTCAAGCGGGTGTGAGTAGATTTTTCTTAATTAGCTCTTACTTTTACCGACCGTTGAGCGTCGCCGGAAGGTAGTAGAGTCTGGTGTACCGAAAGGCCCCAGACCATCTGGGCAAACCCCATTATAGTAGGGGGGGAGCGGGTACAAGTAGGGCACCAGCCGCCTTCCGGACAAATCCGACGCCTGAGACTATACACCAACACTTAGGACTAACACCATGCAGCATCACCAAGGAAGTCGTGGATCATGGAGAGCTGGCTACAGCCAGTTTTCCCGCCCCTTACTACAAACACCCACCCATATAAGACCCAACACTATGCAACATAACACCAACACACGCACCAACGCCATCCCCCACAACAACACACAACCACGAACGACCAAGCAAACTACCACAACTATCCCAGCACAGCCTGCCAACAAATCCAACACTACCTACAAAGTCCAACTCCGCAAGATCGACCCCAGCAAAGATACAAACCGAGAACAAGTCTTTGAAACTGCTTTCAAACACTTGGAAGCCCCCCTCATACGACTCACCAGCAACTCAAGCGGATTTTACGCCATAACTGATGACATCACTGCTATTGATAAACTGACCTCGGACAAAGCCACCAAACACTTTCAGAAAATAAATCTGAAACCGACCATCCCCCCAGATCTCAGAGCCAAAAGAACCATATTCATCAGACAACTGGACAGCAGCATTGGACAACGCCAACCGCAAGAAATACAAGAAGAAATAACACGCGTGCAACAATGGGCAAAAATCATGGAAATAAACAAAATCAAAAACTACACACACGTTATCAAAGTACCCTTCACCGACACCGCCATGACACAGCGCTCTCTCCAGAATGGGCTCCTCATGTTTAACACAAAAATCACACCATCGCAAATGGAACTAGAAAAATACACTCACCTCCGGATCTGCTTCAAATGCTACAAAATCGAGGACCATTCTACACACCAATGCACTGACAAGACACCACACTGCTCTGAATGCGCTGCTCACGACCACACCTACCAACAGTGCAGTTCACCGGACAAGAAGTGCCTCAACTGCCAAGGAAACCACCGAACACTCGCAGCCTCCTGCCCATACAGGAAAGAAGCTATCCGCAAGAAGAACGACGAACTCCAAAAAAGAGAAACCGACCAAACCAAGAGCACCTACATTGAAATCGCAAAAACGGCCATCCAACAAACTGCAAAAACAGAACATACACTCACACTCACCAGCGAGATGCACATAAAACTGGCCGCAATCATCATCGAGGCCCACATCGCAGGCCTCGTACAGGGAGGGGATTTCGGATCAATCTTGCCGAAGTCCCTCAAAGAAAATTACGGCGTGGACACCCAGTTCCCCAACCGTGATTCCCAAAAAATATTCAACATGTTCATTGAAAAAAACAAACAACCCCAAGCAGAAACAACGGAGACTCCTGCAAACCAAGCAAGCATCGACCCCAACGAAGACGCAATGGACACTAGCTACCACTCAACAGAAGAAAACTCGACCCAGGACGAAACAAGCGACGACAACTTGCAAGAAAACTGGAGGACGCAGTCCAGCCCGAAAAAGAAAACAAAAAAACGGAAAAAGAAGAAACAACCATCCTCTGAAGAAACTCCTAGACACGACAAAATAGGGGTTTCACTATTCCGCAGCGACACGTACTCACAGCATATCCCAAGCGAACCCACCAACCAACAGATAATAGAAGAACTAACAAAAAAACCTCCTGGCCTCAAAATCGCTGTCGTACACCCACACCCGGACAAAATATGGAAAGAAATCATTGACGGCCAATTCGACCTCGAAGTGGCACCCATAGCCACAATCCCACACGAACACTTCGACATGATGAACACATGCTCAAAATCTGACACCCCCCACAAGAAACCCAAACACTCGACTCCATAATGGATACACACAATATGAACAAAACACTAACCGTCATCCAACACAACGTCCAACACTGGCAAAACAATAAAATCGCACTGTGCAACATCTACCGTCAATACAATCCACACATAATTCTGCTAAACTCGCACTGCATGCGTAACGACACCCCCATCAAAATTTGGAATTACAACACATATACCACAAACAAAGCAAATGAAAATCATGCTGGAGTAGCAATAGCAATTCGCAAAGACCTTCCATTCAAGCTTCACGATACCTTTCATACAGATATGTTGGCCATCACAGTAGAAACACCACAAGGCCCAATCACACTTGCCACAACCTACACACCTCCACGCATTGATTACATAAACTACATTGACATGCACACTCTCTTTAACAGAAAACACCCCACCTACCTCCTAGCCGACATGAATGCCACACACCCCACTTTCGGATACACATACGCAAACAGGAAAGGGAGACAAATCCACTCTCTAATAGACAGGAACAAATGTCACCACATCGGCCCCAATTTCCCCACGATAATCAACCACCGCGCCGCCACTAGTCCAGACATCGTACTAACAAACACGCAAACATTCCACAACATCATACTCGAACCAGGTCCACTAACACCCTCCGACCACATTCCCATCATAGCTACAATATCAGCTAACCCAATACAAATTCCCATCCGCCCACGACCCTCCTTCCACAATGCAAACTGGGAACTATACCGCAACCTTCTCGTTGAACACACTCGCAAGACGTAAACCCTACACAAGAGGACATAGACAACCACCTAATCACATGGGAATCCCATATCATCGAAGCCTCCAACCAATCTATTCCAACTATCACACACAGAACCACACCAGGCATCAAACCCACTCATGCCATACTCGTCCTTCAAACGAGACACAAACACATTTACGACCATCTCCAACGACACGGCCACTCACCCCACCTATACAGAGAACTCCTCAGCCTCAGACAACAGATAAAAACCGCATATCAACGCATCTACTCAGCGACATGGAACAACACTATCGGTAACATCAAAAAGATGGACAATCCCCAACAATTCTGGTCCGCCATCAAACGCATGTCAGGCAACAATAAAAAACAAAGCAACCCCTACATCAAAGAAGGCGGCATCTTTTACCACTCACCACAATCCAAGGAACCTTTGTTCCGACAACACTGGTCAAACATATACTCAGGTATTGATGACCCCAACAACGATTTCGACGCTGAACACATACACACTATAGAAACACAAATGAACGACATCGCTCCCCAAAACAAACCACACGAGACAGGAGACACATCCCGTCTTCCTAATTTCCACTACCCAGCAATCACAATCGAAGAACTAAAAAACGCACTTCGAACGTTTTCCCAAAAAGCTCCAGGACCAACTAAAATAACCACCTACCACCTCAAACACTTACCGCAAAACATGCTCCAGTACCTTCTGTACATATACAACAACGCCCTCTCAGCGGGCTATTTCCCAAACAAACTGAAACACGCAATAATGATCTTTTTACCGAAGCCCTCCACCTCCCAACACGAGGTGCAAAATTACCGCCCCATCTCCTTACTCGACACCCACGCTAAGCTCCTAGACAAGATATTAACCTACAGGCTAACAGACCACCTAACCATCAACAACATCTACAACAGCCGCCAACACGGATTTCGACACGGAAGAGGTACACACACCGCACTTGCCACGCTACACGAGACCCTCCACATTAAACAAACACAGAGAAACAAAACAGACATCATTCTACGAGATGTAAGCAAGGCCTTCGACAAAGTCTGGCACACAGGACTCAAATTCAAACTGTCGCAGCTACAAATTCACCCCCTATTCACAAAAATCCTGTATAGCTTCATCACTAACCGCACCGCAGCCATACGAATCGCAAACTACACTGGCCCACCCTTCCCAATCAAGTCAGGTGTCCCCCAGGGAGCAGTCCTCTCCCCAACACTGTACAACTACTACACACACGACCTTCCCCCACCAATACCCAACACTGACTACATAGCTTTTGCAGACGACATCACACAAATCATATCCGCAAAACATTCATATAACATGGCAGCTCTTTTAACAACACGAGCCATTGCCCAAATCAACGATTACGAACGAAAATGGAAAATCCAAACTAATGCAAATAAATTCAAAATAATTGCCATCAGCCGCCGCAAACACCCAACAGTGCACATCAACAACACCCCACACCCCTACACAAACTCAGGTAAAGTTCTGGGACTCACAATCAGCACAACCGGATACGCACCCCACACCAGACAACGAGCAGCACTAGCACACCAAAACCTCTCACGCCTCTACCGATTCAAACATCTGAACCTAGAAGTAAAACGCCAACTATACATCGCTCTAGTAAGATCCACTCTCATCTACCCAGTCATTCCCCTACACACACTTCCACCAACATCTATCTCAACACTCCAGCGTGTACAAAACCGAGCCACGAGATACATAACAAATTCAGAATGGCAAGATTTCGCCACCTCTGCACAACTACATCGTCGAGCAAACTTGCAACCAATCAACATTACACTCCACAAACACGCGAAAAGAATCTGGCAAAACATTCACGACATGTACCCACAACTCTACCAACAACTCACATTCCCGCAAGACACTCCACAAATACCACACAGACAATTTCAGAGCTCAAAAATGAAAACACTCGCACCCCAACCGAGACCAAAATACACTTAACACGACTCTAACGACGGACGGACGGACAGACTCGACTGACCAGCACCGACTCAAGCGAATATTTTGTGATAAAGGAGACCTAACCAATACGGCAAGCCTAACCACCCACGTCCGGTACTAAAGATGCCTACTAACTAAAGATCGATCATACAAAGCCCTGACGGGTAATTAACGTCTACCACCCCTAAACTACCTACAAAAAAAATACCCACAACACTAGCATCATATGCGCACAGCGCATCTCTATCTTTTTCCTACCTATCCTTTTCCGTTTCACCCCTTCTCTTCCCGACACACCCTGTGTCAAACTCTCCTTCCGACTTCTCTATAAGCATCGCCAAGCCAAGCCAAGTTCAGTTCGCACAGCTCACTCAGAGCACTCGCAGGAACCCTGATATTCACACAAGTCTTCTTCCTGCGAGCCTCGTCACTGCAACAGCCCACACAAGCCTTCCAGCGAGCCTCCTCACAGCAGCTCACACAAGACTTCTCCCTGCGACTCTCCGCGCAGTGACTCCGACATTCACCAGTCTCGGCTGCTCAGCAAGCAGTAGCCTCTTGGCCTCCATCGCCACCTCGACGGCACCGCTACGCCACGGCACGCACAACGCGACTTACCGACAACCGTCGGTCCTCCAAGTCGTCCTTGTGTACTATACTACCTGCCTGTAATCAGTTACCTCATGTGCCATACTGTCGGCGATCTTCTCAATAATACGGCCTTTTATTCCAGTTGTGTATTCCTTATCCTGTCGGGTTCGTTTGCAACTCAGGCACTCACTTCGGGCATAGATACCACAAAGTCTAAAGATATTTACATAGTCTGCCCGGAGTGTAAAGCAGCCTGAGGGAGAAGACACTACACTGGTGACCCCAGAGTGACCCGGCAGGTGGAAGCATGGCTTGGAAAGATGTCCGTTTACCCGCCTTCGAAGGCGACATGAAAGGATGGCTCCTCCACTGCGAAGTTTATCTCGCGCAAATTCCAAATCTGAACGACGCTTCAAAGTTCGGTGCGCTCCTCGGAGGGCTACCTACGCACATCATCACCGGAGTACAAAAAGTACTACTGAACCCTCCGGCTAACGGTAAATTCGACGCCCTAAAAGCCGCTCTAACAAAACGTTTCGTTCGTCACGACGACGAGACTAACTACGACGCCATTGTTAAACTAACGCTCGGAGACAGCACGCCATCCGAGTTACTCCTGGAAATGACGCGTCTCAACAACTGCAGACAAGCTCCGCTACCACCTTCAGTCATCCGCTCCATGCATCTCGCAAAATTACCGACTGAAGCGCAGCCACTGATTGAAGCATTAGGAAAAGGAAAAGCAGACGACGAGTACGGAGAGATTGCAGATCAAGTCGCAGCAAGGCAATCCGCGTGCCGGGCCACAACTGCCAAGCCCGTCACCGTAAACGCAATCAAGCCATCGCCTACCCCGACAGTGTCAAGAGCCGAGTTTGACGCAGCTATGAAAGAAATAGCCGAACTCAAGAAAATTTTAGGAAGAATAGTACGCTCGCACGAAGACATCCTTAAAGGCGACAACTGGCGGAATCAAGTTCCGGCACCTAGAAACCTTCAACACTCAAACGAAAGAAGCACGCTCGACCAAGTACGCTGCTACTACCACCGTACATTCGGTGACCAGGCAAGAAAGTGCACAACGCCATGCAGCTATACTCAACGACGGCCGCTCAGGATGGTTAACGCCAAACCCTACTCGCGGGCAAACGCAGCACATTTGTTGTCCGTCACCGACTCCAACAATACTCGGAATCTCGTCGATACTGGCTCGTCGATCAGCTCAATTACGCCCGACGAAAAACACCCAACCAGACCCCCGTCCTACGATCTTCTAGTGGCTAACGACACTCCAATAACCTCAGACGAGACGCTGTCTTCATACGAACGCCCTTCTCAACAAAAACAAGGAAGTCAAATATCCACTGAGGTACTCGGAAACTTAAAAAACAACAGGGGGGCACCTGTGGTGGTTCCACCTAGCTTTACGCGCTCACCACCACACAAGCACAAAAGCGCCACCCCACTGCCACGAAGCGCTCTCGCTGAACGACCAATCAGCGCTCGAGGCTGGCGCTGGGGTGCCGGACCGAGCCTCTACAAGCCACGCGCACCGAGCAGCCAGGCAACACCTCTGAACATTCACGTATGCTTAGCTCAGCCTCAACTGCTTCAAAAGCGCCACCCCGAACCGGCTAACCAGAGGCTAGCTCGGTTCAGTGCGGCCACCACCAGCCCTATATAAAGAGCTGCGCGCTAAGCGCAGTTCAGTTCGCACAGCTCGCACAGCTCACTCAGTGCACTCGCAGGAACCCTGATATTCACACAAGTCTTCTTCCTGCGAGCCTCGTCACTGCAACAGCTCACACAAGCCTTCCAGCGAGCCTCCTCACAGCAGCTCACACAAGACTTCTCCCTGCGACTCTCCGCGCAGTGACTCCGACATTCACCAGTCTCGGCTGCTCAGCAAGCAGTAGCCTCTTGGCCTCCATCGCCACCTCGACGGCACCGCTACGCCACGGCACGCACAACGCGACTTACCGACAACCGTCGGTCCTCCAAGTCGTCCTTGTGTACTATACTACCTGCCTGTAATCAGTTACCTCATGTGCCATACTGTCGGCGATCTTCTCAATAATACGGCCTTTTATTCCAGTTGTGTATTCCTTATCCTGTCGGGTTCGTTTGCAACTCAGGCACTCACTTCGGGCATAGATACCACACAAAGTCTAAAGATATTTACATAGTCTGCCCGGAGTGTAAAGCAGCCTGAGGGAGAAGACACTACAAACTCACACAAAACCTCAGTAGTTGGTACTATCAAATCTATAAGGTGTCAGAACAAAAAATGAAAAGCATCAATTTTTTAAGGGATATTGATGATCACATTTGCAATCAACATTTATCCTATCACATATAAAGAATAGTATCAATCCCAAAAACTTACCAAGTTTATAAGATTTTCTGTATGATACTTTCCTCCATCATAGTTGTCTTAGAAACAGTGCACAATACACCAAGGTTAAATACATGCATAATTGAGGTAAAATCATTATCAAGTCTGAATCCAGGATAACAAAAAATGAACACAAGCAAAAAAAATGAACAAACTAACTCATCATCTCTGTACCTTATCCATGCAACAAACCTTTTGGCTATACACAGCATGTTGGGCTTTTATTCAGCAGTGCTAAATCTGAAGCTGCCATTTCCATGTTGCACTGTAGTGGAGAGTGGGCAACCCTTTCCTGCAGGAGTTTCTTTCAGTTTGTTGGATGAACTTGCTGTAGATTTGTCTGGAAATTGAAATAATTAAACTTAGATTGACTCAGATTTAGGAGAAAGAGGCATTCTCAAACAAGATATAAATCAATACATCTAGGCTGATACTGATAAAAATGAACTCACTTGCACTACTGTTAAAAATAGTGACGCACAAATTCATTTGTCCTATTATTTTATAGTAATATACAAATATTGGGGATTTCAGGGATGAAATTTGATTTCTCTAATTCTATAATAAAAATCTTTAAATGCTCATGTATCAACAGTAAACTTCTCAGAAGTTGATGCAATCAAAATTATTGAACTCTAAAAATAGTGACTCACAAAGAATAGGTTTGAAATGCAAGAAATTATTGGTATTACAATTTACTTACTATTAACATTTCAATTATTATTATTATTGTTATTATTTTATTACTCTTCTCATCTGGTCTTCACAACAGCTGTTGAACTGAAATTTACCAAGTGATGACTCCAGCCCAAAGTGGAAGTTTCTTTCTCATCCTAATATCAGTGACTACCACGAGTAAGAGCGAGCCAGCTTAGTGATGATGACTGTTCTAATAGTAATATAAGTTCAAAAATAAGCTGTTAAAGGGTTAAACTAGCAATTGATGAATATCATTGTTCTATTGCATTCCACAATAATGCAAAATAATTAATACAGAATTGGAAATTGCTGAGCACATTTCAGGTTTGGTGAAATAATGCTTTAAATGCAGTGAAACTACTTTTAATCAGCTGAACATACTGCAAGCATTTACCGAACACATTCATCAGTATTTTTGCTATCACAGGAGAATGTTAAGACTGCATCATCATGGCTAAACAGAATAAAAAGTTTGAATTCACTTAGAGAAGTTATTAAACATAAAAGTTGTTTGCTTTTTTCAAAGTGTTAACTATATGTGAAAAGCAACTATGAAAATAATTCAATGAATGTTTCAATTGACTGAATATTTCATTAATTTTGGCAACCTATTCAAAATAGTGTTAACTTTTGAAACAGCAAAATTTTCAAAGTGTTCTTTAAAATTTGTAAAAATGAGCAGGATACTTTATTTGAACAATTTAACACGTTCCCTGTGAAGGGACCCACCGGTGGTCCCTTAGGTGAATTTCAAAGTGCTGCTGACCCACCTGCAGTTACTAACACATTGTTTATAAATACTTAATGAAAGCTAAATAAAAGCCCGATCCAGTTTATGTTTGCTATTTTCAAAGTAGATTACTACAGTTGAATTTAAATTCGAATTGAATATTGAACTTCAGTTTAACCCATTGCAGTTAACGTGTTAATGAAAAAACGATGAAACATTTATATATGAAATATCCATAATTTCTTAAACTAACTAATAGTGTTATGTATAGTATTTCTTAAACTAACTAATAGTACTTAAACTAATAGTGTTATGCACTTATGCTACACAGCATGAATGCTATCATCTACTTACATGACTCATAGAAAAATCAATCAGATAAGATGTTATAAAACATTTCCATGATTTTCAAAGCTTCAATGAAGTCATATTTTACATGGATTTTCATTAACAGATAAAAAACATAAAAAGATGTTCTACACTTAGGTGACTAAATTTTTGTCAGGAGAGATAAATTGAAAACGCATTGAAGTAAAAATAGATAAAAATATAAGAATTAAACCATGAATATTCGGCCATAATGTAAAATTGCAAAAATCATACCTCATTTCCCATTTACTTAAAGTGTAAATTTGACTAAATTGTACTGCAAGTTAACATGGTAATGATGAGTACCATGATGTGCTTTTCAACAAAATATGGTATATGGTTAGGTGAGGACCATAATCAATTTTCCACTTTTCGGCGCCTAAACATAGTTAATTACATATAATCAAACAATTTTTCTTCTATGCACTCTCCGTAAGAAATGAAATTTAACAATTTATGGCAGTAAATTAGTTACCGCAACTCTAGGGCTTGAAGCGGGAAGTAATTCATCGAGCGCATCGGATGGCAACACTACAATGGACTCTACCTTCCTATGTGCTCAAATGATCATGCGCATTTCTGCCATCTAAGACCAAAGTTAACATACCGCTATAACTTATTTTTGGGTAATAATGTCAGTCAATGTGAAGTTTAATGCAATCACGGAAAATAAGAATTCCAATCTTAGGAATCACTAAAGGAACCCATTTAAGAATGTTTTACATGAATGACATTCTGCTCGCTGATGCGTTATTTTTGAATTATTGAACTTTGAAGTTGGCCTTCACGCGCAAAAGGAAGCAACGGAATTTAATTAATAACGGAAGCTAACCTCCTGTTACAAACTTAAAGAGGTTGGGTCGTGAGGAGCAGGCACAGTTCTTCTAGTGAAAATTATAAATAGAGCTCCTAACCCACCTATTAGGATGACGACCGCAACCTTGTTTACATCGGCTCCAAGATGGCAGCGCCCATGGTGGTCGCCATTTTGGAGTCGATGTAAATAAGATTGCGGTTGTCACCCTAATGGGTGGGTTAGAAGCTTTATTTATAATTTTCACTAGAAGAACTGTGCCTCCCCTTCACGACCCAACCTCTTTACATTTTTAATAGCTTCCATTATTAATTAAATTCCGTTTTGCGTGCTCGTTTCTTTATGGAGAGAAGGCCAACTTCAAAGTTCAATAACTCGAAAATAACGCATCAGCAAGCAGAATGTCATTTCTATAAAACGTTCTTAAATAGGTTCTTTTAGTGATTTTTAAGATCAAAATTCTCATTTTCCACGATTGCATTAAACTTCACATTGACCATAATGTCTATTGCTTCATTACCTAAAAGATCCTAGAAGTGGGTTCAGGCTCCGTGGGGCCGCTAAAAAATAAATTACATTACAAAGTACCCACACATCCTCTACCCAAACTAAACCTACCGCTATAACTCATTTAATACTAATTTACGACGGAGAGTGCATAAAAGAAAAGTTGTTCACTTTGATCTAACTTAATTAGCTATGCTTAGGCACCGAAAAGTTGAAAATCAATTATGGTACTCTCCTTAACATTTACCAAAAATATTCAGACAAAACCATATACATATTGTTGAACTTGCACGCTTACATGAAATTATTATCCATTGTGAGAGAAAAATGAACATTACATAATGAGATGCTTTCATTTAGTACCCCTCCAAATCCAAACCAATAGAATAAGTTGGTTCAGCAATAGCTGAGTAAAAATAAATTTACAAACCTAATTTTATGAAAAAATTATAAATATATATAGAAATTTTTGAAGTAATACCATTACCTAAATGATTAAGTTTATATATAATGAGGACTACTCAAATTTTGATGACAAAAATGAGAGTACTTCTCATAGCCTTGCATCAAATGGCATAAAAAACCTTGCTTGTGCATGTTTACTATGTTAATTTCAAATACCTTTACATCTAAATTATATATACTCTACACAACTTACTAAAAACTATCTTAACCTTTCAATTTTATCCTATTTGATCACTCATTTTCAAGTAAATACGTCACTTATGCCAAAGCCCGCCAAAAACTTGTTGGTAAACATTAGTGACGTCATAACCCAACCCGATAATAATCCTTTTCGAAACGAGGTTACAGAGAAAGTTACTCGATTGACACTAACCTGTGTTTCTAGAAGCAATCTCGGCAACGGATCACCTTTGGAAACACTGTTTTTGACGGATCGAGTAACCCGCGTAACACCGAGGGTTAAGGGGTGTTTACACTAGGGGACATTTCGGCTGTGAGGCGCGACTCGTGTAGCCGAAGCTCACCACTGAGGCTCAAATTTGTGTGTGTGAGCCCGAAGTTCCCGATTCGCTTTGGTTGAATCCGTGCAGCGGCTACACGTGTGCGAGGCGCAGCTCGACCGGTCAGTGTGCGGATGGCAGTCATCAAGTGAGGTAGCGCCTCTTTCTCACCCGTCATGGCTGACTCAACACTACCGCGATAAACTACACTGCTTCTAATTGAAATGTACTAAGCCCATCAATGCCGTTGGCAGACTAAAAGCTGTGAATATAAGGAGGCTGCTTTCCATTATATTTTAATGAAGATGAACGAATATAGTAACATTTCACTCATGCAAATAAAAAAGAGATTACGTAGCTACGATGCAGCAACAATATTCACACAAGCTCGTCTACAGCTGCATGGCTGCCACTTGGTTTTGTGCTGCATGGCTGCCACTTTTGTTTGACCAAAAAATCTAGTGTGACCTCAAAAAATATCGAGAAACATATAGATTTAATAATAAAACATCCAAAAATTTATCTAGAAGTAAATTAATTATCTACTATAATAAATTAGTTGAACAATAGCATATAAGGATATTTATTTCATAAATTGCTTTATTTTAGGCAATTTATCTTTATATAAATTATCTAGTATCCTGATATTTACCCTAATAAAGCTTGGTATCCAAATATTCTTCAATTTTACACGTGTTGCGAGTAGAAAGGTCAGTCTCTATTGCATTGCATTTCATCAATGCTCAGATTCCTACTTCTCAACAATTGTTTTAAGGCTTTCACACCGCTATCTTCATCACTTTTAATAATTTTGCAATTACTAAGTAAGTTGATTCTACTTTATTAGATGCATTACTTTAGTAAATAACTGATACACCAAGTAGTTTCATGATAGAAATATCATTGCTCCATCCAACAATAAACTGAACTCCTTGTTACCAATATCATTGGTCGGTCTTTCGTCAAAATGAGGCCACATTACATTATTGATAATGTATGTGCATTTTATTCCTTGATTTTCTGATATCATCACTAGTTTTGCAATTGGAGATAGTGTGCTGTAGCTTATGAAGCGTGAAATAGCCGTCTTGGTGTCGTTCATAATCTGAACATAACATGATCAGAATATGGTTGCTTCACTATTCAGACAATTTGCTTAAGTAAATTAACAAATATAATAAGAATGAAGCAGTAACCAACCATTATGGTGACTTCCTAATTCGAATTTACAGTAATCTATCATATACATAGCTTAACTGTAATTCTAGCTAGAAAATTTCTATCACGCTGAAAAAACTATATGGATTTTTTGGCTAATATCTAGGTTCGAAATTTTACATCTAAGCTTCAGCAAAAACACCTAGATCTAGCTATATAATATCTAGCGTGGCAGCCCTGTTGAGCAGCGCGCGCTCCATGGCTCGCTCCAATGGTGTCTAGTCTAAACGCACATGGCTCTTGTGAAGCTCCACACGAGGCGTCTACACGTGAGGCTGCAGCAAAATGTAGACCAGTGTAAACGGCCCTTTACTCGATCACTTCGAGATTATGACTGGAAAACCGCCTCACGTGCTCACTGAAGCTGGTGTGGAAACTAGGGATAACCTGAGTCTTGCTGAAGAGGATGCCCTTCGCCCAATCCTGAGGCCGATTCAAATTCGCAAGCTAAGAAATTTCTGGAGATATGCTTTGGGTAAGTAAATTTAGTTGTGTGGGGGCACCAACTGAATATCGATGATTATTTATGGATATATTATCAGATAATTAATTGCATTTTCTAAGAAATTCTTCCTAAAAGCCGAATGCTAAGGTAAAAAAAGAGTTTTTGGAATGTTGATGTTTTCCTAACTTTATTTTTTGTGTTTTAAACCAGTAAAAATGTTAAATTAAAAGTAAAATTGTTTTCATTTCCTTAGCTATTAAATTTCAATAGAAATAAAGTTGCATGTGTGTGAACTAGCTAATTACAGAGTGCTTAGTGTTGTTTTATTTTTGGTTTGGCAAATTGTGAAAAATTAAAGTAATTACTTTTGTCACATACCTGTAAACTTTTCTGAAGCCTTGTCCTATTTAGTTGACAATGTACACAGGTTTTCTTGAAATCAATATGAAATGAGCTAACCATTGATGAATTTAAAAAAGCAATACTATAGGTAGAAACTTCTTAACATTTGATTTTTTTAGGAGTTGAATTGAATTCATTAATTTTTAGTAGTGTGTTGGGATGAATATAAGTCAGTCTTTTAATGCTTGATGTTTGAATTATGAGATTCATTCAACGCTTGACTTATCGGCTAAATACAATGAAAAAATATGTTACTGCATAATTTGGGCAATATGGGATGTAATCTTTTACTTGTGTTGGAATCACTTACATTTTCCTATAAGTGTGAAATTTATGTGAATTACTAAACATAAGCAAGAAAAATTGTCTTCTGTTATATACTAGTTTACATTACACTTAAACAATGTAATGTATTAACGTTAGTGTGAGAATGAATATTCTGCATTACTACGTAGTAAGGGCTAGTTGCTTAGTGAAGTTGAGAGAAAAATTTTAAGGAAAATTTGAAACTCAGTCTAGTTCAAGTGGGTATTTCTTCAACGCTGTTTTACCAGTGCTGATCAATTTACATCTGGTCTTTTTTATCACATTTGCATTGTTTATTGAAGATTTCCCCCTTTTTCTTTTACTTTTGTAGTGCCAATAGAAAGAGTGAGTTCTTTAATACCACTTCATTCCAGAGGAGAAGTTCAGTTTTCTCTGTGCTGAGTGCATATGTCATTATTTGGAAAAAAAATTATTAATCAAATCTCATTTTTACTCAGTGTTATGAACTACATGATCCAAAAATTTCTCACTTCTGTGTTCAGTACAAATTTTTGAGTACAAGCAAAGGAGGGGAAATGATGCATCATAATGAACAAAACTTTCCGGAATATTGTTGACTTGCCAGGTTGCAGTAGCCCAAGTTGCCTTCAGCTAATTCAATTTGTGGGCAAAGTGGCAAATAGAGATTGTTTACAGATATTTCTCAAAAGTTCAGGACTCGCTCATCTAGCACGACTCCCTAAGAATGGTGGAGGTCAAAGAAAAAGAACTGACCAACATCAAATATAGTTACTAAGAGGTTTATACATTTTTTGTGTACCTCCAAGAGTGCCGTCTGTGTGTGAAATATTCAAGCATTTAAGTCACACAATTATGCATAATTTTATGACACTTGAAAAAAAAATATTGTATGTGGTACTAAACATTCTATTGTTTCTATTGCCCCTCAGGTGGATACAACTATTGTATCTATGGGAATTAGCACTCCCAGAGGTATTATGTGAGGGCCCGAGCTAAAGGTTAGGTAGGCTTTCTTTGTGTTAAAATAGAATAGGTTTTTGTTTTGTTACGGAACGTCTTTTTTTTTGGTTCACCGCTGTCCTGCTTTTTCAGCACCAACTACTTTCTTCTTCAACTTTTTCTTGTTTCATAATCTTCTTCCTCAACTTACTGTTTCTATGCCTCTTTGCATAGATTCCTCATTCTCTAATCTCCATACTAAATGGTGCCTTCCTCCTTCCTCTCTTCGATACGCTCTTTTTTGTAGCGGTTAGGGAGGCTTAAATTAACTTATTATCTTAATCTTATTATTTCTATTGATATCAGTGTTCCAGGGGAGGATAAGTTCTTTCTTTGGCTAGTTACTTTTTTACTTTTAGTTCACTTTTGGTTCACTGTTGCTTTTTTCTGCTTCCATCCATTTATTCTTCATCTCTCATCTGGTTTTGTGAATTGCTTCCAAATTTATTTCTATGTGCTAGATGTGGGGGCATATCTTGTGCATAGATTTTCATGTTCCCTGATTCCATATTATATGATGCCTCCCTCTCTTTGAAACACCCTTGTTGTGTGATTAGGGAGAGTCAGAATTGACTAGAATTATACTTTGAGTTACTTCAGAAGTCGATTTTCTTATTTGCAATATATTTTATATAAATTTTGTTGCTCAAAAAATAAACAGATCTCCTATTTCTCCAAAAAATCACAAAGCAATTGATAAAAGAAATTGTTCTGTAAATATTGATAATCAATATTAGGAAATTCAAGTGTTTTTAGAAATATTAAATTGTATTAGAATTGAAGTGAGGATTTCCAAAGTGAACCACCAAAAACTCCCTACATTTCCCTTTTTCATTGTAGCTAATAGAACATTTCTCTTTTTAGAGTTAGTGAATGAATGAGTTCCTCATGCAGTTTTGAAAACAAAAATATTGGGGGCAGTTGCAGTATTTAATTTCAAATTTTTGATTTTTATTGTATTTGTATTCTTGTTTAATTTTAGGGACTTAACCATACCGAGAGAGTGTTAATTTCATTTTACTATGTGTTGTTTTTTTCACAGATGTACAACCTGCTGCAAGTGCATCAGACCTCAACACTGTAGCTCAACTGCCTACAAGTGGGATTGGTTCAATGTTTGTTCATCCATTTTGAAGAATTAACAAGAGTTAACATAAGAGATCAAGTGCAGGCGACGCACCACAGCAGAGCACGAAAAGTTTTATTGTGGATGGATAGGTAAGTGAAATCTCGTGACGTAATCCAAATCAATATGGATTATAAAAATGCAAAACTGAACTCGGGCAACACGCTTTCTGAATTGCCAGGAGCTATTTTGGGTGCCATGGCCTATTTCAAGGAAAACAAAATGTTTTGTTCAAAGTGTTCAAGGTGAGTACTGCGCATGTTCTAATGTTCATTTTTATAAATTTTATCCGTTCAAATTCCCCTCAGGGAGATGAACTATTGTATCTATGGGAATTACCACTCCCGGGGGAAAATGTAAGGGCCCAAGCTGAGAGTTAGGTAGGCCTTTTTTGTTGAAATAAAATGTTTTTGCTTTGTTAAGGACGACCTTTTTTTGGTTCACTGCTGTCCTGTTTTTCAGCACCTACTACTTTCTTCAACTTTTATCTTGTTTCATGAACTTCTTACTCAACTTACTGTTTCTATACCCTATTTGCATAGATTCCGCATTCCCTTATCTCCATGCTAAATGATGCCTTTCTCTCTGTGATACGTTTTTTTGCAGCGGTTAGGGAGGCTTAAACTAACATACGAGTATAGCTAATCTAATCTATCCATTCAATCTTCATTCAAATCCATAGAAGCTATAATATCAGCAACTCTCCTACATCTTTTCATGCACATGTTTCTTGCATTATTTCCTGTGCTTTCATTATTTCTAATTTTTTCCCTAAACATAAGTGCCAAAATTCAACATGGTAATGCTGTGTCTGCTTAAAATTACCCTGGAGTGTTATGACATTTGATGTGCTGGCTATGATGGAAAATTTTGCGTTCAAAGAAAATTTTTTCAAGGCGGGATTCCTTCCAAGTTAAGTTTCTTCTACTCTTAGTTATAAGCTTAACAATATTAAAGCAACTCTTGCGGAGACCTTCTACTAAATCTACGCCACTGTGAAAAATGTGCTGATCATTATTTGTTATTGCAGGATGAGAAGCCCGTGCAGGAGATTGAGGATTCTAGACTTCATCTGCACCCTCACATTGTAATGAATGGTAAGTAACACAACATACCTGATTCAATGTAAGAGAGTCCATTTTAACCATTGCCACTAAATTTTACCCACCGTGGGGTATCTTGATACTTAGTTAATACCACCATTTCATCAGATAACCTCCAGAAGCTGGTATGAAGTATTTAAAAAAATTATTTGTGGCCGACCTGGACGGTGTCTTATCAATACAGCCAATCGTGAATGAATTCCATGTCACGCTTCTATTGATATTTTTCGTCTGGTGGCATTTTATGGAAGCATATTATAACAATTTTTATAAATCTTAGAAACTTTTCCGAAAACCTTCAACAGAATGATCATCTTGTCGAAATTGTCATTTCAATATAGAATTGAAATACAACGCACATATTTCCGAGTCAAGAGTCTTCATAGAAGGCAAAAAAGTATCAAGAGCTGATATTTCATGATATGTGGCCAAGCATTTTGAACCAACTAGCAGCAAAAATGACATTTTCTTCCATGGCTAGCTTAATTAATTATTTTGAGAATACGAATGGATTCAAGATCCAAAATGCAAGCTTTGTATGAGTTTTATTCACTAATATAAGAATGTATTGTAATCGAAATTTTTTGCATGAGATTTTCTTTATCTTTAGTAAAAGTGAAACACAGAGTTTTTTCGCACCAACTTAGGACCACATCAGGTTTGTTGATGAGCGTTTGTGTTGCAGGTGCAGAGTCTACTCTGACCGCCAGTTGGATGGAATTGGATGGAACTGTCGTGATGGAAAACTTGATGACATTCACAACTGGGCTCGCTGCACTGTTTGCAACATATTACTGCTTCAACTACAAGTGCCCTCCCGAAGCAGCTGCGACGCTGAAATTCATTCAGAGGTATTTGCAAATGGTCTGAATTTTACGAATAGTTCAAAGAATTCTTAGTAAAGCTTTTAATTTCAATCCAGTCATGTTAAACTTAGTCAATAAATTCATTAACTTCTTCCTGCTCGAAGTTTTTTCCTCTTTTTGATGGCCAACGAGCAATTACAGTAGAAATTTTAAGGCCACCTCTCCGGTATGATTTAAATTTAATTTTAATGTAGTGTTGATGTTAAGAACTTGAATGCCGAAAACTGTTCATATAGCTATTTATATATATATATATACTGATATCGTGTTACAGTAAAATGCCTTGGTTCTGACTTAGCATCGGTTGATTGTAATTCTTTGGTAAATGTCACTGTATTCCTGGAATTTATTTACGTGATGCAAATACTTATTAAACGTATTTTCTAACTTGGCTCATAGCACTCATCAATCCACACGCGTTATCCTAAATACATTCTGGGATTAGAATATTTTTGAATTTTGTATTCTTTGATACAAAACTGAATTTACTGCGTGCTCTTGGGTTAAAACCTTATGCTACCGCAATGAGACACTCAATATACTTGATGAATAACACTCAATACACTCCTGCGATCTTAGGGGTAAAAATCGTTTTCAGCGCGCAAACGACGATATGATGGACATGCGTAAGAATTATTTGTATTCAAGATGCAGGAAGGCAATTATTTGTAGTGAAATCACTATCACACAATTTTTATCATTGCGGTTCGCTTGGAAAAAATTTATTACCCCCTTTTGTCCAGAATACGAATGATCCATGTTCATGTCTACGAGATCGTATGCCTCGCGAATTTTAAAACGAATTTTACTGAGGAAAATAAAACTCAGCGCTGAGAACGTGAGGTCTACATATAAATTTAAAAATCTTTGTATCTAACACTTATTTCACTAGTTCTAATTATTGTATCAATAGGAATCAGCACTCCCAGGGGAAAATATCTGGGGGTCCGAGCTAAGAGTTAGGTAGGTCTTTTTTGTTGAAATGAAACGTTTTTTGTTATGTCAAGGACCACTCTTTTTCGGTTCACTGCTGTCCTGTCTTTCAGCATCTAATATTTTCTTCTTCAACTATTATCTTATTTCTTCAACTTCTTTCGCAACTTACTGTTTCTATGCCCTATCTGTATAGATTCTGCATTCTCTTATCTCCATATTAAATACTGCCTTCCTCTCATTAGAACGCTTTTTTCGGTTAGGGAGGCTTAAGATGTCATCTAATTTAATGTGCTTGCTCAGAGGGAGAAATAAACGAAAGAATCTTAGAAAAAAAGTATTTATCATTTTTCATTACAGATGCTTTGTGCGGATAAATCCTGGAAGAGGTACCAAGATGGCCGTGGAGAAAAATAGAAAAAGGTATGCAATGAACCCGAAAGTGCTCACGTTCATCAATGGCCTCGCAGATTTTGAATGGTCCGAGATGTTAACGTTGTAAGTAAGCATCTGATGCCCTCCCAATCGACTCTCATGGTAGTCGAGTTGAGTTCTTTCCAAGAACCCCGTAAGATCTGCGAATTTTTTCACTTACCAACATTTACTGTTTAGCTTCTCTCATATTTTTGTTTAGTAACATTTACCGTAGTTTCTCGCGTTTATGGCCAACATCTGTTACATAAATATATTTCCATTGATATGCAGTCTTTGCTGAAAACTCTTGTATTTCTCCACTTGCAACACTCACTCCGTAAATTGACTATTCACTGCGTATCTTTATTTTTTTGCAGTTCGACGAATCGTGTTTATTGTAATTGCTGCTTATTTATAGTGGATTAGATGGTTACACTGTTTGGCCTGTTGAATTAGGTAATGAGATCGTTTTTCTTAATTAAACATCTCGAGCTGGTAGCCCTCTCAAGGCAGGGATTTAAGATTTTCATTGTTCGTCACGAAATGCGTGATGTGGAAGCCTTGATGTAATTATTATAGTTTGAGAAACTTTCTTTTGTTAGTGCCTCAACTTATATATTTTTATTATTTCTATTCTATTAGACATAACAGAACCTTTAACTGTTAGACATAACACTTTATTCCTTTATGATTTATATTCGTGTTTTGCCATAACCTACGCGTAAACGTATTCTGAACATAGGTACCTCATATATTGCATGTATATTATATAAAATGAAAATTGTTCTGAAAAAATAGGAATGATTATTAGTAGGTAATTTCAAAAAATTATGTGCAAGGAACAAAATATTGAATAAAAAATTAGATTGTTATTCCCAATAATGTTTTTTGAAGTTGGTATGATTTCTTATTGGTAAAGTGGATTTTAGAATCTTAAAATTTGACTTTAAATGTGTAATCTATTTTAAGCCTTATTGTTCTGTGAAATGTACTTTATAAGCTGGAACTTCCACTCGATTTTAATGGGGAGGATCTTGGAGGACTGTGAACTTCAGCGAAGGAGATAGTGTGAATGCTTTCAGCTCGTAATTCATGCTCGGTCTCCTGATCTGAATATGATATCTAGTGAAGCATTTGAGAATTTGATTATTTTAGTGGCAATAGTACGTATTAAATTAAGCTAATTAGTTTAGTTGAAGAAAAATATCTAAACCTGAGAAACATTAAACTTGGAATTATTTAATTCTGTAGCCTTGTGTAATGCAGACGAACTTCCCCTTTGTTCTTGATATTAGTTTAGGTCAATCCTACTAAATTTATTGTACTTTTATGACAAATAAACAGACATAACTGTAAGAGTTACGATGATGCTGATTCGAAATCCATTGGCGTAAACGCTCGAGTTATGATTTGATTTTTTTAAGAATATATTTTTACCATTGAAGAGTTTTGAAGTGTCAATTGAAGGAAATAGGAACACGGGAAGTTTGTGATTTATTTTGTTATGACTAGTTTAAAATTCATTCAATGAACTTGTCGTTACTTTGAGAATAGAATGACATGACTTCTTGCATAATAATGAACATTGAATCGATTTGATATAGTTACCATTCGTTCGTACGTTTTTTTGTAAAGGATATGGTTTTCTTTAGAAAGCCAATAATAAGCGTTTTCAATAATAAATCGTCATTGTTCCAGTCATTGACCTTTCGTTATGAGGTTTTCGAGCCTTAACTTACCTTAACAACTTACGTCAGCAAGTGACGCAAGTTCCATTTCAAGGTTTCATGAAGTAAGATGTTAGTTGAAGTACTAGGGTTGACCAATGGAAGCAGTTATAGCATTCTATTGCATTGGGTAAACTATTCTTTTGCACAAATTTCAACAGTTTTCTACGATATATGGCTTGTACTATATCGTATTTCAAAGTTTCAAAGAGCGATTGTTTTTTCTTTGCAATTGTAGGATTTCATCTTTTTTGACACGATTACTTACATTTTACACGGTTATTCGGCCAATAATAAAAAATACATGCATTTTACCACCGTTTTTCACGGCAAATCAGAAGAAAATACTGGTTTCTACCGTTTTCAATGCCCAGTTTTTACCGTTATTTCACGGCAATTTCGTATAAATTACAGTTTTTTACCGGTTTTTATTTCCTGGTCTTACCGTTTAAAGCACGGAAACTCCTTAGAAATCACGTTTTTCTACCGTTTTTTGCCCCCAGGTTTTACCGTTTTTTTCACGCTTTTTTGTTCGCAGCGGAGTTGCCAGACATTTTACCGTGAAATCACGGTGAAATTTTTTACAGTGTAGACTACATTGCATATCACATAAGTTTAACAGCAGGCAACTTTACTAGAACATTGCAAACTTGAATTCCAACTTAGCTCAGAACTACAGAAAAAAATATTTTGATATTTTAGTTGCTAACATCAGCAATGGAAAAAATATAACTCAATAACTCATTAGTTCGTTGCATGGATGACCGAAATATTCAAATATCCGCTCTTTAGCCAGTGATCAAACTCATAAACGAGCTTGTCATTCTTCTTTTCAAACATTTCATGCAGATTGATTTTGAAATAGTTATTACTAATAAAATATTAAATTTTAATTATTATTTGATATATCAGTCATTCACAAATTATGTTGCACAGTGTGCATCTAAAAATGTAGGCTCGGCTATTCGAGTCTTCGGTATTCATGTTGCAGAGCGTGCCAGCAGGAGTTTTGGAACCGACCTGTTACTTTCCACACCTTCCCATTCTTTAGTCTGCTCTCATGCAGAGAAGTGCAATATTCGAGTTCAATTAGGCAATTTTATTCTAATATCTTCTGCATCAAATGAAATAAACCTTCATATTTTAGAATCTTTTCACATTTTAAAAGAAAAACCGGTTTTAACCTTTTGTCTATCAATGGTAACTTTACAGCCAAGATGGCTAGTGCTTCCAGTTTAGGGCAACTAACAGAATTGTGAAGGAACTTTACTGGTAGGGGAACATTTCAAATAAAATGAAAAATTTGGAAAATTAATAGGAATAATGAAAACTAGCAGAACCGTGGAAATTCCAGACAATTTTGTAACCGGGAGGTAGAGTCACAACTTTTTGTAGCACAGCCTTCATGCCTCTTTTTACACAGATAATCTTTATTGTTATTTTCCTCTTGAATACAGCCTAATTGCACATTATCATTCTTTCCAGTTGGTAACAAACTTTACTACTATAAAATATAAGTAAAGATCCTAAGACAATTCTTGGTAAAATTGAAGCACCAGTTGCACTGGTAGGTGAATTAATGAGTTATTCTTTTTAAGGAAATGTAAGTAATTTTGCTATATTTTGTTACTTGCTTCTTCTGTTATTATTTATTTGGTTGAAATTCAGTTTTTATTCTTTGCTGTTTGATTTTCATTAGTTTATTTTTTATTTCAAGTTCTTATTTTGTTACGAGTTAGAGAATTAATTTTATTATATGTTTTTATTCATTCAAGGTAAGTAGTGTTATATGTTTCTTCAAATTCTGCATTTCTTGTTGTGAATACCATATTTTCTTATTCTTTCTGTAAATACTTTTTGCAAGTATTATATTGTATTGTGAAGATGTTCGCATGTTGCATCCCAATCTCACATTCCCTCCTCTGGTCTCTTAGTCACTCCTATAGACAGGTAATTAATTTAAGATTTTGGTTTGTTTTCTACAGTGTCTCCTTCCCACCTGTCCATGCTCTCCTCCGTCCATTTAATCTCCTTTTAACTTGCATTTGCTCCATTAATTTGCTCCATTAATTTAGTTCCATTTATTGCTCCATTCCATTTTTCAGTGTCCATATTTCATTGACCAAATCATTATCGTCAATTATATTTTCATTTGTATCACTATTTTCTCAATAGCAACTTATCAAGTGGAAGAGTTTCATTTTCCTTAACTATTTGCCATTTAGAAACAAACAGATAACGAGTTTATCTCCCCTGCGGGAGACAAACGGCAACAATGTCATCAATAAGCTTTGAGGACCCATAAGAAAATTCTGACATTACTTAATAAATTTCAACAAAACATATTTTATCCTATCTTGTCCTAACCTATGCTAACCAAATATGTTGATACCGTCGTGCGGTCGACGTGAGGGTTCGTGGAAAAGGAGCTGTCTTCTGCGCAGCTACCTTTTTCTGGGGGCGCTTGCTTTTCCATGCAGCTGCTCTTCCTGAGGTTCGTGCGGGTACCGCCTACGCCGTTATCAGTCCGCTTAGGCAACAGAAGTAATTTCTGTTAGTGCCGAACTACGGCGGTACCACTAGAGTGAGGTTTGTGTGGGTACTGCCTACGCCGTAATTAGTCCGCTAGGGTAACAGAAGTAAATTCTGTTGGTGCCGAACTACGGTGGTGCCGTTAGGAAGACGAGTAACTGTCTGCGCCATAATCAGTCCGTTAGGGCAACAAAAGTAAATTCTGTTAGTGCCGAACTGCAACAGGGTCTTCCTTTGTGAAAAACTATGCAGAATAGTTTGTCCTTCCAAAGTTTTTCCTTAAGCCCTTTTTTGGGCGAGATGTCGTAGTAGACTAAAGCCTGTATCAAAAAGGAGAAAGGAAACTCTTTCAACCTTTGGATGAGTTGTTTATTGCAGAATCTCTTTGCAGTGTCTCTTAAATAGATACATTTCAGCAATGACAGTGATTTATTTTTTTTGCAAAAATAGTGTGTACAAACATGAGCTACTGCATAACATCGTACAACAGCAAAATTACATTCAAAATATTAGTGCTATTCAGCTAGGTAATCTAAATATGGAAATATTGATATACAATGCAAATGACACCTAACGGCTAACTAAAGTATATGCACAGACGCACCATCTGTGCTGACACACAAAGCAAGTTGGATAGAGGGAGCTGAACACAAAGAAATTATCTAAGATTATGATTAACTATCACAAAATGGACTCGACACCACCTGCTGACTGACTAGAGATGCAACTCAAAAAAAATGTGCTGTTTAAAAAAAACATGTTTTTTCACAAAAAAAAAACCATGGCTAAAAAAATGTGAATATTTTGGATTTGTTAAATACTTTGTTTGAAAATTCCTCAAGAAGGAAAAGAACCACTTTAGAATGTTCGTTATAATGTCATATTAAAAGCTAAAACAGCATACTTCTTAATTAATTGTTTTCTATGGTTTAAATTCATTTTTTATTTTCTGTGGTTTCATGTTTTGATATTTCATTTATATTGCAATGCATGTGAATCACTTTCAGCTTCTCAAATAGTGTATTGTTATAATATATCTTTACTTATGGTCATTGATAGAGATGTGACCAAAAAAAACATGCTGTTTTTTATGTGTTATTTTTACAAAATACATGGGTAGAAAATATGGATATTAATATATTTTATGTGAAAAAAGAACCAATGCTGTTTTTTACTGAAAAATCATGACTTAAAAAACATGGATATTAAAATATTGTTTGCGACCAAAAAACCATGCTTTTTTAAACATGCTTTTCTACAAAAAAATTCATGACTGAAAAAACATGAGTACTATTATTTTTTATGTGATCAAAAAACATTTTTTTTACATAAAATCATGACTAAAAATTGTAGATATTAATATATTTTGTGTGATCAAAAACCCAATGCTGCTCTATTGAAAAAACCTTGTTTTTTTACTGAAAAATCATGACTAAAAATCATGGATGTCAATATATTTTATTTGACCATATACAACCATGCTGTTTTTTTAAAAACACCTTTTTCACAGAAAAATCATTACCAAAAATGTGTATATTAATGTATTTTATGTGATTAAAAACCATGTTTTTTGTGGGAAAATGTCTTTTTACAAAAAATGACATAAAATGGATATTAATAATTTTATGTAAAAACCATTTTTTTAAAAAAGCATGTTCTTTTTGGTCACATAAAACACATTAATATTCATTTACTTCACAGAAGTCATGACCAAAAAATGAATATTAATGAATTGTAAAAAAACATGTTTGAAAAAAGATGATTTTTTGGTCAAATTGAATATATTATTATCCATATTTTGTAGACATGCTTTTTTGTAAAAAAAATGGTCAATATGCAGTTCAATGCGCTCACAGAAATTAAAAATTCAGCACCAAAGAATCACTAGGAACACTTTTAGAACCGTTTTACAAGAATATTCTGCTTGCAGATGCGTTATTTTTAAGTTACTCAAGTCTTGAAGAGCCTTCCATAGCAGGTCTGTTGCACGCTTGAGCTGTTAGAGTATGCTTGGGTACTTTGTAATTTGTTATTGGCCGACCTCGAGGAGCCTTAACCCACTTCTAGGATGTTTTAGTTAATAACACAATACAGGCTATCACCCCAATAACATTAGTGGGACTGGGGTAGTGAATACAATGATCGACATGCAGTTGACATCAGTTTCAATTTGGCGGCAACCGTAGAACATTAGCAAAGGCGTAGTTGTGAATACTGTACATTCAAGTATTTACTTCCCCAGCCCCGCAAATATTTTTGGGAAAAAATGTTTATTGTGTTATCAACTAAAACATCCTAGAAGTGGGTTCAGGCTCCGCAGGGTCAACTAATAATAAATTACAAATACCCAAACGTACTTTAACAGCTCCAGCTCAAGCGCGCAACTGACTGGAACTGACTACTATGGAAAACAAAAATTTTGAAGTTCGGTAACTCAAAAATAATGCATCAGCGACCAGAATGTCATTCATGTAAAAGGTTTTTTAATGTGTTCCTTTAGTGATCCTTCGGGACGGAATTTTCAATTTCCGTGAGCGCATCAAACTGCATATTGACTAAAAAATGTGAAAAAATCAACATGGTTTTATGGTCAGATAAAATATATAAATATTCATGTTGTTTTACAAATGATTTTTTTTAAACATGATTTTTTTAAAAATCATGATTTTTGATTTTTAATTTTTTGGTCACATAAAATATATTAATATCAATGTTCTTTAGTTGTGATTTTTTCTAATAAAAAACATCAAAAGGAAACAATACAGTCAAAGTGATGGCAGATAACCCACAATTACTATGAGGAGTCTTGAGAGGAACAGCAGGAGCCAAAGAACTTTTATAGATGGAGTCAAAATACAGAGCTTACTATCTCTACTATGTCAGATCATTTGGTCACATCAAAATAAAATCATAGTAGAGATGGTAAGCTCTGAATTTTGACTTCATCAATATAAGTTCTGTCTCCTGCTGTTCCTCTAAGACTCCACCCCTCTAGGTAATTGTGGGTTTTTGACTTCATCAAAATAAGTTCTGTGTCTCGTGCTGTTCCTCTTACACTTCTCTAGGTAATTGTGGGTTATCTGCAACAGTTTTACGGTATGATTTCCTTTTGATGTTTTTATTCCAAAAAATCATGACTAAAGAACATGCATATTAATTTATTTTATGTGACCATAAATAAACAGACATATACCTAACAAAATTTGAGTGTGTGCAAAAAAAAAACGAAAAAAAACACATAAAAAAACACTTTTTTAGGCAAAAAAATAACATCAAATAAAACCGTTTTTTTGCATTACTATGCCTGACACCAAATCTATCCTAACCTAACGTATCTTAACCTATCCTAACTTAACCTAACGTATCTTAACCTAACTTATCTCGTCCTAACCTAACTTAAACCAATGTCATCCTTAGGCTAGGTGGACACGTGAAAAAATTCAATCAACATTACCTAGCAAATTTTTACATAACAAATTCTAACCTAATTCATCCAAACATAACATATACTAACCTATCCAATCCTATCCAATCCTAACCAAAGCTTTCCTGATAATACGGCAAATATGAATAAGCCATAAGCCCGTAAAAAATTTCGTCGACGTAACCTACCTAACCTATCCTACCCTAACATCTCCTAGCCTACCCTAACCAAAGCTATACTGATGGTGTCAAAAATAAAAAAAAAGGTGTACCCGTGCAAAAATTTAATCAACATTATCTAACAAATTCGACCATAACCTATTCTAACCCAAACTATCCTAACCTATTTCATCCTGACTTATGCTAACCAAACCTATCATGATAATATGTCAAACATGAAAAATGTGGATCCGTGAAAAAATTTTATCAACATTACCAAACCTATGCTAACCTATCCTATCCTACCTTAGCATAACCAATGCCATCATTAGGCTAGGTATACCCATGAGAAAATTCGGTCAACATTAACCAACCAGCATAGCCCGCGGGGGGGGGGGGGGGCGAACACACACACACAAACACATAAACAATCACACACATATACACTATCGTCATACTCTCAACACACACTCGCAAACACAAACACACACTCACGCAGAGACATTCACACATGTATACAAACACACACACAAGCAAACACATGTATACGCGCACATGCACATGTCGTGCACACTTCAAATCACCACAAATCAGCAGCAACGCAATGAGATACACCATTGTCTCAAACGACCAAACAATATAGATATATATATATACGCAATGCCTTTCTTTCGAAGCTATATGTTTAACTTTCAAACACCAAAAGCATTTCATTTATCAACAGGGAAAACCGGTCATCAATTTACCAAACTTTACTAATTACCACAATTCAGGAGCAACCCACTTAGGTATGCAATCGTCTCAAATGATAACTCAATATATATATATATAGAATGTATTTCGCTCTAACCTCATTACTTCAAACAGCTCAACATTCCATTTAGCAAAAGCAATATCTTTTACCAACACCAACGTAATACAATTGAAACCTAACCTAACCTTGCCACCAACCAAATGGTGATGAATCATTTTTCCAAACATTTCCATGAATAACGAACATTAACAAACGCTGGTACCCTCATTCATAGTATTACTCTCACTAAACGTATGTGTTACAATTCATCCAATCTTTAAATCACTTTTCAGGTCACACCCTATCCTATTCCCACGTCAAGTAATATAACGTACGCTCAACCAACCTAAGGCAGGGCAAGGTCACCTAACCTCAACTAACGAATCACAATCGAAACTTACGTAAGCAACCCTAAGTTCACGTAACTTACTCCAGCCTAACTCAAGTAAACCTATCTTGCTTATATATGACCAGAACTAACTTACTCGACATTGTTTGAACTCACCGACATACAACTAAACTTTACTAATGCAGGATGCCATGTCCTGTTCTATACTTGAAATTTAGGTACCACTTTTTTTATCGTATTTGATTCTATCACATTTGCCCTTATTCTTCACGAATCCCCAACCTTTATGTACGCTTACGTTCTTTCATCAAACTAACTAATAACCACGCAATATCATCACATGAAAACAATGCGTTCCATAAATATTTCCGCAGCAGAGAAGTTCACGTTGCAATATTTTCCCGATAAATTATGAATGAGGGTAAGTAAAAAATCTGATTCAACATATTATGTTTCGGTTTGTTCATAGCTTTACAACACTCGACTTTTGCTCACTTTTGAAAATGACAACTGCGCTCCGTTCAAATGAAGAATTGATGATGTCCAACCTACATTGTGAATGGAAATTCGTTTTCACAAATAAATGACGTCAATTGAGGCGATGTCTATTGGAAAACATTAGGTCAAATTTCGATCATTTTCCAATGAGCTCGCTTACAATATTCAAACCCAAATCTTTACGGTAGAAAAACCTGCAAATAAAACAGAAATTATTCACAAAACCACTTACCATGAAAACACTTAACCAACGAAACTTAACTCGGGTATAATAATAAAACTTTCCAATCTGTGCATCACAAATATGTAAACGAATATACAACGCGCTGTCGCGCTGTTCAATTGAGGACCCAAGAAAAAAAATCTTCATTTTGGGACCGCTAGGCGAGATCTGAAGCAGACGCCGAGCGGAAGCGTTTTCGTCTCGATATCAACAACTATACGAAGAAAAAACGCATTCACTTATAATCATTTACAAACTTTTCAAAGTTCAATAACATTTGGCATTCCTCCACAATTTTGGGTGCACTGTACACATCACTAAAACCTTCTAAGTATCAGTGGCATGAATTTCATCTCTTCATCACAAATAAAAATTAGAAATTGTGGAAATTTCTTCCACACAATCGTTCGATAAGGAAACAATTCAACGGTAAGCTTATTATTTTAATCGAAGGGAACTTTTCAACAAGATAGTTGTCAGCACAACTGAGCTTCCAACCAAACAAACAACTCGTTAAACTTTTAATATTTTAAGGTATTTAATTTATTAAACTTTCATTAAACTTCCGTAGAAGTGAATTAAAAACGTTAAAATGGGAAACACGGGCGTACTGCTCGACAAGGTCCGAAAGACCCGGACAGAACAGCGAGCGGGCTCCGCTGATATAGCAGTGCCTCCAGTCCCTCAGAGTCTCAAGACGCCCGAAAAGTAAGTTTGAGTTGGAGAACAGGCAAGGCTGCATAAACAGGCGAGTCGCCCCAAGGTGGGCCGAGCTTGCCCCGGACTCTGGCGGGCGCTGGCCAACACCACTTCTCGAGCTGTGGGCAGAGCGGCGTTTAATCGAGGTGGCAAGGCAACAAGACCGACGAGGAAAAACAAAGTAATCAAACTTGACGGTTAATTTAGGAAATACTCAATATAATCATAAACAGCCGCCAATGGCGCTATCGTCACTAAAATTACCGAATTTGGATTCAAGTCGTATTACATGAAGGAGCAGCAACAAGCATTGCAATCTATGCGGCTAACCTGGCTTTCCAGACCAAATTAAAAACACTAATCGCAGCAGGCTGCGTACCTAACTGTTCGGAGCTAATTTTCAAGCTAGAGTCGATCGTAGAAGACGAGACAGGAGACAGGAAGGCCGGCTCGTGACCTCAGCCGCGGCTCCACGATACTAATAGACAAAAAAATGTACAACCATTAGACCAAATCAAAGTTCAAGCACCTACTAACAACCAACGTAATATCATCAATATGAATCATTTACCAATTATCCCACCTTACCCTAAGAATTTACAAACCTGAGTTTACAGTGCACCCAGTGTGAAACACGTTTAGGCAGAAGAAAATAATTTCAGAAATCAAGCGGAAATCAGGAAAAGGCAAATACTCCACGCGAAAAGACAGGAAGGAAAGTCAAAGGTTCAAATGCTCAGAAATGCAAGAAAAAGTAATTGGGAGCAGCCCTCATCCAGGTCAAGTGAAACCCTTCAATAAGTGAGCCACACCGTATCAACAATAACATAAATTTTGCTTCATAACCAAAGCAGGTAATGTAATTCAATTTGCATGGAGTATTTAGAGATTAATCGTAAGCTCCCTAGTAGAGCCAACTAAACACGTAAGGAAAAAAAAAGAACCACATTCACTCAAACGTAAAGATAGGATAAAAAGCAGTTAAGGTAGAAATTAGAAAAACTTTGCCACGTCACTGAAGCACTGCAGGCCCGATAGCTCGCTCGATCAGCAGCACAACCCTCCTCGTCCAGAGTCACCATTCAGCCCGCGGGACCGACGCCACGTTTCCCAGCATGTTCAAGAACCGGTATGCCCAAGTAACATGTTCATCACTCGGACAACATGAGTAATGTTTTAATGGTATAAGCTCAAAATTAATTCTAATTCAATGGCACACAGCCCCCACCCACTTCACTTACAATCTCCAAAGAAACAATAGAAGATCTTCAAGCGATATTAAAAAACCGACAGGTCGACAGAAAAAATGTTACCACAGAAATACTTTTGGGGGATTTTTCCCACAAAATTCCGCATTATTTACGACAATATCATATCCGAACATATTTATCATATTTATAAAACAAATGCGTCTGTCAACATCAGCGGCTATATAGCTTCGAATCACTGATGTTTCTTAGACGACATTTTTCTAGCCAAAATCAAATATTTCATGAATGGGAACAATTTCCACCTCTTTCTATTCATTTATTTCTAATATGGATCGATACAGAAGCCCTACATTAGGCTGAGAGTGAATTTACAAATTGTTGGAAAAATACCAGTTATACCATTGGAAAATCGGTAAAAAAACATTGAAACACGCATAACATCTACAAAATTTATTCTCTATATCTGGGACACACACATTCACCATGTTATAACCATTAGTTAAAGCCTAAAAATATTGTCTAAGCACTCGAATGGTATTCCCTGCAACTCACAAATGCCAGGTTAGCGATTTTGAGGCCTTCGAACAACAAATTCACATCATTATTGCCGATCTAATTTTTCGTGTACAATTACCAAGCTTCTGGTCATAAAGATTCTGACATTTCTAGTCCTAATCAAAGGAATCTATGAGAAAACTATTCACCCAAACTACCCTTCCTAGAAAATGCTTCGTTTAATCAAAGCATGTCGAAAGGGAACAGTTTCGTGCAGTTTGAGCCACAATATCGAGAGATATGTTCCCGAATGAGCTTTTTCTCTTTACGAAATGAAGAGTCAGAGATTCGTGCACTAGGTGCTCTTCTAATTTCTAGTTTCTAATGACAACAAACCTGTTGAAAACACAACACAAATAGGCACGAAAAGCTGTACCCAAAAAAAAAAATTAGCAGTTACATCTGTATAGAGATGACCAATTCGAAGTTGAATTATTCTCAATTTTCGTTCATTTCCGAAACTTTAACGAAAACGCCTCGTTTTCGGTTTAAACCAAAATCCGTATGCAGAATTTGCGATATCGAAATATTTGACGGTTGGAAGAAAATGGGGATCTTATAAAAACGAGGTCAGTATTTGCATAATTTTCCGCGTCTAAAAATACTCAAAATGCATATTTCGCCTCAATCTACGAAGTAAATTCCACGATGATGAGACTTAAATCTAATTCAGTAAATAGAACAATTGATTCTCAACACGATGGTGACATTCCGACGTCCCGTATCTAAACTAAAATACAAAAAAACTGAACTAAATTCGGCACATCGAACGAATGACCATCGTTTCTCGTAACAACGAATAATAAGCAATATTTACGCCTCTACGCTGGAGCTGGTGTCAGACTTATGGCAATTTATTTTGCTTCAACCTACCTCTCTGCCACTAATGGTACCACTATTCAAAGCAGCTGAGGACTTTTGTCTCAAAAACTCAACCTCATTGAGATATTGCAATTGACAGTGGCCATACCGGTGAAAATTTGTCGAAAATTCATGGACCTACACAAGCAGCAAAAGTAGAACGCTAAACAGAAAGTTTTTCTCTTCTGCCAAACTTGTTAGAATTGATATAATACTACCTTAAGTTAAATCACAAATTCTAAACACATTTGTTCTCTATTAAGTTCCCTGTGAAACCAATATAAACACTTGAAATGGGTGAATTGCTAGTCATCACTAAAAGTTATGCGAATCTAAAAGCGGAAAAACCGAGTTAGAGGGTTGACTTCCGAGTCTAAATAAATTACTATCAACTCTAACAACACTGTACAGCTTTAAAAATTTAGCAACAGGGTCTCAAACGGGAAAATATCGGTCAGAAATTTGAAGTTTGATAGTCACTCCAAAAATGTATCGCATCAGACTCGAAAGAATGACAACATGAGCGTCTTGATGTTCGACATCCTTATAGAGCCTTCAAAACTCAAGCAAGCTTAATTTTAGGCACCTGAACGCAGTCACCCAAAAACTCGATTTGGAGACTTCAACGCGTACAGAAAAATAATCCATGTATTAAATTTACGGAGATTGAAAGACCTTTTCACAGGCACATTTCGGGTCCAATTGAAATCCATTTCGATATTTTTTCAATTTTCCTCAAAAACTTCGAAACCTATGACTTTGAGAACGATATCATTAGAAAGATCTCCTCTAGACCCATCAGTACAGAGTTTTTCAAAGCCCTCAAGGGTAAAAAGAGGGGCGTGAGGGGGTAAGAAAAGTCAAAATTATGTGGAAAACATGTTTTTTATCGCATATGCATAAAACGATTTATGCGATCGTTCCATAAAAAAATTGTCGTATGTACCATAAAAAACGAGCAGAAAGTCATAAATAACTTTTCCTGTAAAACGAACCGTTCTCCCATGTTTTTGGTTTAAGGGAGTTTTCAGACAAAAACGGGTATTTTTAAATCACTCATTTTGAGAAAACTATCGCACTTGCCGCTTCATAAACTTGATAGATTTGAGAAAAAGTTTCAATCAACATTCCATCAAATTTTGGAATGCGAACGCCAAACAAAAACGCCGCAAATGGCAGCCAAAGTCAAACCTAAAAAATTCGCGTTTTTTTACCAAAACTTTTCCATTCATTTGAACATATTCTCGAATACTTTTTGACTTACCGACCATACCGTCTTAAAGCCCGACATTTTCTCCACTAGTTCCGACAAATTGAGCTCCTCCAAATCCGCATGAAAAATTACTTCCTGTTTGAAATGACCACACTTATGGCCGTTTTTCACCTCTGGGGGTCTCCTATGGGGTCTGGGGGCCTGGAAAGGGGTCCGTAGGTCTTAGAATTTTGCACTATACACGCTCACCAAGTTTGAGCGCGCTGGGACCACGGGAAGTGTGGATTGTAAGCTCTTAGGGGTGTTTTTAGTATATTCTCGATGCTCCACCTTTTGGAGACAAGCAATTTCGATCACTGTTCAACTTTTTTTCTTTTCACGGGTACTATTTTTAGTTTTTTCTCGCAATCTTCCATAAAAAAGTTCGCCCGCCGAAAGTAACAAGTTCTAACATATTCTAACCTAACCTATCCTAACATGTATACACTAACCTATCCAATGCTAACAAAAGCTTACCTGATAATTTGTCACATAAAAAGACGGTTGACCTGTAAATAAATGTCATCAACATTATGTAACTTATGCTACCTATCCTAACCTAACCTATCCTGACCTAACCTATCCAAACCTAACTTAACCTATCCTAACCCTACCTATCCTAATTCAACTTAACCAATGTCATTGTTAAGTTAGGTGTACCCATAAAAAAATTTGGTAAACATTACCCAAGAGATTCTAACATAACATATTCTAACTTAACCCATGCTAACCTAACATACCAACCTATCTTATCCATTCTGCTGGATTCCTTATTTATAGTATCTTCGTAGACACGATACTGCGAGTCACGGCGCCTTCATAATAAGCAGACACCCGTGTAGATTACACAGTTTCAATAATTATTAACGCACTTCCAAGCATATAAGGTTGAAGTATGAAGGAAATGTATTTTATTGGCATTCTTTGATATCGAAAGATAACTGAAACAATTACAGCAATTTAAAATCAAATTTTTATGCAATACAAAGTTTAAAACTGAAAAAAAATAAATTGAAAAAAAAATAAATTGAAAGAAATAAAAAGATAGAAATTGAAACAAATAAAAAAATTGAAATAAATAGAAAAAATTTTATTAAACAGAAAAATTGAAATAACTAAATAAAAAATATTAGAATAAAAAATATATAATTCTTTCTGCGAATCATAACTGCCATATATCACGTATTAGGTAAGATTGGAATTTAACTAGGCTAAGTATGTCCTTAATGTAAATGTGAAGAGACTGGAATGGATGAGGTGCTATGATATGGATGCATGTAGTGAGTGCCTGCAAGGAAAGGAGTGAAAATTTCGGGCCTATAAGATCAACCAATAACCGAAATCGAACTTCCGGTTATGCTGCCAAGGCTGAGACGTGTGGATCGACAACCGACTTCACAAGAACGATTGAGCCGTGTCCCCGGAGTGCACAGTACTGCGCTGTACACTGTGCAAAGCAACCGCATAAAGACACACTACAGACCACGGGACAGTGACGTATACGTACACCTGTGTACGTGGCTGGACGTGCATCGCAAACCTGCGCAGCCCGGGACCTGGGGCAGAAGCAGCGAGCGTCACACTGGGATGTCCACGACTGGGGAACTATACGGCTGCCCACACACACACACTTCGTCTACGTGCATCAGCTGGTTGGCGCACGACGTGATGAAATCCCATAAAATGCAACGTAGAAGGAAGTAGAGCGACGACGTGCTGTATTTAAAGATGAGACGACTGTTGAAACGGCAGCGTTTTTACATCATCCATCGGATGATGCTAAAAATGACAACATCCTGTATAAGAGGAAAACGTCCACTTCTATCTCAGGCCCAGTGGAGTTATTCAACTCGAATTTATTCTGTAAGAGAAACAAATGGCTGAAAGCTCCCTTGGACTCTGCGCGACCAAAGGGTACGATATGGGATTTATTCCCTGAAGTTCTTGAACTTCACGACTGCTGCATGAGGGTCACAACGGCGAGGGAGGAGTCGATATCTGTCGTCAGGATCAGGTTCTGCCAAAGAACAACTGGATGGGTGTCTATACATGACCACCTCGATTCAGCACTTCTCATTGACGCAAACTTTGTCGTCTGCTTAGTCTTTGTTTTCTCGGAACTACGCGTCATTCGACATCGTAGTCCACGTTGAGGTCAAGAAGAAGGGTATAATCAAGCAGGAGCTTGATATAAAAAAGGTGCGATGGAGGGAAATGTTATAGTTTTACTATAACTGCCCTACGCCGTGTTTAAGTAAATGCTCCGAAGAAGGGTTGCCTGGCCTAGGAACCATCATCTTCTCGAAAAGATCCGACATCAATAAATATATTCTCGTCAATAAGCGCCGCATGTGCCGGTTTCTACAGACTTCGCCCACGCATTGCAACAAGCCGTTAAAACGTCGACGAGCATCGCTTAGCCAGCGAGTATCAGCCACGTCACCTAGCATTCCAAAGCAAACCGTATTGCTAGACACTTCTATTTCTATTTCAACTCCTTCCTTGGAGACTTGGGATCTTATTCATTCTACATAAATTAGTTTTTAATCAATTGTAAAGTCTAATACAATCTAATTATCTGACAACACTTGCCATTTCCGATGAATAATTAACGTAAAGCTTCATCATGGAGAACACGTATGTTCCCAACCATAACGGACGCGTAACGCGTGCTCCTTAAAGGGAGTCGGCAGGGCATTGGAGAACCCGCACTCACGAGAATAAGACGTGCATTGACCCCGCTGCCCTGGCGGCTTTGCCAGGAAGGCGAGGGTTATCGATTAAAGTCGTGTGTTGACTTAGTTGATTTATCAACCGCCACTCTGGAAGTTAAACGCATCTAAGTATTGTTGGCTCCTCACCCATGAGCTGTGCTGGGCAAATTGCGCCAGTCAGTAAGGTAGAAGCCTAGAATTAAAGCATTTTCAAAAAGTAGACTGGGAATATACCTAGAAATTTATGCGACCACTCGCCCATGTGATTTTGTGTTTTCAGGGCGACGTTGGTCAATGTGTACTTGTTGCCCTAGGGACAGTTCACCTGTATTTAAATTAAGTTTGGCGACTCATTTCAAACCCTTTCAGTATTAGGCTCATCAATGAAATAGCCGTTTTTTTACAATAGAATTTTGACAATAGTACTAGTCCGCTGTTACTATTTTAGCTTGCCCCTGCATCAGAGACCTAACCCTTTAATTTTCTCTCCCTCCGCAGGTAGAGTGAAGAAAAGCAAAATAGTCATTTTTTGTATGTTGAAATAGGCTATTCCAACGTGTGAGGGACCTTCCCCCATTGTTTGTAAGTACTCCAGGGTGTTGTCAGGTTGTTCCACCAAGGTTGCAACCAGTGCCATTGTAGCATTTGATTATGTAAGCAGTCAGAAACAATTTAGGGGCCGAGTCCCTGAAGTTAATATTAGTGTGCTAGTGTACTGTCCTCCTCTGACCGCAGTGCACATATTTAATAGCTCAAAATTATAACGGGAAGACAAAGGAGCCTTCCATGTGTATGTTTACAAAATTGGATTTTGCATTGTTGTGCGCTCAACACAAAGTATAAAAAATGTATTTCTTATTTGGAAAGTAAAAATTCTTTAGCATTTCGCCTCAGATATTTCAATAGTTGTCTCATTGTGATATGCTTGGTCCAACAATTATTGTATTGTGTTTTGTATTAATGTGTGCTCAATGCAGGGTATAGAAATGTGTTTCCTACTTGAAAAGTCAAACATTTTTGGTACTCTGCCTCAGATATTGCAATAGTTGTCTCATTGTGATATGCTTGGTCCGACAATTATTATATTATGTTTTGTATTAATGTGTGCTCAATGCAAAGTATAGATATGTGTTTCCTACTTGAAAAATCGAACATTTTTTGGTACTCTGACTCAGATATTACAATAGTCGTCATTGATGTGTGCGTGAGTAGACTGTCCTCCTTTGGGCCTACGTGTGCATTACAAATGTGTATCTGCCAATGTGTTCTTTAGCTGGAGAAACTTATTTTTCTTCTCAGTTATTGCAATAGCCGTCTCATTGTGTTATGTCTTTGGCATGACAATTGATCCCCTTCCATGTATTGCTATTCTCCTATTGTAATTTCTCATTGCTAGTCTTTTATCGACATTCTCTTAGTGCTATTCTCTTAGTGCTATTCTTTCAGTGCTATTCCCTCAGTGCTTTTCTCTTAGTGCTATTCTCTTATCGCTATTCTCTGGAACTGGAATCCTTGCTAACATGAATGCTTACCAGACTCTTGAGACTAGCGAGATGGTTCTTTGTCATTAGGATATCATACCTAGTTCTAGCATTATTCAGTTGCATTTCGTACCTTAGTCAGCTACTTCTCATCTACATTCGAGGTATGAGCTTTCTTATCTTGCGGTACTATATACCTTACTTGGTCAGTCGTCTATGATCTTAAACTAGGAGTTTTTCTTAATATGCGGTTGTTCCTCGTATTGTTGTGCCGAACCTGAACTCTACTTGTTTGTGCAGTTCACGGAGTCCTCGGGGCTTGAAATAAACTGAAGAAACCTCGTGTTCTTGGGAGCCCCCTTGAAGCCGTTCATTCACGTTACTGTAGCGAAGATCAAATTCTGCAAAGAAACGCGACAACATCCAACTCACATGAAGGTTAACCAAGGCCAGATTCAGGGACAATACCATTGTATACTTTCTCCTCTTTTGTTCCTACCTTAGAATGTGCCACTACAGCAGACGTAATTTACAGTAGTAGCACCTTTCATTTTCGGGTGTTTTTCACTTCAATTTTCCCATTGAAACGGAAATGTTTTTAAAAAGCTTCATTCAAATGGTGGTTTGGGAGCATAACAGAACATGAAAACACAATGTGAGTGCAACATAATTTAATATGATTTTCCAATATTCAAAAAATGAGACCAAATTAACTAAGATTTTTACAATTTCAATCATAAGCAATTATGAGACAACAAAGAATCTTAGTAGCAACAATGCAATGAACACAACTGAAGAGAAAGAGAAGATGTAAGTATTGAAGAGCAACATTTAAAATTCAAAATTTGAACAATTATGTGAGAACCAAATGAATTTGCATTAAAGCATTCCCGAGAAGAACAGGCAACCAACTGACGCACCTGAGGTTCCTGATGCCAGTCAATGGGCTCCTCCTTCATTGTGATGAACTCCAGCGCATCGTCAGGCACTTCATTTTTTACCGTCTCGGTTATTGGAGGATTTTCACTCTTTGGAAAGGCAACTGAAAAAGATGAAAAAATTTTACAGATAAAATTGCCGGGAACTTGAAAAATATGTATTCCATTATTGATACATCACCAATGGATGTAAATATTTAACATTTGAACTCTCAACTGAAGTAACAAGCTGAATTCATTTCTAGGTTCATCATTTAATGCTGCTATTGACGACAAAAACGGTAATAATGACTTAGAGAAAATTTGTCTTAAACACAACCAAAAAGGTTTCTCATTGTAGAGCTCTAGCTGTCTGATTCTTAGTTCAATGTGTTTAATTCATTTCTACTAAGTAATGACAATGGTTACAGAAGCCCACAAAGCTTAGGTTCAAATAACTGTACAGAAGTGGAAAACTTTAGCCTTGACTAACACAGCTTGCAACATCTGTGAAAAAATGCACCAATTGGATGGAACAATATTGAAAAAATAACACTGAAGAATGAAAAACAAAGCCACATAAAGATTAGTTTAAAGGCACACTGGCCATATCTTAGAGGAAGTGAGGTACAGAATGAATATACAAGCTACATAAGTACATATCTGAGCCACAAACAGATTCTTGCAACAAGAGTTGTTGATTTTGATAAATAGCTAGGGTTACAACTGAGAATGTCCACCTAAAGAGGGCAGATACTATCAGCATACTGCCCAAAATTAAGCAAATATATCCTACATGTCTCCCAAGAGTAGTTATTTCCAAGGTGCACTGAAGGAAAACATCTCCGGGGCCACTAGACGGTATTTCTACACCCTAATAGGCTATCTCAAACCGTTTGCTCTCGTGTGCATTGTTTTCTCCGGTAAGTCAATCTTTGACGCAAATAGACACAAGTTATTTAACGCACTTAATAAAACTCAAGTATAGTAAAGCACACTATATAAAAATTTGGACATATCAGATGTTCAATTGTTTCACAATTTTTTAATTAAACCAGGTACAAAAATTTCCTTACAAATGGATAAATTAAATAATGAGAAAGTCGAAGACTTAAATGCAACAAAAAGAGGAAAGCAAAGGTTAGCATTCATTATCAAAGAGGGGTAATGAAGAATTACCTCATCACGGAAACAACAATACTGAGGAAAGTTTAAGAAACATGACTAAAGTTAAATCAAAGCAGAAATGGCTGAAGAAAATGACAGCACTAAACTGACCATAATAGTCCATAGAAAGATTAAAGCTTTCCCTTCAATATTATAGCTTACTCAGTTTTCGGCTCAAAATTTCCCATACTCCCACTGAAAGTGCCAATTCCTACAGATCCATCTCCGTAAAATCAACTTCAATTTGTTGTCAATTTATTATTTCATCATATAACTATTCTACCACCTCCAACAAAACAAATGCATAAATAAACCCATCACTTACTAATTTCGCAGAATTTCATATCACATCTCTTGCAGTAGTTCAAGTCAATGTACCCTATGCAGCCAGCTCTGTTTGAATGAATTTAAACATTTCTTTGGCAGATACAACAGTCATTACGTAATTTATTTTTAGTTTAGATCTAGCTAATCCAACTTTAAAGATACTGTTTACTAATCATATTTTGATTATATGTCAAAACTTGTCTGTTTAATTTAAAATCCTAATCTATGGAATTTATGCATAAGAAGCAGAAATTTTATTTTGTGTACTATGTAGTAAATTTATTTTATTGTAATTTCTATTCTAAACACAATAAGACAAAATCATTCATACAGTGTGTAGTATTTTACTTTAGGTAAATCTACCATAAAAATCATTTTTTATAATCAATAGTGTGACCTTTCATCTTCATAACATTTATAAGTCTTCTATTGCAGTTTTTGACAAGCTCTTCTGAAGTTTCAGATGAAATATTGTTCCATTCTTTAATTGCGATGGTTTCAATACCTGAAGATTCTTTGGACCTCTCTTGGTGATGGTGACATTTAATTCCCACCACAAATTTTCAATAGGGTTGAGATCAGGACTCATTGGGGGGGCCATGGCAGCACATTTATCTATACCTTTGGAGCTAGCTAGTTGTAGACTTGGCCGTGTGCTTTGGGTCATTGTCTTGAAATACCCACCGCCTTCCAAGTCCCAAACAATTAGCTGATACCTTCAAGTTTTTGTCCAAAATAGAAATATAGTCATCGGAGTTCATTTCCCCTCAATAGTAACTAATTTACCAGTACCTGATGCAGCAAATCAACCCCAAAACACCATTGATCCACCGTCGTGTTCAACTGTTGGCACAGTGTTCTTTGGCAGGAGAGCTTCACCTTTCTTATGTCAACCTTCACGTCATTGTGTCCAAAAGGATGATTTTGGTTTTGTCACTCCATAATACTCTCTTCCCAAAGCCTCTGTCCTTATCCAAGTGTGTCTTTGCCAAGTTCAAGCAAGCAGCAACATGACATGGTTTGTGGAATGGAGTTCTTCAAGGTCGGCGTCCGTGTAGGCCTTCCTTGTTCAGACAGTGCAGGATTCAGCAATTGCTCACACGCTAGTTCCTTGAGAGTTCAATCTCTCGGCAATGTCGTCTAGCTTCACTCGTGGGTAAGCATTGACCTCACAACAGAATTTTTGAGAAGTTTTCACCATGAGTTTTCATTAGCAACCACGCCCAGGCAACGTTTCTACTGTACCAAATTCGGCAAACTTTTTCATAACAGATTGTACTGTAGATCTTGGGATGCTCAAATGCTTAGATATGTTGCCATAACTATCTCCAGCTTTGTGGCAGTCAATAATCTTCTGTCTGAGGTCCACACAGAGTTCCTTAGTTTTTTCCATAGTGGCGCTAGTGTACGAATGAAAAAGCTCAACTCCTCTGGCTTCCCGTTAGCTCTGGCACAATTTTCTAGAATGATCATGATCTCTCATCTAGAATGTTCATGAACATTTTAGACACATTTTTTTTCAATAAAACAAATATGATGGTAAATACTTCTTAATGAAATGTAATGTTCTCAATTGTATGCATAATTTTTTTTGTGTTTCTGAAGTTTAGCTTATTAAATCTTTCAAAAATATAATGTTCTGAAACTTTGTATTATTGTCACTAATTTGTGTTTAACACCCTGTAAAATGCAAATAATTTTGTTGCTAACTGTATATACTACAACACAGCATCGGCCAATTTTGCAACAGATTTTTTACCCTTGCCTGATCCAGTGTAAGATAACACAACTTTATAGCACAGACATTTTCTTTGTGCTTTCTGTTGTAAAATCACTATCAACAGCTAAACGTTTCACTAGTTGAACTAAACTTCTGAGCATCATGTTTGTTTTGAAATGCCAATTTGGAGCAGTTGTTCACAACCAGTTCCCACGAACAATGTTCTTGAAAAGATTGAAAGCAAATACTTTTTTGAAAGAGGACATCTGTACAAAAGACAACAGGAATGCATGTGTAAGGCCAGGTGTTGTTGCTGCTTCGGCCATTGAGTTCCATTTTTGGCGAGTGAAGCATAGGCCTTACTTATATACTTCTCCGGCAGTTGGTATTGGTGATACGCGGCAGAGAAGTTGCAAATTTTATTGAATAAATTTATATTGATAGTATTACTGAACAGTTGCATGACTAGAAATGAGATTTTAGGTGTAACTTATGTAGGGTACTACACATGAAACAGCAATGCCATCCATATACACCTTAACAAGTATACTGAATGAACACATGGACAGCACATAGAGCACTAACATTTTAAAATCTGCAAAATGTGAGCTTGTGATTAACCATACATGAAATTAAAATGGATAAGCAATACCATCAAGACAGCTATCAGTGTTTACTTATTGTGAACTTGATGAATTAGTTTCCACTATTTCTATGCCTTTACAGAGATTTGAAGATAATCAAACATGATAAAAATCTAAAAATATGAAATCCATTTTTCCATAGCAAGTTCCCGATAACTGAAGTACTTCATCTTACGAATCAGTTTTTTCAGCTGCATTAGGTTCCACTACTTTTTCACAAACACAAAAATAGCACAAGGTCACAGAACATGAAAAATAGGATGAATGAGGAGATTGGTGATTCTTTGCACAGAATGCATAACAATGTTAGGAAGGCAACTTTATTAGTGTTTTTGAACTCTTCATTAAAATGTGTTTTTGCTAAAAAATAAAACTGGACTGATCCTAATGTTATCTTAGTCATGTTTCAAAGGAAACCCAGCAGTACTTAGTGGACACCAGGTACCAACGTGTCACTGCATGTGATGTTCTGGTACCATTCACACTAAACAAATGTAGATTATTGAATGTACTGCATTTCCAATAAGACAAAAATTCTACACACCAATGTAACAGGTATTAGCAATGTAATCAAGAAATTGAAATTATTTGAAACAAAGAACAAATGAAGCCGCTTAAAATAATCCTACACCAAACCCACAGATAAGTGGGTTTTGTGAAAAGAATTTCAACAAATCTTGCAGTAAATATGAACTAAATCAAAAAACCCCTACCTCACAAACAGATCAGAAACAAGACTCACCCTGCACCATGTCCTCTGCAGCAGCTTCCTGTTTGATGGAGTCATGGCTGTAACTTGGCTTCTTTACTTCAGCGTCTGTCAGCTTGTGCACCACATCCTTCGCACGCTTCATGCTTGAAGACCAGGCCACACTGCATAAAGTGTTACTGAGTATAAGCATTGAAGGTTTGAGCTTGTAAGAGGAGGGGCACAAGCATTTGCACATCATGACAGGTAGCAGTTTTTAGCCATACAGTGAGTAAAGAAACTTGTTTTGGAAAATGATGAAGGTTTGCTGTGGAACAGATGATTGGTGATGCAGAAACAAGTGACAGGGCTGGGAAACAATGAACTTCAATCAGGAGAAGCCCCTATAAATAAAGCCTTGAAAAAAGAACACCATTTGAAAATGCAAGAAAAAAAGAAAATTAACCACACTAGTCCATTTGGATTTTTCAAAATTAAACTTAAACTAAAAAAGCAGAATAACACAAAGCAAGTGGGAATGAATTCATTCTAAACAAAGAAAATGCATTGATTAAACATAAAACGGCACTTGTTGAAAAATCATATAAATAAATTTTCCAGTTTTTGTTCCTTCTACATTGGTAATGACATCAAAGTAAACAACTTTGTTCCATGCTTTTTTTGTTTAATGTTAAGGAGAACAAACTAAACGATTTCTGAGTTTTTTTTAATTGTATCATGGTAATTAGATTGAAATAAATAGCTTTTATTCACTGCAATTTTGGGGGGAAATGAATATTTAACGAGTTATAGCGGGAATGCGCTCAAATAATCATTGAATGAATGTTGAGGCGAGGAGAATAATTGATTCATGAATTTTAATACTTCTTTATTGGTTATTAGATTAAAATAAAAAAATTCATTTAATGCACTTTCTGTTGCAAATGAACAATTAACAAGTTATAGCGGCGTAGAGAAAACTTACAGGCTATCCTGTAATCGTTTAAAGTTAATTAACTTTAAGCTTGTTTCTTCATGAACTTAGAATTAAGGACTAAACTTAAATTAACATTTAACTTATCAGCAAAACTTAGTATCTGAATATTAATTCTAAAATTAGTGTAGCAAATTTCATTACCTTAATATATAAAAATTGCTATAACCCAGCTCTAGGCTCGTCTTTGGTTTTTGAACTTTAGTTTGCCATCCTGAATACAGCCAATTGAATACACCATTTGAGCCAAGCTGCACTGACCTCTTAACCCTTTAACGTCCGAATTTTTGTACTCATATTACCGTTAACACAACCACCGTCACTAAACTGGCGCTGGCATCTGGCAGTCACCGATATCAGGATGGGATAAGAACTGCCACTCGGCAGAGAACTTCAAAGAACACATTAGGGAACTAATTGAATAAGAAATAAAATATACTGAAGGGGAATTTTGAAAGAGGACACTGGTGTCCTCTGGGGCGTTAAAGGGTTAAATTTTCTGGATGCCGATTCACATTGCCTCCAGCCATTGACCACTCAACTTTATCCTCAACTTTATAACTAAGCATACACAGTCTTCGTTGTGTCCACCTGCCTCCGCATCCCCAGAAGAACTTCCCGTGCTGCCAACGCCGGGACGCAGGTGGGTTTTCATCCTTTCGCTGCACTCTCCTTTCATAAAGGACCGAGCGGACGGGGATGACAGGCTAAGGCACCCTTCTTGCTGCTAACTGCTCCGCTCACCATCCACTCGCCTGACTCCGCTTCCCGGCACGCCCTGGTGCTCACGAACTTATTGGAGGTTTGTGAACTATTAGTTCAGTAACCATTTACTTGCCATGCCGTGAGCTGGGTACTTAGGACGACGTTTCCCCATGCATTCTTAATAACTATAACTTATAACTTATAAACTTGCCTTAAAACTTATAACTTATAAACTTACATTAAAACTTATAACTTATAAACTTACCTTAAAACTTATAACTTATAAACTTACCTTACAATGATAAACTGTATTAAACCCAAGACTAAACACTAACTAACTGCAACTAACTCCACAGAGCACGGGTGCTTGCTTCCTACGACGGCACAGTCACAGATCGCAAGTGGACCGCCCGCCTGTCTCCCAGAAGACCGGCTCCGAAGGACTCGTACTTTTGTTGCCCTTAGTTTTTAGTGCTTTGGTCTTGTTTAAATGTTGTTCCGACATTTGACCTAATAAATTACGGAAAATTTTCCCATTACGGAACCCCGTGTTTTTCACTCTCTTATTTATAATATAAATCAATCTTTTTTTCTATAAGCGGTCACCGTCTGCTACGTATAACGGTTAAAACTGCTAAGGTATAACTGCTGCCACTTTCCAAAAAGAAACGAATAAAACTGAATCTTCAGACAAAGAATAAAGTCTTCTCTATATTGTTCAATTTCAATTGCGCAGGCTAGTTCAACTGTTTAAATTCAATTGTTTAAATAACGCAACCGACCCAAAACGTAACTTTACCTAAAAGAACGTAATAATTTTTGACGCTTTGATGACTATAATTGCCATGAGACAAAAACTAACATACCGCTATAACTCATTAAATATTCATTTCCCCTAAAAAGTGCATAAAATAAAAGTTGCTCATTACGATGTAATTGCCATGATTCAGGTAACAAAATCTTGAAAATTAATTAGTACTTCCTCCCTAACATTTACCCCTTCTTTGTTTCAGAAGTGCTCAACAAGTTGCAGCAGTAGGTTAATTTTTGTCTTCCATAGTAGTTTCCTTGTTTCCAATGACAAAATCAGTTTGTATTCTGTCAGAAAATGAGATACAGACCAATTTTGTACAGATATCATGTGTTGAATTTTAGGGTTGGAAATGATATGCAACTTAGAAGGAAACTTGAGTGTAATCACAACAGAATTTAGACAGCTTGAATAGACATTATATAACAGTACTTTATGTTATATTGTGTTAGGTTATGTTATGTTGGGTAAGGTTAGGTTGTGTTAAATTACATTAGGTTACTGCCATAACCTATTACATAACCATTGGTGATGGAATAAGCATGTAAGAAAAGTTGTTTATTTTGATATACATACCATTATACAAGCAAATAAATTGAAAATTGATTAGAGTGTTGCTCTCAACATTTACCAATGCAACTAATCAACAGATAATAATGAACTATAAATGAATGAAATTAAACTCCCCATTAAATCATTCAACAACAATTTCAAAGGTTATTTGTGAAGGAGAGGACCATAATCAATTTTTGCTGCTTAAACCTAATTGATAAGATCTAACAAAAACTATTTTTCTTCAACGCACTTTGTCGCAAATTAGTATTTATTGAGTTAAAGCGGTATGTTAATTTTCGTTTTTGATGACTGCAATGCGCTCAAATTAATAGCTACTAATCAATTTTCACATTTTTATTGCTTGAATCATCGTAACATCAAAATAAACTACTTTTGTTTTATACACTTTTTGCGGCAAATCAGTATTTTACGAGTTATAGTGGTATGTTTAGTTTCGTGTTCGATACAGCAGAAACCGTTGCGCGCTTGAGCTGTTAGAGTACGTTCGGGTAGTTTGTAATTTATTATTAGCCAACCCCTTGGAGCCTGCAGAGCCTGAACCCACTTCTAGGATCTTTTAGTTGATAACACAATAAAGGTTATCACCCAAAAATGACAAGTTATAGCGGTATGTTCATTTTCATCTTTGATGGCTGGAATGCGCTCAATCATTCGAGCGCATCGGAAGGGAGAGTCCATTGTAGTCTTCCTCTCGGACAAATTTTTTTCCGCTTCAAACACTAGAGCTGCAAAAGTAATTTACCGCAATAACATGGTAAATACTCATTTACAACAGAAAGTGCATAGAAGAAAAAAATTTTTACTTAGATCTAATTACCTATGTTAAGGCACCATTAGGTGGAAAATTGATTATGGTCCTCTCCTTTACATTTACCTTTTAAAGGAGCAACTCGGGATAATTTTTAGTACAATGCGGTTTTATAACCCAGCTAGCCTAAACTGAAACAACTCATTCTTCTAACAAAAAATGGTAAATGTTGAGCGTTTGGGAGTAATCGATTTCCCAGTTTTCGATGCCTAAACATAGTTAATTAAATCATAATAAACAAGTTTTTTCTATGCACTTTCCATCGGAAATGACTATTTTCTGAGTTATAGCGGCATGTTAATTTTCGTCTTTGATGATGAATGCAATCAAATAAACAGCTACTAATCAATTTTGGACCTTTTTTTGCTTGAATCATGGAAACAACATCAAAATTAACTACTATTTTTCTACACACTTTTTGCGACAAATGAGTATTATTTGAGGTAGAGCAGTAGGTTTTATTTTGAGCGCAATTTAGCTGTTAGAGTACGTTTGAATACTTTGTAATTTATTATTAGCTCACCCCGTGGAGCCTGAACCCACTTCTAGGATCTTTTAGTTAATAACACAATAGAAACTATCATCCAAGAATAATGAGCTAAAGCAGTATGTTTACTTTCGTCTTATATGGCGGGAACGCGCTCGATCCTTTGAGCGCTTTGGAAGGGAGAGTCCATTGTAGTGTTACCATAGGGCGCGCTTGACAAATTTCTTTCTGCTTCAAACACTAGAGTTGCAGTAAGTCATTAACTGCTATAACTTGTGAAATACATATTTCTGAAGGAAAGTGCATAGAAGAGAACTTGTTCATTTAAATCTAATTAACTATGTTGAGGCACCAAAAACTGGAAAATCCATTGCTACCAAATGCTCAACATTTACCCAAAAAATCAATAAGAGAACAAATATGTCTAATAAAACACCATGCATAGCATTAGCATAAGATAAATGACTGCCTATAGCAACAATTAATATAAACAAGAGCAAAGCAAAACTGAACAATGCAGCAAGACTCACCTTATCCACACTTTGGTATTACTTATGAGAGTTCTGCCAAGAAACACTACACGAGCCTAGCCTAACCACTAGCCTAGATTTATTAGCCTAGCCTAAACACAAGCCCAGATTTACTATGAAGTGACTGAAAGGGAAAAAATACTGAGAAATAAGAAATGATTTACTCACAATAACACAGCAAAATAAAGAAATGCACAACAACCAATGAACACGTGAAGAAAACACATTTAAAACTATTACTTGTGTGCATGTAAGAAATGAAAAATCCGTTCAAGGAACATCAGCAAACACAATCTTTTCAGACTGATGGAAGCTCAATTTTGTTTGTGTTTTACTTACACGAGAACGTTCACTGACTCCAATCTAATTTTTCTAATCTTAATTTTATGTTTACTGCAGCTTCGAAGAGGTCTCCATGCAGCTCCACGGCTGAGCTTATGCTTTATTTGTCAGCGCTGGGCTCAGTCTGATGATAATTCCGATATCGTTCAGCGACATAGCGACGATCCACCTGCGCTCATGCGGAAAGCTAGCGCAGCATCTTTGGCTGAAATGACTGTGCATATCTTTCATGGTACTCTCAAGATTCTGGTGTCTTAGTGTAACTCTGTGTTAAAAAAATTGTTGCTAGCTCTGACATTGTTATGTGTTCTTACTTAGCAATTTTGTGCCTTGCTCAGTTATTTAAATGTTTGATAACGGTGCGCGATCGGTTTCTGACACATTTAGTTATGTACCCGGGAATTGCCTAAGCACCTATAACAAACCAAGCACATTTTGACTCCTGATGCTCCTTTCAGCAGGTATGGCAATAGAGTACTGAATATTCAATAATTATTCCTCATCCATGAGCTAGGCTATGTGAGTTATCCCAGTATTAGCTGTCACGAGACGCTAACTCTTCCCTTAATTAGCATAAACGAGGAAACTAAGCTCGAGTTCGCAAAATGGCATCGCCTCCAAGGCATGAAATAGATATGAGAATACAAGCTACAAAAATTCAAGAAGACATGGTAAACATGGTAATGATTACAAATTGCAGGTACATCAATCATGACGATACTCACCAAGTGGATGACCCAACTAACGTTCGCGATTTTTAGTTCGCTTTCTTCTGATGTGATTTCCGTCGCCTGATAAGAGAACCAACATGCGCACACATAATCGACCTTAACCAGTTGTATTCTAACAAAATGACATCTTAATACACACAGTGGGACCTCAACGCATAATACCAGGGGCACCCAAAGGCTGATAATCATTGATTGATAGCCAACACAACAACTATCTTGAATTAACATCCTAGCATATGCCCTATTTATAATGATTGGATATCAACACACTAGTAATTACCGTTAAATTCCACCCTAATTAAAACACATTAATAATAATTGGCCGGCCAATACCTGTACTATTGAATTAGACATCAATAATGAATATCAACATCATCACCTTCCCTACTTCTTGGGATAATTACCCTCTAATTGCACACCTGAACCATACACTCCTCTGCATTCTCTAAAAACTGTGCTCCGAGAGCGTACCCCGTATTGACGACATTCGTACAGTTCATGCTAACAAGACGTAAGTTCATGTTACGGGCAGATAGCCCGGTCGTTACTCCATCACTAGCGTGTTGGTGGACGCATTGCTCTATTACTCTGCTGCGTAGACTTGGAGCAACTCTTGGGCCTTCTTATTCCCCCACCACCTGCAAAGTTGAATTTAATCTACTTATTTACCTTTTTAGGACAGAATTTAATAGGAATTTATTTTCCTCGTTATTTAAAGAATATATTGACGAACTTTGACGAACTACTTTTAAGCAATTTCCTAGTGACATGAGTTTCCTTAAACAACTCACCCCTACTAATGAGTTTATGTACAGGTCATTTAGCCTCTTTTACCAGTGTAGCTCTTGGTTTGTTATTTAACGATTCTTTTGAGAAAAGAACAAAAAATTGCATTTTAATGGGCTGTAATATGGCGTCAAAACTTTATCCTCAATTTACACACTTATTTCATATTTTTCTGTAAGCACTACTATTCATCGCAAACGTACTTGGGCTTCACCGTGACACACATGTGGTTTTGTAAACCAAACTGGCTTTCCCCAACGCACCAGACTATCCTTGTGGGCAAGTTCTTTTCATTCCCTCTATGGCAAAGCCAATCATTTCACAAGCATTTCGTAGGTGTTCATTTAATCCCGCCTCAGCCTGAATGTAGCTGTTCCTATTGGTTATTAGGGAGGCTGTTTTCTCCGTCTTTCAGAATTCAGATTTGATATCCGTTTTCTGTAAACCGTAACGTCCAATATTTCTATGTATTTCCACCTGCTCGATTTATGTTTCGTAGGTCCGATGTTCACTTATGGCTAAGCTAAACAGAAGCGAGCTTCTCAAAAACCTTGGCCTTGCATTTGCCCTCTATGAGGGTTTATCATTCATCACCCTCTTCGACGCCTGTTTCTGAGCCTATCATACACACTCATAAGCTCTTGTAAGACACAACACTTTAAACGCAAAGTACAACACAAGCACGACTCCAAAACACACTGTGGACCACACACAGCGCAACACCACGTTTCACATACCAGCACACATACAGTTAAAAAAATTATTATGCACATTGACCTCATCTGGGAGCAAAAATGAAATTATATTATAATTTTTCAAGTTTATAGAAAGCAAATTGATAATATTTCTACAAAGTTGGCGACAGAAAATAACAATATGGAAAAACTCAATGAAACCATACAATATAATTCCTAAAAAACTCTAACCACAGGAGCAAACAATGAATAATAAAACACTTATGAGTAACAATGCACGTGAATATGAGAGAAATGGAAAGAATGAACATACAATGATGATGGGTTCAAGTTTTAAACTAGTGAGTCAATTAAAATTTTGCATAGTAGATTGTATTTTATACCTGCCTTTTAGAGTAAATTTTAATTAATAGATAATATGCAGGAATCGTTCACCACCAAAAATCTGACATTAAATCAATCAAAGACAGAAATTACCTAACAGAGAGAAGAGTTGAACAAAGAAAAAATCCACACATGTTAAATACCTTTCAATAACAAAGGAAACAAATGTTGAGCGAAAATATTAAGTTATTGTTTTTAGGTTATAGTAAAGTACAGTTTTCAAGTTATAGTAAGTTAGAGATAGTGAGTTACAGTTCTTAAGTTATAGAAAGTTATAGTTTTTAAGTTTTAGTGTGTTATAGTTTTTAGGTTACCGAAAGTTATAGTTGTTAAGTTATAGATAGTAAGTTACAGTTTTTAAGTTAGAATAAGTTACAAGTTTTTGGGTTAGAGTAGGTCACAAGTTTTTAAGTTAAAGTGTGTTACAAGTTTTTAAGTTAGAGTAAGTTATAGTTTTTTGAAAATTTATGGGGAAACGTTGTTAATAATACCCAGCTCACGGAATGGCAAGTAATTGGTCATGCAACTACAGTCCACAAACCTCCAAAGTACCTGCGAGCCCCAGGACGTGCCGGGTAGCCCAGTCAGGCGAGTGGACGGTGAGCGGTGCAGGCAGCAGCAGGGAAGGCGCCTCAGCCTCTCATCTTACGTCCGCACGTTCATCGGTAGAAGTTGAGCGCAGCGAACGGAAAGCCACAGCGTCCCTGAGTTTGTTGCAGGGAAGGTCCCGCAGATGATGCAGAGGCAAATGAAGACAGCATAGGCTTTTTAAACAAAGATTAATTCTGTAGATGCGTGAAGTTGGCTGCTTAGAGGCTGGAGGCGATCTCATCTGGCATCCAGAAAGTTAGCGATGTAGGTGAGGCTTGGCTCAAATGGTGCGTTCATTACGTAGTATCCAGAGATATGTAGACTGCAGTTCAAAATCAGAGACAATCCCCCGCTAGAGCTGGGTTGTATAAATTGTTATACATTAAAGCATTGAATTTGCCAAATTAGCTTTAACTAAATTTAATATCAAGTTCTGACGTCTTACTCTAAGTTTATTATCAATTAAACTTAGTGGTAGTGTTAACATGGGTTTGCTAGCGCTTCGGTTATTCGAACTATATCTCACCGAAAGTCACATTACTTGATCAGTATCAGGCCAGTCCAATTTACCACGTAAGATGAACATCAACATTATTTGAACATCAAAAATTATATGAACATAATGTTTATCATTACGACTCAAGATTATAATTGTCAAGATTCAATTTAGTCGTAAAAGTCAGTTCAACAGCAGGAAATGTTAAAGTTATCAAACATGTAACGAGTACAGGAAATCATGTACATTTTCTGCACACACCAACTACCAGCAACACCCGAACGAAAACGAACAAGTTCTTTCTTAACATCAGTAGTGGTGATATCTTCAAAACTATTCTATTGTGGCGGCCTCGACAAATTAATTCGACGTGGGGGAGTTTCAGAAAGGTCCACGGATGAAGCAAAACTTGTCAAAGCAACCATTTATTGATACGTAAAATTACCTGCAAGAGAAAAGTCTAGTTAGCACAAACGTAATACAAAAATATACAGTTTTTAGAGGTTACAAATCTAAAGGTGATGCAGAGTGTAAATCCGAAAGTAATGACGCAAAATTGGAGCAGAACTGCGTCATTGTTACAAGAAAACTCGGCTCAGAGAACACGGGTAACACTTCAGCAGCTCAGCCAACACACAAATTATAGGCGGGTCTTAGCACAATTCTTATACGTGCATCCTAATGGCACCCTCGGATATATATTAAGCATGTAGCATTTGCTACATAAGTGTAAAATTATAAAATTTCTCATTCGCACTTACATAAAATAATTATTGACATTAAAAATCTTACTCTAAATTATTATTAATAATTTTCTACTTATAATTAGTATTCCTTGAAGTTTTTGTGTAAATGCATGAGATATAAAATAACACTCGACATTTTTCGAGAGAGAAGCCTCTGATTGGCAACACTGCGCGGTGACGCGTCTCTTTTTGAAACTCACTCTCTCTGGTGCGTCTCTTTAGTTTGGTGTTACAGCATTTCTCGTAAGTAAATCTGTGTTAGAAAATATCGTGTACCTTCTTCGTGTTCAGGTTAAGTATAAATTGTGACAGTGCCGTATTATTTAAATACGTAGTTATGCGTAGAAGTCGTGATGTAGCATGGTTTATTCAGAGTGCTATCTCAACATGACATAGCGTAAATTTTGCATGTCATGTGCATTTCGTGTGTCAAGATTTTATTATCAACATTCAATCACGTTCTTTTTATTCTTGCGGCAAAAATATATACTTGCATCTGTCATGGTGATTTTGCTGCTCGCGTATAGAAATACTTCGTGAGAGCGTACGGCGGAATGCCGTCGTGTTCGCGGGAAGATGGCGAACGCTAAAACTGCTTTGTCATTTCATTTTTATGTTCACTGTATTATGTTTTGAATATTTTCTTTTGCTGCAAGAGATACGTTTAGTGTTTCTTTTCTCAGTGTAGATATTATTCTTTTTTATTACAAGATATACTTGCAGTGTTTTCAGTATGATTGATATCTTAATGAAATTAGGACTGTTTTCTTTTTATTTCTCGTACGGATATAGAGATGTTGTAGAGTACGAAAAAGTATTAATTCCCATTCTATGCATTTTAGCTATTTTCATATTTCCTTTCTATTCCACGAATCATGTGTTTTTAAGTCACGTGTATATTCCGTGACTCCACTAAATAAATAACAGATCATTACTGATCTGTAAATTACAAGTCTTGCTTATCTTTTCTATATTTTCTTCCTGAGCCTTTAATGGAACTAAAGCTTTGAGTAAATCTCTGGAAAAGGTTCAGGGTTTCTCCGTGATGGAAAAAAATTATCTATGCAGTGTAGGGATTGTCAGTTGTGGAATTTTTCTTTGATGCCTCTTCGAGAACCTTCTCATTCAGCGTCTTCGATTAATTGCAGATCCTCGACGGCACCAAAACACCACAACACACATTCCTTGGGTTTTTGAGCTTCACAAGTTAAATTCATGTGGCCTAATATCTCGCACGAAACCATCGAGATCCACCACTTAAAGTGCTTATTTGTGACGTGAGTCGGACTCTTAACTCGACCTTAGTTACCTTGCATTCTCCGGTTTGCGAGCTGTTTTCAGCCTGGTATATTATCAAATTACTGGCTAAGATATTAACTGCTCCAAACCCTGGATTCTTGTCGTAAGCGTTTAACGATCTTAAAATCCGACATAAATTAAAGCTCGATATCTCAACATCATTCACGTTGCCAAAATTGCTTCTCATCCACTTGCTAAAATTAAGCAGAATTGAAACCTATTCCTAAAGCCAACGAATTTCTTGGGATTGTTACATTGTCAGCAATCTGAAAGTAACCTCCACAAAAACACGCTCACTTTCACCTGGCCCACGTCCTCGCTCACCGGACCTCGCCTGCACTGAGTTTCCCATCTAAGAGAAGATCTTCAGAAGCCAAGCACGCCATCGTTCATCACGGCTTCCTTCAATAAAGAAACCTCCAAGCTGAGTCAAATCCCAATCATGTGTCGTCATTGACCTCTCTTGCAACTTCGAAAACCTTATCGATTCACGATTAGCGATTGGCCATACCCCCAAACGTTAACACTGGTGACCCCAGCTTTCGAGCTTAAAACAAAAATATTCAACTCGATAAGTGTTTGAGAAAACGTGAGAGGATAATGTTGGCATATCATTGTAATGATAAGTTTCCCATTGTGTAGTAAGCCTTGAGAATTTTCCATGGATGTACTGTGCTAACGTTTTCTGAGCAGCTCTAAAAAATTTTTTTTTCTTTCATGTTGTTTCCTGTCTTTTGTTTCATGTGCCACAGTAGGTAGGAAAAATTTTTTTCCCTTATTTCCGTGCTTTACGCTTATTTCTGACGACCGTAAAATTTTCGTTTCCATATTTTTTTTCTTCTTTCTTCCGTTTCAACTTTGTTTAAATGATTGAATAAGGTAACTAGTAACGAAAAACCTTTTGACACCTTAATACCAAAGTTATTAGGTGTTGATTACGTAAATTCCGTGCCGTTATAGCTTAATTTTGCATTCAAACAAAAATTGCCAGTATGCCCGACACTGAGAATGCTGCAGATCCAGTGCGCAATAAGCCTATAACTTTGCCTCCTTTCATACCAGCAGAAAGCCAAACTTGGTTCAACTAAATTGAATCGATTTTCCGCTACAATAATATTACCCAGCAGAGTGATATGTTCCATGCATTAATAGCCGCTGCGCCCACGCAAATGTTAAGTGACTCTAATGATTTAATTGTCAATCCGCCAGCTATAAATTCTTACGGGATTTTAAAAAGTAAAATCATGGAAAAATTACAAATGTCCGATGCGGACAAGTTTAGGTCATTGGTTGACGCCTCAGCAATTCCACCTGTCTCTGTCTCTTTCTCTCCTACTTCGTTAGTTAAGGAGTTGCGGAAACTTGCAGCCGGGGTTGCCGTAGCTGAGGGATTTCTCAGAGAAGTATTCTTAAGCAAAGTACCGTCTACGGTGCGACCTTTCCTGTCGATGGTCGGTCCGAGCGAGAGTCTCGAGACTCTTGCTCAGGCCACTGAAACAGTGATGCGCAACCTAAATATGTCACAAGCACCGCAAGTTGCTTCTTTGAACGCATCAGCTGCGAATTTTAGCCCGTCAAATACTGCTAATAATCAATCCTCAGCAACAATAGAAACGATGCAGCGAGAAATCGCAGAGCTGAAGCAAGCTTTCCAGAATTGCCAGTTAGGCAGAATTGCCAGTTAAAACTTTGGCTCCTAAAACGCAAGGTGAATATTCAAATTAGGGAAATACCGATTGCTTAACAGCATGTTACGGAGTTAGTTTCAGTAACGCGTAAACATTATTACAATGCAAATAAATGAAAATAATAAGTATAGTTACTTTGGAATAATGCAATCATGAGTGTTGGATGCACAACAGATAGCATATCAAGCCAAGAGAACATGAAAAATTAAATCTCAAGAATATCTCAACCAAAACGCTCTAAATTTGCCAATGCGACTCTAAAAAGTATAAAAACATGGGTTAATAAGTCATCAAGGTATAAGAAAATGAAGACTAGGCCTGCTGTACATTTTTACCATATGTTAATTTTAAAGCACACAAGTAATTAATACCCACAAACATTTGCGTTCTGCTTCCTTTGCCTAAGAAAATACGTTAAAGAAATCAAAATTAACAATGAAATATATAAGACTAATTACCCCAATTTTGACGCACGATTTAAGTTAATGAAGGAAGTGTTGATTGAGAGGTATTCGCTCAGTGAAAGGAAGCTAGAAACCGTCACACGGTCACTGAAGGCCTTTTTATTCCTCTTATTGAGCGAACTCTACCACTCTCGAGCTTGATCTGCGAGCATGAGACTGTTCACTGTTCCGATGTGAATCTCGTTGTAATCGAGTTCAATCCACATTAAAACTTCGTGAAATCGCCTCCCATTCGTCGTTAAGGTGGTATTTCCAGTTCTGCATCACGATATTTTCATTTGAATGAATATAAGTCTGCATAAATTATTCAAGTTCCACAATATTTTCATGAAAAATAGTTCCCGGCTAAATTCCCCTAAATTTAGTCGATTGTACGAGAGTTTCCCCCGTTCCCCCAGACGACCAGCGTTTCCCCCAGATTTCAGGGAATTCCCCCATCAGTGGGAGCCCTAGTTAGGAGACTGCTGCATCACAAATTACATTCCACTATCACTTGAAGTCTTCAGCTTTCTTCAGATCTAAGAATTCACTGTCTAGTTGAATACACAATACAGACATCTCTAGACACAATGAGACACTTAGCCTATTTAACTTAATATTCAACACTTGTCACTTACATTTCCTTCTCTGGAGTCTACACAATACACTCAAACGGTTCTCTCACATGACTGGCGGCCTCTGCCCGGAGGGCTGCGTTTATATACCTGATGTACCGGAAGAGGCCGCTTCCGGAGAGCGAGTGAACTTGCGGAATGGTTCTCCCGATATTCAGAGGTCCAAAATTTCTATCGTTATTTGAAAATATAAATTTCCTAAAATTGCTGCGAAGGCAGCACATCTACCGTGAACATTGCTGCAGAATTTATGAGAGTAAGTTGTGAAACATTTTTTCCTGTGCATAAACTTTGCCGGGACAATTAAACCACAATTTTTTCTGGGTTCCAATCATATTTCCAGTAGCAGCTGATTAACCACTACAGGTGATCTGATCGGTATCTGATTTAATGTATTTTTCCTCTATGTCAAGCAACGGGAAGTATTGCTTGCCCTTGTTGTTCAGAGTTGAGAGAACTGTTGGATTCGACCAGGTGCAGGGACCTCTTCCTCCAAGCCAGAGGTTGAGAGGATTGAGTAGAGGAGCTAAGTAGAAACGGAGTGTATCGTATTGAGGAGTGTATCGTATTGAGGAGTGTATCGTATTGAGGAGTGTATCGTATTGAGGAGTGTATCGTATTGAGGAGTGTATCGTATTGAGAAGTGTATCGTATTGAGGAGTGTATCGTATTGAGAAGTGTATCGTATTGAGGAGTGTATCGTATTTAGGAGTGTATCGTATTGAAGAGTGTATCGTATTTAGGAGTGTATCGTATTGAAGAGTGTATCGTATTGAGGAGTGTATCGTATTGAGGAGTGTTGTAGAAAACGGGGAATTTTCCCTCGTACAAATTACAATTGCTCGTATTCATTCCAGACGTTGGCATTGCAGTAGACTCAGTGCCACTTTAACTTGGTTTTCAAGGGGCTCATGATATGCTCGTCTGCGTTGAACCTTCTATGTTTACAGAGCAGCAGAGCTCCTTCTGCGCGTACGACTGAGCAGCAGTTCAGGACAGTGCTGGCAGCTAGCACAGGGGAAAGAATAAGAGGCAGCTTGCACAGGGGAAAGGCCGTGTCTCTGGCTGTCTAATTTACCGTTTGGCAGCGGTTACAAGTATGTGTCGTGTTGTGTACTGCGATAGGGTACAGTATTGGTGGTGTCTTTACGGCTACATCTTCCACTGCGGTCTTTGTTGAGATCACGGCTACATCTTCCGCTGCAGCCATTGTTGAGATCACGGCTACATCTTCCGCTGCGGCCATTGTTGAGATCACGGCTAAATCTTCCGCTGCGGCCATTGTTGAGATCACGGCCACATCTTCTGCTGCGGCCATTGTTGAGATCACGGCTACATCTTCTGCTGCGGCCATTGTTGAGATCACGGCTAAATCTTCCGCTGCGGCCATTGTTGAGATCACGGCTAAATCTTCCGCTGCGGCCATTGTTGAGATCACGGCTACATCTTCCGCTGCGGCCATTGTTGAAAATCACGGCTACATCTTCTGCTGCGGCCATTGTTGAGATCACGGCTATATCTGCTGCTGCTATGGTGGAACGGTTACACCTGCCGCTCCTATGTTATACGTTTACCAAACGTAGATCTTCTTGGAGCCAGTCAGCCAGCGCGATGAGCTAAATCCATTCGGTCTGCGCTGGGAGAGGGTCTTCTCGGCACGCGGGAACCACTTCGGGACTCCTCATGGGACGACTCTCGACGGAGGTTAGTTGGAGAGGTAGTGGGCGCTGCTAGCTTTGACAATTCGTTGGGAGGCCTTACGAGCAATTGTAATTGTCCCACAAATTAGGTGAGAACCCATAAAAATTCATATGGCAACTTGTATATCATCAAAGTGTTCTGTTACGTTCTTCTGTCAAATTTGACTATTCCCTTTAGATGAGATCTCTACAGTGTAACGTGATTATCGTGAAATTCGTTAAGTGCGTAAACCTAAAGTAATTTTGGGAGTATCATCCTTTCTCTCACATATAACTTACTGTACATCTCTATATTGCGTGGGTCATGTTCCGTTAGTCTCAGGCTGTAATGCGTGACTCTCTCTAACAGGTTGTCGTTTCTTGGGAAACTTCGGGGTAGTGGGAAGGGGGTCGCCCTCCGTTCCCTACCTATTGAGAGCGGAACCCTCCGACCGGCTGGGGTGACGGCCCGGGAACCAGCCAAGTTTAACTTACTTTAATAAACTCTGTTCTCGTGAGCTGTCATTACTGGCCCAACCTGAATTATTTTCAAGAAGTGTATCGTATTGAGGAGTGTATCGTATTGAGGACTGCAACGGGAAGTGGCTATTGAGGTATAAAGAGTATACAGTGCAGCTGCACAGCAAAGACTGCTTCTTGTAATGTCTCATCGCAGGGAGACTAGAGTACTGTAACCGGGACATGCTGAATGGGTTCAGTTGACTTCACTGCTGAGCTTCTGATAAACTTCAAAGAAGGAAGTTAATGCCATACTGTACTGAATAGTCGTTCGTTTCAGACGAACTGAGGATGGGAGCCACGCAGGCGGTAGTCGCGATAAAACAGTTTCATTTATTGGACAGAATGAAATATTCGTTCCTGAGTTTCCTGTGTCGAAAAATATTTTTCTTACAGGTTAAATTATTGCACAAAAACAGACTTAATATAGTAGTCTATGGGAAGTGATTGCTCGAGTGTGAATTAAAATATAATGGAGCAAAATTTGTCACTTCATTTTGAAATTAAAGAAACTAATAAATGTTTAGAAATCTTACTTACACGAAACAATCTTCGGGAAAATGGTATGATTTTCTTGTGACATTCGTACCTTACGTTTTGACGGTTGGCGGCTGTCTTTTCAAGATTCTTCACTTAAGAATAAGTTACAGTGTTGGTCAATTCCGACAATTAGTTACAGTGTTGGTCAATTCCGACAATAAGTTACTCTGTTGCTCTGACGAATACTTGCAAAACCAGGCATTATTTTAATTACAGATATAAAAGATTTCCCCGAGTGCCACCTGTTGTTTTAAACTTAGTTGAAAGTAAAAAAAGGAAAAAACATTTATTTTCCAAGTTGCCACATGAGATACATGTCAACCTATTGGCTTTTAAAAATTTCATAATATAAGACGTCCTAAAACAAAACTTCCATACGAAGAGTACTAATTGACAAACCATCCGAGGTATCAGGTATTATGGAGACACATCAAGCATTCTTCGCACCAGAGTTTTTCAGCTCTGTAGACGGAGTTTTCAAGCGTGTTCATTATTAACAAAACCATTTTCTGCATCCACAGAGCATTGGGATTAACGTCAATATCCAGTGTCAATTTACAAGAAAAGCGGAATTCCATAACGATTTTTGAATTAAAGAGGCATACATTCTGAGATCAAACCAGTTTTCAATAATAGTACTAGTTCATACTTACTTGGTATAGAAAACAAGTAATCAATTCTGCTTATATAGCATTTTGGATAAGTCAAATGGCTAGTTTCGCTTTTTTCTACTATTTCCCCTCGCCAATTTCTTACTTCGCGATGATGGCCGGTTGCAGAAACGTTTGATATTGAATTTTATGCACGCTATGAGTGGTATTTAAGGTCACTTGTATTGCTCTTTGGTTCTCATTCAGGATGCTTCGGCTCCTAGGCAGATATCATAAATTTTATTTAGACTAGTTTTCAATTATTACTAGCCAATCAGTGTTTATTCGGCTCGCTCATAGAAGGATTTAAATTATTTTCACGTGTGCTTTGAAATATTTCCGGTTATAGTAAAAACATCTTCGAATTAAAACTTAATTATTTGAAAAATTTCTTTTTCTTCCTTTTTTCTGTTAGAAGAATTGTGGAGGGAATATTTTCTAATTTTTATTCTAAATTGCAATATGTAGGTCAATTTCTTCATCATTATTAATTTTGATATATGTCAGAGTGAAAATTACTTTTTCTATTCTGCTGATGTTGTAAACGATATTAACTGTGGAGCGTTTTTGGACTAAGTATCTCACTGTATATGTACATCGAATCCCTTCAAGTTGTATCATTCAGTTGAATCGTATTAAGTTGTCTCGTTACCAACGTTATTGCTCACGTTTATTTTTAAAAAAAATTTTCATGTAGGCTTAACGAAATAATGTATGAGTGGTTACCGAAGCTTTTCAGAAAAATTTCAGAATCTACATCCATTAATATGAAGGTTATAGCGAAGACAATAGATTTAAAATACATGTCTATTAAAAATTAGGACGTTTCGATCAGCTATTCTGAAATACAAGAAATGACAAATTAAGACCGGCAATAAAAACCATTCAGTAAGTAATATAGTATGTACACGAATGAAAATTAAAAAAGAAAATTACGTAATACCTATTTTCAATGGATAGGAAAACTGCATGTCATTGAGGTTAGGTTTCAATTTGCTAATAAAGAGGGATTCAAGAATGCGTAAATTAGAACAAGAACCTGCAGAACCTAATATTGAAAAACTTTCGAGTGAGATATTTGTATTACATTTTTCAGCATGGATTCTAATAGCGGAATGGGAAGGCCTACTTAATGGAATACCTACATCCATTGTAGGAATACCTACATCATACCTACATCCTTAATCTACATCCATTATAGACGGATTGAAGCTAAAAAAGGAGAAAACTGAACAACAGCTATGCTTGCCAGAAATTTTATTCGAATGGTGTTTCGAATGACATGTTACAGAATGAAATAATTAATGGTAGGTATGATTAAAATGTGGGTATTTTTAAAAAAACATTGCAATGTAATGCAACTTCTGCAGAAAAGATAACAATCCTCTCTGAATGGGATCCTCGTGTTCGCCGTCTGATAGGTGAGTGAAATTTTCCCTGGCTCAACGACCACCGCTAGATACGTCAACATCGACCTCTACATTGGCCTGGATCTCTCGTATGATATCAATGATCTTGTCAAAGTCGACTTCGATTCCAGCGCTGACTGCGATGGCGATGGCGCTGGTAATAAGACCTTCCAAGCCAAGGCTAGAAATCAAGCAGCTCACGAGACCCGTGACAATGCTGAGAGGATTTCTTCCTCCTGATCCTCCTCCTCCTCGTCCTCCTCCAAGAAGACCACCGAGAAGTCCGCCTTCTTCACCTAGAAGGCCACCAAGAAGTCCGCCTTCTCCACCTAGAAGGCCACCGTTCAACAGACCGGGCACAGCACCTTGAGGCCCGAGAAGGCCGTTCAAAAAACCTCCGACCAGGCCATTCTGCCCTAGAACTCCTTCGAGTAGACCTCCTCCTCCTTGTCCTCCTCCTCCTAGAACTCCTCCGAGTAGACCTCCTCCTCCTCCGAGAAGTCCGTCCAAGAGACCTCCTAACAGAGGGTCTGGGTTGGGGCTGGGCAAAGCCACAGCAACTCCCACAGTCAGAAGCAAAACGGCGACCTGAAAATGAGGCAGAAATTAAAATGCGACAAAAATTAAAATGAGGCAAAATTTAAAATTGAACACCATTTCTTTATGTTTTTTATTTTCAAATGGAAATAAAAAATTCAAAAAATATGTTTGGGAAAGGTATTAAATGTACTGTTCATCAATAAATCCAATGCGACTAGAAAAAATTGAGTTACACACCAATGAACGCATCTCTACGGCACAGTACAAAACTGATTATATAGTTGAGCGTCAGCGGCCTTATATAGGTAGGTTTGACATGCGAACAGTCACACTCATTGGCTGAAGCGATGTTTGCTGGGCGTGGTCTCTTATCTTCTTGAAACAACTCCGCCACAGTGATCACACTCGGCCGCTGATCATAAATCGTAACTCAAGGTCATTTACAACACCGAAACGTATATCTAAGTCCTTAAACCTTTATTTTCACGGACTTACCTGATGTTTTTTTCTGTCAAATTTTTAAATAACAAAATTGAGAAGTTTCAGCTTTTAATCTCCTGTTCTTTAATAGCAGTGTTGTCACCTAAGTCTGATAACTCTAATGTCACACTTCTGCTGTATGTTCCGTGAAACAAGCAGAAAAAGGAATATCTCTACAGTTGGTCGTAAAAAACACTCAATTTATTTTGAGATCCAATGCGTTCGTTAATAATTCAATTGATTGAACCTGAAATTAATGTCTTTGATCATCTAGAATAGTCTGAATTTCAGGTAAAATAATTTCATGAACTTTTCATAAAACGATGACCAGGTTTTAATATCATAAGGTTCATAGTAATGTTCCAAAAAAATTGAACCTATTTCATTCATATTATTAAAAAGTTTAGTATAAGTAGTAGTAGTACCATGAATTTGCTAGCGCTTCAGTAGGTCCTATTATATCGCGCCGAAGGTCTCGCGTCACAATTATCGGCCTATCGGGCACATCACCACTGTGGTACAAGATAACCATCAATCACCATCACAGAGCACCATGCAACAAATTCAAGAATACGCAAACAGGTTAGACATTGCAGCCACAAACACAACAAACGTCAGTCATGACAAGCTCAAATTAAATTCAGTTGCTTCAAACACAACTGGTCCACTAGTTCAGTCATAAAAGCAAGTATTAAGTCCACGGAATTATTCCGAAACACGTAAAAAAACAGAAAATCAGGTTACATATGCATTCATTGGGCAGCCGAGCCCCAGGGGGTTTCAGCTGCCCACCCATTTTACGGCCGAGCGCCGTACCCACGCTGAAACCCCCGTTGGGCATCACGTAGGCGCGCTCGGCCGTATTACAGTTTATCATTAAGATAGCAAAGCTTGAAATTTATTTTTCATCACAAAATAAAATTTTTTGAAAGTATATTGCACGATTCAATAAACGCTCTCAGTGCATCAGTGTGGAAAGGGGCACGCTCAGGTTCCGCCAGAATGCTGCGCATCATTGCATCCGGATCATTTCCGCGCAAACGTGGGAAGCACGCGCGCCGGACACCTGCATGCAACGGGCACACGACAAGGAAGTGTTCAACGGTCAAAGGAACCCTGCATTGCTCACAGAGCGGTTGGGGGAGCCGCTCTATGAGGTAGATGTGCGTAAGTCTCGTATGACCAATCCGCAGACGGCACAAAGCCACCTCCATCCGGCGACTACGACAGCTGGATGAGGTCCATTCACGCACAGTGTTTTTAGTCTTCCAGAGCTTATTGTTATTCTCAGCAGCCCACCGCTGTTGTCATAATTCTCTTACTGCTGCCTTAATTATAGGGTAGTAGTCACGGCAGGGCACAGATGCATTCAAAGGGTCTCCCTCAGCGGCGGCCGCTAATTTTGCTTCGGTGTGCGCTCTCTCATTTCCCGAGACACCCACGTGCCCAGGCACCCAACAAAATCTGACCTGTTTTGAGACGCGTACAAGTCGCATCAACACGTCGTAAATCTCATCAATAACGGGGTGGCTGCATGCATAGCTTTAAATAGCATCTATGATGCTCTTCGAGTCCATGAAAATAGTGAAGTGGTAATTTGGATGTTCCTCTATGAGTTGCAGAGCCTGCACGACACCATACAGTTCAGCAGTGAACACAGAGGTCTCCGGGAGAAGTCTTCCAGCTCTCACCACCTCACCCGAGACAGCGGAGCACCTTACAGCGTTGCCAGACTTTGAGCCAGCGGTGTAGATCTTCACTGAAGCAGCGTGCTGGTCAGCAACATGTTCAAGAAACAGGCCTCTAATGGCGTTAGCCGGCAACGAAAGCTTTTTGGGCAGCCGACACCCAGTGCAGAAAGTCTCTATTGCTAGTCGCCAGGTTGGGGTGCTATCAGGAATACAGGGGCACACTCGCATACCATCCAGCTGCATGGTCTGAACCAGCACATGATAGCTCATGGATGAACGAAGGAAGTATGGGAAGCGCAGATATCGTCCCAAAGGTGCGTGTACGCTCATCCAAGTTGGGGATAGAGGGAGCTGCTCCAGTCTGGCCAAGTATTGCAGGCTCAGGGCAAGCCGCCTTGCCCAGAGAGGGGGCTCGCCACTCTCCACACACAAACTAGCCACTGGTGAGGTGCGAAAGGCGCCTGTGCACAGTCGGAGGGCGGTATGATGCAGAGGATCTAGTATTGCCAGGTTAGTTTCCTTGGCATTTTGGTAGACAACACAGCCATAATCCATCTTACTTCTAATAAGCGTCCTGTATAGCCTGAGCAGCGTAGCCCTGTCTGCCCCCCGTGACAAACCAGATAGACATTTCAGTATATTCATTCGCCGGGTGCACTCAAGCTTGAGAGAATTCAAGTGAGGTTTCCATGACGCTTATCATCCACAATCATTCCCAAGAATTTGGCACTATGAACAAAGCTTACTATCCTTCCTTGTAGTACCAGCCGCGGAGGGTTGCAGCGATTACGCCCCTGGAAGTGCAGGCCAACAGTCTTATCCGGGGAAAAAAAAAACCATGTTCTGTAGCCCAGTTGTTTACACGGCTGATAGTCATTTGCATCCTGCGGCTCAAGGCTGGCAGGTGTGCAGATGAAGAGTAAAGCATGAAATCATCCACATATAGAAACGCCGACACGTTGGGAGGCAAAACAGATGTAATCTCGTTAAGGCCCACGCTGAAGAGTGTGCAGCTCATTACACTGCCCTGTGGTAGGCCCTCGTTTTGCACTTGCAGCGAAGACAACGTTGTACCAACTCTAACGCGAAAAGTTCTTCCTCTTAGAAATTCCTGCACATACATGGCCAAATCACCGCGGAGTCCGTATCCGTGCAAAGGTCTTAGAATTCCGTATCTCCACGAAGTGTCATAGGCCTTGTGCAGATCAAAGAAGACACACAGAGTCTGGCGGCGCTCAGCGAGATTGGCCACCAGGTAGTTCTGGAGACGAACCAGAGCGTCTGTTGTCCCTCGGTGCGGTCGAAAACCAAACTGAACAGGATTTATCAATTCTTCAGACTCCAACCATCTCATGAGCCGGATGTTGACGATTCTCTCCATCAATTTGCCAATACAGCTGGTTAAAGCAATAGGGCGGTAACTATTCGGGTTAGAAAGGGGTTTATTTGGTTTTGCAAAGGCCAGGAATGTTGCAATGCGCCACTGGCGTGGGTACATATGCACGTTCCATACTTTGTTATAAATATATAAGAGGTGACAGACTACTGTAGAGTGCATTCTCTCCAAAATCTGGTAGTGGATGCCATCAGGGCCAGGTGCTGTATTTTTTGACTTCTTTAAGGCATAGTATAGTTCAGTAATAGTGAGGGGGTCATTGTAAGACAGCATGGCATTCGTGGAGAAGTCAAGTACCTGCCGCTCTTGCTGGCGCTTAAGCGCTAGGAAAGCAGGAGGATATGAGTGACCGTTGCTCACACGAGAGAAGTTCTGGGCCAGGGCATCCGCTACACGTCCTGGATCTGCAGTGAGAGTGCCGTCAATCTTTAAGCACGGTTTCCTGGAGCCATACCTTCTTTTCATCTTATTAACGCGCTGCCAACCTTCGCCATGGGGGTGTCTGTATTCAAGGTTGATACATATCTCTTCCAGGATATCTTCCGAGCTTCATCTTTCACATTTTGGGCTTTGGCCCTCGCTCGATTGTACGCAATCATATTCGCCACTTCTCCCGTCCGCTGGTATTTTCGCAGGGCTCGCTTCCGTATAGCGTTTGCTGCTGCACACTCACCATTCCACCAAGGTATACAATGTCTCGGTGGCCCTCCTCTTGATTGAGGGATAGCAGCATTAGCAGCAGCATGCAGGGTGCTTTCCAACTGATCCACCAAGGCATCCACGTTTAGGGTCTCATTGGGTTCCTCCATCAGCGAAAAAGCATCGAAAGTTCTCCAATCTGCCCGTCTCAGTATATAGCGCGGTTCCATGGAGATAGGGTGGCGTTGCTGCATGTTTACTATAATGGGATAATGTTCACTGCCATACGTGTCTTCGGCGACGATCCATTGGGCATCTGGGTAGACCTCTGGCGAGCACAGACTAAGGTCTATGGCAGATGAGGTGTTGCTTTGGACATGGAAGTGTGTCGGTGCTCCGCTGTTCAGCAAGCAAAAGTCAGTGGAAGCAAGGAACTCCTCCACCACCCTGCCATGTCGGTCAGTAGTCTCGTTACCCCAGTACACGTGTTTGGCGTTGAGGTCTCCGAGTATAAATGCCGGCCTATCTAGTTGACTGCTAATATGAGTGATGTCCTGCGAGTTGAGAAGGTCTCCAGGTGGAACGCATACATTGCATACAGACACCATACGTCGTCCGATGCACATGTGAAGGGCTAGAGCCTGCAGCCTAGTGTTCAGGGTCACCCTACTATACCCCACGTCCCCTCGCACCAGAACCGCCAGTCCCATTCCTGGCACTGGGTCGGGTATTGGCGAGAAAAACTCAACATTGTAGTTTGACGGAAGGGCGAGTTGAAGGCTTCCAAGAATGGTCTCCTGTAGACAGACACAGATAGGCTGATGCATTTCAATGAGCAATCTAAGGTCACCATAGTTACGGCGGTATCCTCGTATGTTCCACTGGATATAGGTATTCATGGTTTTCTTACTTTGGTTTTACACGGGTATGATTCCCCTTCAAGTTCTTGCTGTGAGGTACATCCCGTATTGGATGATGGAGGGTCGTCAGGTCTGTCGTCCCACGAGTGTATAGGCACTGTAGGAGGAGGTTTGGTTAGAAGGTTTGGCGGGGCGGGGAATTTTCTTAACAAGTGGGATGCAACATCCTCTGGGACGGTCATAACGCGTTCCAGAGATCGCACGCGTTGCGATACCACATGAGGTGAGAGCTCAGTCCCGCTGCCCCCGACCCGTGGGCACCCGATCGAGGAGCTGAAAGGTCACGTCTGTTTCCCACCTCCACCACACTCGGACGACCGGGCTGCACCCACGTCAAAGTTGCTCCACTCTGTGTGCGTGTGTTGCAGCGGTCGTGTGCGTGTAGGGTTCGTCATGTGCACTGGTCCAGAGTTGAACTCATTGCCAGAAGTCGTTGTATCCTCCAACTATGAGTGACCAGATGCCGCAATGCAGTTCGTTATCACTTGCATAATATTTAAAAAGAAAGAGAAATTTTTCACTTAATATATATATTTAGAAATGTGAAAAATGCCAAAATTCAGTTGTGTTTCATAGCAAGCAATAATGCTTTCAAAAAAACCGTCTTTCATATGTTTTAAATGTATTTGAATAGAAGTTTGCTCAATAAAGCAATCGTAATATTTTTTACTGCAAAATGTAAATCGTTAAAATTTTATACCTCTATCAATCTAAAAACTGCAACGTTTCGATGAAACTATCACTACCTTCGGGCTGAAAAATGAAGTAAATCATATTTTTAAACGGTCACATTGATAGAAAATGACAATCAATTGTTCAAGAAGAAGCAGACATATTAAAACACAAAATTCTCATAGTAAGACGACTATATAGGAGCGATATTTTGTACTGTAGAAATAACGATCACCAGCAGGCTAGCTTTTTCGGCCGAAAGATGATAGTTGCATCGAAAAGTTGCATTTCACAGGTTTGCAGAGGCATAGAATTTTAACGATTGGCCTTTTGCAGTAAAAATGTTGAGCGAATTCTATTTTATTTAAACACGTGAAGAACTGAAAATATTTCGTAGAGTTGAGAAGTTGAAAAGCAATCGTAACTAAATTCATAATAAATAATGAAAGCATGCATCACATGTACAAATAAATATTATTACATGCAAATATCTTTCATTTAGAATGTTTTTTCATTACATTACTTAAACATTACTTAAACATTGACCGAAACAAGCGATTTCATATATTATTTCCTGGCGTCAAGAATTGCGAAGTCTTATGTCATGTACATGTAAACTGTCAAAAGTGTTTTCACCCCACAATGAAAATGCATCGTCCATGAAATTGTGTTATCTCTTACAATTTTCATTACATGTATTATCAGATGTAGATTAAGCTAGATTAGGAGTTCATTGCCCTCAATCATTTCTTTTGACTAGTGACACGAGTTTTTCAATACTCGTGTGTGTGTATCATCTAAGTGTATTAATTTTAAGATATTTTAAAAACCAATGATGGTACTTTTGTACCATCTCTATTGGAAATAAACCATTTTTTTTTCTTTTTTATGTGTACATATATGTGTATATATTTACATGTATGTGTGCACATATGTGTGTACTAAACTGACAACTAGCATTTTACTAGAGATAATGTTCATTTTCTGTTCACTCTCAACTTGTAACATTACCTAACTCGTCATCTCTTTATTATTGCAAAGCATTCATGTACCAACTATACATTTGTTGTACGATCATCCATTTATATTTAAATAAAATGCTTATTAACTAACGACCGTTATGTTAAAATTGTTGAATTAGAAATACAAAACTTATAATCTTCTTGGTCCTCATGCTTATGCGTACATATATATATATATATCTGTATGTGTGTGTGTATGTATGTATATATGTATGTACGTATATATATGTATATGGATTTGTATTTATATATATATATTTTTTTTCATGCTTCCTTAAAATGACACTTTTGAACATTTGCCGAAACAAGCGATTCATATATTATTTCCTGGCATCAATAATTGCGAAGTTTTATGTCATGTACATGTAAACTGTCAAAAGTTTTTTCACCCCACAATGAAAATGCATCGTCCATGAATTTGCGTTATCTCTTATAATTATCATTATATGTATTGTCAAATGTAGATTAAGCAAGATTAGGAGTACATTGCCCTCAATCATTTATTTTCGACTAGTGACACGAGTTTTTCAATACTCGTGTGTGTGTATCATCTAAGTGTATTAATTTTAAGATATTTAAAAACCAATGATTGTAATATTGTACAATCTCTATTGGAAATAAAGTTTTTTCTTTCTTTCTTTCTTTCTTTCTTTCTTATATAAGAAATTTAGAAAATGACATTAAATATCGTCCAATATATCATAGTTGTCACGTAAAGACACAAAAAATAACTAACTTGGTGGCATTGAATAGTGTGGCCACGAGCTTTGATATTCATTTAAAAACTATCTCATCGCCTGAGCAACTGAAAAAAAATCGTTATTGATGAAACATCATATTTGTATGTCATATATGACAGGGGAAGGGGGACTATTTCCCGAGGGAAACTAAAAAGGTGAAACATTTGTGATGCAATTTATAACATTCATTTCTTCTTGTGTTAGCGTCCAGTTTTCTTTATCGCCAATGAAAGTACCGAGGTTACTTTACTTTGCACTTTACGTCCAAAATAGTATGGTATTAAACGGGAAGGAAGTGGCTAGTAAATATACTGATATGAGCTCATCAAGTTTTCCACTGAATTTGTAAAATTAAATTAATCGAGTTCATTTGGCGTCAATATGCATAAAAGGCATCTTTCAGAACGCTTCAGCACTTGAATACTTTAATTTAATGCATATTATAATGAAACAGTTGAAATACTTTTATTTACTTTTTAAGTGAATAAAATACTTTTATTCACTTAAAAAGAATGGGTTAATTGTTCGAATGAACTACATATTTATGATATAAACCAAAGAGATTTGCATTGCAAACAATACTTCGTGACATACGAACGATACATTATGACACGGTAAAATCGCGGTAACTGTGCTCTTATTTGATCTAACTCATATATGTGTCGTTCAAGACGGCTGAGACGTTTAATTGTACAGTGAAACATAAAGTATTTTAATCCATTAATAAATGATACTTCAATGGCAAAGTGTACAACATAATAAATGTTTGTATCACAATTGTGTCACGCAGCGACGCGTGGCAGCTGTTGAAGTGGGCGTGGTTTTTGATGACGTTGACTAGCCATGCACGTACAGACTCGCTCACGCACACGGAGTGGAGCAACTTTAACGTGGGTGCGACCGGGCTCCCGCACAGCAGGGCGGGGCTTCCTAGTCACGACAGGTGGCGGCTCAGGGGCTATCTTGCGTATGCCTGTCGACTCCCGCGCTGGTTCGCGTCTATCATGGGTGGCCCGACTCAGGGGGACCCCTGCCTTGGGCTGGGTGACTTCAGTGATTTTAAGGATCTTAGTTACAGCTCTATTTTGAGGTGGTGAGGTGCTGCTTTGCATACGTTTCCGGGAGGTTACAATAGATGGAATTGCCCTCAATGGTTCTTCCTGCTCACCCGGAGATGGTTCTACTGCAGCTGTGGGAGCGCTTGTCTGGCTGCTCCTGGATTCTCTGAGTGGCCGTGGCTCTTCTACGTCTATAATTCTCGTAGGGCCTTCCAGTCCAAGCTGCTGTCTCACAGGATCAACACACCCGCGTCGTCCATCGAGAAGGGCAGGAATGGAGTTTATCAGTCTTTCTTGGGTTGTTCGCACCGCTCCAGCATATGTTACACGGCAGCGTATAAACCTGCTGCTAACAGTCCACTTGGCTTCGCCGTAGCTAATCTTTTCTTTTGTTTTTACTGCCAGAATCTCCTCTTCCAACTTGTAGTAATAACAGTTTCGGGAGCTAGAAGGGTGCTGCTCATCACAATTTGCACACCTCGGAGAGCCAGTGCAAGGCATTTCGTATTGCTGTTCAGCACAGTTGGCACACACGCCAATTTGAGCACGGCAGGACTTTGCTCCGTGTCCACTTAAAGCAGCGGCGAGGCTTCGGTATATATTGACGCACCAAGCATCGCGTCCATCCAATGTCTACAGGCTGGGGCAGGTTACATCGGTCGAAGGTGAGGATGAATATCGAGGAAGGGACCAACGCATCATATTCCATCCTTCGTATCAGGTAAATCGCCTTCACCTCAAACTGCTTCAGCTCTTCCAAAAGCCGCTCATCGCTGTATTGTGGGTAGTTAGCATACCATATGGTGCCCTTGCACTCATTCAGGCTCTCATGCGGGGTGACCTGAATGTCGGTTCCCGCGAGGGTCCTAACGCCTGCGATAGACGTGCTCTGGTACTGGTTTCGGACCTCTATGAGGAGGCTACCATTTCGAGCCTCCGTCACCTTTGCTGGTCTGCCACCCAGCCTTCGGCACAGATCACGATTTGCTGCGATTACGTCCACGTGGCTCATCGGTGCTCCATTCTCAGCTTTAAGAGTAAAAAATCTTTTGTATTCCGTTGGTAAAGTCTGATTTTGATTTTCATTTGTGGACACAGGTTCGGCAAGGTGGTGTAGTCGTCGGTTACGGCGATTTTGGCGGCGAGGCTGGCCTCCACCATACAAATCCCCCACCCTCAGAGGGGGCTCATAGGGTTCTACTGTCAGGCTTAGGTTCTCAAGCTGCCTAGTTTCCGCCTCACTGACAGTAGTTTGCGGCAGTCGCTGTATCAGTTGTGGGTTCTTAGAAGTCTCACTTTCCACAGCTGCTTCACCTCCACTCGCAGAGTTCTGCGATGTTGGTGGCACCTGTGTCACTTTTGGGGGGTTCCCTTGAGGTTGAAAGGCGGTCGGATGAAAGTCCTGTGGTTGAATCAGGGTCGTTGCCGGGGAAGGGACAGTAATAGAAGTTTCCTTGGAAGCAAGCACATTGTTTAAGGTCCCCTTTGTCAGAAGGATTGCTCCTCCCTATCCAGGCTGGCTCAGGCCGGAAAGGGAACCCCCGGGCGGTCAATTGCACAATTGGTGCGTCTCCACACTTAAGGCGGGCGCACGTTCACCAGTAGAGATAAATGAGTAATGACGGTCACGATAGATCACTTTTCAAATCAGTTTCATGGCAATTTTGTGCGACTTGCCGTGATAAAAAAACAATCTTTTATGGAGAATGCATTTTTTCCCAGCAAATTCTTAGACGTATAAGTGTCCGCTGAAAGCTCCAATTTTATTGTTTATTTGTCATTAGCCTAAGTCGCTACCATGGACTGAACTTTGGGTGGAAGCGTGTTTCTAATTCGGTATGCGAGCACTCATGCGTTCTGTTTATTTTCTTCTGGAACATTTATCCCATACGTGGAACGAAGATAATTCCCAAACTTGAAAAGAAATATGAATTGCATTTTGAATAAGCGTTTCGATTCTAGGTCCGAATTTAATTACTATTACTTTAACTCTATACATAGTTTTTTAAGTGAACTTATAGCGAACCTTTAGTGCCATAACGTTCATGAAATGATAGAAGTACCTGATTGTAAATATATATAAAGGACTTGAGTGAGAGTTGGTATACCAATGCAGCCGGTATACACCGACTGGTATTGTATATACCAACTGGTTTATACCAGGACCTTCCGTTTTTCACTTCATTGGATGAAAATAGCATCGATTAAAGATCAATTGATAAAAATTAGGTATTGTACATTCACACATTAGAGTCTTTGTCCTGCATGAAGGACATGCTGTACAGTATCATTTACCAAACCTAATCGTTTGCCTACCATTGGCTTTGCAAAATCTATGATTTTCTCTGACATTGTTCCTTATTGTGAGACAACAACGACTTATAATACATTTCCATACCTAAGCTGAGTAATAAAGTTGAAAGATTCTTTAAACAGAATTATAGAAGGGGCTAGGTTAGAAATATACTTCTTAAATCTGCTGCTGCTCGAGGCAAGGAGCCCAACCAAGCCGACCTGTGCGGTTGTTCAAACATAGAACAGCTGCTCCGAGTGCGTCATTCGTACGTGAGCCGGTAATATCCAGTTGAATAGCGGGTTAGGAACGTCGCATATACGACTACCAGAGAAAATCACATCAAATTGGGCAGTTTGTTGTTTCAGATTTTGTTATAAAAAACGGGTTGTTTAAATTGTCACAGAAAAAGAAGAAAAGCTGTGCAGAATAGAAATGCTTGAGTCGTAGAGCGTTTGAAGGCAATTTTAACGGCAGGACGATTAAATAAGGCCGCATCAATGTGAATTTTTTGTTTAAGTGATCATTCTACCGCTTTTCTTCATGTTTGCTGTACTTATATTTTGCACAGTTGTGTTCCTGTGTAATAATTGAGATAAAAGGCCTAGTATGTCTTTGCTTCTGTTTTAGGCAACACCTTGCCATCCTGTTCTGAAGCTCACCATGACTTAAAAGTAAGATCTTGAAATCCTTATTTACATTCGACGTGAGATGAAAATGAGAAAGTCTTCTCATTTTCTAACTGTTTTATTTGCCTATTAAAAGCCCTTATATGTTGCCTTTGGAATGTGCCCATAAAGTTTCACGATTGGTTCTGCTTCAATTCTGATTTATTAACGTCTACTTGGTATAAAGTGAACGAAATGTGTCGGAAATTAATATTTTCTTTGGTAATATATTATTATACTATTTTGTTGCTTAGAAGACTCAAAATTCATGCCTGAGACTGTGCGTTCCAGCCCGTCTCTACTGCGATCGGCCCTACTTTTACCTTAAAATCAACCAGTCCTGCTCTGACGACTTTCAAATTGATCATCTTATGGTTCAAGAAATAAACAGCAGGTCAGATATATGTGCTATGTAATATTGTATGAAACTTACTTATTATACTGTGGTGAAATTGATAAAAATCATTGAAATATTCCAGTTAGTTGGTCAATTCCGACTTACCCAGAGTGTCCTTTCCTGTGCAGTTATGTTAGACGACTGTCTCCGAAGTCGGAATTTTTTGCCTGAATTTACTTTTTACCTTAGCGCCAAAAGGCAGAAGACATGTCGTATTAAAGTCTTATTTTTTTAGGCTGTTTGTCCAACATTAGTGATACAATATTAATTTTTGACTTCCCTCATGTGTTTTTCTGCAGAAGTGTCCGAACTTCACCTGTACAGCGCGGTTTATCTACGAGTATTCATCCCTTTCTTTGGTAGCCCTGCGCACCCGCAAGGCTGCCGCTCTAAGAAAGATGCACGACTTTTTTGGTTAAGGAGCGTTGCTGGCTTCTAAGCTTGGACACCTCGTGGATTGTTCCCATGCTTGTTTGGTTCTACCCGACGGTCTCGGAGCCTCGTCAGTAGAAATGAGATTTCATGTATTTCTGAATCAATGAGAACCCAGCCATAGAAGGATCTAAACAAGCCTGGATTTGCACAGTGAAAAATGTTGAATAAGATTCGTTCATCATGAGTAAAATTTCTGATTCATGTTTCAGTGATTGAACTTTTCATGAAGAGACTACTTTTTTTGTGAAATTGTGAGTCAGCAGAATATCCAAGGTACCTCACTGCATCTCCACAGGCATATTCTCCCCACAGGCAGACTACCTGCTGACAGGACCACTACCTGCTGACAGGGCCACTATCAGCTGATAGGGCCACTACCTGCTGACAGGACCACTACCTGCTGACAGGACCACTACCTATCGCCGTTACAATTAGATTAAAAGACTCCTTACCCTCACTTATTCCTTGAAGTTAGAAAACATGTTTTTATTTCATCTATAGTGAAAGAGAAGTTAAAATGGGTACTTGAATTTTCGGTGCCTTAAGTTACGCAGCTTAGACTAGCAAATGCTGAGACCTGAGAAATTTGAGTGGGAATTTCCATTAGCCCGCTCCATGGAGAGGTAAATTACGGGCTTTAGCTACTGTTTACCATTCTGAAAATCACCATTTCTTCTCTATCGTACTTCAAAGCAGCTTTTGAAGCTTTGATTAGAGCACCTTGAATGTGTTCATCCATAGTGCGTGTAATATTGCAGTGCTCTCGCACCAGAAAATGCTTAGAGAGCAATCAGGGCCATAGAACCGAGTTCATGGTTTACTGCTCCTCCAAACTTATGAACAGATCCCACGGGCTGTGATAGAACTGGTAGCCTCAGGAACTCGTCATAATTCGCTTAGGGCGCCATGTGCGTCACTCACCAGCCCGGACTCGAAGGACACGGTCCCTTCACAGTTCACATGAAAATCCAACAAATTAGGGATTTTCGGTTTTTCAATTCATCTTATAGAGAATTTTCTTGTGCATCCATCGATACCACTGGCTCGTGGATGCGCGCATCTGTGCGCTCCCCAGACGAGGGAGAGGAAGTGCAGTTGTGCGACCTGGAAGCACGCCAGAGCAAGGGGACCTTCCCCTTCCCCCCATTATTGGGGGCCATCTATAAGCGTTTCTCTGCGGGAATGGCAAGAGATTTCATTCATGGGCTATCTCAAAGTGCTTTCGTACTCAAACGAAACATTCTAACACTGATAAATTATGATGATGTCTCTGAGTGCTTGTTTTGAATCCGGCTGCTCTGAGTCATCAGCTAATTAGCTTATTGTGTAAACATCTACTCACCTCCCGCAGTTTTGAAGGTACAGGAATGGCATATATACCAATCGAAAGGACTTATAAAGAGATAAAAAGCAAAAGAGTTGATTTAAAAAAATTAGTTCGGAAATGGAAAAATGATTTTTTTCAAACTGCTCCTTTGAAACTTGCATCTGTTTTCTTATGAAATAGATTATTTCCCACAGTTTAAAAGGTACAGGAATGGCATATGTATCAATCGATTGAACTCAAGTAGAGCTACAAAATCAGAGGAGTTCATTTAAAAAAACTAGTTCAGATATTATAAAAAAAGAATAAACAGATTTTAGGAAAATTGCTATCGTGAAAACTTGCCTTTTGATATTTGAAGGGATTCTTCTCCCTCAGTTTTGAAGGTACAGGAATGGACAACATGCGAATCGATAGCGATTGAAACCAGCTAGACATCCATAGCGTATAATTTTTGAGTTTCGTCTACACTGAAATTTAATACAAAATAATTCGAAAAAGAGAAACAGTGGTGGGTTTATGAGAAGAAATTCTTAAAATTCAAAAATCAAATTATCGAAAAACTTTTGAACCGGATCTGTAGACAATACACTTAGCTATCTAGAAAACATTTTGCAAGTTCTGTAACTTTATTATTGTAGGAGAAGAATCATTTTCGAAAACATTTATTTTTCCATGTTTAAAAAATATGTATATCGATAAATTTACGAAAAAAGCACATGAGTTCATAAACAATAGTTGTTCATTTTACGCCTATGGTGAAAATCTCAGAGAAGTACGTCGAGAACTGACGTTCTTTTTTCGGGTAGACCGTGTCTTTAATACATTGGTTTCAACTGAATGGTTTTAACTGAAGTTCAATATTCAACTCATACATAAAGTCCTTTGTGGTTAGCGAATTTGTAATTGACAAAAATTAACTGCATTCATTACATACAATTAATATTAAAAGATTGTTTAGAATTCTCCAAACGATCCATTGATGGGTCGTTTCAGGGCAGGAAAAACTTAAGCACAACCAGCCGGTGGGTCGTATCGCAGTCAATGTGATATACTAAGGTGTCTACGCTCGCTCTACGCTTGTGCTCGTTAAGGCCCCGATACACTGGCGTTCATGACTCGAGAAATTGCGGCAGTGGATCCGTCCGCCAGTTGAAGTGAGAACTGGCGACATGATACACTCAACACGCAAGATGAAGCACCGCGGAATGCAATGCAAGGCGTCAGTCTGCCTCAGCGTGTCGTACGAGTAGGTGCGCGATTGCGACCAGCCGTATGGAGCGCAGGATTAAACCAAAGCGTACGTTGCGCTGTGCTTTAGCCTTCTGTAAGCGCTGCTCATCACATTCTGCAAGCAGTCGAATTTTTTAAATGCGTCTATAGAATTCAGCGTTCGAGTTTTGTCAACTCAATTGCGAAGCAAGACATGACTGCGCACCTCTCCCGTCAACGTTCAAAACTGTACTGCTCGTCGCAGTGACGACCGTCCTAATCCAGACATGCTCGGATCGCTGAAAGCTCGGTGGCCACTCTGCCAACTGGCTGGTGTGCAGGGATGGGAGGCACATTGAGAGGCGTGCTGGCGGTTATCACCGCGATTTTTGCCCAGTGTATCGTGGCCTTTACCGAGACGCTGTCTCCACCATTCATTTGAGATTATAGGTATACGATTCGGCTCCTTTGTGTTGACGGTCTCTGATATGCTATACGATGCTTCTGTAGTATAGGGTGTTTATTAAAATAAAAGTGTAGTCGTGGCCGTGTGTTTAAGACGCGCCCTTCTGTGAAGGTGTCGGTAGTTCAAATTTTGAAGCTGCACGGTGATTTTTCCCATTGGGGAAAGGGATAACTTAAGCACTATTCCCCACTCTACCCAAGAGTTAGAAATAGGTTCTGGCTTGACCGGGGGAAGCCGTCATTGCGTCCTGCTGTTAGTTATAAGGCATTTAAAAAACCAATGTACGAGATGAAATGTATCAGGTTTGATTCATTGGTATAGAGTTTCCTTTTTTGGTCCCTGTGTTTCTTGAACTTCCATCATATGAACCTAACTGAACCTGAGTTAAGCGTGTTAGTGATCCTAAGCATGCTGGTCTTCAGTATTGTAACTCTGTGGTTACAATAGTTCATAGTTCAGTATTGTAACTCTGTGGTTACAATACTGAACTGTGCTCATAGCTACTGTGTTTCCACACAGAGTTCGAGTACAATTTTATTTTAAGATGACGCAACCAGTGACTTTCCGAAGGCCTCATTAGCCCGCAGTTTGGCAGGTGATCGACGAGTTTTAAACAACTCTGTGGTATTGCAGCCAACATTTCAATCATGGGAACATCGTCTTCCAAACAAAAATTGACAGAAAACACTTCATTAGGCTGGCGCTTTTGCCTCACCTTGCTAAGTTTTATTTGTCGCTCCGAGATAGTAAAGACTAAGAAAACATTTATATCGTACGAGGAAGTGCGATTGACGTCATAGCGCACACCTCGGGTGGCCAGAGTCTCCTGTTTAACTCGAGGCGCCACCGCCCCACGCAGCATATGACTAAGACCTAGGGACACTTGTGCTAGGCGGCTGATGCAACCTGGATGCGGGCGTGAGCTGTGAGCTGCAAGTTGGTACCATTGCTGGAGGTGGTCAAAAAGCACATTCGGGAAGTAGTATTTGAAGAATCATTTCCTATCAGGTATGGGAAATAATTCCCATACAATCGTTTTCAGCGAAGGAATAGAAAAATAGAAGTAAGGTTTAAATTAGTCAAGGTTTTATTAATCAACTCTTTTACAGAGCGGTTTAACTATGAACGTAACGAACACAATGAACGCAAACGCAACTCTTTAATATTAATTTTAAGTAAAATTTTATTTTTCGGATAGCATTCGCTAACCAGATAATTGCCTTTTTAAAAAACACTTTATTAAGTTGGTTAAAAGTTAGGGCGAGTTGAAAGTCCGCTTATGCCGTGGGCGTTTAAAAAAGTTAGCAGGCGCCGTCAAGGACCACAGTCCAGGGCGCTGTCGTGGCGAGCTCGAGAGAACGGGCGCAGGCAGCAATAGGAGGCGAAGAACGTCGGCTCCACGCGAAGGGCGGAATTCAAAGAACACGTTGACCCGGTTCCTTTCGAAGGCGACACCTCAAGCGTGGCAGGCAGAGGGCGAGTAACGCCGCGACTCAAGAAAAGGGCTGGAATGGTAGATAGAACCCCGCGTCGACACCTCTGGCACACGCTCCACCCTCAACTGCTAGGAAACAGAAATATTAGCAAAAGTCAAGGCGACACAACGCAACTAATCAGTCAAGTTCAAGTATTACGCAAATGCAACCTAATCATATAAGTCCGACTAGATATATACCTTAAAGCAACGGAGAGGCTAGCCTGTTAGAAGTTAGCTGGAACAGCTGAAACCCGGCTGCGACAAAGTCAGCACCAGCAGACGCCTCCTCCGGAGTATACTATAAAAAAAACGTACAACCTTAAACCCCGAATAAACCACGAAATTATTAAGGACAATATTTCACTTGAAAAGCAACATCACCAATGACAATGAAAATGACAACACAATAGAAGTATAACAACTAACCTGAGTTTTTAATACACTCAGTGACGAAACGTTCAGACAGAAGGTTTAATTAAGGAAATTTAGAAGAAATCAGTAAGAGATTAAGTGCTTCAAGCGGAAAGACAGTAAGAATAGTAAAGAGATTTTAGATACTTGAGAAAGAAGTTAAAGTTAGAAGATCGCTCTGATCCAGGCTAATTTAGCCCATCAAAAAGACGAACGACTTCAATAGCAATGTTAATTGTAATAGTAATTAACGTCGCAAGGACGAGTTAAGAGTTAATTCATTGAAGTTTCAATGTTAATTTTAGTTAATCTTACTTGCTTGAAACACCATAGGAAAATTGACACGATAGTCTACAAAATAAAATTAAAGAAATAACAGCACAAGCACACAAAATAATAGACAGAGAAAAAGCAGTCAGGAAGAGGGTAGAGGGTCTTAGCCTGAACTGGGTGCCACGGAACTCGCCGCGAACCCCATCACCGAAGCGTAGGCCGACGATGCAACACGCCTTTGTAAAGGCATAAACGGACGGATAAAAATGGCAGCTTAAACACCAAGTTAATCACTGCTTAAATCGACATAGGGTCATTAGAGAGTTGAGCTAACATCAGCTCTTAGAGGAATCAAAATCATGTCTAGTCAAGACTGCTAAATGAAAATTCCGTACCTACGACCTCATCTGCGACCCTACCGAAACATCAGAGCAACGACCAGCGAACAGCACCCCGACACCTACGCGGAAAGGTTGAAAGAGAAAAGCCACCTCGGAGACACCCAAGCCGTAGTGGGGAAAATTTTCCCACACAGGACGTATAGATAAAATATTTTAAACAACCAAAATAAGGGTTTCAAATAATTTTTAAAGGTATGCTGATAATTTACAAGTCAGAAGCCAGTAAGCTGCCTTCTATATGTAGCAGAGTATGAAAATCAAAAATATGGTATCCACGTGAAACGCACAAAACTCTAGGCTCACTTAAAATGTAGAAAATACGTTTAAAATATCGAAAATATACTCCATAATATTTTTAGCAGATGCAATAACTCCTCCAATGCTATAACAGTGTACTTTCGATGGTAAAATTTTACTGCCTGCGCAATCGAATGCTTTTCGGAAGTCAAGAAACACGGAGGAAACGGCTTTCCATCATCTGTATTGCAGTAAAGATTTTTTGAATGATTTAATACAGCCTGTGTCGTAGATTTTTTAAACGAAAACCGTACTGTGTGTCACAGAGAAGATATTTTTGTTCAAAATAAGAGTACACTTTTTTCTACACAATTTCCAGGAATATTCTCTCAAAAATTGGTAGTACAGAGACAGGACCATAATTAATAATTATTAATGCAATTTATAACACTCAGTTAAAAATAGGGCTAACTCTGGAAATTTTGAGAGAGTTCGGAAAGATGGCCTATAGAAGTGACTCTTTAATAATACTAGATATGCATAGAGCTATTACATCAGCTATAGCCATAAGAACTTGAGCCGAGAACGCCTTTAGTCCACTTAATTTTTTTCAACTTCTTTATGCGCACAATTACATCGGAAGAAATGGTTGTCATGAAAAAAAAGAGTTGTGTTCACGGACATGGTTCATGTAGTGCAAGTGGTCTGCAGGTTCACTAAAAAAACACTATCAGCTATATTTTTCTTTATGTTTACAAAAAGTGGTTTAACACTTTTACAATATAAAATAAAAGAAATGAAGAAGAAACACTTTGAAAATATTTACTTTGAACGTTTCGAGCCCCAGCTCATTCTCACGCCCCAACGAGAATGAGGCATTGTAAATTGTCATGACAGTTGTTTCGTTTCCAAGTGAGGTTTTTTTATAGGTTTGCAATATCTTTTTTCTCGAGATATTTCACATTACCTTGAACAATGGTCTCAGTTGTTTTCGCAGCATTATTATTTGGTTAATAGCATGAATAAACGGGCGCCAATTTTTTAAAAGCAATTTAGTATTCTGTAAATTTGAGCGTTCAGTAGTTTCTTCAATGTTCGAATTTGATTTGTCACGTGATTCCTACATCTGTTATACGTTTCTTTAGATATTTGTCCTTCTTATAGTAAGGTTTGGTACGCTTGCCGTTTTTTTATATTGATTACGATATTTGCTGTAATCCAGGGCTTGTGTCGATTTTTCGGTGTAATATTGTGCATGTGATTATTGGACAACACTGATTGTATGCGGTCATTATAATTTCGGGTAAAATTACTATTGCTTCATCAATGTTAATCTGTGATAAATAAATCATTATTGTCCTGTGATAAATATCCAATGATGGCATTAATTCGTCTAGAACAGTTTGCATTGTTCACAAGATTTTTCGTTTTCACAACGAAATGAGTATGTTTCAAGTACTGTAGACATTTTTCTAGATGAGAAACACCGGGAAATGGTCAGATAAGTCAGATAAGTTATTATTCCGGTAAGAAACTCAGTTGGATCTACCATGAAAATATTATCGAGCAGCGTAGTGAAAACTGACAAAACACGTATAGGTTTCGTGATGATTGGAAGGAAGGATTTACACTGAAAATATTTGTGAAATTTTAGATTTGCTCACAGCATTCATGTTTTAGAAGATCGCCATTGAAATCCCCCGCAGATTATTACGTAACGTAATAATCGCTTCATTCACACTCAAGAAGTAACGAAATAACGAAACGCTTTATTCACACTCATGAAGTAACGAAATAACGAAACGCTTCATTCACACTCGTGAAGTAACGAAATAACGAAACGCTTCATTCAACTCGTAAAATAACGAAATAACGAAACGCTTCATTCACACTCGTGAAGTAACGAAATAACGAAACGCTTCATTCACACTCGTGAAATAACGAAATAACGAAACGCTTCATTCACACTCATGAAATAACGAAATAACGAAACGCTTCATTCACACTCGTGAAATAAGAAATAAGGAAACGCTTCATTCAACTCGTAAAATAACGAAATAACAAAACGCTTCATTCACACTCGTGAAATAACGAAATAACGAAACGCTTCATTCACACTCATGAAATAACGAAATAACGAAACGCTTCATTCACACTCATGAAATAACGAAATAAAGAAACGCTTCATTCACACTCATGAAGTAACGAAATAACGAAACGCTTCATTCACACCCATGAAAAAACGAAATAACAAAACGTTTCATCCACACTCGTGAAGTAACGAAATAACGAAACGCTTAATTCACACTCATGAAATAACGAAATAACGAAACGCTTCATTCTCACTCATGAAATAACGAAATGCTTCATTCACACTCGTGAAGTAACGAAATAACGAAACGCTTCATTCACACTCATGAAATAACGAAATAACGAAACGCTTCATTCACACTCGTGAAGTAACGAAATAACGAAACGCTTCATTCACACTCATGAAATAACGAAACGCTTCATTCACACTCATGAAATAACGAAACGCTTCATTCACACTCATGAAGTAACGAAATAACGAAACGCTTCATTCACACTCATGAAATAACGAAATAACGAAACGCTTCATTCACACTCATGAAATAACGAAATAACGAAACGCTTCATTCACACTCGTGAAATAACGAAATAACGAAACGCTTCATTCACACTCGTGAAGTAACGAAATAACGAAACGCTTCATTCACACTCATGAAATAACGAAACGCTTCATTCACACTCATGAAATAACGAAACGCTTCATTCACACTCATGAAGTAACGAAATAACGAAACGCTTCATTCACACTCATGAAATAACGAAACGCTTCATTCACACTCATGAAATAACGAAACGCTTCATTCACACTCATGAAATAACGAAATAACGAAACGCTTCATTCACACTCATGAAATAACGAAATAACGAAACGCTTCATTCACACTCATGAAATAACGAAATAACGAAACGCTTCATTCACACTCGTGAAGTAACGAAATAACGAAACGCTTCATTCACACTCATGAAATAACGAAACGCTTCATTCACACTCATGAAGTAAAATGCTTGCGTGGGGAAAAAATGGATGAAGTGAGGTCCACTCATTTTCTGTGAGTTTTTGCGTGGTATATTCTTTTTTCACAACGTGAAATATTCCGCTTTGTGCCAGCTAAGAAAATGCTACTCTTGATATAATGCAACCGTAATAAGGTCTGTGAAAAATGTTTTCTAACATGTTTTTCCATTATCTTATGAACAATCAAACTTTTCAGGGAAAATAATTACATATGATTACAAAAAGTTCAGATTTCAGCTGCATCTCAGTTCAAGTAGAAGAATATTTTTCAACTTAATTTAACGTTGTTATTGGCAAGTAAAAGATGTTCTTCATTATATGAAAATTATTTCTCAGTAAAAGAATAGGGCAGTTTGAGTTGCTCTGACACAATTGTACCCGATCATAATTTTCAACACTGAATTTGGCTTGATGTTAATGTGACTCGATGGAGAAATTGTTCAATTTTAATTTCATAAAATGTGTAAATTTCAGGAAAGAAATTCTTGGTTCAATTTTCCCTCGATAGCGCAGTATATCATTCAAAACAGGCAGCTCCAGATGTAATTTCAAAAAAGCAGAGGGCAGATAAGGCAAAATTTAGAGGAGACCCACATCATCTTTGCGATTTTTTTTCACTCTGCCTAAATTTGTAGAAAAAGATCAATTGTACATGTAAATGGGATTGTAAAATGGGACGGTCAATACACATGTTTTCGTTACTAAATACATGACAATTGTACGTGGCCCGTTTAACGTTGATATTATAGAACAATAAATAATGATAACAGGTACACAATATGGGATTTCATGCATACTCATTATTAGAAGAAGAAGAAATGATGAATAATTTAGTGTAAAAAAGGTCCCAGCTTCCCCACCTCGGTTAGCCCGCTTCGCAACAGGGATCTTTTTACGCAGCACTTGGAACTCAGCTTTCGCCTGGAAACGATGTTTCTGGTATTTACCTCAGACCTCATTAAGCGATGCCCTGACAGTCGCACTGCAGGTTGTAAATATTGCCGAGTTGCCACAATGAACGTTTTAGTCTTCATATATCGCTTCTTAAATATCGCTCGTGGAAAGCCACTTCGTTAGGCCAGTTCACCAAATTTTGAAGTTACTTCGTGAACATGAAAACTTTGAACGAAACATTTTTATCGTCAGTGGAGTTTTGATTGACGTCTTTCTAAACACTCTGGGCTTCAGTAGTCGAGCCTCTTGTTTGAGTTTACTGATTATTGCCTGCGCAGAGCGTGAGTCGGACCTAAGACCACTTGTGCTCGGCTTTTGCAGTCCGGATGTGAGTGAGCGACTGCCTACTGCGCGTCTGTTGAGTGTACTGCGTCTGTGAAACGGTTATTGAAATGAACGTTTTTGAAACATAATTTAAGTCAGAATCATTTCATTTTTCGATGTATATTAAAAAATGACATTTTATAACAGTAGTAAAGTAATATTTCTAAAATAAATTGTTCACAAAGGCCTAATTGAAGGATGTGAATCGGGGAAATCCAAGCTAAGATTTGAAGCTTACTTGCAGCGCACACAAGGGGAATTTTTGAACGAAAAATGATTAATTTGTAACGCATTTCACTAAATTTCTGTTATCTCAAAATAAAAAATCATCAATATCAATTGTACAATAAGTTTACAGGATTTCCTGTACTCGTTACGTATTTAATAACTTTAAGCTATCTTCGTTCATGAACCTAATTTTAAGACTAACTTTAATTAATACTAAACTCATAGTAAGGTGTCAGAACGTTAAAGTAAATTTCAGGTACAGATAATGTAACATATTCATTACTTAAAAATATAAAAATTTATACAATCCAGCTCTAGCGGAAGCTTGTCTTTGGTTTTTGAACTGTAGTTTACTTCTCTCTGAATACAACCTAATGAACGCACCATTCGAACCAAGCCGCACTTACCTCATAAATTTTCTGGATGCCAAATCAGATCGCGTCCAGCCCTTGACCAGCCAACTTGATCCATCAACTTTATTACTTGTACAACTTGAGCCTACTCAGCCTTCATTTCGGATGCCGTGCAGAACCCCCCTGTAACCAACTCAGGGGCGCCGGTGGTTTTGTTCGCTTCCCTTCCCTTCCATCGAGTACCGAGCGGACGTAAGATGAGAGGCTGAGGCGCCGCTGCTGCCTGCACCGCTCACCGTCCACCATGGTAGACGAAACAAGGTAGCTGCAAACCAGTCTTTTATGAAATCGAGTCTCACCCCAGTGACGTCAAGGCATCCGACCAATGGCAGCGCTTAAATTGCATTTGGCAACATTGCTAACCCGAAATCTGGCATCACTGTTAGCGTTACGCGTACGACAATGTTGCATTTCTGTTCTAATGAAGTGTTAACGAGTCGAGTGAATCGCAATGTCGGCGCCTCAAGTTAAATTTTTAAAAAAGTGTTCTTTTATTTGGTGTCGGAATAATTCTAAAAATCGACCCAAGATATTTCAAAGGTCTGGTTTCAATTTTAAAGAATTGATTTTGCCCAGTGGAAAGGCTTAGTTAAATAATCTCAAGTCGAACTTATGTAAGTTATGTTTGCTGGCAGCCATTTCAAAAAGACCGACTTCCGAAGAATCCCCTCTGCATTCAAAGACGCACATTTCATTGGAAAGAGGTGTGTGCTGTTGTTTTATGATCAAAGGAGTTTGGAACTGGAAGGTAAGAAATTGAATTTTGAATATTATTCGAAACTAATTTAAAAATAATGGCTTATAACTGATTATTGCATTTGATGAAGCGGCATTCTCTTGACCAAATCTTTGCCACCAGATACAGTAGTACAGTTCAAATTTGATATGCTAATTCCATTCATAAATGCCGTTGAATTGCGTGAAATTTAAAATTTAAAGGAAATGAGTAAATAGGAATAGGATGTGCTACAATTAAATGCTGATTAATGACATACTGTTCATGAGTTTTTCATTCCAGAAAGGTAACCTAAAATCCTATATCTTGTGGTAGGGTGCTATCAGATTTCATAGTATTTGAATTTCTGTGTGTGAATTAATCTGGAAGTAGGATGTGCTGTCAAATTTTACAAGGTTTATATTAAAAAAATTTCAATGGCATTTTAAAAATTTTGATCTATGCATTATATTGAAATTAGCAAGTAAGCTTAGAACCTACAATGCTCAGACATGAAAGCTAGTTTGGACTGCCACATAGTAAAACTTGTTTACTGTATGTTAGATGCAACTTTAGAATAGCTCCTATTTTTCTTGTGTAGCCAATCTTATCTGAAATTTTCAGATTAACTTGTAATAACTTTCTACCTTATAGCTAAATGTCTAGTGTTTACAAGCAAGATGCAAAATCTTGTCTATGATTTTCTATTGTAAGTGCTACTTTTTATGGCAATTACCTTCTTGAAACTGACGCTGTTCCAAGCATATTTAGAAATGCATTTTTTAAGGTACCTGACTTCTTCTAGGCTTACCATTCATCGTGTTCCATTTGCTGCTAAATAATTTCTTATAATAAGGTGCCAAATTCTTGCTGTTGATCATAGGTTTATTGTGAGTGCTTCAAAAATCTTATCTGAAGCTACAAAGCCATATTTAATTTAAAGAAGCAGATTTTTCTGTTTTTGTTCATGGTTCTGTTTATATCTTAGTCTCCTTTTCTCTGTTTCTTAGTAGGAAACAGAAAACATCTGTGCAAAAATGAAATTGAGGACATATCTTCATTTAATTTTTTATGGGTAAATGTTAAGGAGAGGACCATAATCGATTTTCCACTTTTCGGTGTCTAAACGTAGTTAATTAGATCTAAATAAACTATTTTTCATCTACGCCCTTTCCGTCGCGAATGAGTATTTAACAAGTTATAGCGGGAAATTACTGACCGCAGCTCTAGTGCTTGATGGGGAAAGAAATTGTTCGGACGCGAAGACTACAATGGACTCTTCCTTTTGACGCACTCAAATGATCAAGCGCATTCCAGCCATCAAAAATGAAAATTAACACTCCGCTATAACTCATTAAATGCTCATTTGCATCAGAAAGGGCATGGAAAAAAAATTGTTCATTTTGATCTAATTAACTATGTTTAGCAGTAAAAATTGAAGAATTGATTATGGTCCTCAGTCCTCTCCTTTACAAATACCTTTTTAGGTCATATAAAATTGATGCTTGTGTGTTTTAGACTTTTTCTTTTGTAGTTTAAATTAGTCGATTTTAGTTGTATTTGTTAAATATCATGAACAAATCTACTTATATTATACACAACATTTACTGTTGAAGAAAAATTGTGAAAACTAGCTTGAGTGTATTAAGGGGTTCCTCCGGAAAAAAATTTTTTTGATCCGATTGGTCTGAAATTTGGTCAGTATATGTAGTTTTGCAAGACATACATTTGAACTCATGAAATTTTTTGATTTAGGCCTTAGTTCTTCCGCAAAATTTGAAATATCAGTTTTTTTGGGTCATTTTTATACCTATTTCAAAAGAAAAGAAGTCATTGAGTTTTTATGCTAGAAAAAATTCAAAGACAGTTTTGGAATCCTGGGAACATTTGTAACAATGATATATTCAGGTATTTTGCATTTTTTTGTTTTTTTTTTTTTGTACGCGAAAATTTACCAATATATCAGAAAAACCGAAATTTTGGGATTTGAACTATTATTAAAAAAATTAAACTGTAAAAATGGAAAAGTGGGAATATAACTTTGTTAGAAATGTTCCAAGGATTCCAAAACTGTCTTTGTTTTCTTCCTAGCATAAAAACTCAATGACTTCTACTCTTTTGAATTTTGAGAATAAGTGACTTGACAGTATAGGCCAAAAACGAAATTTTTGGTTTTAGTGTGATATAATGGAAAATATATGTAATTGAATGCTGTTTTCATTTTTATTTTGATAATCTCTATGCATAACATCATATTCACACTGTGAATTGTAATTTCCAAAAAAGAAAAAATTTAATAAATTTTTAATGTTTCATAAAAATTTGATTGTGCCAGTTTTGTTGTATGGAGCAGAGTCCTGGGGGTTGAGAGCAGCTGAGAGGAGGAAGTTGGATGTGTTTGAGATGAAGTGTTTGAGGAGCATGTATGGAGTAACTAGAAGAGATAGGATCAGGAATGAGTTGGTTAGGGAGCAGACGGGTGTTATCAAAAAGTTGAGCAGGCGAGTGGATGAAAGAGTGCTTGGATGGTTTGGGAATGTAGAAAGAATGAATGTTGATCGGCTGGTGAAAAAGATATATATGTCGGAAGTGAGTGGTCTTCGAGCGCGAGGTAGACCACGGATGAGTTGGATGGATGGGGTGCGACGTGCTTTGTATGAGAGGGGTCTGACTGTGGACGTGGCGAGAGGGATGGCTGCGGACAGAAGTGAGTGGGGGCAGTGTATAAGGAGGTAATTTTATTTTTGACGCGTTACTGGAAGCTGCCCGCGTGTCATGGGGTTGACCTGTCACGTGCGGGGGAGGGGCTGCACTCAATGAAGCGGTCGGGGTAAACCAGCTGTTGCTGTCGGGCCTGACTGTCGAAGGTGGTTGTGCTGGGCTGCTGCTGATCCTGGCAGTTCAGGTGCGGCCAGTGCTGCCTCTCTCGCCTCCTAGTGACTAAGTGTGGTGATTGTGGCCTGCTGTCGGCTACCCTCCCATGGGGAGGATAAGCCCGGTATATGTATAAAAATTATGAAATTTTTTGTTTTCAGTTAGATTCTTATGAAATTTGACTATTATATGTAACTTTTGAAAAGAAACACAATGTCCTCTATACATTTTTTTTGATTCAGGTCTTAGTTTTTGAAAAAATTCGACATATTGGTTTTTAGTCCACTGGTATGATATTTCAAAAGAATAGAACTCATTGAGTTTTTATGCTAGAACAAAAACAAAGACAGTTTTAAAATTCTTGGAACATATCTAACAAAAGTACATTTGCAAATTTTCCATTTCTTCTTTTGTTTTCTTTTTATATGGGGTCGAAATGGACTCGAAAATTTAAGATTTTGGTCCCCTTACCCCTCCCCTGGGGGGTATCTATTGTCCGTAGAACCATAAAATTTTAGGACCGAATAGTCCACCACCTAAGGGTTCTTTTTCAACAATAAAATGAAAAATGACCATCGGAGAGAAAAGGGCCCCCGGAGGACCCCCTTAATTAACTTATTTGGTTGTACCTGAAGCTATGTATGTCACACTTTCCGGTCTATTACCCCATTATAGTGTAATTTTCTCTTTTTCCCCTTATTTTTTCACCAATGATTTTTCTCTGGCTTTTTCCTTCCCTTTTCTCCCAGTGCGACTGATATTTTTAAAGTTTGTATTACACTCTAGTGTGTCATTGTCTCCATTTCCTTATGTGTGCATTTTAATACTGCTTTATATTCAGTGTTTTCTCTCTGTATAACTGACCCTATTTATTAAATACTCCCAGCTGCACCTCAATTTATTATATTAACTCTGCCTTTTGTTTTCTCTAACATATTTTAATCTGTACCCTCACTAATGCAACTGAAATGCATGCTTATTGAGCCAAATCTAATTCAGGAACTGTTGATGTGACAAATTCACTAATATTTATTTTTGCCTTCCAGGTACATGAAGAAAGTGATATAATTCCACCCATCATTGAAATGGATGAAGGGGCGCAAAAGGCTGTCGTGGTATTCAACGGACCCACCGATATTGAAGGAATTTTTGGCTTCAGTGAAAGTGGAAGATGCTGCCACTTATATCTTCGGTTACATTGCCATGAATACAGACGTGTATCAGCAACAGCTGAAGAAAAAAACATCTTTGTCTGACTATACTATATGTTCCATTCTTAGTGTAAAATATTTCAATTTCCTTTTGTTTGGGTCTTTTAAAAAGTATCTCCAATCTGATGATCAGTACAAGAGACTGAAATTTTGCAGTAAATTTTTCTTAAATGCTATTCCTTGTTGTGAGAGGGTTTTCCTCTATCTTTTCAATCAAATTAGTCACTCACCAGGCTTCTGCAAAAGTGTTAGTGAATTATTTCATGAGAACTGACCTAAATCTCTCACCTGCTGTTCTTAAATAATAATGTACTTAGTCTAGTTTTTCTTCAGATGTAGAACATTACAGTCAGTCAGAGCTTACAATAGACCTCTGCAGTGTACATGTTTTACAGCAGGTAAACTTGATAAAATGGTGCGCAAGGGATTCCACTGCCCATTTCTCCTGACCCTTTGTCAACATGGTGCTCTAAAGTAAAATATGATACATTGTGTCAGATCAAATTAATCAGTTAATTTTAAATGGTTTCTTGAGCTGCTTCTTGAAAGCACTTGTGTGTGCAAAATCATTTTATGCCATGTGTCCCGGTATTTCGTTTGAAATAAGTTAGGGTGAATCACTGTTTCCTTCTTTAAAACCTATAACTTCATGTTGCTGCTGCTGTACAGCAGAACTTCATACATTCCGATTAAATATAAGAAAGCTTAATTTTGGTCTTTGTGTCACTCACTCTACTCAGCTGTTTGATAAACTAAAAGCAAAAAATGATAGTGATGGGGTTGTGAGGTGGTCTATGGTACCGAACTAGTGATAAAATTTTTTTATTGGTCTGTTCATAATTTAAGGCTGTGAACTATTATGTGGTACAATGTTGTCTATTGCATAACACAATAACGGACGGTAGTGCAAGGTTAACTCCCCTCAGGGGGATACAACTATTGTATCTATGGGAATTAGCGCTCCCAGGGGAACCATGTGAGGGCCCGAGCTAAAGGTTAGGTAGGTTTTTTTTTGTTGTAATAAAATAGGTTTTTGTTTTGTTACGGACCATCTTTTTTCGGTTCACTGCTGTCCTGTTTTTCAGCACCTACTACTTTCTTCTTCAACTTTTTTCTTGTTTCATGAACTTCTTTCCTAGCTTACTGTTTCTGTGCATCTTGTGCATAGATTCCGCGTTCCCTCAACTCCATACTAAATGGTACCTTCCTCTTTCCTCTCTTGGAACATCTTTGTCGTGGTTAAGGGAGGCTAAAACTTTTTTATATAATAATAATAATAGTGCAAGGGTAATTTGTTGGTTCGGCCGAGTGCATTGTTAGATTAAAGCGTTATAAATTAGCATTCCTTGGTATTTAAGTGCCATACCAATTTGTAATCCTTGTTTTTTTTCTCGTAATTGGAACTCGGCAGAAAAAGTTACTTGTAACTTACTCGTGGAAACCTTTACAATCCTGTATAAATTCGCTGTTTTGGTTTCAAAATGAATTCTGTGAAAAGCTTTAGACTGGCTTTGAAAATACTCTCGTAGCTTGAGTTAGGCTCACCTCGCCAGTTTTGACATTCTGAAGTTTATGCTAGAATAGACTTCCCAGCAGCCTGTACTGAATTTATGTTCTCTTTGAAAAGTTACCTGTAGCACAATAATGTTTTGTTATTGATCAATGCTCTTCTCTTCTGAACGTCCCTCTGGTTTTACTTCTGCTTATTGATAATCGTACGTTTGTTTGTGAAGAATATGATACGGTTATGAACAATTAATTTCGAGCATCATTCCCATAGTTGGTATAAAATAGGTCATAGGTTTCAGAATTGCAGGTAGTTAGAAGAATTCGCATACAAAGAGTAATTTTAATCCTAACTGATCATTCTATCGTTCGTCTTTATAGTATATTATGCTTTTTTCCTTTTAGAATTAAAAATGTTCATTCTACTTTTGTATTTCCTTACTTACCGGTGCGCAGAGCACTGATACTGATGTTTGAAGATGCCTTAATGTATTGAGAGTGCTTCCATTTTTGCGCTCTGTGATGTTTTCTAAGTCATTATTTACTGCTAGTTCTTTCGTAGATTTGAATTCAGTTTTATGTTGTCTTGTGTGTACATTTTAGAACTTACTAGCCTGGAAATGTTGAAACGAGCCTTGAGCGATGGTGTTCTAATTATTGTTTTTGATAGGAAAATAGTTTATATATTTCATTATCGTCCGAAAGTTACGTTGTGTCGAGATTTTAGAAGCGAAATACATTTTTAGGTGGTAAAAATATTTATTCATTTATGCAGGGATGAGTTGTTGGCTTTTATTTTGCTCCCTACTCTTATAAATTTAGTGATGTAATGTATCGAGCTGAGAGTTTGCTAGGCCTTTTTTTTTTGTTGCAATTAAAAAATTGCAAGGACCATCGTTTTGTGGCGCTCTGCTATGCTGTTTTTACATCACCTATGGCTTTCTTCTTCAGCTCTGATTTTTTTCATAACCTTTTTTTTCAACTTTCTGTTTCTATGCGTTGCGTATCTTGTGTGTAAACACACCTTGTGTATTAATTCCTCATTGACTGTATGTACTCCGTACTTAAAGGTGTGTCTTCCTCTCTTTGAAAAGCTACCTTGTGGTAAGAGAGGCTGATTCCAAGTCATACTCTAAGCTAATCTGCAGAACTTGTTAGTATTTACATTGAAAATTTGCTGTTCTAAGGGAGAACATGCAAAATCCTGCAAGTGACTTACTTAAGCCATTCATATGTTGAAATAGAATGCGTTTTTGATTCCGTTGCTGACCACCTTTCGCTTCACTGCTGTCTTTTGTATTTATTTACAATTTAAATATATATTATTTTTTATACAGAAAAATGTTGTGGAATAACTTCGGAGAGATATTGAATGCGGTAGCTTTTTTAGAGAAACGCATCAGAGAATGAACAAAATAATGGACTTTGATTCCTCTCAGGAGGATACAACTATTGTATCTATGGGCCCCTCAGGGGGATACAACTATTGTATCTATGGGCCCCTCAGGGGGATACAACTATTGTATCTATGGGAATTAGCGCTCCCAGGGGAAAAATGTGAGGGCCCGAGCTGAGAGTTAGGTAGGCCTTCTTTTTTTTGAAATATAAAGGTTTTTTGTTATGTTAAGGACCAACTTTTTTCGGTTCACTACTGTCCTGTTTTTCAGCACCTCTGACTTTCTTCTTCAACTTTTATCTTATTTCATGAACTTCTTTACCATCTCACTGTTTCTATGCCCTTTCTGCATAGATTCCTCATTTTATTATCTCCATACTAAATGGTGCCTTCCTCCTTCCTCTCTTCGATACGCTCTATTTTTGCAGCGGTTAGGGAGGCTTAAACTAACTTATAATCTTAACCTTATTGTATCTATGGGAATTAGCACTCCCAGGGGGATTACGTGAGGGCCCAAGCTAAAGGTTAGGTAGGCTTTTTTTGTTGAAATAGAATAGGTGTTTGTTTTACTACGGACCATCTTTTTTCGGTTCTCTGCTGTCCTGTTTTTCAGCAACTACTACTTTTTTCTTAAACTTTTTCTTGTTTCATGAACTTCTTTCTTAGCTTACGGTTTCTATGCACCTTGTGCATAGATTCCGCGTTCCCTCAACTCCATATTAAATGTTGCCTTCATCCTTCTTCTCTTTGAGCATGTTTGTCGTGGTAAAGGGAGGCTAAAACATTTTTATATAATAATAATTATAATAATAATTATGGACTTTAATTTATTTCTATCAGCTCATACACTTCATGCTAAAGGGAGCCCTCCCACTCCACAAAAATACTCGGTACGTTACTTAAGCTGGGTGTTACAGACACATTTTCTGTATGTTTATTTTTTGTATCCTAATAAGTAATATGTACAGTGACGGTCTTGTACTGCTCCTCCGTTATTTTCTGACTTGCTGTTCTCGAGTGTAGTATTCCTGCGTGTAGCGCTCCAAACGAATCTGTATCAAATTAATTGGGGTTCCTGACTTTGAGTTCTAATTAGGAAATTACCTTTTTTATTTAGAGAGCGTAGGTTTTTGTTTTATTATGGGCCATCCTATTTCGATTCACTGCTGTCAATTTTTCACCATTTCTGGCGTTTTCCTTCACCTATTACCTGGTTTCATGAACTGCCCTCTTTATTTGCTATTAGTTTCGTGCATGGAGTCTTGTGTGGGAACAAACCTTGTGCATACATTCCTCGTTCTTTCAAGTTGACATTGAATGATTCCTTCATCTATTTGATAGAACTTTGTTGTGGTTAGAGAGGCTTGTACTACTAATTATCTAACATAATGTTGTTTAGTGTGAACCGACTATTTCTCAGTTCATTGCAATCCTGTTCTTTGAAACCTAACATTCAACGTATAATTTTTATCATAAACATCCTACCTTGCTGCTTCCATCTAAAATATCTTCTGCAAGAACACACCTTGTACATAGATTCCCTGATCTCTTAATGCCCTGCCAAATGGTGCCTTCTTTCTTCCTGTTTGTGAAACTCCTTTTTTTTGCGGCGAGAGGTGCTAAACGATGTCATATTCTTTTATATTTTTTCGTCTTATCGTTTCTTTATATAATCCGTGCTACCATGTATCATAAATGCTGGTAATTATAACTTTCCCGCATAACAATAATCAATGCTCTCTGTTCTTAGCACTACAATGGCGAATGTAGGAGGTCTTGAGCTAAAGGTTAGGTAAGCCTTCATTTCATTGAAGTAGAATAGTTTTTTTTTTTTGTCATTTTGAAACGAGCCATCTTTTCTACGGTTCACTGCTGTCCTGTTTTTAATCACTTACTACATTCTTCTTCAAATTTCATCTTATTTCATAAACTTCTTACTAAACTCACCGTTTCTACGCACATTGTGGATAGATTCCGCGTTCCCACAACTCCATACTAAATGGTGCCTTCCTCTCTTCGGAACCCTTTCTTTTAGCGGTTTGGGAGGCTAGAACTATCATCTAATCTAATCCTTCTTCACTGTGGATCTATGGATCGCCTGTGTTGCGGATGAAGAGGCTTAAACTAACATCTAACCAAATCTAATCAGCCCTCTGTTCGTTATGTAACTTTAAGAAATGCAATAGTTTATAACGGGTGTGTGTTCAAGTACTCAATGTGTTCGAGTTTCTTTGGTATTGAAGCAGGAATGGCGCTTGAAAGAAAATTTTGCAATTTCTTAGGGTGTTTGCATTACTCGAAAAATTTGAATGCTCGAAACGCATATACATTTAAAAATACATTCTCCCGCTGTTTAGTTCATGAACTTATAAGCGGAATTCTTATGTCGCACTTTTTATTACAAATAAACGATATCTCTATGTTGAATTTTATATGATCCTTTTTACAATTGAACACGGCGCGCAATCGTCTGCTTCATCAGTATAGAAAAGTATCACTGAACTGAATTAAATTAATTTTCCTATTGTTTCAATTGAGCATTTAATTTAAGAAGCTGTCCGTATGATGAACTCGGAGATCGATAACCGTTTAGTATTGGTGGAAAAGCTCGGAGGCGGACGGAATTCTATTTTTCTAAAATCCGTCGTGCGGAAGCAACACCGGCTGTCGGTTCTGTTTCTGATCGTACGTCTGGAAGGCAGAGTACGCTGCCGCTGCTGACGTCACGTCACCCTAGTGACGTCATCCGGCTTGTGTGAAATGAAGCCTTTCTATTGGCTAGTCGAGTTTGCGAATGTGCACTGACGTCCCCATAGAAGTGACGTTACCTCCTTTAGTCTACCATGCCGTCCACTCGCCTGACTACGCCTCCCGGCACGTCCTGAGGCTCACGGGTACTTTGGAGGTTTGTTAACTATAAGTTCGTGACCAATTACTTGCTGTTCCGAGAGCTGGGTATCTAGGACAACGTCTCCCCATGCATTCTTAACAACCATAACTTAAAACTACAACTTGAGACTATAACTTGAAACTATAACTTGAAACTATAACTTGAAACTACAACTTGAAACTACAACTTGAAACTACAACTTGAAACTACAACTTGAAACTACAACTTGAAACTACAACTTGAAACTACAACCTGAAACTACAACTTGAAACTACAACTTGCAACTACAACTTGCAACTACAACTTGCAACTACAACTTGAAACTACAAATTGAAACTACAACTTGAAACTACAACCTGAAACTACAACTTGAAACTACAACTTGAAACTACAACTTGAAACTACAACTTGAAACTACAACTTGAAACTACAACTTGAAACTACAGCTTGAAACTACAACTTGAAACTACAACTTGAAACTACAACTTGAAACAACGACTTGAAACTACAACTTGAAACTACAACTTGAAACTACAACTTGAAACTACAATTTGAAACTACAACTTGAAACTACAACTTGAAACTACAACTTGAAACTACAACTTGAAACTATAACTTGAAACTACAACTTGAAATTACAACTTGAAACTACAACTTGAAACTACAACTTGAAACTACAACTTGAAACTACAACTTGAAACTACAACTTTAAACTACAACTCTAAACTACAACTCTAAACTACAACTCGAAACTATAACTTGAAACTATAACTCGAAACTATAACTCGAAACTATAACTCGAAACTATAACTCGAAACTATAACTCGAAACTATAACTCTAAACTATAACTCGAAACTATAACTCGAAACTATAACTTGAAATTGTAACTTGAAACTGTAACTTGAAATTAAAACTTGAAATTATAACTTGAAATTATAACGTGAAATTATAACTTGAAATTATAACTTGAAATTATAACTTGAAATTATGACTTGAAATTATAACTTGAAATTATAACTTGAAATTATAACGATAACTATAACGATAACTGTACTAAACCTAAGATTAAAACTGAATCATAACTGACCGCAACTAACTCCACAGAGCACGGCTTGCTTCCTATGACGGCACAGTCGCAGACCGCAAGTCCAACGTCTGCCTGTCTACCTGAAGTCCGGCTCTGAAGAGTTCATAATTTTGTTGCCCTTAGTTTTGTGGTTTATGCTTCTCGTTGAAATGTCGTCCTGACATTTCTCGCAATGTATTAAGGAAATTTTTCCTATTATTGGATTCGGCGTATTTCCTCTCCTTTATTACTAATCATATTTTTCTACATCTATGTCTGACAAATTAGTTGAAAAAATCACTGCGCCACATATCATCATCAGTCAATTTAACAAACACTATGAAATGAACTGTATGTCATACACGTTAGGCTGAAGTATAACAGTATGGTTACAGTTTGCCGGCCCATCGGTCTACGTGATGTGATGTTGGTCGTCAAAATTGTCACCTACTATTTCAATTAACTGTTACTGTCATTGCACTTCATGGTCAACTATTGCTCATAATCTTCACGGATACTATGATATATGAACAGTGTAATGAGTGAGACACTAATTGGCAAGATTGAGATACTGAAGGATTCAAGATGGCTCGTGTCCATGAATCGAAATTCGCACAAGTTGGAACAGAAATTTACTATCAACGACACGAACTTCATGAAACATATTTGTTCCAATGCTTCTGAAAAATGTGGAGACAGCATAATAGATCGTAAGTGGGAAATAAAACGTAGACAGACTGACGTTAGAGAAATAACTCCCACCCATGACCAACACACATCGAGTTAGCATCTGCGAGTGTGCGCATTTATGAAAATCAAGAAAGACTGATGTGTCATTCATGTTTATTGATATTTTAAGTTGGTTTAATTTAAGTTGTATAGCTTGAGACGATTGATTTGAGTTAGTAGGTCGTCGGAGCGACGAAGTTGGTATTTCAAAACATTTTACGTGGGTGCATCAAACAGGTCTTCTGACTATGTGACGATATTTGTCAATGCTACAAGCGATGGTCGAAACGGTTGGGTCTGTGCTTTTTTCAAATTTTTGGGCTTAATTTCAAGTACCTGAAAGATGGCTTAACATGGTATTGGTCGTTCAATTGAAGATGAAATGGAATGAAAGTGAAAATTCTTTGCATCGGGGAAAAAATAATGAAGGCATCTACGGATGCTTTATTTCCAATTTCAAGCCTGATACATATCATTTTGTACATTGGATTTTCAAATGCCTTATAACTAACGCCAGGACGCCATGACGCTTTCTCCCGGTCAAGACCGGTACCCATTTCAGACACCTGGGTAGAGTAGGGTATTGTGCTTGGAATTTTTCTCCTATACCCAACAGAGAAAATCGCCATCCAGCGCCGGGAGTCGAACCCGGGTTTCCCGCACGGCGGGCAGGGCCTATAGACACACGGCTATGGGGAGAAAAATAGTTCAAAATAGAATTTACCTTTATTTTTTCGTTCTACTTGTAAGAAAAAAAACTTGTCACCTGAAAGTTACGTACCCATGAAGTTGACAAATTTCTTCATGATCAAATATTTTCAAGTAATTTTTTTCAGAAAAGTGCGTGGTTGTTAACGAAAGGAACAATAAACGTGGGTACCAAAATATTTTTGACCAATATAGCCTACTTGACTTGAACCACAGAAAATTCATGTGATCGACAAACCGATAGGTTGCAACTGCAGGAAGTGAGTCACCGGAGGCTACGATTACGTGGTGAGTAAATTTAATAATTGTATTAGCTTTTGTAGAGACAATTACAGGTATATTTTTCCAAATTAAGCTAGTATAGTTATCTTGTGCCGGAAATAGTAGGTAGGGATTAACTATTAGGAGAGTAGACCGACTCTGAGAACATGGCTCACTCTCCACTGAATTCGGAGAGTGAGCTCGATGTCAGTGATGACCTGATGATTAGTAACTCGATGGATGATGGAGTTCTATCAGATTCAGTTCAAGTTACCGTTAATGAAACCCTGCCTGTAACTGTTTCAACTCCCGAGATCATCACTGCTGGGAGCCATAGATCCAGGGCACCCTTAGTAGTAGATAGCTACCCTGGAGGTGTAGAATAATCTCAAGATATTCCAAGTACCGATAGTGACATGCTGAGATTTTTGAATAACAATGAAGCCCCCTCTACTCAACAATCGGTCAAGAGGAAGAATTCCGACATTTCAGGTTCTAGCCAATGCAGCTTGCAGGAAAAAAACAAATACTCTAAAACTACTAGAACTGAGCCCACAACCAGTAGGTTTGCTGTCTCAGGATTAAACACAGGTCCTAGATTTTCATCTCACAGGCAAGTTCATGGTCAAACTCCATCCAGCACAGACAGTAAAGCTGTGCACCAAAGGTCTCACACCTTTCTGGTTGAACCTATTAGTGGAAAAGCAGCAATTGGAAAATTCTTTTCAAATGAGCTTAGACTTTTAAAAGATATTCAGTCATCCAACTTTGCACAAGCAAGCATCATTGATGTAAAGAAAAACATAAGCCGCAAATTGCTCTTCATTAATGTGAAATCTATCAACTCAAAGATGCAATCACACCTGCTCTCGACCTCAAAGATGGGGGACTGGGAGGTCCGATGTCGACTTCCACAAGCCCTAGAGCAGTCTCTAGGAGTCATCGGGCCTGTTGGCCTGGACACTAGTGACGAAGAAATTAAGGAATTTCTCAGCCAAAAATACACTAATGTGATCAGTGTCAAGCGAATCACTAAGGGCAAAGACAAAACAGCAACCCTATACATTCTCATAACATTCCAAGGACCAGAATTGCCAAAGTATGTTTACCTAGGCTACGAAAGATTTGAAGTCAGAATTTTTGTTGACAAGCCCTCGCAGTGCTTTAATTGCCAAGGATTTGGACATAATGCCTCCAGTTGCAGATTTAAACCAAGATGTGTTGTGTGTTCTGGCCCTCATAATTCAAGAAACTGCATAGAAAGAGAAAATATAAGCCCGCTCTGTTGCAACTGTAAAGGAAAGCATACAGCTAGCTATGGGGGCTGTCCTCTGATGAAAAAAGCCAAGGTTGTTGAAAAAGTCCGAGCTGAGTGCAAGCTCTCTTACCATGATGCAGCTAAAGTGCTTAAGGATCAGCCTGCTAAATTTATTGGAAAAACCAGCACCTCACCCAACTTGAATGGTGACTCATTTGCTGAAATTACCTATAGAGGAAACAGAACTACATTTGAAGCAGAAAGTTCTCTTCCATGCCCAAGAAATAACTTCACTAATGCTGCCACTCAAACAGAGGAGACCATGACAAAACATAGACAACTAGAGGAAACTACTCTTAGCACAGATATAGCAATACAAATAGCAGTGATAGTTGCAGAAATGTTCCAAACCCTACAAACCTTGGGAAGGCCAGGTACTGACAAAGAGATTTCAGGAGTCATAAGCAAAGTCCTCAACACAAAAGTTCCAGAAAGTGCCCTACAACAAAAAAGCCTGTAGTTACTCTCGAGTTAGATCAACACGAAGCGAACAGCACTGAAAATGATCAGGAAGGACCCTCCCAGGAAGATCAACCAAAGAAAAAAAAGAAAAAGAACAAAGCAAATAAAGATAACAATCTCATCCCAGAAGTAAAAAGCATCACAGAAGTCACACCGAGTCCTACCTTTAACTCCCATCAGACGAGGATGAGGGCAGGTTCGAATGCTGTAAAGCGCAAAGAACCTCCTAAAACTTCCCGAAACCTAAACCTTAAAAAAACATCAGCTCAAACAACCAGCTCAAAATTTTGACTTGGAACGCACATAGCCTATACACAAAGCTATCTCATTTCAAAATTAGATTGTATACCACTAAACCTCATGTAGTATGTCTGTGTGAGACATGGCTAAGGGCGGACAGAGAACCAAGCTTCGTCAATTATCGTGCTTTCTATAAGCATAGACGTGAACGTGTGGGAGGGGGGCAAGCAATACTTGTCAGGAATGATATAAACTGTATAGAAAAAATAATACCACCATATAATGGGGCAAACTTGAGTATCTGTCTGTAAGCATTTTTAATGATAAAGGGAAACTTGAGATCTTGAGCATTTACAACCCGAATGAAGCTGTACAATCAGCTGAATTTAGTTACTTCTTTCAACAACTTAATGCCTACTTAATGCCCCACTTAATGTAGTGGGAGACTTTAATGCCCACCATCAGATGTGGGAAACAAGGTTGTCTGCTAATGCCACTGGTAACAACCTAGTCTCCTCCCTTCTGGAAGAGAACAATTTAGCCTTGCTTACCCCCCAATCACTACCAACTTATTATCACGTTCAAACTAAAAATTACTCCACTCCGGATTTATGCTTCGTTTCAGCAGACCTATGGCCAATGTCTCACATAAACTTGGAAGCTGAGATGGGCAGTGACCATGAACCTGTCCTGGTGTCAATAGATTTTTCTCCTGACACTGCAGTATTCCGTGCCAGACGTAAATGGCTTTTTGATAGGGGGTCATGGGATAGTGGCAGGCAAGCTTACCTGAAATTAGAGAAAGTGACGATTTTTTAGTCTCTGTTGAGAGCTTCACCGCTTCACTTCTTGACAGTGCAAGTGAGTGTTTTGAGAGAACTAAAAAAACAGTAAATCCAAAGTTTTCAAAGCACTGGTGGAATGAGGAAGTGCCTTGTGGGTGAGAAGACGGCGCACTGCAAAGAACCATTTTCGTAAACATCCCACTCCCAGCAATTTGATTGCTCTGAGAAGAATTGAGAATATGGTTAAGAGAACTACTAAGAAAGCAAAAAAAGAATCATTTCAAAAGTTCTGTACTTCGCTTAACAGTTTTACACAAACTGACACAGTGTGGAAAAAAATTGGAGCCCTTTCAAACAAAAGGAAAGGACTCAGATCAGAACCGATTCTATATAATAAGTTGATAACGAATCCTTCCGAAAAAGTAGAAGCTATAGCAAGTAGCTACTCTAAACTTCTCACTTGCAGTCATTCAGCTGGGAGTGCTACTGGCTATCTTTTGCAATTGGCCCTTGCTCTAAGCAGTGATGAAATGTTCCCTTATAACACTCAGTTTTCGAGAGCTCAAAGTCTAGTCACCCCCAGAAACAGTTAATTCTGGTACGGGAAGACACTGCTTCCACAAGGTTTTTTTCAAATGAAATAAATGTACGAGGAGTTCGTGGGCTCGAACTCAGGACTAGAGATCACCGCGCCAACACGCTATCGACTGCGCTATCGATCACCCTAAAAGGTGACCGAAGCACAACGAAAGCAATGTTTTGGCACAGTGAAAGCAGGCGCACTGTCCTGACAGATATTTAATTCCCATATGTATCGAGAGCTCAAAGTCTAGTCACCCCCAGAAACAGTTAATTCTGGTACGGGAAGACACTGCTTCCACAAGGTTTTTTCAAATGAAATAAATGTACGAGGAGTTCGTGGGCTCGAACTCAGGACTAGAGATCACAGCGCCAACACGCTATCGACTGCGCTATCGATCACCCTATAAGGTGACCGAAGCACAACGAAAGCAATGTTTTGGCACAGTGAAACATTGCTTTCGTTGTGCTTCGGTCACCTTTTAGGGTGATCGATAGCGCAGTCGATAGCGTGTTGGCGCGGTGATCTCTAGTCCTGAGTTCGAGCCCACGAACTCCTCGTACATTTATTTCAGTCAGTTTTCATTACATGAACTTGAATGTGCTTTAAAAAAGATCAGCAACACAGCTCCTGGCCATGACATGGTCCATAACCTGATGCTGAAAAACCTGACCCCACAATATCAGACTTGGCTGTTAAAAATATTGAACTGGAGCTTCAACCAGGCCCTCATTCCACCATGCTTGAAGCTTGCTATCGTTCTGCCGTTCCCTAAGCCAGGCAAACCATTATCTGACCCAAGTGCATACAGGCCCATCTCTCTCCTGCCTTGTGTAGCCAAATTGTTAGAAAAAATGGTATGTAGCAGATTATATCACATCTTGGAGACTTCAAATTCTTTTAGTATCACCCAGGGGGTTTCAGAAAGAGGCTAAGCACTCTAGACCAAGTAGCTAGGTTAGAGATGAACATCAGGCAGGCTATAGTTAACCGTGGTGTATGTATTGCCATCTCTTTTGACTTAAGCAATGCATATGATTGTGTTTGGCATACTGGTCTTCTCTACAAACTCAGTCAGTGTGGGATCGGGGGAAAAATACTGTGTTGGATCAGAGAGTTTTTAAGTAATCGTAAATTCAAGGTATTTGTTGAGGGAAGGTACTCATTAGAGCAACCAATCACGTCAGGAGTTCCACAAGGGGCCATACTAGCTCCAGTGCTTTTCAACGTAATGATGTCTGACTTCCCAAGAGTAGAAGGTGTTACACTGTCAGAATATGCAGACGATGTAACCCTTCACTGCCGAGGAGAAAACCTACCCCATGTAGCTCGACTTGTACAACAGCAGATAGCAAAGTTTTATGAGTGGACCAGGACTTGGGGTTTCCATCTGAAACACTCTAAGACCAAAGCAATGTTATTCACTAGGAAAAATTTAGTTCCTCCATCTATCACATTGAATAATACTCCTATTGGATTTGTCTCAACCCACAGGTATTTAGCCATAACCTTTGATGCTCCTGGCCTTATGTGGAAGAGCCACATCCAGCAACTAAGAGATAGTAATGTGCCAAAACTTAATTTAATGAAAGCTATATCAGTTCATCACTGGGGAGCTGATAGGGAAACATTACTAATGATTTACAAGTCAGTTATCCGTAGCAAATTAGACTATGGGTCAGTCTTTTATAGCTCTGCCCCAGATTCCCATTTAAATAAATTGAATTCAATACAGAATACCTGTTTAAGAATTGCAACTGGTGCTAGGAGCACATCACCTATTCTGTCTTTGGAAGCTGAAGCTAACATACCTCCCTTGAAGATGCATAGAATGTCAGTACTATTAAGATACTATTGTCGAATTAGTGAACTGCCTAGAGACCTCCCAATCACAAGGGAGTTATTTCAAACTTTGCCCACTTTGAGTGGTAGACCCTGGGCAGGTCACATTATTGTTCCTCCACTGATTGTGAGGGCCAAACGAGCTTTTGATGTTCTAAAGTTGAAACATTTGCCCCAGAATTTTGTGACCCTGGTATCCCCTATCCCACCATGGACAGACATAAATAATTTTTTTATTCCAGATTTTGTGACTGCTCCAGTTGCCTCAATTTCCAACCATGAAGCACTATGTACCCTGAGATATTTGTTGGAATTCAAGTTTCACTCATACTTGCAGGTATATACTGATGGCTCAAAGTATCTAACCCCTGAAACCTCAGCTGCAGCTGCTATGATAATTAAAGCCCCTAATACTACTGTGATGCATAACTGGAAACTACCAGCAGATACAACTATCCTAAGCTGTGAATTATTTGCTATTAAAGAATCTGTGAAGTATTTCCCCACTCACTATGAATCTCTAACTGGAGCAGTCATTTTTACTGATTCCTTGTCTTCAGTGTCACTTTCGAGGAACAGAACACCCAAAAATTATATTCATTTTTTCTTCGAGATTCACAAATATATAATCTTATTATCAGAGCGATATCCAGTGCATGTACAGTTCATTCCAGGTCATAAAGATCTGGAGGGCAATGATTTCTCCGATTTGGCAGCCAAGGCAGCTCACATTGATGTGGTGACTCCATCCGTACACATTGCTAGAACTGACATGGTAAGCACAATTAACGAGTCTGTTGCTGAGTATTGGCAAGAATGGTGGCTGAACGAAATAAATATATCAAGCAAGGGAAAAAAGCTGCTGGAGTCAAAGGGAACTCTTTCCTACTGGCCCTGGTCCTCCCATAGGAACAGGGCAGTGGAGACAGCCATGGCCAGGCTCAGAATTGGTCACGTGGGACTAAATGAGCACCTAACCCGCTTTAATCTAGCTGACTCTAACCTTTGTTCCTGTGGTTCTGCTGAGTCTGTGTCCCACTTTTTGCTGCAGTATCCCAGATATTCAAATGAAAGAACAATCCTTTATGATGAATTGCATGCCTTGGGTATAGCGTTTACCCTCAAGAACATCTTAGGAGGAGGCAACTTTGATAGAGGCAAGCAACATAAAATTTTGAATGTTATGGCCAAATATTTGATCTGTACTAAAAGGTTAGGGGACCTGTAGCCACTAACCACTAACTCTAGCAATGAAGTCAGTTCAGCTTCCAAAGGAAGAGGCATGGCTGACTGTCAGTGGGGACGTCTCAGGTCAGTATCTCAAGTGAAATAAGTGTGAGAGAGACCTCCCATGTGAGGGACGTTCTCCTGACTTTAAGCTATATCATGTTACATGTCAGAAATCACAGCAGAGAGCACTGAGGTTAATGTTTTGAGGTGCATTCCAGTGGTAGTGGTAGTGGGAGTAGCAGTAGCAGTATAGTAGTGTAGTTTGGGAATGCACTCGTGAAGTCTCAATTCTCATTATCCCTAATGTATTTTGTACTTTTAATTAAGATGCTCCAGGTTGCGGCACCCAGGCTGGACAATTCGCCCTCCTGCTGTCAATGGCTCTATGCTGTGCTTGCAGTTAGGTAGCCCCCACTAATCACAAAGCATGCTCTAACAATTCAAGGAACCATTGTTGTGCTACTTTAAGGGGACCGTCTAGTCAGAATCAAGAAAATGGCCGTCCCGTTTTTTGTATGGTATCTAGATCTATGAAATTTTGCATACGTATGTATTTCAGAAAATGAATAAGGGTTATATATGGCACTTTTTCCGTTTTCGCCATAATTACGGAGATAACGAAAAAAATGTAATGGAAAAACGGGGTATATTCAAGCCACTTCTTCTCAAAAAGTAGTCATCGTAGAGAAATGATTTAGGTAGGTATCATTGAATGCGGAAAGAGCTGCTGTATAAAAAGTCAGAGGATTATATTGAAACTCCCAATAATTTATTTGTTATGGAATAAAAAAAAATTAAAGTGTCATTCATTTTTCCGAAGATTTTCTAATGTAACCGAAAATCATCTGTAAATTTCAATATAATCATCTGATTCTTTATGCAGCTCTTTGCGCATCAAATGATACAAAAACCATTGCTCTATGATAACAACTTTTTGAGATGGAAACCCCAATACCAAAATCATTGCTCTACGATAACAACTTTTTGAGAAGAAGAAGCTTGAATATTGACATTTGTATTGCTCAGAAAACGCGTTTTAGTGCCGAGACAGGTTTTTTTTGTTTGCAAGCTACATTTCTTGGAGAAATTGGTAGTGTTGACGTTTTGAATATCATTTTTGGAAGTTATTGTGGTTCCTTGAAGGAACCAGTACCACAAGTGGTACCAAAAATGTCTAAAACGCACCAGGAGCATAAGCTGGGGCGTCTGAGGCTAGTTCAACGTGGGGGGTTCGTTTGGGAACTGAGAAGTTAAGAATTACGAGTTAAGAATTCGTGCCACGACTAGTAAAGGGATAAAGACTAGTCAAAAAGATAAATCTTTATTATGGCCCACAGTATTATTCAAGAGAAAAGACTGGGGAACTTCACAACGTACTATAATCCGAATAGTAAGGGAATATTCGAATTGGCGTAGGATTCTAAGTACGCATTATCACGTAAAATTCCAATAAAGATTATCGTGTAGTCAAAAATGGGGTAAAGGTAGGGGAGGTAGCTTTGTTTTGTAGATCCTGCAATTACAAGAATAAAACAATAGTTAGCATGGCAATATGGGGATCTCGAAATTACACAATTACACCAGGTAAAAATGACATATAAATTATTCAACTACCAACCTATATTTTCTACTATCAGGTTGTAATTTGAATATTAAACTAGTTAATCCTCTCGACTTGAAATTCACTAATCGTTGGCACAATCCACACTAGAAACTAAGTTATACTTTAAACTAACTTCTAAGCTCTCACTCCTAAAGTCTCGCATGACGAACTACGTTAAAACACTTCCAACTTAACGACCGGGTATTTTCAAAGTTACCGGGCCGCTACGTAACCGCCTCCATGTCGGCACGCTCCGGCCGGTCACACGTAACTCTACTTAAGGCGTAAATTCTAGTCTCATTTTCTACTTCACATGATCTTACAAAACTCATCATATCTAATAAACCTTATATTCATCATATCCAATAAACCTTATATCTAATTAACCAAAATTCATCATATCTAATAAACCTTACGAACAGCACGGAAAGTAGTCAAATGTTATTTATATGCTACTCGCGAGCCAGTTGGCTCGTTACTTTCACTTAATAATTCACAACACAAATACAAAAAGGTATCACTTCGAGAATAGCGAGACTCACCAGGTTCATCAGAGCACTTGTTTACACTACGAGGTTTAGCGGAGGAATGGGCTGCTGAGCAGCGAACCATGCTTGAAGAGCGTGAATGTTGCCATAAAGCAGCACTCGACTCGTCTCATGAGACGGTGTGGATTTTATCAATTTTAATATTTATTTATCTTTTAAATAAAACACTTTTAAAGGTACAAAATTATTTTTAATATTAAATTCTAAATTTGTATTAATTATTCAGTAATTTTTCCGGGCACCACACGTCCTTGGCATCCTCGTAGGCTCCTCTTATAGGATATGGAAGCGCCACGCAGAGCCAAACGCTCATATCACTACATTAGTACCGAGCAATCAACGTCAAATCCAGAAAAATCTTGATCTGCTATCGAAAAAAAGCCATCTAAATCTGAATAAATCGTCGGTCTGCAACAACTAGATCAGCTAACGTGACATATCTACGCAAGCATATCGGGCGAGCTACCAATCACCCTCTTTCCCCCCGAGGGAGGAAGGGGTGGAGGTACCGAGAACTCAAGGTTAACATTGGTTAGGTTAACATCGGCATCTTTTGGATGCTTTATTTCCAATCAAGCCTGATCCATATGATCTTAGCATTGGTTTTTCAAATGTCTTATAACTAACCCTATATATAGGACACCATGATGGTTCCCCCGTAAAGCCGGTACCCATTTCCGACACCTGGGTTGAGTGGGGTATTATGCTTGAGCTTTCCCTTATACCCAACGGGGAAAATCTCCGCGCCAGCGCCGGGATACGAACCCACGACTCCAACATACGAGCCCGATCCCTTAACCACTGTACCACCTCAACTTGCCAGATCTCAAAAATTTTGATCTGCTAGCAGATAAATGCATATCTAATTATGAACAAACCGTCGGTCAGCAACAACTAACTCTGCTCATTTGGCACATGTGCACTAGCATGCTGAGCGAGCTTCCCCCACCCTCCTTCTTCCTCCCGAGGGAGGGAGGGGTGGAGGTACCGAAAATTCAACTTGCCAAATCTCCAAAGTTTTGACTTGCAATCAGATAGATGCATACCTAATTATGAACAAACCTACAGTCAGAGGCGACCGGCCAAGCTCGTGTGGCACATCTGGGCTGGCTGGCCGGGCGAGCTTCCCCCCACCCTCTTTCTTACTCCCGAGGGAGGGAGGGGTAGAGGTACCGAGAATTCAACTTGCCAAATCTCAAAAGTCTTGACTTGCAAGCAGATAGATGCATACCTAATTATAAACAAACCGACACTCAGCACCAACCAGCTGAGCTGACGTGGCATATCTGCACAAGCTGGCCGAGCGAGCTATCCTCCACCCTCCTTTCAAACCCCCATTTGACCTACTTTGGTGAGACGGATCGTTCTGCCGCTTTACAGGAATGAAGTTTAGGACTTTCTCAATCGAATAGAGCAATAAAAAATAATATGATGGATTTTGGATTTTCGACTGGTCGGTGCCCTTGACGTGTGACTTTCAAACTTATCCTTGCTAATCTCAAACTTATTATAGGTATCCATTATCATTTATTCTTCTATGTTCCCAGGCACGCCGTGACGAAGGAACAATTGAGACCTGAGGTGCATGGGCCAACAGGAACCAGGATCCTCAATTAAACTGACGCAAGAAAGAAAGAAAGACCCACCGGTGGGTCCCCTATATTTCTGTGCTGCTGCGAAGGGACCCACCGGTAGGTCCCAGATGAAAAATCAGTGCTACATATAAATCTATTAGAAATGCCCGATGCACTCCCAAAATGCACTGTTTAAGTGCATCAAAGTTATATTGGAAGGTTAATAAAGCACAGTAATTAAATGAAAACTAAGGTTTATTTTTTAAGAAGTGAATTAATTCCTTTGAAAAAATGTTTTCAAAACATCATCTAGTTATAGATCTTGATTCTTTTTTCATTTATTCTGTATGTTTTGAAGCAAAGCATGAAACGCAGAGGTAAGGCAACCCATCACATGAGCTACAATAGGTTGATACTTTTCTTGCTTTACGTTTGGCGGCTTTACAGTCCTCATTTTTAGAGATCATCTCGTCGCATCCTCTGTATCACCTTCTGTTCTTTCTCTTTTGACCTTCAGCTTCCTGGAGAGAGTGTACAGATGGTCCTGATATGTGTGAAATGCTTTTACCTGGCTTGTTTGGCTCCTTGTTTGTCCCACGCGTGAAAGAGAGAATAAGCGATTCCTTGAAATTACGCATTGACATTTTTTTATCAGCGTAATAATTGTTGTACAGCACCCACGCATTTACTACGGAAGTACCAGTTAGTAGCTCGATGGCTACCTTTTTGTACCACTTTCGAGACTTTCTGAGAGGGGAATAATATGAAGACATTTGATCCGAAATGTCAACACCCTTTTTACATGCATTATGGTCCATGACACTTTGGGGTTTCTTTATCGGAACACCTGTTTTTGTAACTTTTCCAGTGGCAACTAGCGTGTCATCGTGTTCGGGGACCGTCGATATTGTCAAAACATTTATTTTGTCTTTCCAATTGAAAACTTTCACTCCTTTTTGACTTTCCATGCCAATTATTTCACCTCTTTTCAGCTTGGCATTTGTTACAGCTTTTGGCAAATTCTTCCTGTTGAGTCGCACTGTACCACACATATAAGTTTTTCTTTGAAGCAAATATTCGGCTAAGAAGTTGGAACAATATAAACATAGTTGTCAGCAAACAATGTAGTTCCCATATCTAGGAACTTTTCAGCCAGTCTAACTACGAGAGATTCAGTATGACTTAGTGGAGGATTTACTACTGCAGACCCACAATATAACTCTAGATTTAGAGTATAGTCATCAGGAGTGCAAAGTTTGAGAAGCTTGCAGCCGTATATGTAGCTCTTTTCAGGTATATATTGCCAAAATACAACGCGTCCTCTGAAAGGGACCATGCTCTCGTCGATCACAACATTAGGTCCTGGTGTATACATGGTTTCATATCGTGCTACTACCATGTTGAGCAGTTTTTTGATTTTACAATCTCTCCCAACATTTACTTGTTCATTTTTGGAAAAGTGAAGCATTTGCAACAACAATTGAAAGCGGTCTTTAGTCATCGTGTCTGGCACTGGGTTGTTTGGTCAATATTGAGTTTAGGTGATGTGAGGAAATTAAGCATTCCGTTTCACATAATCACTTAAGAAGCCCATTTAAGAACGTTTTACAGGAATGACATTTTTTTACGCTGATGCGTTATTTTTGAATTATTAAACTTTAAAGTTGGCTTTGGGGCACCAAGGAAGCGAGCGCGCCATGCGGAATTTAATTAATAACGGAAGCTAACCCCCTATTACAAACGTGAAGAGGTTGGGTCGTGAGGGGGAGGCACAGTTCTTTTAGTGAAAATTATAAATAAAACTTCTAACCGACCCATTAGGGTGACAACCGCAATCTTGGAGCCGGCCGATGTAAACAAGATTGCGGTCGTCACCCTAATGAGTGGGTTAGAAGCTTTATTTATAATTTTCACTAAGAGAACTGTGCCTCCCCCTCACGACCCAACCTCTTTACGTTTGTAATAGGGGGTTAGCTTTCGTTATTAATTAAATTCTGCCTGGTGCGCCCGCTTCTTTTGGCGTGCTAATTTACCGCTCTAACTTGAAAACTAAGCATCAGCGGAAAAAATGTCATTCATGCATAACGTTTTTAAATGGGCTTCTTAACCCGTCACCACATCCTGGATTCTTAGAAGGTCGGCAAAGCTAGCACATGTTTCACATCAGCAAATCTAGGGTTGCCATATATGGTCTTAAGCGTCTTGTTGAGCGCTATTCATTGGTGTAAGGTAAAATTAGGTGGGAGGAACAGGGAAGGAGAGGTATCAAGCTCAAATCTGTATGAATTCTTCTGCTCAGTCTGAAGTGTAGCTACCGGCGCTGCACAACCTCTTAGAAGGCCAGCAGTGTAGCTGAGGCATACCAGCACACACTCTGCCTCTAAGAAGGTCGCCACTATTTTTATTTTCTTATGTTTTTTGTTCCAAAAATGGGAGTCCAAATCCACAGATTTACTCCTACGCAAAAAATAATACCACCATTATATTTGGGAGGAAAAGCTCTATGCATATCAAACTCTTTACAAACAATGAAACTGCTTGATAACAGCCTATGCACAAAATGAACTAAAAAATATAAACTGTGTTCTACATATAATGCACATAACTCCGGAACTATTGGACCTGAAAAAAAATTCATATCCCACAAGATTCAGCAACTCAGAATCTATGAAAATGCATCATAAAAAAACATAAAAGTCCATTAAAAAAAATGGCCAGTGTTTTTCTGATATCTGTTTTTTGTATTTTACCGAAATAAAAACTCGAATTTCGTAGATTTTCATTGGGGTAGCAGTATTTTTTCCCCACTGACAGAAAGAGCAGCTCTCTCTCTTTACAATGAACCCCCAATGAAACTTCTAACATGATTAATGAATGTACAGTAAGTTGCACAGTTGACCCATTTTCTTCAAACCTCTTGGTAGGTCGACCATGTTGAGACGGGTTAAGTGATTGTGAGAAACGGAATGCTTAGTTTCCCCACATCAACTAAACTCAATATTGACCGTTTTTTTATAGACTCATTTTTGACCAATAAAGTTGTATGTCAGGTAGTGGAACCAGGCCCATATAAATAATAAGGCCAACAAATTTTTCCATTTCTTCTTTAGTAGTAGGCACCCATTGAACTAATTTTGATCTTCGGGTTACAACCTTTGAAGCCATTGATTATTTGGCGTACCGATTAGTCTCATGTACAATCATAATGACAATTTCAGCAGTTACTATTTGTATATAAACATCAATTGGCAAAGAAGTGGTTTCTGTCCTTATAAAATACTTCGACTCAGTGATGACAAATTTCAAGAGTGACATTGATAATATGAAAATTGAAATAAGTCACCTTAAAACACTAGTTGAAACAGTAGCGGGAAAAGAAGCAGAGCACAAGAAAACTCTCGAAGAACAGAATGAGAAAATGGATAGCTTAGCCTTCCGTCTCGACCAGTTGGAAAAAAGTGATCAGCGCCGAGCCATTGAAGACAAAAAATGTACTCTCGTCATTTCTGGTAAGGATCTACCGCAATCACATTCGAACGAAATCTGTAAGGAAACCGTCTGCCATCTCCTGAATGACAAGATCAACATTGACCTCTCCGACACTGACATCACGTCAGCTACAAGAATGGGGAAAAAACAGTAACTGGGAACGTAGATCAAAGAAACATTGCATTTGAACTAAAACATTAAAACAAAAAACGTGAAATTCTCAACGCCTGCCGAGAAAAGAAACCAAAGTTCTTCTTCATAAATGAATACCTCATACCTTCACGAGCTAACGCCATGTACATTCTGAGGATGGCCAAAAGGAAATTCCCGGATAAAGTTGGAATCCCAAGAACACAGGATGGAAACATCTTCATATTTAACCCCGGAAACCCAGATTCAAGACGCCGCGAGATCAACACGCCAGATGACCTCGAGCAATACCTGATGCAACAACTCAATTTGTCATCGAAGCAGATCATGGGTGACTAGACTAGATGATCCCCTACATCAGATATGTCAATTCCGTGTTAGTTTAACCTCAATTAGGTATCATGTCAGTTTAACCTCAACTTGATGTTAGTTTAACCTGAATCTATACAAATGTATAACAGATGTGTTTGTAAACATTTATGACAGCTAATTGAGGACTTTTGAAACAACGCAATCAGCAATTTTTTACCTCCCAATGTTACTGTGAATTTTTTTCTTTTTTTACCAGTAAAGTTATTATTGCGTGTAAACCATATTATCTGATTATATCATTGTCGTTATAATCTTTAAAACTTATTACCTGCTGTATGTGAACTTGTGAAAGCGCCCTCATGCAGCAATCTGTTTACACCAATGTTGTGATATTGAACTCCAATATTTTTCGCTCATGGACTGAGTTTATATGTACTCACGTAATCGCACTAGATTTTTTTTCTTATATACTCTATTCTCTCGTACTTCATAAGCTAGTTTTTTTAAGACAGGAATTTCCCTTAAAGCTTGACTCTGTATTTCGTTTTAAGTTTTATAGTACCTAATTCTTACTGTTTACTAATTTTAAATGACTGATCACCCTGAGATATTCGAGGAAATCGACCCAGATCTCAATCATTTGAACAGAATATATCCAAACCTAAACGACTCTCAAGAGTGTAGGTATACTAATATATCAAAATTCAACGAAACTATACGAATAACTGACCGAGATTTCTCACTCCTGTGTTGGAACTGTAGGTCACTCTATCCAAAATTGGAAGAGATACAATGTACTATTACTGAACTTAAATATAACCTAGACGTGATTAGCTTCACCGAAAGCTGGCTAGATGACTCGACTAAAGGCATGATTCGATTTGAAAATTATCATAGTTACCATTCGCTAAGAAAAAACCAGCGGGGCGGAGGCATCAGCACATATATATCTAACCACATAGACTCGAAAACCATAGAAAGTGCAACAATGATTCAGGATCATATAGAATCACTCTTCGTAGAACTGTCTAGAGATGGTAAACGCATTGTGCTTGGAACGGTGTATAGGCCTCCTACAGCCTGTCCTATATCCTTCCTGAATGAGCTGAATCGTATTATTTCTCAATTCAACAGGCCCTTATACAATGACATAATAATATGCGGTGATTTCAATTATGATCTACTGAAACATGAAAGCCATGAACCAATCTCTAATTTTCTAACAACCTTTCAGTCTCAATCCTTCCTTCCGATCATTACAAAGCCTACACGAATAACCTCAGAGTGTGCTACGCTGCTCGACAATATCTTTATGACAGACCCAAGAGATTTTCTTGCTGGAATAATTACTTCTGACTTATCAGATCACTTACCAGTTTTTCTTATTAAGAAAAATGTCTATATTGCTTGCACCAAGGCACGGGCTGAAACTTACTCATATCGTAAAATAAACGAATCAAATCTTGAAGAAATGCGCACCGTTCTACCCTACATACAATGTCACATGGAAGCCACGTGGTTAGGTGCTGGTTACGTGGATTTTAGTTGGCAAAATGGATTTACCACTGAATATACTCATCATAGCCATATTAGTACATTGCATGCTGGATTTGATACGTGGTATCCACGTGTGATTTCCTATTAGCTACCACATTGCCTTCAAATAAATTTTTCCACATGGGAGGCACGTGTGTATGCAACGTACTTGCTTATGAACGGCTTTTAAGAAAATATTGCGTATATATAAATATTAAAATAATTGTTATATGTTTTCGATGAAATGTCAAAGATATCATTCAGAGCACATATTAAATTCTACATTTATAACCAATTACCCGTTTAAACATCAGATTATTCCCAAATTTACCAATATTTTCTTGATGGTCAAAAATATATACGTTATTATTTGTACTATTCAGGGTCAAGCTGAGATAAAAGAAACTCTTTGTGCTAAAAAATCTAACATTCGCCTTTTCAAGTCTTAGTTGTGTCTTATTTAGTTGTAATGCTCATTTTAAACATAAGTAATAACTGATAAGTTAATCATTTCCTATGAAATATATGCTGATAATCTCTTTGAACCAAAAATTGGGATAACTAAATTCTATATATGCGTCTGGTGCGATTTCAAAAGCTTTCGTAAAATAATACTGAAAGACAGAACACACCAATGAATAAATTGATATACACACATGAAACTATTTGGATAAGTTTTGACGTTTCGATTTCGATCGAAAGAATGTGCATCTGGCAACTACCCCTCCTCTCAGACGTTGTGGCACCTCCTATTCAAACTTCCGTGCTCCGTCTTCCGTGACCGTTAGTTCTGCTCAAGACGTGATCGGTGTTAATTGTGCTCCTGTATATTTCTAGGAACATCATTCATTTCGCAGTATTAGTGAATCTAAGTGGAAGATAGGGATAATTAACAAGACGAGCTTTTCACTGTCCATATTAGAGACATTAAAACTGAGCATAGTTCTTATGTGCTGCTGGTTAAAGCGATACGGCTGGTTAATTTGTCTTCATTACTTTCTGTTGAACTGTAGCTCATTTTGGTACTGAAGCCATGAACAATAATCTGATTTTATTACAATAATTCTCTCATAAGCACGCCGTTGTGATGAGGAGTGATGAGTCGCTGGAAATCGTGTAAGATTAGTATACAGAGTTCTAGTTCTTATATAAATGTAAGCCTTTCGACAGTAATGATAACTTTAATTGCGCCATTTCTCGTTTGCGCTGAATGAATAAAATATCTTCTAATTCTTTTTCTTGTAATTCATTTTGTTGCTTTGTGGTACTTATGCTATAAAATATATTTACGTAAGCATTTAAATTTGAAATACCGCCTAAGAAATCCATCATTACAATTATTGAATGGTAAGATTTTGTTTCTTATTTCATTATTTATTTTGCTGACTTTCATTTTGAGGGTTTATCAGTCTTCACATTATGGATGAGGTTTGCGAGTATAATTTATTTTGTCAATGTTTTGCCTGAATTTGTCATGACACAATAGAAATATACAATGAAGGACAAATTTACACCCTAAAATGCATAAACATGTATTCACAACCATTATATATGAATTTGAACGAATTGGAAGTGAATTGTTAAAAAATTTTCATGCATTTGAGGGGTAAATTCATTCTTCATAGTTCATTTTTATAGAACCATGATGTTTCATATGTGAACATTAAAGTTAGCGCTGCCATTTTATCATATTTAAGGAATTGAATTTGTTTCTAAGAAAAGTTAACAAAATCCAAGAATGAACAATTAAGCTAGTACAATTTCTCGATTTTGATTGATGAAGTTTGCGGTGCCATTATATTATAGGAATTTGATTTGATTTAATAAAAATGTTACAATTCATAACTGAACAATTCATCTGTCATCTTGATTTTTCGGGTTTGAATATTTATATTCCCTGCCATAGTATTAGTGGACGTTAATTTTTTTCTAGAATTTACTAGAATTTATGAACGTGCTTTTACTACGAACACCCAAACTGGGTGTCCCCCCAAAATGTCCCCGACTTGTCGGTTGTTTATATCTCCGCAATAAATTAACATATTTTAGATGTCTTTTTTTCACAGTGTAGCAAATTTAGTTTCTTTTTCGAATATATCACGTTTTTGAAAATAGTTTAATAACCACTTAAGTGTTATGACACGCCATGCGGTTGCGGCAGCGGGAAACTGTTACCGCGACCGCGCGCGGTAAAAACGCATTTGTAGGTAGATGACACATTGGCGCGCTAACCGTGAAGGTTGTCGCGCGTTTTTTCGTACAGTGCTGTTTGGAACTCTGAACAGAATGGAGGTTTCACATTTCATAAATGTTGCCACTGTGTGCGCTGCTGAGAGCGAAGGATTATTGGATATGCCTCGTGAACGGAGATATTTCGTGCACCCATACAAGGTGGCTGAGACAAGTTTCCTCGTTTTTATGAAAATATTAGAGAGCACAGTGATAAATGAAATAATAATTGCTATTACAAATCAGAAATAATAATAGATAATAGATAAAATAATAATAATAAATAATATTTGATGAAAATATATGGATATCTTCCTGATATTTTATGGGAAACTAGAAATGAATTGCGTTTACTGCAGCGCTGTGAGCGGCTAACGTGTCACTAGTCATTACTTACTGTGTTGACTGCTCTAAACCGCGCCGCGGTAAATCTCCTTCCGCCGACACGCGCGGTAGAAAAAATAACGCACGCGTTTTCCGCGCCGCGGTTTCTCTAGTATGTCAGGCCTGGTAAGACAACACGTGCTGACGGATTTGCGGCTACCGCAGCTTTGCGCGGAAGCGCGTTTTAACGCTTAGTATGTCACTACACTAACAGTGATCGATTAACTAAAAGAGGTAGAAAAACTAATTGTTCAAAGGAAAGTTTTAAAAACAACACTGGTGATCTTCTTCATTTCCCAATACCTACTGTTAAGAATAATTTCACAATGATGTATCCTACATACCGCCAAGTCTTTAAACCCTCTGAGAGGTTATTTACTTTATTATTTCATTATTTGAAGACACTTAAAATGCAGCTAACTAACTATCAATGAATTTCCATCGTATTGGAATACGAAGCAATGGAAATCTATAAAAAAGTTTGAAAAGCGTTTAATGAAACATTCCCGGAAAGGAACTCGTCATATAAGAAGACTGTGTTTCTCACTGTTAGAAAATATGGAAGAAAATTTAATGCTCTTACTTTTTCACCGCTTTTCGTTGCTTCATATTCATTCCAATACGATGAAAATTCTTTGATCGTTAGTGAGCTGCATTTTTAGTGTCTTCAGACTTCAAGTGATGAAATAAGAAAGTAAATATCCTCTCAGAGGGTTTAAAGACTTGGCGGTGAGTAGGATATATCATTGTGAAATTATTCTTAACAGTAGGTATTCAGAAATGAAGAAGATCACCAGTGTTGTTTTTAAAACTTTCATTTGAACAATTAGTTTTTCTACCTCTTTTAGTAAATCGATCACTGTTAAGTGGTTTTAAACGATTTTAAAAAACTTAAATTATTCGAAAAAAACGAAATTTGCAACACTGTGGAAAAAAGACATTTCAAATATGTTTATTTATTGCGGAGATATAATCAATCGAAAAGTCGGGGACATTTTCATGGGACACCAGGTATAGCGTGGTGTAATTATGCCATGGAGGGTTCATAGTCTTTGTTCTTCTTTGAAAGCCTTATTTATAGAAGCATTCAATTTTTGAATTTATCTTATTACAAGTCAATGATTACAAAGAAAATTTGAAATGTTTGAATAATGGAATTATTCACTGCATCTTAGCCTGGCTGTTAACCCTACTTTCTTCACTCGGGAAAAAATATCGCAATTTGCAAGTTGCTCCGAGATCGTCGGTTGATATTTCATTCACAATGCATGTGCGCCTTTGTGAATTAACAGCCTTGTGACATAAATATTAGTATAATACTTGTATATATGTCACTAAAACACGCTACAAAGAGTGGTGGAGGCTGCCATGAAACCCTAGGAATACTGAAATGCCATTCCTTTCGCCCCTAATTACTGTCCCGGCTGATAAATTACTGCAAAGCAAGTCGCGAAACATTTGCATGAGTGTTCATAAAATAACCATATATGGAATCAAGGATTAGTGAGGGAGGAGAATGGCATTTTGGGGGGACGTGTTCTACACGTTTGATTGCAAACAGGTAATCTCCTACAAGACATGACAATGCAGCGGCACCGTCACACCGAAGCGATCAACTAACTTTGATAACCACATGGAAACGGTGTATAATACACGTCAGTAGAATTCATGGTAAGTCTGCTTGATTCATAGATGGAACCCACGCGTAATTACCAAATGGATCTTAGCTGGCAGAAGCGAGGGATAACCATGAGGCATATGATGTCCATGTAGAACCCACATCCTCGACACGTGTCCTAACCATGTGGGCACCAGGTGGGGCCACTTTCCAAAAGTCCATGTGGTTTCCACATAGCATGGGCAGATAGAACCCATATGTAAAACATCTACAATCCATGTCGTAACCATGTGGTTTCCATGTAGAACCCACATCCTCGACAAGTGTCCTAACCATGTGGGTACCAGGTGGGGCCACTTTCCAAAAGTCCATGTGGTTTCCACATAGCATGGGCAGATAGAACCCATATGGCAAACATGGACAATCCATGTCGTAACCATGTGGCTTCCACGTGACCTTGTATGTAGGGTAGAAGAATCAATGAATACATTACACATCTCTCAACAAAACAATAATGCTACGAGCATTGATGAAGCAGTAGTAAAATTGACTGAAACTATAATGACCGCATACAATCAGTGTTGCCCAATTGTAACTCGTACAGTTACCCCGAAAAATAAACAAAAGCCCTGGATTACTAGAGACATCGTGATAAATATAAAGAAACGTCAAGCGTACCTAGCCCTCCTTTACGAAGGGCGAATATCTAGAGAAACATATAACCGATTCAGAAACTATGTAACAAACCAGATAAGAACATCAAAAAAGAACTACTTTACGCTCAAGTTTACTCAATTCAAAATTGACGTTAAAAAGACTTGGCATCTCCTTAACCCTTGCTGTAAGCCGAATAATGTTGATAAAAATAAAATTGAATATGTGTAATATAGCGAGTAGTGTAAGTTCTAGTTAGAGAGACCAAAATTTGGCAACGCTCAAGACAGCAACACTCGCAAGTCAGTCTGCAAGTGGCCTCAGGTTCAACAACAAGTAAATGTTGACCGAGTGTGTATATAATTACCTACTGTGGTTGGTTTCTAACTTCTTAAGTTCTAAACTAATGTACTAATTCTATTCTATCCTATTCTATATATTTCCGTCTATCTCCGCTCTAATCTCACTAGCCACAGTACTGCCAATTGAGTATAAAGCTAAGATACCCTCGAGGTGAGTGAACTATTTACCTAACTTGCTGTGTCATTGCATTTGTCTATTGATATGTTATTTGTGTCTATGTGGAACCTATACTCTGCTCTAGTGTAGGGTTACTACAGCTACAACACTGGCGACGAGGATTTTTTGTAGAACTATTGGGAGAGGCTAGACTAATGAAGGAACTCAGAATTATTCAGTGACTAGAGTATTGATGCTGTAAATTTCTGATTTTTTTTAACAAGGTGTATTATTGCAGTTTCTTGAATTGGCTACTCTTGCAACTGATATTGTTGCTACTACTATTTCAGGTAGATATCTGACAATTAGCTGTAAAGCTGGGTAAAAATGCCAATGCTAGGCTCAGTGGGAGAATTCAATCCTTTAGAGAACGAATTCCCAGAATATGAAGTCAGGCTAAACTGCTTCCTGAGTATTAATAAAGTGGAAGATTCAAATAAAGCTAAAACATTTATTGCTCTGGTGGGTCCTGAAATTGTTAAGTTAGCAAAGGACCTACTCTCCCCTAAAAGACTTTTAGATGCTACCTGTGAGGAGATCATGGAAGCGTTAAGACGGCATTTTAAGCCGACACGCAACCAGATCTTTGAAAGGTTTGAAAGGCGTAGAGATTGCCCCTATAAAGACAGTGTTTGTCATGGTTGTGGCCAAAAAGGCCATCTTAAGAAATGTTGCTTTAAATTGAAAAATCAAAATTCTGCTAAAGGCAACAAAAATAATTGTGTGCATGCTATGCATGAGAAAAGGGGGAGGGAACACCACCCTAACCCTAATAGAACTAACAATGCAACCTGTGCAGACTATCCAGTTGCTAATCTAGGCTGTTATGGGGAGATTTTCTCAATAGCCGAAGAAATGAAACCCCCAATCAAAATAAAATTGTTACTAAATGGTGTGCCATTAGAGATGGAGGTAGATACAGGTGCTGCCAGGTCTATCCTTTCAATGGCCACCTACTCTAAAATACCAGCTAAGTCAAGACCCGAGCTGAGACCTTCTGATGTTAAGCTTAGGACTTATGGGGGAACCACACTAGTGGTTTGCGGAGAGATTAGGGCTAACATCCAGCGTGAAGCTAGTGGTAGGGTTCCTCAGCTAGCAACTATTGTGATTGTAGACAGGGAGGGGCCAGCTTTGCTGGGTAGGGACCTGATTGATTCCCTTGGGCTAACTATAGTATCAAATAGTGTCAACAAATTGACTACCTGCCCTGAAGAGTTAGCAAATAAATTCCCCGACCTTTTTCAACCAGGTCTAGGTTGCTTTAAGGGAAGGAATTTCAAAATAGAAGTGGATCCAGCCGTACCACCAAAGTTTTGTAAGGCCAGGAACGTGCCTTACACACTGAGACCTAAGGTGGAGGCAGAACTTGATAGACTGGTGCAGGAAGGTATCCTCACCCCTGTACAGTACTCAAGATGGGCAGCGGCTATCGTCCCTGTGCTCAAGGCTGATCAAAGCATCCGAATATGTGGGGACTACAAACTAACCGTCAACAGAGCCACTAGGCTTGACACCTACCCTAAACCCAGAGTGGAAGATTTATTTAGCGGGTTAGCAGGAGGAGTTATATACTCCAAGCTAGATATGTCTCAGGCATACGCCCAACTACCCTTGGATGAAGACTCCAAGGGACTCACGGTAATAAACACCCACAGAGGTTTATTTGCCTACAACCGTCTCAGTTTTGGAATTGCGTCCGCACCTGGAATCTTTCAGCGTGCCATGGAAGGACTATTGCAGGGCCTCCCAGGAGTGTTCTGTTATCTGGATGACGTCCTGGTGAGTGCCACTAATGAGCAAGAGCACAACAAGCGTCTCCATCAAGTCTTATCTATACTACAGGAGGCAGGGCTAAAACTGAAAATGGCTAAATGCCAAATTGGAGATGCCACAGGTATCCTATGTCACGTCGTACAAGACGTGAGAAAATTTGAAGAATTTTGATAAATTTATGCGGCAACATTTTGCGGATCCGCGCTTCGTCCGCAAGAATGACGCCAACGTTTTATTTGTTTTGAAGTGCGTGGGAGGAACATGTTCCCGGTTAATATTAAGTTATTGTGTAGTTAGAGAGTGAACTTGAGTGGGAAACTCTTTCGGTTTACGTGTTGCCGCGCTAGCTATATTTTCGGGTGTTTTTTAACATATTTGTGTTTAGATAGCGGTGAACAGCCGGCTTCTAGAGCATTCGAGGATGCTTCCGGTCGCTGGTGAACCACCCACATTAAGCTAGACTAGCCGTCGTAACGTGTCATAGCAAGTGCGCTGCAGTGTAATGTTTGGAAATGTCAGGTTCCATTTTGGCAGTACTTTAGAAGAAAAGCGTGTGATTTAACTGATGAACATCCCTATCTCTATTTCACTGCCCCAAGTAATTTGTGTTTTTGAATGTGGAGCCAAATTCTGTCACAGATTTGATGCTAAATTTAGAAACTGAAATCAGATGGCCTTACTATACTTGCTGAAGAAAATTGAGTTCTTACTAATTTTATCTCTTTTACTCTGATCAGCTGATACAGAATTTCTTATAACTTATTGGTAGAGAAGAACATCTTTTGTTTTCAAGTATCATTTAGCAGTCAGCAAAAGTAATTGATGTGAAGTATGACGTAGTAAACTTATGCGAGCTTCCCAAGATACACTTTCTATGGCTGAGTATCAAACAACAAAGAAAAAAAAAAAATTTGATTGACTTGCAAAAAGAAACTGATGTTAAGAAGTCTTGGTGTTTTTCTTGTCTTTGTATTATTTCTTGTCTTTGTATTATTTATAACATTCATTAATAGCAAAGTAAAATAAATTTAGTCGAGTGGCTTTTTACCTATGAGCTGTGCTGGGCAAGTTGCGCCAGTCAGCAAGGTGGAAGCCTAAAGTCACGGCATTCAGTAGACTGAGAATGGGCGCAGGAACTCGAGACCACTAGCTCATACGATTTGTGTTCTCAAAGCGACGTTGATAAACGTGTACTTGCCTCTCTCATTCTTTGATAATAGAATTTATTGATAATGGCTGATCTGATAACCTTAGTGACTTGCCCCTGCTTCAGAGACCTAATTTCTGCTGTCTCTTTTCCACAGATAGGGTAAAGAAAGCCAGAGTTGGCACTTATTTTGCAGACTAAAATAAGATGTCACAGGTCTAAACTGAGGGACCTTTCCTCATCGTCTGTAAGTATTTTAGAGTATCCTCTTTTAACTTGTGATGTTACCTAACTCGTCATCTTTTTATATTGTGAAGCAGTGCGAAAACTAAAACTTGTTGTGCGATCGTCCACCTTTGTTCAAATAAAGTGCTTATTGACTAATGACCGCTGTGTTAAGACTGTTAGATACGGATGTGTATTCATGTATATATCCTTTTATGCTTCATCAAAAAGACACTTTGAACATTGGGCTAAACAAGCGATTCATATCATTGCCTAGCGTTAGTGACACGAGTTTTACAATATTCGTGTGCGTATCATAAATGTGTTCTTTCTAAATGTGTTTCTAGCTGTGTGTCTTTGGCAGGGTGTTCTTGATAATGGGTTCCTCGACTAGGTACTTATTCTCTTCCTTGCCAACGCAACGGAAACCTTTCTTGTTTCGTGAACTTATTTCCTAGCTTGCTGTTCCTGTGCACCTTGTGCGCAGATTCCGCGTTCCTCCAACTCCACACTAAATGGTGCCTTCTTCTTTCCTCTCTTGGAACATCTTTGTCGTAGTTGCGGGAGGCTAAAACTTTCCTATATAATGATAATAATTGAGTCATGGAACATCACTGTGCTATGTCGTTCTGAGGACTATGCCCCGTGACCACTCTTATCGCCCACCGGTCATTGAAATGTCATGCGTAGCGTTAGCACTACCCGATTGCCTCTTATGTCTCCGGTATGAAGTTTCTTTCTTGTCGTGCGGTGATATATAAATGGTGCCTTCCTCCTTCCTAGAACACCTTGTCGTGGTTAAGGGAAGCTAAACCCCTCTCGTGTAACAACGAATACTGTGTTATGAATTCCGTCACTAGACTATCATACCTAGTTCTAACATTATTTAGCTGTTATCTGTGTTTTGCTCAAGATGTAGGATGCTCCTTTCTCGTCATGCAGCACCGTATAAATTAATTGTTCATTCGACTATAACCTTAAATTGGGGTTTTTGTCACGTAATTCCTAGCCCGAGTCTGAATCATATTTGTCTGTGCAGATATACGGCTCAACGGGATAAGAAATAAAAAACCTGAAGAGACCTCGTTTCCCTTTGGGCGTCCTACTGAGTTCCGTTCAATGGCGTGCCGAAGCGAAGATCAATTCCGCTAGCGCACGACATTACATCCTACCTTGGATACCAAATCGACAAGGATGGATTGCACCCCACTGCAGAGAAGGTAGCAGCAATCCAGAATGCACCAGCTCCTACTAATGTAACTCAACTGAGAGCCTACCTTGGGCTGCGCAACTTCTATAGGAAATTTCTAAAATCCTCTGCAACTATGCTGGAGCCCCTAAACACCTTACTGAGGGATAAAACCCCGTGGAAATGGGATGCAAGTCAGGAGAGGGCATTCCTGAAGTCTAAACAAGCCCTCCTGGACTCCCAGACTCTTGTCCACTTTGACCCTCAGAAACCCATAGTGGTAGTGGCTGACAGTAGTAAGTATGGTGTGGGAGCGGTGCTGTGTCACCTTATTGATGGAATTGAACGCCCCGCCTATTTTGCTTCCCGAACTCTAACAGCAACTGAACGCAACTACTCCCAGACTGAGAAAGAAGCTCTGGCTATGGTGTTTGCAGTCAGGAAATTCCATTGCTACCTGTGGGGACAGGACTTCACTGTGTTTACTGACCACAAACCTTTGTTAGGGCTATTTGATCCGGGTAGAAGCATTCCTCCGATGGCATCCGGACGCATTCAAAGGTGGGCTCTACTGCTACAATCCTACAAGTTCACCTTGCGTCACCGGTCGGGCGTGCTGTTGGGCACGGCTGATGCTCTCAGCCGTCTACCTTTGACAACTCCCGATGAAGCCACGCCCATCCCAGCGGAATGGGCGTCCTTAGTAAATTTCCTCGAGTCAGCTCCAGTCACCAGCACCCACATCCGCGACAGCACCCTAAGGGACCCAGTACTTTCAAAGGTATACAAATACTGCCAAGTAGGCTGGCCTTCGACGGTAATTGGTGACCCTGATCTCGCTCCGTATACTAGGAGGCAGGACGAATTGTCCACACAAAATGGCTGTGTACTCTGGGGAGCAAGAATTATTGTACCCCAAGCTCTCAGACAAGCCATTGTGGACGAACTTCACTCTGGCCATGCTGGATCATCCAGGATGAAGGAGTTAGCTCGCAGCTATGTATGGTGGTCGCTGCTGGACAAAGATCTAGAAGAAACGACTAAGTCATGCAGCGAGCTCCTGAGCACTCGAGCTGCACCAACAAAAGCTGAACTCCATCCGTGGGAATGGCCTGCGAAGCCTTGGCATCGCATACACATTGACTACGCGGGCCAAATGGATGGAAAATACTATCTAGTGATCGTGGATGCACACTCTAAGTGGGTTGTGTTGAAACCTTTCATGTAGCACCTTGAATGTATATGTGTATAATACTGATAATGTTACAGTGCTCTTGTGTAAGAATGTATTTAGACAGCACTATGCGTTGAGAACTGAGCTCATGGTTCTTGTGGATCTCTGCTCGTGGTTCTCGGGCTTGGCTGGAGCCCACTCCACCACTACCCTTCGTAATGTAAACGTGTGTCCTGCTGTGTGTACTGATTATACAAACTCCAAGAGTCTCGTCTTCTTAACATACATCCATTAGGTTATGGGCACAGTAAACCTTCCGATGAAGCAATATCAAGTGAGGTTATCTTAAGTCCCGAAGCGAAAAACAGCCCGGGACAGCGAGAACAGAAGTTGGTGATTTGTTAGTGCTGTGTGAGACAGAAACGGTGAAAGAGAAAGAAACATGGCAGGCTCCGTAAGTGAAAGTGCAAAGAACTGCCTCACGGCTCTTAATGATAAAAACTATCCTACGTGGAAGCTGCAAATGAAGATGATTCTGATGAAGGAAAAACTGTGGAACTTGGTTCGAGGAACGGAAACCATGCCACAGACTACGGACGAGACTGCTCGAAGAAAATTTGAAGAAAGACGTGACAGTGCACTTGCAACAATTGTGCTTGGTGTCGAAACAAGTCAACTTTATTTGTTGGGTGATCCTACTGACCCTGTGCAACTATGGCATAAGATTGAAGATACATTCCAGAAGAAAACTTGGTCTAACAAGTTCAGACAACGCAAAAGACTCTACAACATGAAACTAAAAGAAGACCAAGACTTACAAACTCATCTCAAAGCATTTGTCGAAATATTTGAGTCCTTGAGTGTGATTGATGACGCTGTTGATGAAGAAAGTCGTGTAATAATCTTGCTGTCGTCACTTCCCGACCATTTCTCCACACTGGTGACTGCACTGGAAGCTCATGAAAAACTACCGTCATGGGATATTGTGACAGAGCGTCTTCTGAATGAAGAAGCAAAACTGAAAAACCAAAGTGCTTCAGACTTCAGTGAAAAATCCCTTGTGACCTCCAAATTGAAAAACTCACGATGCTTCGAATGCGGAAAATTGGGACACCTACGCGCCAAGTGCTGGATCTATCAAGAAAAATTGAAGAAAGAAGATGGGAACCACACAGAAAACCAAAACAATTTTGTAGCAGGTAAAACAAATTATATCGGTGCATTGTCTGTGATAAATATCAATAATTGTTGGGTAATTGATTCCGGTGCAACAGCACACATGTGTAATAATAGGAATGATTTTTCTTGTATGAATGAGCTATCTAGTCCAATTAACATTGAAGTTGGTGATGGTAGAAACTTGCAAGGTGTTGGTGTAGGTGATGTTGAAGTTATGGTGTTGTTGCCTAAAGGTCGAGTAGATACCTGTGTTGTTAAGAATGTCTTGTATGTACCTGGCTTAGCCTACAATTTACTTTCCGTGCCTCAGATTACAGAAAGTGGAAACTCAGTTTACTTTGACGAAAGCTCATGTAAGATTGTAAATAAAGACGATGAATTAATTGCCTTAGGCAGTAAAGTAGGAAAATTGTATAAACTTAATTGCACCCTTAATTCAGCCGCTAAATGCATGAACGTTTCCTCTGATGAAATTCTGTGGCATAAACGATTTTGTCATCTAGGATTCAATAATCTTAAGAAATTAGCCACTAAGAATCTTGTTAGAGGTTTCGATTGTTCTGTGAGTGGAGATAACATTTTTTGTGAAAACTGTTGTGATGGTAAAAATCATAGGCTTCCGTTCCCCAAAACAAATCACAAAAGGAAACGCCAACCCTTAGAACTTATCCACAGTGATGTGTGTGGCCAGCTTAATCCCATATCACTTGGGAGTGGAAGGTATTTTGTAACCTTCATAGATGACCACTCCAGATATACTTGGGTGTACATTATCAAACATAAGAGTGATGTTTTCAAAGTGTTTCAGGAGTTCAAATCCTTGGTAGAAAATCACTATGATCACAAAATTAAAATTCTGCGCTCCGATAACGGTGGGGAATACATCTCTAATGACTTTGAACAATTCCTAAAAAGGGAAGGAATTATCCATGAAAAAACTGTGCCTAAGACACCTGAACAAAATGGAGTTGCAGAAAGAATGAATAGAACTCTTCTTGACTCTGTCAGAGCTATGCTGTCTGGTTCAAAGTTACCAAAATCATTCTGGGGTGAAGCTATATCAACTGCCGTGTATGTCAAAAATAGGAGCCCTGCTAGTGCATTGAATGATATGACCCCTTATCAGGCCCTTAATGGACACAAGCCCAACGTACAGCACCTCAAAACCTTTGGCTGCAGTGCGTACGCTCATGTCCCCAAAGATGAGAGGGAAAAACTTGATCCAAAATCTAAACCGTGTGTTCTTGTAGGATATGGAAGTGGATCCAAGGGATATCGTCTGTATGACATAAACAGTAGAAGGATATTTTTGAGTAGAGACGTTATGTTCAATGAATCTCAGCAGATGCCAATTGAGAAGGAGCCTTCAGAAGTAAATGATGGTAATTTTACTCTTCTTCCTCAGGATCCAGAACCAGAAGACTCTGAGGGAGGGGTGGAGCATAGACAGTCAGATGCTGGGATGGAGGGAGTGCAGCCTAGACAATCAACCAGATATCGACGGGCTCCTGATAGGTTTGGTGAATGGGTGTATTTAATGAAAAATGAGCTTGATATACCATCTTGTGTTCAAGAAGCACTCAGTGGACCAGAAGCAAAACTATGGGAAACAGCTATGGAGAATGAGATGGAGTCTATAAATCAAAACAGAGTATGGTCCCTTGTAGAGTGTCCTAATGACAAAAAACCTATCAAATCAAAGTGGATCTTTAAAAGAAAAACCGGACCCGACGGAAGCATTTGCTCGTACAAAGCTCGCCTTGTGGCTCAGGGCTACTCACAAAAATATGGCATTGACTACGACGAGACCTTCAGTCCCGTGGTTCGATTTGAGTCTGTCAGGACAGTACTAGCTTTGGCTGCCAAATGCAACATGCAAGTCCATCACATGGACGTTGCAACAGCCTTCCTTAATGGAGAACTGATTGAAGAACTATATCTGGTTCAACCTGACGGTTTTATTGTCAAAGGCAAAGAAAATCTGGTGTGTAAACTACAAAAATCGCTCTACGGACTAAAACAAGCTCCAAAGTGTTGGAATACTACACTAGATAGCTATTTGAAGAAATTGGGTTTTGTACAATCTAAGAGTGATGCTTGTATATACACTCGTGTTCAAGATAAGAAACTGTGTATTGTGACGGTGTATGTAGACGATCTAATAATTGCTTCTGAGTCTGGTGATGAAATAAATCAAATAAAGTTGAGCCTTTCTACCCAATACAAAATGAAGGACCTTGGTGTGCTGAGTTACTTCCTAGGTGTAAGTGTTGTACAATTTAAAAACAATGTCTTCTTGAATCAAACTGCCTACACTGAGGCTCTGTTGTCAAAATTTGGCTTTGATAATTGTAAACCTGTTGCAACTCCCGCCGATGTAAACGTAAATCCGATATGCTCCCCAAATGATGTCGAATTTGACCCTGCCACTTATCAAAGTGCTGTAGGTAGCCTTTTGTATTTGTCAACCAGAACTCGACCTGACATTGCATTCGCAGTGAATAATGTTGCTAAATACAGCTCCAAACCTCTTGAACAGCATTGGATGTGTGTTAAGAGAATATTCAGGTACCTGAGAGGCACCTCTAAACTAGGTCTCTTGTATAGCAAATGTTCTGATACTTGCATTGGTTATTCAGATGCTGACTGGGCTGGTGATAAAAATGACCGAAAGTCTACCTCTGGTTACTGTTTCACCCTCAGTAATTCGGTAATTACGTGGAGATCTAACAAACAAACTTGTGTAGCCCTCTCAACTGCAGAAGCCGAATACGTTGCTCTTGCCGGTGCGGCTCAAGAGGCTGTCTGGTTAAAGCACTTACTCGGTGATCTAAATTTTGGGACTATGGAACCAATGGTTATAAACGAAGACAACCAGTCAGCCATCTGTCTTGCCAACAATCCCAAATATCATGGGAGGAGCAAGCACATCGATATTAAGTTTCACTATGTACGGGATCTTGTAAGTAACAAAGATATAGACGTAGTGTATTGCCCTACCGACGAAATGCTCGCCGACATATTCACCAAGAACCTGCCGATAGAAAAGTTCTCTAGACTAAGAACGAAGTTAGGAATGGTCTCATCTGACACACATTCAATGTGAGAAGGAGTGTTGAAACCTTTCATGTAGCACCTTGAATGTATATGTGTATAATACTGATAATGTTACAGTGCTCTTGTGTAAGAATGTATTTAGACAGCACTATGCGTTGAGAACTGAGCTCATGGTTCTTGTGGATCTCTGCTCGTGGTTCTCGGGCTTGGCTGGAGCCCACTCCACCACTACCCTTCGTAATGTAAACGTGTGTCCTGCTGTGTGTACTGATTATACAAACTCCAAGAGTCTCGTCTTCTTAACCTACATCCATTAGGTTGAAATTTTTCCCACATCTACTACAACCTCTAGCGAAACGATCTCGTGCCTGAAACACACTTTTGCGACATTTGGATTTCCAGTAACAATTGTTTCTGACAATGCAACGTGTTTCACATCGGCTGAATTCCAAGAATTTGTGAAGGCATGTGGTATGCGACATATTACGAGCGCACCATACCACCCTTCAACTAATGGACTGGCAGAGAGCATGGTACAAACTTTCAAGAAGAATATACGAAAGTCAACGGAACCCCTACGCCTAGCACTAGACAGGTTTCTGTTCAACTACCGGCTGACACCCCACACGACAACAGGTGTTACGCCCGCCGAACTGATGTTAGGCAGGAAAGTTCGCTCTCGCCTTGATCTGCTTTGGCCGTCAGAGGCAATCGCGTCCAAAGTTGCTCAACGCCAGGACGCTCAGAAAAGATACCACCCAGGGTCTCGCGCGGTTGACATTCCGCCGGAGTCACCTGTGATGGTCCGTCAATACACGCCGGGTTCCCCAAAATGGACCCCTGCTACCACCATTGAGAAAACAGGCCCGGTATCCTACAAGTGCCAACTGAAGGGGGGAGAGGTCGTTCGTCGACACCAGGACCAAGTTATTACCTGCTCGAACACCATCCCTGAACCCTTGGAACAACCTACAGAGGAAACCGTTGTGTTTCCACAACCTGCTCAAAATTCATACCCACCACCTCCGACTAAAGAACCTGACTCCGAAACACCTGATTACCCGATTCCCACCCAGGAGGCTAGGATGCACGAGCCTCCAAGTGCTAGCATCTCACGCAGGTCTACCCGGGCTCGGAAGCCTGTGGTGAGAATGGACCTTTAGGATTGACTATATAGAATAAGGGGACTGGGGATACAGGGGGGGGGGGTTTCTAATTAAGGAGGGAGGGGTGTAATATAGCGAGTGGTGTAAGTTCTAGTTAGAGAGACCAAAAGTTGGCAACGCTCAAGACAGCAACACTCGCAAGTCAGTCTGCAAGTGGCCTCAGGTTCAACAACAAGTAAATGTTGACCGAGTGTGTATATAATTACCTACTGTGGTTGGTATCTAATTTCTTAAGTTCTAAACTAATGTACTAATTCTATTCTATCCTATTCTATATATTTCCGTCTATCTCCGCTCTAATCTCACTAGCCACAGTACTGCCAATTGAGTATAAAGCTAGGATACCCTCGAGGTGAGTGAACTATTTGCCTAACTTGCTGTGTCATTGCATTTGTCTATTGATATGTTATTTGTGTCTATGTGGAACCTATACTGTGCTCTAGTGTAGGGTTACTAGAGCTACAACAATATGTTATTCAAGATAATGTAAAATACCATGAGAAGAAAGAAATTGCTAATCTCTTTAACAACTTCTTCGTAAACATAGGGAAAACTATAGCTGATGGTATTCCAAGTGAACCTACTGATCACCTGGAATTTATGGATCATATTCGAGAACCCAACTCCTTTTTCTTTACGCCTACAAACTCCTCCGATGTAATTACGTGCATAAACAACATGAAAAATAAATCGAGTGGGTTACAAACGTTTCCGACTAAAGTACTTAAAGTTATTGCTGACATTGTAGCCCCGCTGATATCAAATATTATTAACCAGTCTCTCTTGCTAGGCACTTTCCCGAACTCCCTCAAAGTTGCTAGAGTAACCCCTATCTTTAAGAGTGATGAAAAAACCTGTGTAAACAATTATCGACCTATCTCCGTACTACCAATTATAAGCAAAGTATTCGAAAAGATTGTGTATAAAAAAGTGTACTCTTATTTTGAACAAAAATCATTTCTTTACGATAAACAATACGGCTTTCGCTCTAAAAAAATCAACAACACAGGCTATATTAAATCATTTACAATTCCTCTATTCTAATATAGATGAAGGAAAGCCTGTCTTCTCTGTATTTCTTGACTTTCGAAAAGCATTTGATTGTGTGGACCATAAAATACTACTCTCGAAACTACACCGTTATGGCATTCGAGGGATTGCCCGTGATTGGTTCAGGTCATACCTAACAAATCGCAAGCAATACGTTGTCATTGACGACGCAAAATCAGACCCACAAGACAATTAGCCATGGAGTTCCACAAGGATCTGTTCTTGGGCCTCTCATGTTTCCGATTTTCATCAATGATATTGTAAAATCTACATCATTCTTCAAATTCATACTTTTTGCCGATGACAGTACGCTTTCTGCGGTCCTTCCGAACCAAAATCCTGCTATGATTGTGGAGAGTATAAATACTGAACTTCACAAGGTTTCATCGTGGCTCAAAGCTAATAAAATAAGCCTTAATATTGATAAAACAAATTATATTACATTCTCATACAAGAAAGATGTCTCTCACCCATGCATTAAAATTGGCGAAGGTGAAATCGAAGAAACCAACTCATGTAAGTTTCTGGGCATCATAATAGATAAACATCTGACCTTCAAAGAGCACATCACTCATATTAGTTCTAAATTATCAAAATCCATCGGAATCCTAAATAAAGTTAAAAATTTTCTGCCTGAAACAGCTTTACAAATGCTCTACCAAACGCTCATTTTTCCATACTTGCAATACGGAATAGAAGCATGGCACGGAACTGATAAAAATAAAACCAACAAAATTTTTACTCTGCAGAAAAGAGCTGTCAGAGCCGTGAAGAACCTAGAATATAAGGTCAATGTGAAGTTTAATGCAATCACGGAAATAATAATTATATTCCAAACAATCACTAAAGGAACCCATTTAAGAACGTTTTACATGAATGACATTCTGCTCGCTGATGCTTTATTTTCGAATTATTGAACTTTGAAGTTGGCTTTCCCGCGTCAAAGGAAGCAAGCGTAATTCGATTATAAACGGAAGCTAACCCCCTATTACAAACATAAAGAGGTTGGGTCGTGAGGGGGAGGCACAGTTCTTCTAGTGAAAATTATAAATAAAGCTTCTAACCCACCCATTTGGGTGACGACCGCAATCTTGTTTACATCGGGTCAAAGATGGCGACCACCATGGGCGCCGCCATCTTGGACCCGATGTCAACAAGATTGCGGTCGTCACCCTAATGGGTGGGTTAGAAGCTTTATTTATAATTTTCACTAGAAGAACTGTGCCTCCCCCTCACGACCCAACCTCTTTACGTTTGTAATAGCTTCCGTTATTAATTAAATTCCGTTTCACGCACTCGCTTCCTTTGGCGCAAAGACCAACTTCAAAGTTCAATTATTCAAAAATAACGCATCAGCGAGCAGAATGTCATTCATGTAAAACGTTCTTAAATGGGTTCCTTTATTGATTCCTAAGATCGGAATTCTTATTTTCCGTGATTGCATTAAACTTCACATTGACCGAATATAATGCTCACACAAATGATTCATTCAAAAATTTAAAAATACTAAAACTTTTGGATCTCTACAAAATCTCCATCTGTAATTTCATTTACAAAACATTAAGAAATGATGGTAACAATAGCGTACGACAATTATTGACTGCGCAAACTGGTCATCACGACCATTTAACCCGAAATAGAAGTAATTTTGAAAATATATTTTGAAATAGAAGTAAATTCATGCTTCCTTATTATTCAAAGGCCCGGTCGCAACACAGTATCCTCTTCGTTGGAACCAAAACTCTGAACTCTATACCTGCAGAGATCCGTGAATGTAATTCGTACAAAGTATTCAAAAGACATCTTGAGTCTCACTTCCTATCAGAATACTAGTTAGTCGTGTAAGATCACCGTGTCAAAATCTTGCCTCCTACATGTAACTAATGATAATGTCATAATGTAACTTGCCTTGGGTACCATACCCAATATTCTGTCTGCTCATGAATCGTTTTATCAAACATACTATTAAATAAGGTCAATATTGATTATAATGTTGTCAACGAATTTCATAATTTCATAGGTGTAGATGGGTAATATAGTCAATTTCAAGACGTTTTACAGAAATGACAATGTGCCTGGAAATGCTTAGTTTTCGAGTTATTTAAGTTTGAAGTTATACGAACGGCGCTCCTGAATGGCCCTTTTAACGCAAAAACAGTCATTGTTTTAGCAATGAAAATAGAAGCTAACCCCTATTACAAACGTAAAGAGGTTGGGTCGTGAGGGGTAGCAACAGTTCTTTTAGTGAAAATTATAAATAAAACTTTCTAGTGACGTTTGTTTACATCAACTTGCAGATGGCTGCCGCCATCGTCAGCCGGTTGGCGCCATGGCGGCTGCCACCTTGGCGTCGATGTAAACAAACGTCACTCGAAACTTTTATTTATAATTTTCACTAAAAGAACTGTGCCTACCCCTCACGACCCAACCTCTTTACGTTTGTAATAGGGGGTTAGCTGCCGTTATTAATTAAATTACGCTAGCCCCGCATGCTTCCATGGCGCGCACAAGCCAGCTTCAAAATTGAATAATTCGAAAATAACGCATCGCCGGGCAGAATGTCATTCATGTAAAATGTCCTATAATCGATTATATTACTCATCTATACCTACAAAATTATGAAATTCGTTGACAACATTATACTCAATATTGACCTTAAATATAGCCGATTTGACCTATATTGTAGAATACAGCATAAAATATTGAGTTAATTATCTCAATGATCAGTCTATTGCGAAACTAGGTTAAGTGAACTAGGTTAAACATTTTGTACACCCTAGAATGACGTGATGGTAGGATGCCCTAGAAGTCGCTGAACTTGTTCGGGCCCACAGGTAGCTATACTCAAATTTGACCATTGTACTAGACTTAAGAAAAATTCTACCTCTGTATCACCTGTGGTAAATAAATTGTTTAAATTGGAGAAACATTTCAATCTTCATGGGAAGCTGACACTCTCACACTTAGCTCTTCCTTGCCAGTCAATTCAAATTTTTGATTTTTCTTAGTAGTTTCCATCCATTCAGTGTCATGCAAATGTTCATGATTGATTTCCTCAGTGTCGTGCAAATGTTAATTACTGATTTCCTCAGTATCATTGTTATTGTCTTCTTCAGGTGTAACTCCATTTGATGTGGTACTATCAGTATCTGGAGAGTAAGTTTGAAAATCTGGGTCTTCTTCACCCATCTCCGAAGGGTCATCTGTGTCTGAACTATAGCTTACTTGAGTGTCACTATGCGTTCTTCTGTAAAAACGACTGGTTTCTATGGCAAAGACTGTAAAATAATGAGAATAAATGTAAAATACAGTAAACAAAATTGTAGAAAACAAAAAACGGCAAAATAACAAGATTTATGAGGAGACCCACCGGTGGGTCCCTTCGTATTATAACAAGAAAGTCTCATGGCAAATGTGAAGGGCACCACCAGTGGGTCCCGCCTTTCCTTACCTCAGACAACAGTAAGCAACCAGAGTAACACACAGACAACCTCTCTCGGCAGGAGCACGAGGCGCATTGAATGTACCGTTGAATGAATGCATCACTGTGAGCGGGAAACCCTGTTTCCAAGAATTGCCGTAAAGGTGTTAACTTCAAAGTTGAATAACTCAAAAATAATGCATCAGCAAGCAGAATGTCATTTGTGTAAAATGTTTTTAAATGTGTTCTTTTAGTGATTCTTTGAAACGGAATTTTTAATTTCCGTGATCACATTAAACTCCATATTGACATAACATTGAAATAAACTATTTTTCTTTGAAACCTTTGCAGCAAATGAGTATTTTACAATTTAGAGCAGCAGATTAAATTGTTGCGCAATTGAGCTGTTAGAGTACATTAGGGTACTTTGTAATTTATTATTAGCTAACCCCGCAGAGCCTGAACCCACTTATAGAATCTTTTAGTATGGATTTAGAATATTTAGAATGTGAAGGAATGGACATTAACAGATTTTTTACTTTTTAGTGCATATACAATATACATAGTTAATTAGATCAAAATAAACGAGTTTTCTTCTATGCACTTTCTCTCTGAAAGGAGTAGTTTATGAGTCAGCGGTATGTTAATTATCGTCTTTGGTGATGAACGCAATTGAATAAACAGCTTCAAACAGATTTTTGAATTCTGTTTGCTTGAATCATGGTAATAACATCAAAATAAACTCATTTTCTTTTATACACTTTTTGTGGCAAGTCATTATTATATGAGTTAGAGCGATAGGTTTTATTTTTTATGTGATTGAGCTGTTTAGAGTACGTTTGAATACTCTGCGTACTCTAAACAGCTCAATCGCATAAAAAATAAAACCTATCGCTCTAACCAGCAGAGCCTTAACCCACTTCAAGGATCATTCAGTTAATAACACAATAAAGGTTATCACCCCAATAAACGTTATAGCGGTATGTTAATTTTCGTCTTAGACGGCAGGAATGCGCTCGATCATTCGAGCGCGTCAGAAGGAACAGTCCATTGTAGTGTTGCCATCTGATGCGCTCAATGAATTTCTTTCCGCTTCAAATACTAGAGGTGCGGTAAGTCAATTACCGCTATAACTCATAAAATACTCATTTCAGATGGAAAATGCATAGAAGAAATTTTGTTTATTTCGATCTAATTAACTATGTTTAGGCACCCAATTGTGGAAAATCAATTACTTTCCATCCCTTCACAATTACCTATATATATGTTGAGCATATTTTTTTGGCATAATAATTTGTTAATTAATTTTTTTGTCAGAAGATATAAGTTTTCTAGCTTTGCTAGGTTTCAAGGAGGTTTCAAGTTGTAATAAGATAATAAGACCATGTTGTAAGTTGCTCCTTTGAACTTGTTGCTGAATGATTGAATGGAGTTTAATTTCATTAATATTCATGTCATTACATTCATTTCAGTTTTTCATTTTCTTTTAAATTTGATTCAAAGCATTTTTCCTGTTTAGCCTGAATACATTCTTAAGTTATTTATTTCATTCTGCTTCTTATTTTTATTGAAGTTTAATTTTGAGAAATCCAAATATACTGGTATTGTTTTTCTTGCATTTTTATATTGTGGTATCAATTTTCAGGGCTTCATTTATTGGGACTTGTCCTGATTTGTCATCATTGTCTTGAAGCCTAGTCACTTGTTTTTGCATCACCAATCATCTATTTCATTACAAAACTTCATCATTTAGCAAAACAAGTTTCATTACTCTCACTGTATGGCCAAAAACTGCTACCTGTCATGATGTGCAAATGCTTGTGCCCCATCCTCTCACAAACTCCAACCTTCACTGCTGATCCTCAGTAACACTTTGTGCAGTGTGGCCTGGTCTTCAAGCATGAAGCGTGTGAACGTTGTGGTGCACAAGCTGACAGACGCTGAAGTAGAGAGGCTGTGTTGCAGCCGTGGCTCCATCAAGCAGGAAGCTGCAGCAGAGGACATGGTGCATGGTGAGTCTTGTTTCTGGTGTGCTTGTGAGGTAGGGATTCCATGGTTTAGTGCATATTCTCTGCAACGTTTGTTGAAGTTTTTTTTACAAAACCCTTTCATCCATTGGTTTGGGGTACGAGTGTTTAAGGCAGCTTCATTTGCTCTTTGTTTCAAATCATTTAAATTTCTTCATTACATCATTTATACCTGCTACATAGGTATGTAGAATTTTTGTCTCATTGGAAATGTTGTACATTTATTAATCTACATTTGTTTAGTATGAATGGTACTAAAATATCACATGCATTGACAAGTTGGTATCTGGTGTCCACTAAGTATGGCTAGTCAAACTTTGGAACATGACTAAGATAAAGTAAGGATTAGCTCAGTTTTATTTTCCAGTAATAACAAATTTTAATGAAGAGTTTAAAAATACAGATGAAGTTGCCTTCCTCTCAATTGTCATGCATTGTGTGGTAAAAACCACCAATTTCCTTGTTCTTTTTGCCTCTCCTCCATGGTTTGTAATTTTGTGACATTTTTGTATGTATTGCAAAATAGTGGAACATAATGCAGGTGGAAAAACACTGATTCAAAAGATGAAGTATTCCAGTTATCTAGAACTTGCTATGGAAAAATGGATTTCATATTTTTAGATTTTCATCATGTTCTGTGATTACCTTCAAATCTATTTAAATGTATAAAAAGTGGAAGCTAATTCATCAAATTCACAAACACTGATAGCTGCCTAGATGGGATTGCTTATTCATTTTAGTTTTATGTATGGTGAGTCAGAAGTTTGCACTTTGCAGATTCTTGAAGGTTTGTGCTCTGTGTGCTTTTTAAGTATCACATTCAGTAAACTTGTAAAAGTGGATATGAATTGCATTGCTATTTCATGCATTGATGTTGGTTTTTTGTACAGGTGTACTCTTCCAAAAGAAGGATTTGCTTTCAACCTCAGCAAAAACATCAATTGTAGGAACTGGTTGTGATCAACTGCTCCAAATTAGCATTTCAAAACAACCATGATGTTCAGAAGTTTAGTCCTATTAGCAAACCTTTAGCTGTTGATAATGGTAACTTAACATCAAAAAGCACAAAGTTCATTTCTGTGTTACACAGTTGTTACATTACAATGGGAAAGGTGCTGGTGAAAATTTTGTTTCAAAGTTGGCTGATGTGTTGTGATATATAAATGCCTTTACTGACTGTGTGTTCATGCCTCAGTGCTTATTAGGAGTCATTATTTCTTCTCTATAATTCAAATGAAATGATGAATTTTTCTCTTACATTGTTGATTGAAATGTACGAGACATTTGAAATTGGGTTCTACAACTACAGCCAGATCACGGTCTTGTAAAACTCTTGATTGTACTGTAATTACCTGAACAATTGGTGATCTTCAATGTTGGTATGTCCCAAATTTGTTTTATTTGATTTAGAAAATCATCTAATTTATTTAGAATTAGGATGCAAGCAAGGGTCAAAATGATACATTTCTCTTAAAAAATCCCCTCAGGGGGATACAACTATTGTGTCTATGGGAATTAGCGCTCCCAGGGGGACTATGTAAGGGCCTGAGCTAAAGGTTGGGTAGGCTTTCTTTTTGTTAGAATAGAATAGGTTTCTGTTTTGTTATGGACCATCTTTTTTTCGGTTCACTGCTATCCTGTTTTTCAGCACCTACTACTTTCTTCTTCTACTTTTTCTTGTTTCATGATCTTCTTTTTTAGCTTACTGTTTCTGTGCCTTTTCTGCATAGATTCCGCGTTTTCTTAATTCCATACTAAATGTTGCCTTCTTCCTTCCTCTCGTTGGATAGCCTTTGTTGCGGATAGGGTGGCTTAAACTAACTAATAATCTAATCTAATCTTCTCTTGAAAAATACAATTATAAAAATTCACTACATTGTGCATAAAATATCATTTAGGCTGCTTGTGCGTAGATTCCTTAGATTTGGATTTCAAATGAAACAGACAAGGTTTGACAGTTGATCAAAACATGAATAGTAAACAATATCATCTTTACAGTGGGAACTAGCTAGCACTAAACTAAATAAATGTTCAAAATGAATAGTGTAGCTGCCCAAGAAATATTAAAATTCATTCAAGCAGAGCTGACTGCATAGGGTATATTTGCTTGAACAACTGCAACAGATGCAATCTTGCAAAAACCTATGAAATTACTAAGCAATGGGTTTATTTATCTATTTGTTTTGTTGGAAGAGGTTAATTAGTTATGTGAGTAAATAGTAAATCAACATCAAAAATAAGTTAATTTTGCGGCAGTGGATCTGTAGGAATTGGCACTTCCCATGGGAGTATGTGAAATTCTGAGCTGAAAACTGAGTAGGCCTTATTGTTATTGAAGGGAGAAGTTTTTGTCTTTTTATGGATTCGCTTTGGTCAGTTTACTGCTGTCATTTTCTTCAGCTGTTACTGCTTTCATTTTTTACTTAAATCTTGTTTCATAAGCCCTTTCTCATTTTGTTGTATTTAGAGAAGCCTAGATTTTCTCATAATTTATTCCCTTCAATTATAGGAAAAATTTCCTACATAATTTCATATTAAAGTTGTGAAACAATTGAGGATCTGATATATTCAATACACTCGAGTGTTATACAGTGTTGTAAATGATGAGAAGATAGGTTAATTTGGGCCCAAGATTGACTTACTGCAGAAAACAATGCACATGAGAGCAAACAGTTTAAGATAGCCTATTAGGATGTAGAAATACCGTCTAGTGGCTCTGGAGATGTTTCCCTTCAGTGCACTTTGGAACCAACTATTCTTTGAAGACATGTAGGATCTTTTAGCTTAATTTTGGGCAGTGTGCTGATAGTATCTGCCTTCTTTGGGCAGACATTCTCAGTTGTAACACTAGCTACTCATCAAAATCAGCAACTCTTGTTTGCAGGAATGTGTTTGTGGCCCAGGTATGTACTTGTGTAGCTTGTATACTCATTCTATACCTCACTTCCTTTAAGTATGGCTGGTTTGCCTTTAAACGAATGTTTGTGTGGCTCCGTTTTTCATTCTTTAACGTTTTTTTAATTTGTTGCATCCAAATGCTACAATTTTCACTGATGTTGCAAGCTGTGTTAGCCAAGACGCTGAAGTTGTCCACTTCTGTACAGTTATTTGAAACTAAGCTTTGTGGCTTTCTGTAACTATTGTCATTACTTAGCTGAAATGAATAGAACACCTTGAACTAAAAATTTAAGAGCTTTACAATGAGAAACCTTTTTGTTTGTGTTTGGTACAAATTTTCTCTAAGTCATTTATGCTGATTTTTTTGTGAACAGTAGCAACTTTCTAGGATGGGCCTGGATAAAATTAATTTCATATTACTTGAGTTGAGAGTTCAAATGTTAGCTATTTCCATCTATTGGAAATACAACAATTATGAAATAAATATTTTCAAGCTCCTGGGGATTTTTTTTTCTCTGAATTTAAAATTTTTCGCAGTTGCCATTCCAAAAAATGGAAATCCTCCAATAACCAAGATGGTCAAAAACGAATTGCCTGACGAACTGGAGGACATCACAGTGAAGGAGGAGCCCATTGACTGGCATCAGGAACCTCAGGTGCGTCAGTTGGTTGCCTCTTCTCTGGAATGCTGTAGTTCATATGTAATTCAAATTCATTGGATCTACTCACTATTGTCATTGAAACTTTGAAATATAAACGTTGCCCTCCTGTATTTATATCTTCTATATCTGTCCAGTTGTCTTTATTTCATTGTTGCTACTGAGATCCTTTGTTGTCCTGTTATTGTTTATGATTGAAATTGAAAATATCCTTGAGGGAATTGGTCCAAAATTATTTATTGAAAAAATATTAAATTAGGTTTTCCTGTTTTGTTATGTTCCTAAAAACTTTCAATACAATTTTTAAATAATACTTTCTAGTTTCAATGTAAAAATTAATGATAAAAACGTAGAAGGTCTTATTCAATGAAAGATCCTATTACAGGAAAGAAAGTCCGCTGTAGTGGCACATTCTAAGGTAGGGACAAAAGAGGAGGAAGTAGAAATAGGTTCTGTCACTGCATATGGCCTTAGTAGACTTTTATATGAGTTGGATATATATGAATGGTTTGCCTGTTGCGAATCCGATTTATAAATAAAAGGGCGAAGAAACTCGTCCGTAATGACATCATTATCATATTCAAGAAAGTTAATGGATAAAATTATAGAGCACATTTCGACCTCCTTTGTGATTTTCAACCTGAAATGGAGTAGAGATAAAACTAGTCAAATGTTAATTAAGATAATCAATCATGGGACAAGAAAAGCTAAACGCAAAAGAAACAACTCACTGATGAAAATATAAATGTTCAGTGTCACTATTACATTAGTTGTAAAACGGAAGATGATTGCAAATCATTTAGCCCTTTGAGTACTGAAACTTGAGTAGCTCAGAGAAAAGTTTTCACATAGAAATTTTATCGGTACCCTGATTTATCATTGAAATAACTCTTGCATGGGTCTTTTCCAGTTAAGCAAGTGTCTAATTCTCATTTTCTGTAAAAAATTAAGATTTTTTGAAATTGTGCGCATAGCAAGAAGAATGTTTGATGCCATAGATTTTCTACATTAAATATTATGAATTGACTTTTTATCAAGAACTTACCAGACAATCAATAGCCATCAGAAGAAAGTTTTTAGGTGAGGTAAAAAATTATTAAATATGTTCAACAGCTCATATGGCATGAGCTTAGAGCAAATAAGTAGCAAATTTGAAATGTAAGAAGGCTTCTGAAATATAAAATTTTCATTATTCTAATTAATTTTTTACTTATTTGAAATCTTCCCATACTAGTAAAATTATTTCAAAATTCTGTGAGTTGCCCTACACTGGAAGCACTAGCCATCTTGGCAGGACAGTGACTGTCAGTAGACTAAGGGTTAAAACTTTTTATTTCAAAATGGGAGAAGATTCTAAAATTCAGTTGTTTATTTGATTTGATGCAGAAGATATTACACTAAAATCGCCTACTTGAAGTGGAATATTGCACTTCTCTGCACGAGAGCAGACTGAAGAATGGGAAGGTGGGGAAAGTAACTGGTCGGTTCTAAAACTCCTGCTGGCACGCTCTACAACACAAATAACCAGGGCTCGAGCTCACGTTTTCAGATGCATGCTGTGCGCAATTGTATATGTGAATGACAGCTAATTTACATTATAATTGAAAATATATAATTTTGTACCTATTAACTAACACCATTTTAGAATCAGTCTGCAGGAAACGTTTCAAACAAAGAATGAAAAGCTCTTTTTCAAGTTTCTCTGATTGCTGACTGAAGAACGTGCATTTGAACATTTCGGTCATCCATGCAATGAACCAATGGGTTAAAGTTTTGTCGTTGCTGATGTTAGTAACTCATATTGTATCAAATATTTTTTTTTCTTTAGTTTTCAGCTATGTTGGAATTCAAGTTGGCAATTTTCTTGTGAAGTTACTTGATGATAAAGTTATTGGATAGGCTACATAGTCTACCCTGAGGTTAGTGGCAGCCATCGTGCCTGACTTTATTTTCTGCCCATACGCTCTTTGTTGCTGTCTTACCTAAATGAAGCTCCTGTTGTGAACTCCTTGGTGGCTGTCCTGCCTAACATGGTCTTTCTCATTGCAGTCCTGCCTAACCTAATCTGTCTCATAGCAGTCCTGCTTAATCTGGTCTGTCTCATTGCTGTCCTGTATAACCTGGTCTGTCTCATTGCTGTCCTGTCTAACCTGGTCTGTCTCCTTGCTGTCCTGTCTAACCTGGTCTATCTCTTTGCTGTCCTGTCTAACCTGGTCTGTCTCCTTGCTGTGTCTAACCTGGTCTGTCTCCTTGCTGTCCTGTCTAACCTGGTCTGTCTCCTTGCTGTCCTGTCTAACCTGGTCTGTCTCCTTGCTGTCCTGTCTAACCTGGTCTGACTCCTTGCTGTCTTTACGTGTCGTTTTGCATGATGTCTGCTGTAGAGTCATGGGTGGGTGCCTGGCTTAATTTTCTATCTTGATGCCGGACAGTCCATCAGCCAGCAGTCAGTTGGTACTCAGGTAGACTGTATGCAGTCGAAAACTCAGGACAGAATGCGACTGACTACGACTACCACCTGACAGTGACTCTGGCTGACTGTCTACTGATTGATAAATGACTACCCGTTAACTGAGTGACTGTTTTCCTAGTAATAGCCTTCCAACTGACTGACAGTCGATTTGGAGACTGCTGACTAACTGGCTGGCAGCTGATAGTCTGGTTCTTCTGTTAATTTCAATATATAGTCAGTTTTCTTGCATAGATTTTTCCTAGTTTCAGCAAAGTTCTCCTTAAATTGAACATTGTAAAAGCTAAATTTTGGTTGTTTTACAGGTGTCAGTGTTTGCAGTTCATATTGAAGGGATATTCAAGCTTAGTCGGAAATGTAATGTTTGTGTGCTAACAAATGACTTAAGTTTTTGATTCTAGGACCAAATGAGCGCAGCCCCCTTTGCCCTCACATTTAAGAAAGAAGTAGACGAGGCCTGTTCTGAGGCGCGTACAGAGCAAGCAGAAGCAGAGGACGAGTTGAGGGAAGGCAGTTCTGTTGCGTGCAACACAAGGGCTGCTCATCAAAGATCAGCTGCAGCATCTCAAGGGAGCGCTGACTCGCTACCGTCAGACGTGTCGGGTAGCGGCAGTGGTGTTGAGGTCGACCCTCCGGACACACTCAAATCAGGACGCTTCCTGTGTGCACATTGTGATTACTTGAGTACCTCGAAGGACGAACTTGTATTGCACCTTCGTGACGAGCATAAATTAGGGCTTGATTTCGAGTGCCTGTATTCTAGTTTTTCTTGTCTTTATTCCAATAAATCAAAATTTAGTTTAGAAGTGCAACGTAATGTGGGAATGATGTCGAAATCATGTTCATGTTTTGAAAAGAATTTAATGGAGCGACGTGCAACTGCAAAACAGGAGGTGAAATAATTTCACAATTGCGAGTTGTGTGACTATTCCTCAGCGTACAGAAGTGATGGTAAGAAACACCAAAGCAGGAAGCACAGCAACGGGAATCTGTTCCAGTGTGAGCAGTGTGCATTCATCACCGCTTATAAAAGTAACTTGAATGTGCATCAAGCCAGGAAGCACAGTATTGGGACACTTCAAAAGTGCGAGCTCTGTGACTATTTTACGATGAATAATTCTTGTATGAATAAGCACAGAGCTGGCAAGCATAACGCAGGGAAGCTACTCAAATGTGAGCTGTGTGACTATTCTACTTGTTGGTCTAGTAAATTGAAACGGCACCAAGGCAGCAGGCATAAATTAGGAAATCTACTGAAATGTGAGCTGTGCGACTATTCAACATATTTGTCTCGGGATTTGAAACTGCACCAATCTAGCAAACATAAATTAGGGAATATATTGAAATGTGAGCTATGTGACTATTCAACTTATTGGTCTCGGAATTTGAAACTGCACCAAGCTAGCAAGCATAAATTAGGGAATCTATTAAAATGTGAGCTATGTGACTATTCAACTTATGTGACTCGAGATTTGAAACTGCACCAAGTTAGCAAGCATAAATTAGGAAATCTATTGAAATGTAAGCTGTGTGACTACTTTACATGTCGGAATAGTGAATTAAACCAGCATCAAGCTAGCACACATAAATTAGGGAATATATTGAAATGTGAGCTATGTGACTATTCAACTTATTTGTCTCGGAGTTTGAAACTGCACCAAGCTAGTAAGCATAAATTAGGGAATCTACTGAAATGTGAGATGTGTGATTATTCTACTGTTTTTAGTAGTAATTTGAAGCGGCACCGAGAACGCATGCATAAATTAGAGGGAAACTGTTGAAGTCTGGCTTGTGTAAGTATTCTACTGCTTTAAATAGACACCGAGCTCAAAAAACACCGTTGGCTTGAGGGGGCCGATAAAACTCATCAACCCATATCGCAGAAACAACTACAGATTTCACCCAGACCTCCCTTGATGTTACACCAGACGTGCAACTCACGGCACTCCATTCAGTGCGATGAGCAGCTACCACTTTCCGATAACGTTCACTTCATCGGTGCAGCAGGCAGACGGACGCGGTGAGACCGAGGGATGAAATTTCAAAATGTTCAACTGGAAACTGTATGGAGAGGATGAAATTTAGAAAAACGCACAAGATTTTGAACTTCCAGAAGACCCTGAAGCATCGATTGCAGAACTATACGTGAGATTCAATAATACTGCTCAGAGGTGGGTGCCTAGGTATCACAAGGCAACGAGTCCTCGCAAAGCCTTGGTGGATGTCAAAATGTAGAGCAGCTTGGTGAGAACGAGAAGTATTAGAGGCTGCGTAAGAGGACTGGGGAGATGGAGGACGAAGTGAGGGGAAGAGAGCAGGAGCGGGTGCTGCGAAGACCTTCCGGGAGGCAAAAAAGAAAGGCTGGAGTAAGTAGACCCAACCCTTGAAACTAACTCCGAGCAGCAGCTACATTTGGGTCAAAGTTAATGAAATTTGTGGCCAAAAAAAAGGCAAATAATGAATATTGAATGATGGAAACACTCATTTTGTAATTGTGTTTGAATTGCAGAAACAAAGGTTGAAACCTTCAAAACCTGATCCAGCAACATCAAGTACTCCGACGAATTCAAATAACATATAAAAGCAAATTCAAAACAAACTAAAAAATGAACAAATTCCTATTGAATTGTTAGGAATTGACATCCAACCTCATTAGCGGCTGCTATTTTGAAAGGAAGATCAGCGCAATTCGTTGAAAATTTTTGAAAAACCGAACATTTAGTGCAAGAGTGGAAGGTGTAACGTCCTCTTCCACTGACTTCACCGCAGGGTAGCACATTAAGTATGACCCTCTCTACTATCAAAGATCGTGATATTCATTGGCAAAGTGAATCCTGGAAGAAATTTTCAGCTCCTCGTTTGTGGACGACCTTATGGCACACGCAGATCCCGCCAGCTCAACGAGCCTTGCAGTCAGCAATACACAGAGTTACTCGTCGGGCCAGGTGCAACGGGTTCATATTATCATCAACGAAGACCACAGCACTGCATTTCTGCAGAATAAATGTTCCTATATTCATTCCATCATTAACGTTGGGAAATGAAAATATTTCGCTTGTCGAAAGCACCAAGTTTTTTGGACTCTCTGGACAAAAAACTCAGCTGGGACATCCTTAATCACTAGGTCAGGGCCAAATGCTGTAAGGATCTGAATATGAAATTGGTGTCCTTCTATTGTTAAACGCCGATTAAGAAATCCTAATGCAACTGTATCAACCTCTTATCCGCCCCGAGATTGACTATGGCTGTGTAGTCGATGGCTCTGCGAGCGGAGCTGCGTTGCGAGAGCTCGATGTTGTGAGTGAGGCAACGCGTATACCACAGGGGCGCTCCAGACAACACCGGCAGCGGACTTGCTCTTCATCTGCAATGAGCCTAGTTCAGAACTGCCAAGGAAAAACCTGCTGTGTAGATGTTACATCAAATTCACACGCCACTTTCTGACCCCAGCATGTAATTGAGCAAATAATTCAGACCTGGAGTTATTTTTCACTTGCCGGAAATTAAATCAGAGCTAGAAATAACGCTCTTTTTCTGTTGACTCAACTTTTAACGTGACCTATTTCGCCATCTCTCTTTTTTGTTGTAAAACATTAATTTAGAACTATAAATTTGTCATGTGATCACCCATCAATGTTTGGTAAGATGCTTATCAACTAATTACCTTTTTGTTGTAAATTTTAATGAGGAGAAGAAAACTTGTAATTTTTATACTTGTATCCTAATACCTGAATAGATGTGTAGTATACATACTAAATATATGTACAATTTGTACATGTACGTATGTACAGTCGTACATTTACCCACGACAGTTTTTGCAAAATTTCTACTCAAGCGACTTGCAATTTTTTTGCATTACCGTTTTTCAATTTTCTCCCTATGTCATTGTCAAGCATTTAGATGAGAAATCTCATAAATTTGGTGTGCGAGTTGAAGCGTGCTCTTCTGGGCAGCCAACCCGCTTTTTTATTTTGACGCCAAGAAATCCAAGCTTATATGTCAATGAACGTGTAAACTGTCATGAGGGATTTAACCCCACAAACTTCATTATCTTTGTTTCCACGAATTAACTTCAATTCCCCAGCTGTTGGATGCATTTTTTCTCTCCATTTTTGTACAAGCATCAAAACTGGACTGTCATGGCACCTATGTATGTTAATCAATTCGACATTTGCATCGTATTTCGAAAATAATGTAACTTTTCCTAATATGTTAACCTTATAGGACATTCATGTTTTCTTTTCTTATTTACGTCCTAAAATGTTCATCTTAGGTTCTGTGTTGAAAATTATATCATTACTTACGCTCATGAGTTTATTATAACATTATCTAGGTGGTTAATTTCCTGTATTACTCCAATTATGTTGTACATGTCTTGGTGACCATTGTAAAACAATTGTTTTCATGTTTCTGACCGTTTTGTGTCCTGTGTATTGGCCACCGTTTTGTGTCCTGTGTATTGGCCACCGTTTCGTGTCCTGTGTATTGGCCACCGTTTCGTGTCCTGTGTATTGGCCAGCGTTTTGTGTCCTGTGTATTGGACCCCGTTTTGTGTCCTGTGTAAGGGCCACCGTTTTGTGTCCTGTGTATTGGCCACCGTTTGTGTCCTGTGTGTTGGCCACCGTTTTGTGTCCTGTGTATTGGCCACCGTTTTGTGTCCTGTGTATTGGCCACCGTTTCGTGTCCTGTGTATTGGCCACCGTTTCGTGTCCTGTGTATTGGCCAGCGTTTTGTGTCCTGTGTATTGGACCCCGTTTTGTGTCCTGTGTAAGGGCCACCGTTTTGTGTCCTGTGTATTGGCCACCGTTTTGTGTCCTGTGTATTGGCCACCGGTTTGTGGCCTGTGTATTTGCTACCGTTTTGTGTCGTGTGTATTGGTCACCATTTCGTGTCCTGTGTATTGGCCACCGTTTTGTGTCCTGTGTATTGGCCAGCGTTTTGTGTCCTGTGTATTGGCCAGCGTTTTGTCCTGTGTATTGGCCAGCGTTTTGTGTCCTGTGTATTGGCCAGCGTTTTGTGTCCTGTGTATTGGCCACCGTTTTGTGTCCTGTGTATTGGCCACCGTTTTGTGTCCTGTGTATTGGCCACCGTTTTGTGTCCTGTGTATTGGCCACCGTTTTGTGTCCTGTGTATTGGCCACCGTTTTGTGTCCTGTGTATTGGCCACCGTTTTGTGTCCTGTGTATTGGCCACCGTTTTGTGTCCTGTGTATTGGCCACCGTTTTGTGTCCTGTGTATTGGCCACCGTTTTGTGTCCTGTGTATTGGCCACCGTTTTGTGTCCTGTGTATTGGCCACCGTTTTGTGTCCTGTGTATTGGCCACCGTTTCGTGTCCTGTGTATTGGCCACCGTTTCGTGTCCTGTGTATTGGCCACCGTTTCGTGTCCTGTGTATTGGCCACCGTTTCGTGTCCTGTGTATTGGCCACCATTTCGTGTCCTGTGTATTGGCCACCGTTTTGTGTCCTGTGTATTGGCCACCTGTGTAGTGGCCGATGTATTATAGTACTGACAAAAGTATATTAGATTACTTTTGAAGAAAATATGGGTTTGAAATTACTTCTGAGTTGAAACATACTCCCGTAGTATGTTACGGGTATATATATATATGTATATATCTTATTGTCTGATATCATATAGCCCAAATTGTATTTACCTAGATGTATTCCAAATATTATATACATATAAAACTATGTTATTCAGTTCTTTTTGTATTTAATTTATTACATACAACCAGTTTCACTCTATTACGTACATTCTGTATATTATTACTTACATACTCAACTTACATACTGTCGTACCTTTGTTCCGATGTGCTATATGATATGTACATTCAAGAATCAATTTGTTTTTCAAATAAACAATTCTGCTTTCTTTATTTCTTTTTTTCCTTCAGATTGCATGTTATTGGTAGAGGTATAGTACTTTTTTCGGTTGTTTCCTTTGCTTTTTTCTAGCACTGATTGCTTTCTTCTTCAATTTTTATCATGTGTCATGAACTTGCTTTCTGACTTCTGTGATGACCGCGTGCATAATCCTTGGTCGCCGGAACCGGCGGAGTTAATGACGTAATGGGCGGAGTTAATGACGTAATGCGCGGAGTTCATGACGTGATGGGCTGAGTTAATGAGGTAATGGGCGGAGTTAATGAGGTAATGGGCGGAGTTAATGAGGTAATGGGCGGAGGTAATGAGGTAATGGGCGGAGTAAATGACACGATGGGCGGAGTTAGTGAGGTAATGGGCGGAGTTAGTGAGGTAATGGGCGGAGTTAATGACGTAATGGGCGGGGTTGATGACGTGAGTGGGTGGGGCTGGGCGGGAATGGGTGGAGTTAGGCCCTAGCTCCGCCTAGTCCCGCCTTGTCCCACCTCAACTCCGCCCATTCCCGCCTTTGACTCCGCCCATTTCGGCCCTAACACCACCTATTCACGCCCTACGATCAGCAAAACTTTGGGTGTTAGCGTGTAATATATTTAGACTTGTTTATTGTAGTTGACATTTTCGCATATAGCATACGTTACCATCATCTGCTGAGTGTGTAGGGCTTGCATGCCGTAGGGTATTTAAAATATACGGTATAAGAAAGAGTTCGTGTATGAATGTTGTTTATTTAGATCATTTTGAACACTTGATAAAGTTTCACATATTTAACCTATATACAACGTATGATCATCAACGTAATATCACGCACTGGAAATAACGGCGTATTTCAACTGATTAACAGTAGTTACATTTAACGGTAATATAGTAATTATTGGGTTTAGTTGCTATGTTATAATAACAAATCAAATTTTATCCATAGCAACGGTTATAATACCCGTCTAGATATGTTAACTATAGAATTAGACGTTATATAAACGTGGAATATGCAGTTATACAACATATCTAAACACAAGCTATATATTATATCTAAACTATGTTGAATAACATTGAAACATCCAGTTATAAAACTACTGGTTTTGATATCTCAGAGAAAAAAATAACACCGTGATGAACCAAAAAAAGACCGTGATGAACCAAAAAAGGACCGTGATGAACCAAAAAAGGACCGTGATGAACCAAAAAAGGACCGTGATGAACCAAAAAAGGACCGTGATGAACCAAAAAAAGACCGTGATGAACCAAAAAAAGACCGTGATGAACCAAAAGAAGACCGTGATGAACCAAAAAAAGACCGTGATGAACCAAAAAAAGACCGTGATGGAGCAAGAAAGACCGTGATGGAGCAAAAAAAGACCGTGATGGAGCAAAATAAGACCGTAATGAAGCAAAAAAAGACCGTGATGGAGCAAAAAAAGACCGTGATGGAGCAAAAAACGACCGTGATGGAGCAAAAAACGACCGTGATGGAGCAAAAAAAGACCGTGATGGAGCAAAAAAAGACCGTGATGGAGCAAAAAAAGACCGTGATGGAGCAAAAAAAGACAGTGATGGAGCAAAAAAAGACCGTGATGGAGCAAAAAAGACCGTGATGGAGCAAAAAAGACCGTGATGGAGCAAAAAAAGACCGTGATGGAGCAAAAAAGACCGTGATGGAGCAAAAAAAGACCGTGATGGAGCAAAAAAAGACCGTGATGGAGCAAAAAAAGACCGTGATGGAGCAAAAAAAGACCGTGATGGAGCAAAAAAAGACCGTGATGGAGCAAAAAAAGACCGTGATGGAGCAAAAAAAGACCGTGATGGAGCAAAAAAAGACCGTGATGAAGCAAAAAAAGACCGTGATGGAGCAAAAAAAGACCGTGATGGAGCAAAAAAAGACCGTGATGAACCAAAAAAGACCGTGATGGAGCAAAAAAAGACCGTGATGAATCAAAAAAAGACCGTGATGAACCAAAAAAAGACCGTGATGAACCAAAAAAAGACCGTGATGAACCAAAAAAAACCGTGATGAACCAAAAAATGATCGTGATGAACCAAAAAAAGACCGTGATGAACCAAAAAAAGACCGTGCTGAACAAACAAAAGACCGTGATGAACCAAAAAAAGACCGTGATGAACCAAAAAAAGACCATGATGAACCAAAAAAAGACAGTGATGAACCAAAAAATGACCGTGATGAACCATAAAAGACCGTGATGAACCAAAAAAAGACCGTGATGAACCAAAAAAAGACCGTGATGAACCAAAAAAAGACCATGATGAACCAAAAAAAGACAGTGATGAACCAAAAAAAGACAGTGATGAACCAAAAAATGACCGTGATGAACCATAAAAGACCGTGATGAACCAAAAAAAGACCGTGATGAACCAAAAAAAGACCGTGATGAACCAAGAAAAGACCGTGATGAACCAAAAAAAGACCGTGATGAACAAAAAAAAGACCGTGATGAACCAGAAAAAGAACGTGATGAACCAAAAAAAGACCGTGATGAACAAAAAAAAGACCGTGATGAACCAGAAAAAGAACGTGATGAACCAAAAAAAGACCGTGATGAACCAAGAAAAGACCGTGATGAACCAAAAAAAGACCGTGATGAACAAAAAAAAGACCGTGATGAACCAGAAAAAGAACGTGATGAACCAAAAAAAGACCGTGATGAACCAAAAAAAGACCGTGATGAACCAAGAAAAGACCGTGATGAACCAAAAGAAGACCGTGATGAACCAAAAAAAGACCGTGATGAACCAGAAAAAGAACGTGATGAACCAAAAAAAGAACGTGATGAACCAAAAAAAGACCGTGATGAACCAAAAAAAGACCGTGATGAACCAAAAAAAGACCATGATGAACCAAAAAAAGACCGTGATGAACCAAAAAAGACCGTGATGAAACAAAAAAGACCGTGATGAACCAAAAAAAGACAGTGATGAACCAAAAAAAGACCGTGATGAACCAAAAAAAGACCGTGATGAACCAAAAAAATACCGTGATGAACCAAAAAAAGACCATGATGAAATATAAAAAGACCGTGTTGGACCCAAAAAAGACCGTGATGGACCCAAAAAAGACCGTGATGGACCAAAAAATGACCGTGATGAACCAAAAAAAGACATATGGATCAAAAAAAGACCGTGATGAACAAAAAAAGACATATGGATAAAAAAAAAGACCGTGGTGAACCAAAATAAGACCGTGATATAATAAGAAAAGACCGTGATTAACCAAAAAAGACCGTGATGGCCCAAAAAAAGACCGTGATGGCCAAAAAAAGACCGTGATGGCCAAAAAAACACCGTGATGAACCAAAAAAGACCGTGATGAACCAAAAAAGACCGTGATGAACCAAAAAAGATCGTGATGAACCGAAAAAAGACCGTGATAAACCAAAAAAAAATGACCGTGATGAACCAAAAAAAGACCATGATGGATCAAAAAAAGACCGTGATGAACCAAAAAAGACCGTGATGGACCAAAAAAGACCGTGATGGACCAAAAAAAGACCGTGATGAATCAAAAAAAGACCGTGATGGACTAAAAAAGACCGTGATGGACCCAAAAAAGACCGTGATGGCCCCAAAAAAGACCGCGATGGACCAAAAAAATCGTGGATTAAAAAAGACCGTATTGGACTAAAAAAAGGACCAAAAAAGATCGTAAGGGGCTTCGAAATGTATATCATGGATCCTAGCCGTTAGCGTTGCCGAGAAGAAAATCTAAAATGCGGGGAAGACAGCATCTCTGAACCTAGACGGGTCGTAAATTTAATGCCGGCAATCGAGCATATGTCTTTTTTTTGGGAACTTGACAAGCGGGACGTTCTCATACGAAACACTCCCCATATTAAATTGGATAAATTTGACGCGCTCTGCTGCAGCGGTTACACAGAGCTGGTGCTGGTTAGCGCCAGTCGGGTGAATTGCTCAGGGATGGTAAAATATCCAGACATTAATATAAAAACAATGTGCCGGTCCGATCGTGTAGATGGGGAACAGAGCGTGGGATCAGTCGTTGAATTAGCCATGGCTAAAGAGAAAGCTGGGCCTCCCACCAAAGCATACCCCTGCACGCCATCTCCCCAAAACTTACCCCTCTTCCCTCCAACCGCACCCCTCCTTTTTGGGGAGGTGCGAGCCCACGACTGGGCTGGCGGAGATTGAGGAGGGCATTCGGTCGCCGGTCGTTTGAGTGAGCAGTGAAGGGTTCCAGGCGGGAGAGATCAGAGACTAGTAAAGTAAAGTTAAATAAAACGCGTCGCGCGGTATCCTGATAGTGAAGGCTTCCCTTATTGCAGTTCAGAACTTGAGATCGGCGGTTCCAGTAGATGTGTTTTCAGTACTTGTGGTTCTTGTTGGAACGTATGCGAGACGTTCATTTTTGGATCGGGTTTCCTTGGATCGTTGTTGGAACGTATGCGAGACGTTCATTTTGGATCGGGTCCCTTGGATCGTGTCGAGTGTCTGTAAACGCTCATTGGATTGAGTTGGGGTGTCTGCTAAACACCCGGCGAGACCGCGATTGAATATATGCAAAATATTCATCCGAGCTCGTGTGGTCGGTTCTGTGTTGGCGGTTGTCACTATTTGTCTCCTGAGTGCGTCAGTACGTGTGGGCTGACCCTCGGAAATCTAGGTAGGATTTCTATAACCTCGCCGTGCTCTCGCCGTCCGTGCTTGCTTCCTAAATACAACTCGAAATCTTCAGTACGTGTGATTTTTCCTCTCTCGTCTCGCTTAGAAACGCGTGCCATGACCCTCGGCCGCTACCTACAAAAAAATAGTTCACGTTTAGTTCTCGCATCTTAATTAATTTATATCCTTAATTTCGAGGCTCTAAGCCTCTGGTGGCAGCATATCATAATCATTGATTCTCATTGATTTAATAATTAACGTGACGCTCTGCCGAGCGAGTTTATTCAGAAAAGAAACAGAAATGTTGAATTAAAAACTCATAAATATAGAGTGCGGAAGAAAAAGCCGACTCTTACAGAAAGAACCATAAAGGATGGTTAAAAACAAAGGACCACAAACAAACGATAAAAACAATGAACCTCAAAAAAATTGTACAAAAAACAATGAACCATGAAGAATGGCCAAAAAAAACTCTAAGAAAAGGACCCTCTTAGAAAAGGACCCTCATAGAAAAGGATCCCAAAAGACAAGGACCCTCAGAGGAAAGGACCCTATAAGAAAAGGACCATGAAACAACCACGAAATATGCATAACATATCCAAGAAATTATTAGGCTTCCCCCGCCGTTTTGGATACTCAGGCGAAATTACAGCGCAATTTGGTAGTGTTGCAACATTCAGGTTTTATAATGGGAATTTGCAGGGGGTGCGGGTCACCCCAACCCCGTTTGGTGCCGGTGGGCGTCAGCTTTGGTCTGACGGAGGAGCGACGATGTTTCCAGTCAAGGGCTGGCGATGGTTTGGGCCTCGTGTGAGGCGGAGGAGATTTTCTCTCGAAGTCACTCATTTTCAGTTGGTGAGTCAAATTTCATGAAGCAGACGAATTTCAAGTAAGAAAAGGTTCAGAGGAATAAGGGGGGAGAGGGAGGTGGCCCGCAGATGGCGGGGCCGGTCAGCAGTTCAGGGAGGTTCGGCTCAGCGCCGAGGCAAGCTTGACGCACTTGTCCGCAGTCGGGACATTCGAGAAGGATGTGGCGGACCGTTAAAAGCACAACACAATTACCGCAGTGCGGTTGCGGTCGGCCTCCAGCAAGTGGCGGTGCGTGAGGTGTGTAGCATATACGGAGCCTAGCGAGGACCACTTCCCAGAGTCCGTCCCTCTGCTGGGATAACGGGAGCGGACGGACATCTCGTTTTATCGCCTTTAGCTTGTAGAGACGGAGTAAGGAAATCCTATCTGCGCCCCATGATACATTAGAAAGGAGCTTCAGTAAATTAGGAGTTGAATTACATTGCCGCTTCAGGTCTTGGATGTGCGGCCTCCAAGTGAGGGAAGTGTCAAAAATCAGTCCCAGGCTCTTGCACTGCTCCACCGCTCGCACAGGTCGACCATTCATTGTCATGGTATGGGCCGTTTTGGGGCAGTGGTGTCGGCGACAGATATGCATGGATACGGTCTTTTCAGCATAGAATTGGAATCCTGTTTGTTGGCACCAGCGGGTTAGCGAGTTGATTGCAGGTTGGAGTTGCCGCACGACAACTCACGTGGAAGCTCCAGCAAAGTAGATCATGAAGTCGTCCACATATAGTGAGGCTCCAACAGATGGGGTAAGGAAGCTGCTATGTTATTCACAGCTACAAGAAACAAGGTACGGGATAGTACGCTGGCTTGGGGTATGCCTCCTTTGGCAGGGAAGGGCATCGAGGTGGCTGATCCTATTCTCACTCTGATACGACGATCACCGAAAAAGTTGTCGACGAAGTAAGTACATGAATGGTAACAAGAAAATGATTTTCATTTGAAATGAATGGCCAATTAGAAAGAAAGAAAGAAAGAAAGAAAAAACTTTATTTCCAATAGAGATTGTACAATATTACAATCATTGGTTTTTAAATATCTTAAAATTAATACACTTAGATGATACACGCACACGAGTATTGAAAAACTCGTGTCACGAGTCGAAAATAAATGATTGAGGGCAATGTACTCCTAATCTTGCTTAATCTACATTTGACAATACATGTAATGATAATTATAAGAGATAAGGCAAATTCATGGACGATGCATGTTCATTGTGGGGTGAAAACACTTTTGACAGTTTACATGTACATGACATAAAACTTCGCAATTATTGATGCCAGGAAATAATACATGAATCGCTTGTTTCGGCAAATGTTCAAAAGTGTCATTTTAAGGAAGCATGAATAAAAAATATAAATACAAATTCATATACATATATATACGTACATATATATATACATACATACACACACATACAGATATATATATATATATATGTATGCATAAGCATGAGGACCAAGAAGATTATAAGTTTTGTATTTCTAATTCAACAATTTTAACATAACGGTCGTTAGTTAATAAGCATTTTATTTAAATATAAATGGATGATCGTACAACAAATGTATAGTTTGTACATGAATGCTTTACAATAATAAAGAGATGACGAGTTAGGTAATGTTACAAGTTGAGAGTGAACAGAAAATGACCATTATCTCTAGTAAAATGCTAGTTGTCAGTTTAGTACACACATATGTGCACACATACATGTAAATATATACACATATATGTACACATAAGCATGAGGACCAAGAAGATTATAAGTTTTGTATTTCTGATTCAACAATTTTAACATACCGGTCATTAGTTAATAAGCATTTTATTTAAATATAAATGGATGATCGCAGAACAAATGTATAGTTTGTACATGAATGCTTTACAATAATAAAGAGATGACGAGTTAGGTAATGTTACGAGTTGAGAGTGCACAGAAAAAATACCATTTTCTCTAGTAAAATGCTAGTTGTCAGTTTAGTACACACATATGTGCACGTATACATGTAGATATATACACATACGCATGCACAAACATACCCACGCACATACTTACACCAAACTCGTGCGCATACACAAATGCAATTCTATGCATTGAGGCAATACATACGCATTCTACAGAGTGTCATACGCGTAGCGTGCACACGTACACATATATACAAGTAAGCATGTGCGCAAATATCAGCATAAACTAGCCATTATAAACCAGAATTCCAATCGAGGGAAACAGAGGAAATATCTTTTATTATAGCATGAATTTTATAAAATTTCGTACTAAAAATTGAGGCACAAGACAGTCTACTTAAGTCAGAAACATGAAAACGATTGTGGGACGTGAATAAGAAAGAAAACATTAATGTCCTATAAAGGTTTCATATTAGAAAACAAATCACATTATCTTTGAAATATGGCGCAAATTGTCGGCAATTCATAAACAAACATAGGTATCACATTATTATAAGCAGAATAAGCATATTACTGCAGTATAAATGGATGATCACACAACGAATTTATTTATATTTTTTTTTACATGGATGCTTTACAATTTCATATTAGAAAAAAAACACATTATCTTTGTAATATGGTCCAGAATGTCTGCAATTGATAAACACACACACACATATAGGTACCATGACGGTCTAGTTTGATGCTTGCACAGAAACGGAGAGGAATGACATAAAATGCAACCTTCGACTGGTTCATCTACTCTAGTGCACACAGGTGTACGTGCACATATACACACCCATATGTGCACATACACCTATATACGTACACACATATACAAGTAAGCATGTTTGCAAATGACAACGTATAGGCGGTCAAATCATAATACCTACGCATACTTCCAAACTGTCGTGTGATGTCTTGAATTATAGAACAATGAGCGAGGGAGATTGTTCAGCAATGGAGATACCAGGCAAATGAGATTCGTCAGTACTCATTCAGTATGTTCTGTAACTAAAAATTATTATTGAGACACAAGATGACGAGTTATTTTGGCTTTAAATTCTCTCGGTCTTTGAGGGACTTTAATATTCAGGGGAAATTTTTTCCACAGTAAGGCGCCTGATATGGACAGAGCCTTCTGCCCTAAGTGAGATGAATGATAGTTGACTAAGACATTATTGTTTCTGTTCGGTTTTTGATTGGTTACAGTGGGTGGATGGAAACGTACTATCTCAGCATTGCTCTGAGGAAGATATAACGAGGAGAATACGTATTGGGCCTTCTGCAAGAGGAGCCTTTCTTGGATAGGAATCCAGCCGAGTTTATTGAGGAGAGGGGTTACGTGATCATTTCTTTTGAAATTACCGTTGCATACCACCTTGGCTGCAAAATTCATGCATTTTTATAAGTCCCTTTGAAGGTATTGAGGTAAGTCTCCCCATACTAGGCTTCAGTAGTCAATGCGCGATTACACAAGGGATTGAATAGCTAATAATCTGGATTTTTCGTCTAGCATACTTTTTATACGATGAAAAAACAATAAAGTTCCGTAGATTTTGTTGCAAGTAGTCTCAACGTGAGATTTGAAGGACATATTTCTATCGAACCAGATACCTAGATTTTTAACTTTTTCTGATGCATTAATTTTATCATTTCCAACTGCAAGAGTAAGATCTGAAGTTTTTTTAATTGCATCTTTGGAACCAAAAATAATGCATTGTGTTTTATTAGCATTTAATTTGAGACCATTTCGGTCATACCATGATTTCAGGCTAGTCAGTAAAGTTTCGGCTTTAATTTGCGTCTGTGGTATTTCCGATACTGAACTTGTTATTGCAATTTGAACATCATCTGCATACATTGAGATCCGTGTGTTAGAAGGCATTGGAGGGAAATCATTAATGAAAATAGAAAAGAGTAGCGGACCAAGAATGGATCCTTGGGGAACACCAAAATTGTTTTGAATGAATGGGGACAATTTGTTTTCTATGCGGACTGCATGAGATCGATTTGACAAGTAACTTTCAAACCATTGCGTGTCTATTCCCAAGTTCAGTATTTTACGTAGAAGTCTTTCATGTTCGACGCTATCGAACGCCTTAGAGAGATCAAGTAGCAGCAAGAGTGTTACATTCTTTTGATCGATGTCACTGTATATTTTTTCAGATATATTGAGCAGAGCGTCTTGGGTGCTAGTATTTCTTCTATAGGCATATTGATTTTGGTGGAGTAGATTTGACTCGTCCAGGTGAAATGACTGTTGATTTGTCACCACTTTCTCCAATAGTTTGGACATGACAGGCAAAAGACTGATGGGCCTGTAGTTTGATGCTGTATTTAGGTCACCACTTTTGTGCAACGGTCTAATAATGGAGTGTTTCCATTGGTTTGGAAACGTGTTGGTTACTATTGATGTATTAATTATCAGACGAATCCATGGTGCTGTAACAGGGAAACTGTCTTTGATATATTGAAGACTGATACCATCATGTCCAACCGCCTTTGTGTTTTTTAGTGAGTATAAGATGTTTTGTAACTCCGGTAAATCGACAGGGCGTGGTCTCCACTTGACAGCAGTCCTCGAGGGTGCAGTGGGGCATGAATTTTCAATTGTCGTTTCATCTGGATTGGTACACACCTCACTGAAAACTTGAGCCCCTACTTTTGAAAAGAATGTGTTGAAATCCGTGGCTGTTGCCAAGGGATTTTCAAAATTACTTATGCGATCTAAATTTTTATATGGGGCTACCTCACTAATGATTTCCCAAGTTCGCTTCGGGTTATTTTTAGCCGTTATCAGTGCCTGGTGGAAGTGAGTTTGTTTCGCTTCAGTGATTTTCTTTCGAAGAATTTTTTTATGTTCTTTATATCTCTTGTATAAGGTACTGTTTGATCTATTGTTTTTGTACTCTCGCAAGTTAGCTTTCTTTATTCTGCTCATCTCTTTAACTTCGTCAGTAATCCAAACAGTCCGTTTCGGCTTGTTTTTTTTGGTGACGTAAGGTGCACATTTGTCGAGAGCTGCTAGATAAATATAAGTTTCAAATATTCACAACTTATTTCAAAAGTTGAGAAAATATAAATAATCATAGATTGCATGAAATAAGCACTAATTCATCATACGAAAATTTGGTAATTAATTACAAAATCACGTTATTTGAACACCACATTCGCACAATTACACTCAATTTGTCAATTTAACCCCTTCCCCAACAATTTTTTTGTTAAAAACGTTTTTTTTCAGACTAATTTTTTCATTTTGGTTCTATGTAGTATTTTTGATGCTTGCAATGAAGACAGTTTGCAATTCTTTTTTCTTCCCATTTTTGTGGTTAACTTTTTATTTTGAAATAACCTTTATCGGCAAAAACGAGTCAAATAGTCATTGTCTGATGTCGAGAAATAGTCACTGTCTGATGAACTGGCAGTTATCAGAAGTATTCAAGCTTCTGAGGGAAGGTTCATATTCACTATCTTCCGTTGAACTAGACATTTCGGGTGTAACCCTTGAAAATGCTACAATAAAAATGAATGGAAATTTGGATGCAAACAACACCCATCCGACGTCAATGGCAGTCGGAGCAAGTCTAGTAACAATGTCCTTGAAATCCCCCAGCTCTACCCTGCCGCCTCTGCCAGGCGTACAGTTTGGCGAGAATAGTGATGCAAAAAAAAGGTTTTATTTGATGGCGGTTTTTTTTGCAAAAAAAACGTGTTTTTATGTGTTTTTTTGCACACACCCAAATTTTGTCAAGTATATGTCTGTTTATTTTTGGTCACATAAAATACATTAACATCCATGTTCTTTAGTCATGATTTTTTGTAACAAAAACATCAAAAGGAAACCATACTGTAAAAGTGTGGCAGATAACCCACAATTACCTAGAGAAGTCTAAGAGAAACAGCAGGAGACACAGAACTTATATTGATGAAGTCAAAATTCAGAGCTTACTATCTCTACTATGATTTTACTTTTGTGACCAAAAGATCAGACATAGTAGAGATAGTAAGCTCTGAATTTTGACTTCATCTATATAAGTTCTGTGGCTCCTGCTGTTCCTCTTAAGACTCCTCTTGGTAATTGTGGGTTATCTGCCACCACTTATACTGTATGGTTCCCTTTTGATGTTTTTATTACAAAAAATTATAACTAAAGAAGAACATTGATATTAATGTATTTTATGTGACAAAAAAAAACATGCTGTTTTTTCTGACAAACATGTTTTTTTTACTAAAAATCGTCACTAAGAGCTGGATATAATATATTTTATGCAACCAAAAAATTAAAAATCGAAAATCATGATTTTTTTTTTAAATCATGTTTTAAAAAAAATTATTTGTAAAACAACATGGATATTAATATATTTTATGTGACCATAAAACCATGCTGATTTTTTCACATTTTTTAGTCAATACGCAGTTTAATGCGTTCACGGAAATTAAAAATTCGTTCCGAGGGATCACTAAAGGAACACATTTAAAAACCTTTTGCATGAATGACATTCTGCTTGCTGACGCATTATTTTCGAGTTATTTTACTTCAAAATTTTTGTCTTTCATAGCAGTTCCAGTCAGTTGCACGCTTAAGCTGGAGCTGTTAAAGTACATTTGGGTACTTGTAATTCATTATTAGCCAACCCTGCAGAGCCTGAACCCACTTCTAGGGTGTTTTACTCAACACAATTAACGTAATCACCCAAAAATACTAGCCGGGCTGGGGAAGTGAATAATTGAAGCTACAGTATTCACTCCTACGCTTTTGCTAATGTTCTACGGAGGCCGCCACGTTGAAACTGATGTCAACTGCATAACGATTTTAGTATTCACTACCCCAGTCCCGCTAATATTTTTGGGGTGATAACCTGTTTTGTGCTATTAACTAAAACATCATAGAAGTGGGTTCCGGCTCCGCGAGGTTGGCCAATAATAAATTACAAAGTACCCAAGCATACTCTCACAGCTCAAGCGTGCAACGCAACTGCTATGGAAGTCAAAAATTAAAAACTTAATTAACTTGAAAATAACGCATATGCAAGCAGAACATTCTTGTAAAACGTTTTTAAATGTGTTCTTAGTGATTCTTTGGTGCGGAATTTTTAATTTCCGTGAGCGCATTAAACTGCATATTGACCATTTTTTTACAAAAAAGCATGTCACAAAAATTTGGATATAATATATTTAATCTGACCAAAAAATCACCTTTTTCCAACCCCTTTTTTTTTACATTAAGTCATTAACATTCATTTTTTGGTCATGACTTCTGTGAAGAAAATGGATATTATTATATTTTATGTGACCACAAAAACCATGCTTTTTTATTAAAAAATTCATATGAAAAAAACAAAAATATAAAACATGGATATCAATATATTTTATCTAACCAAAAAAACACGCTATTTAAAAAAAAATGTTTTTTTTTACATAAAATCATCATCTATTTTTGTCATCTTTTGTAAAAAAAACTTTTTCTACAAAAAGCATGTTTTTTGATCATATAAAATACATTAATATACACATTTTTAGTAAGGATTTTTCTATAAAGAAAGATGTTTTTTAAAAAAACAGCATGGTTATATTTGGTCAAATAAAATATATTGACATCCATGATTTTTAGTCATGATTTTTCTGTAAAAAACAATGTTTTTTTTCAAAAAAGCAGCATTGGGTTTTTTGATCACATAAAATATATTAATATCTACATTTTTTAGTCATGATTTTCTGTTAATAAATATTTTTTGAAAAACAAACATGTTTTTTTGGTCACATAAAAGATAATAGTACCCATGTTTTTTCAGTCATGAATTTTTGTAGAAAAACATGTTTTAAAAAACAGCATGGTTTTTTGGTCCCATAAAATATATTATCCATGATTTTAAGTCATGATTATTCTGTAAAAAAACAGCATTGGTTTTTGTCATATAAATATATTAATAGCCATATTTTTTAGTCATGTTTTTTTTTGTCAAAACATGTTTTTGAAAAAACAGCTTGGTTTTTTTTGGTCACATCTCTATCAATGACCATAAGTAAAGATATATTATTACAGCACACTATTTGGGAAGTTGAAAGTGGTTCACATGCATTGTACAATAAATGAAATATAAAAACATGTAACCACAGAAAAATAGAAAATTCAATACAACCATAGAAAACCATGAATTAAGAAGTATGCTGTTTCTATCTTATAATCTGACATGAAAACAAATAATGTAAAATGGTTCTTTTCCTTGCTGAGTTATTTTTAAACAAAATATTTGAAAAAAAAATATCCACGTTTTTTTAACCGTTTTTTTTTTTTGTAAAAAAAACATTCTTTTAAAAAAAACACGGTTTTTTTTGAGTTGCATCTCTAGGCGAGAATACTTGTTTCACACGAAGAATGGCTTACAAAGGCTTAAAATCGATGGGGATGTACGTATGTAACTGGTTTTTTAGGGTAAAGTTTTAGATGAGTATACTCGTCGATGACTGCAAACGAACATTTTGTGAAAACGAGTATACTCGTTTCTGCCGAGGAAGGGGTTAAACACCTCATTAATTTGACTCCTGCATAAATTCAAGAAAAATCATTTCCAAAACAATACTACAACAAAAATTACCAAAGAAACTCCATTACAAAATAGACATAGTAAAAATCAGTTGGATTATATTAAAAACTGGTTTAAGCCTCCTTAACCGCTAAAAAAAGGTTCCAAAAACGAAGGAGGAAGGCAACATATGGTATGGAGATAAGGGAATGTGGAATCTATGCAAAAGGGACATAGAAACAGTAAGCTGAGAAAGAAGTTCATGAAACAAGACAAAATTTGAAGCAGAAAGCAATTGGTGCTGAAAAACAAGACAGTAGGAAATCGAGAATAAGGGCCTACCAAAAAACATAACATTTCATTTCAACATAAGAAGGCCTACCTAACTCTCAGTTCGGGTCCTCACAAATTCCCCCCGGGAGCGCTATGTCCACAAATACAACAGTTGTGTCCCACTGAGGGGTGCGGCAAAAGACTGCCTACGACGGGCGGCGGTCGCGAAAAGTTCGTTGCTTCACACGTCGGACGCCACGCGTTGCCTGCTCATGCAACGCTATAAAATCGAGTAAAAACTCGCCGTGATCGACATTACAGTGAAACTGGTGAGAAAACAAGTAATTTATGCAAATGCACAACACCCATGGCGGTGCATCATAAATGTACACTCGAAAATCAATTTAATATTTACATTATGAACAAATGAAACCGTCCAGATTTTGAATATATTTAAGAAAGTTTATACAGGAACTCTTTCGCAATGCAAACCTAAGTACAGAAGCACAGAAATTGTTTGGATCACACAACTAAAATCCCTACTAGCATTAAAATTAATACACGTTGTGTTCAAATATCACTTCTCACCGCCAAGACGCCACCGCGTGAAGGTACACTAAAGAGATACATCAAAATACATCAAACGGAGGTTGTACACGAATTAGGTTTTGCCTCCAGAATTTCAAGCAGCGCTCAGAGAGCGCGTAATGTCGAGTTAAGAGGATGAAAACTACTTTCTGCGGACTGGAGGCTGACATCAAAGCTAACTCCGACATTGCAGGCCTAACAAACAACATTGTTCATCACAGCTGCCGTTTGTGTCATCCAATCCGGATTAGATTATAGATTAGATAATATGTGAATTTAAGCCTCCCTTACTGCTACAAAAAAGAGCATATCAAAGAGAGGTAGGAGGAAGGCACAATTTAGGATGGTGTTTAGGGAGGACAACACAAAATCTGTGCATAAATTTGGACGCTGTAACAGAACCGATTTTGATGGTGCACTGCATGGCTCTACGTTATGTCAGGTTTGGATTAGGCTAGGTATAGTTACGTTAGGTTAAGTTCAAATTAAATTAGGGTATACTTAATCTACAATGCTAATTAAAAATTAAATTGACCAAATAAAAATATTATTTCCGAGGTGAACGTGTAAGTCTTTCTGTGAATCCAAATTAAGATTTAATGACTAAGTTTAGAAAAGGCAAGATCGTCTATGGTTTAGAGGCGCCGATTTGATTAGACGAGCGGGTTAAGCCTCTCTAACCACAACGAACATGTTAGGAAAGAACAAGCAGAAAAGTGCCATGTTGTACCTAGTTCAACAAACGAGGAAACTATGCACAAAATATGTTATTAACAAAGATCCTAAGCGTATGGACAGAAAGTGTTTATGAAACAAGACAACGGTTGAAGATGAAAGTTTGAGATGCAGAGAAACAAGACAGCAATAAACCACAAAGAAAGATTTTAGGAAAACAAAATCCCCTGGTTGGTATATTTCATCATCAGCACGATGGTCTATACATATAAACAGAAGCTCGTGGCGTCACACCTTCCCCTTGGGAGGACTAATGCCACACACTCAGCAGCGGCCGCCTTGAGAGACAACTATAGTCGGACCGGAATGAAATGACCGTTTAGGGGCGGTTCCCAGAAATGCACGGTTGCCAAATCATAAACCCCTACCCATCGAAAACATCAAACATACATATACAAGGCTTCTCCTCCCTATGGGAGGGTAGCTGACAGCAGGCCACAATCATCACAATTAGTCACTAGGAGGCGAGAGAGGCAGCACTGGCCGCACCAGAACTGCCATGATCAGCAGCAGCCCAGCACAACCACCTTTACAGCCAGGCCCGGCAGCCATAGCTGGTTTACCCCGACCGCTTCAATGAGTGCAGCCCTCCCCCCGTACAGGACATGATATTATGTTATAATTATATTCAAATAATAATACTCTTCCATTACACAATTATTAAACCCCATTAAAAGGCTGAACATTTTGCTTATTGCAAGTATCTTGACGCTCCCAACACTTTGCCTCTTATTTTGGTAAGAGTTTAAAAATAAGTTAAGTCGTTCTTCTACCGAACATTTCATCTATAATGATAAATAATAAACTTGCAATTCTTGTTTCCTTTAGATTGCTTCCATTGATTTTTTGGCGACTGATTTTATGCTCAGTTGATAACAAGTTGGCTTTCCACTGCTGAACACGGAAACGTATTATGACACATGTGTACCAATAGGTATGCGTTCTGGTGCAAATGAATAGCATTTTATTCTTTATAATATAATTTAAAAATGAATTTCAGTGTACGAGTCCATGGATTAAAGCGCAAAAATATTTTCATTATTTTTAGGAATAATAGAAATGTATTCGAGCAGTAATATTGTTTTTTTTTCGATTCTGGCCCACACAACCATCTTAACCTGACCAACCACAGCGACCTTACAAACGCAGTCAACGAGTTAAGGAAAAGCACAAGCAGCGCAAGAGGCGTGTAGATTTAGAATCCATTTTTTCCAACAAATGATTATGATTATAAGTTAGTTTAAGCCTCCCTAACCGCTGAAAAAATAGAGCGTATCGAAGAGAGGAAGGAGGAAGGCACCATTTAGTATGGAGATAAGAAAATGAGGAATCTATGCAAAAGGGCATAGAAACAGTAAGATGGAAAGAAGTTCATGAAATAAGATAAAAGTTGAAGAAGAAAGTCAGAGGTGTTGAAAAACAGGACAGTAGTGAACCGAAAAAAAGTTGGTCCTTAACATAACAAAAAAAAACATTTTATTTCAACAAAAAGAAGGCCTACCTAACTCTCAGCTCGGACCCTCACATTTTTCCCCTGTTTTTTCCAACAAAAGGATGGGAAGTTTTGTTAACATTGGAATTTCATAATGCGTAGTTCATTAAACAACACTGGCGTCTCACGAGGGGTTGTGCAGGGCTGTCTATTTTGTATTGTCAATTAAGCCGAATTCGTTCACTTCTAGTACATCCTGGGGTCGGTTTCTGCTCTACTGCGCTCATCAGGTGTGCTTGCCAAAGTGGTGCCTCTTCAAAAAATTATGTAACGTAGTAAATTAGTCACACAGCTTACAATTTTAGTAGCTTGCCTAATTTATGCTTGCCAGCTTGATGCTCTTTCATGCTACGAGTATAATAAGTGGAGAAGTCACACAGCTCACATTTTAGTAGTTTTCCTAATTTATGCTTGCCATCTTGATGCATTTTCATGTAACGAGTATAAGTGGAATAGTCACACAGCTCACATTTTAGTAGCTTTCCTAATTTATGCTTGCTATCTTGATGTCTTTTCATACTACCAGTCTCATAAGAGGAGTAGTCACACAGCTCACATTTCAGTAGCTTTCCTAATTTATGCTTAGTAGCTTGATGCATTTTCATGCTGACAGTATAATAAGTGGAGTAGTCACACAGCTCACATTTTAGTAGCTTTCCTAATTTATGCTTGCCATCTTGATGCATTTTCATGTCACCATTATAATAAGTGGAGTAGTCACACAGCTCACATTTTAGTAGTTTTCCTAATTTATGCCTACCAGCTTGATGTCTTTTCATGTGACCAGTATCACAAGTGGAGTAGTCGCACAGCTCACATTTTAGTAGCTTTCCTAATTTATGCCTGCCAGCTTGATGTCTTTTCATGTGACCAGTATCACAAGTGGAGTAGTCACACAGCTCACATTTAAGTAGCTTTCCTAATTTATGCCTGCTAGCTTGATGCATTTTCATACAATAAATATTTATAGTACAATAATCACAGAGCTCACATCTCGGTAATTTCCCAATGCTGTGCTTGATGGCTTGGTGCACCTTGAAGCTACTTCCATAAGCGGTGGTGAATGCACACAGCTCGCACTTTAACAGATTCCTTTTACTGTGCTTCCTGCTTTGGTGCCTCTTAACAACACTTCTGTATGCTGACGAATAGTCACACAACTCGCAATTGTGCAATTTTTTCACGTCCCGTTTTGCACTTGCATGTCGCTTCATTAAATTTTTTTCAAAAAATGAACCCGATTTTGAAACCATTCCCACATTACGTTTCACCTCTAAACGCAGTTTTGATTTATTGGAATGAAGATCAGAATAACTAGAAGACTCGTACTCAAAACCAAGCCCTAATTTATGCTCGTCACGAAAGTGCAATTCAAGTTCGTCCTTCCGAGTACTCGAGTAATCACAATGTGCACACAGGAAGCCTCCTGATTTGAGTGTGTCCGGAGGGTTGACCTCAACACCACTGCCGCTACCCGACATGTCTGACGGTAGCGAGTCAGCGCTCCCTTGAGATGCTGCAGCTGATCTCTGATGAGCAGCCCTTGTGTTGCACGCACCAGTGCTGCCTTCCCTCAACTCGTCCTCTGCTTCTGCTTGCTCTGTACGCGTCTCAGCACAGGCATCGTCTACTTCTTTCTTGAAAGCGAGGGCAAAGGGGGCTGCGCTCATTTGGTCCTGGAATCAATTACTTGAGTCATTTGTTAGCACACAAACATTAAATTCCTGACTAGGTTTGCATCCCCCTTCAATATGAACTGTAAAAATTGACATCTGTAATTTCAGTCATCAGTAAGCAGTCAGCCAGCCAGTCGCAGGCAGGTGGTAGTTGTAGTCTGTCACTTACAGTCTGCAAGAGTGCCAACTAAGTGATGGCTGATGGACTGCCCCCTTCCCCATTAAGGTATGAAAACATGACAACCAAAATTACTAAGACAGAAAATTCAGCCACGCAACTATGACTAAACTGAAAAAAACTTGCAAAAAAGCAACTTAAGAGACCAGGTTAGGCAGGAGAATGAGGAGAGAGACCAAGTTAAGCAGGACAGCTATCAAGGACTTGCTCTCCTTGAGATGCTTGCTCAAGATGCTTAATTTCAATCATTAGAGAGTTAAGATTAGACAGGACAGCCACCAAGGAATTCAGAACAGGAGCTATATTTAGCATGTGGGCAGAAATTCAAGTCAGGCACAATAGCAGCCACTGACAGGGTAGATCACGTTGCCTATAAAACATTTCTGTCAACAAGCAACTTCATTAGAAAATTGCTGACTTCAATTCCCACGCAGCACAAAGCTACAGAAAAAAAAGAAATTTTTATACGATGCGAGCTGCCAACATCAGCCGCGACAAAAATATAACCCATTGTTTTGTTGCATGGTTGTCCGATATGTCCACATGCAAAATTATGGATGTCCCTGATGCTGGCAAGCGAGTGAAAGAGACAGCACCAATACTAAGTTAATACAACACAGCTTCAAAGCTGTTAAGAAATGAATGATGACATTGTTGCCATTTGTCTCCCACAGATGAGATAAACTCGTGATCTGCTTGTTTCTGTATGGCAACTAGTTAAGGAAAATGAAACTCCTCTACTTGATAAATTGCTATTGGAAAAATAGTGATACAAATGAAAATGTGATGGATAATAACTATGCTATATTGTATTGTATGCAACCATAATGGTCGCATACAATCAGTGTTGCCCAATTGTAACTCGTACAGTTACCCCAAAAACTAAACAAAAGCCCTGGATTACTGGAGACATCGTGATAAACATAAAAAACCGTCCAGCGTACCTAACCCTCCTTTACGAAGGGCGAATATCTCGAGAAACATATAACCGATTCAGAAACCTATGTGACAAATCAGATAAGAACATGTTCAGAAATCAGACATGTTCAGAAATCAGACATGTTCAGAAATCAGACATGTTCAGAAATCAGACATGTTGTTCAAGAAAATGTAGCATACCATGGGAAGAAAGAAATTGCTGATCTCTTTAACAATTTCTTCGTAAATGTAGGGAAAACTATAGCTGATAGTATTCCAAGTGAACCTACTGATCACCTGGAATACATGAATTATATTCGAGAACACAACTCCTTTTTCTTTTCTTTATGCCTACCAACTTTTCCCATGTAATTGCGTGCATAAGCAACCTGAAAAATAAATTAAGTGGGTTACAAACGTTTCCGACAAAAGTACTTAAAATTATTGCTGATATTGTAGCGCCGCTGATATCCAATCTTATTCACCAGTCTCTTTTCCTAGGCACTTTCCCGAACTCGCTCAAAGTTGCTAGAGTAACCCCTATCTTCAAAAACGATGAAAAAACCTGTGTAAACAATTATCGACCTATCTCCGTACTTCCAATTATAAGCGAAGTATTCGAAAAAATTGTGTTTAAAAAATGTACTTATTTTGAACAAAAATCGATTCTTTACGATAAACAAAACGGCTTTTGCTCAAAAAATCAACAACACAGGCTATATTGAATCATTTACAATTCCTTTATTCTAATATAGATGAAGGAAATCCTGTCTTCTCTGTATTTCTTGACTTTCTAAAAGCATTCGATTGAGTGGACCATGAAATATTACTCTCGAAACTACACTGTTATGGCATTTGAGGAGATGCCCATGATTCGTCCAGAACATACCAAACAAATGGGAAACAATACGTTGTCATTGACGACGCAAATTTGGACCCAAAGACAATTAGCCATGGAGTTCCACATGGATCTGTTCTTGGGCCTCTCCTATTTCTAATTTTTTATCAATGATATTATTAAATCTACATCATTCTTCAAATTCATACTTTTTGCTGATGACAGTACGCTTTCTGCGGTCCTTCCAAACCAAAATCCCACTATGATTGCGGAGAGTATAAATACTGAACTTCATAAGGTTTCACTGTGGCTTAAAGCTAATAAAATAAGCCTTAATATCAATAAAATGATATATATTACATTTTCATACAAGAAAAATGCATCTCTCCCAGGCATCAAAATTGGTGAAGGTGAAATCAAAGAAACCAACTCATGTAAGTTTCAGGGCATCATAATAGATAAACATCTGACCTTCAAAAAGCACATCGCTCATATTAGTACTAAATTATCAAAATCCATCAGAATCCTATATAAAGTTAAAAATTTCCTGCCTGAAGCAGCTTTACAAATGCTCTACCAAACGCTCATTTCTCCATACCTGCAATACGGAAAAGAAGCATGGCACGGAACTGATAAAAATAATACAAACAAAATTTTTACTCTACAAAAATGAGCTATCAGAGGGGTAAAGAACCTAGAATATAATGCTCACACAAATGATTCATTCAAAAATTTAAAAATACCTAAACTTTCGGATCTCTATAATGTCTCCATTTGTAATTTCATTTACAAAACATTAAGAAATGATGGCGACAATAGTATAAAACAATTATTGAGTGCACAAACTGGTCATCATGACCATTTACCCCAAAATAGAAGTAAATTCATGCTTCCTTACTATTCAGAGGCACGGTCGCAACACAGTATCCTCTTCGTTGGAACTAAAACTTGGAACTCAATACCTGCGGAGATCCATGTAAGCAATTCTAACAAAGTATTCGAAAGACATCTCGAGTCTCACTTCTTATCACAATGCTAGTCGTTTAAGATCACCTAGTCACATCTTGCCTCCTACATGTCTGGTCCTAATAATGTAACTTGCCATGGGTAAGATAACCGACCTTCAGTCTGCTCTTAAATCGTTTTATTGAATATATTGTTAAATATAGCCGATTTTACCCATACTGTAAAATACAGCATCAAATATTGAACTATTTATCTCTTTGAGCAGTGTCATGCAAAACTAGGTTAAGTGGATTAGGTTAAACATTATTGTACACCTTAGAATAACGTGATGGTAGGATGCCCTAGAAGTTGCTGAACTTGTTCGGGCCCACAAGTAGCTATACTCTAGTTTGACCATTGTACTAGACTTAAGAAACATTCTACCTCTGTATCTCAGGTGGTAAATAAATTGTTTAAATTGTTTAAAATTGTTAAAAATTGTTTAATGCTCTGGTCAATGAAGTATGGACTAAGGAACATGAATGGCAATAACTAAATGAATGTAACTAAATTCATACGAGTAAATTTACGGAGATTAAATTATTTATCAACGGAGTGAAATCATTTAAGTGCCAGTAATTTTTCAACGGAGTGAATTACTGGCACTTAATGGAGTAAATTAACAAAAATTAAATTAACTGAACTAAATGGAGTTAAATGAAATTAACCGGAGTTAACTGAAGCTTGAATAGAGCATGGACAGGTGAGAAGGAGACACTGTAGAAAATAAACTGAAACCTTAAATTAATTACATGTCCATAGGAGAGACTAAGAGACCAGTGGAGGGAACTTGAGGAGATTGGGGATGCAACATGCAAACATCTTAAATAACAACACACTATAATACATGCAGAAGATTTTTACAGAAATAATGCGAAAATATAGTATTTACAAAAAGAAATGCAGAACTTGAAGAAACATATTACACTACTTAACTTGAATGAATGAAAACATAAAATAAAACATATTCTATAACTGAACAAAACAAAACTTAAAATAATAAATAAACTAATAGAAACAAAACAGCAAAGAATAATAACTGAATTTCAACAAAATAAATAATGACAGAACAAGCAAGTAATAAAATATAGCAAAATTACTCACGTAACCTTAAGAAGGATAACTCATTTATTCATCTACCAGTGCAACTGGAGTTTCACTTTTATTTGGAATTATCTTAGGGGTCTTTACTAATATTCTACAGTAGTTAAATTTATAACCAACTGAAAAGAATGAAAATGCACAGTAAGGATATAACCAACATGAAAATAACAATAAAGATCATCTGAGTAAAAAGAGGCATGAAGGCCATGCTATAAAAAGTAGCAACACAACCCCCAGTTACAACATTGCATCAAGTCATACATTTAACGATTGCCCCATCATATCTTAGTAACAATGATTATCACAGAAACTCCGAACAGGATACCTTCAAGTGGACCAACATGGATAAGTAAATTGTTTCAGTTAGCACATCCCACTACAGTATCACCAGAAGTTTTCGGTGCAATAGTGACAAAAATATGGAATGAAAAAACAATATTTAAGACACTCATGCATAAGGTAAGTAGATTGCACAGAGTGTCAGCTTTCTTCACAAAATTGAGTAGCAAATGGACAGATGAAGCTGAAAATTTGCAAATCTAAATATATAAAACATTCTTTTAACAAATCTGCGTGTTTTTCTATGACAATTGTTATTGTTGGGAATTGGCAATTTCACAACGGTACATGTACATTGACTCTGACGGATGCTATAGCCATAACCCCTGAAGTGAGTGAGGCGGCAAACCTTACGTCATCCAAGACAACTCTCTTCAGCCGACCTCAATGGAGGGCAAACAAATTGAATGCGATCATCAAAAGACAAAAATTAATTAGAACAAATGAAACTATGTATGGAACTGGCAGCACACTCAGCAGGGCATCAAAGCACCCGGAGTTGAGATGCAAAATGCGAATAAAAATATGAAACTGAGGATAAAACAAATGGAACGAGCCATAATGTTGTCCATGCAAAAAAAACGGACAGGAAAACCAAAGAACCAACCCAAAATGCAATAATTGTGTAATATCTTTGCTGGTAATACCCCATTGATAATATTAGTGTTGTCTTAAACAGCCTTAATTAAGGGGCTACATGGCAGAGCATGTTCTCAAGTAGTCGATTGCAGTGCCATTATATGAGCATCTGCTTGGACGATATCTCCATGCTCGCCAATTCTCAAGTGAAGATCACAGCTCGTCACAGTAACAAAAAGCAGAAATCGTGCACAACTTCGTTTATAGACGAGCAACATGCTTAGGGAAGCAACAGGCTGAAAGTTTTATGAATTTTAACAAGAGCTTTTTAAAAAACCCATACTTATGAAATGACCAATGAATGCTTCTCAAATTTACTTTGCATGAAATTAGATTGTAAGTCAATTCACGCATCTCTAACCACAACTGCCTCAGATGAGTGCAGAGAGAAAAGAACCATTTTGCATAGAATCAAGGGGGACTGGACATTCATGCACAATAGGCATCCACAGGCTCAACACATCAGAACCATAACATTGAATGCAGATTAACAAACATTGAAAGTTTAAAAAAAATAAACATTCCCTGAAAGTAAACAAGCCCAAGTAAAAAAAATTAAACAAGGACCAAAACGTACAGAAACTTCAGTTTGGGGTTCACATTTTCCCTGGGGATGCTAATTACCATAGATGCGATAGTGTTATACCCTGAGGACAATTAGGTAAAGAAAGTATCCTTTTATACATAATCTTTTCAGAATCTCCTGGCCATGTCATCAAATGTCAATAAATAAGTATTTTAAATGAAATAATTCTTCTGTAACAGAAATCCAGGATGAAGGCTGTTTGCCATGAACAATATAAAGTAATAGAGCATGCACACGATAGTTTTGTTGAAAACACGTAGTTTAAAACGCCCAGCAACAACTGATGAAACCTTGTACCTTCAGCACAAAACTCAATTTTTCAGCAGGCATAAAATGTGACTATATTCCCTAACGGATTTTCTAAATTTCACTCATAAACAATTATGGGACAACAAAGAATCTCAATAGCAACAATGAAATAAAAAGAAATAGACAGAAAGAGAAGATGTAAATACAGGAGGGCAACATTCAAGTTTCAAAGTTTGAATGACAATAATAGGTATATCAAAAGAATTTAAATTAAAGCATTCCAGAGAAGAGCAGGCAACCAAGTGAAGCACCTGAGGTTCCTGATGCCATTCAATGGGCTCCTTCTTCACTGTGATGTCCTCCAGCTCATCGCCAGGCACTTCATTTTTGACCATCTTGTTTATTGGAGGATTTCCACTTTTTGGAATGGCAACTGCAAAAGAAAGATTCAATAAAAAAATCTTTAGGAGCTTGTATTCCATTATTGATACAATACCAATAGATGAAAAAGCAAACATCTGAACTCCCAACTTGAGTAATATGAGCTGCATTCATTTCTAGGTCTATCATCAAATGCTGCTATTGACAAAAGAAATAGGTAATAATAATTTCTCAGATAAAATACATCAAACATAGCCAAAAAAATTTCTCACTGCAGAGCTCTTGCTCTTCATTTATCATTAACACTTCGACTGCATCTACTGAATATTAAGTTCCATGACAAACTCAAATTTAAAGTTAATTGTTGTAAACTATTTGGAAAATACCAAATATGAACAGGATTATGTGTTCATTCAGCTTTGATTACGTATTGATGAAAATTGAATTCGCGACTACTGGTCTGTAGGTGGAATTTTTCCGTGGGAAGTCTTGCAGAGGTGCGGCCCGATCGGTGTAATGCGGAATAACTGTTGGTAGTATCCTACACTGCCTAGATAACTCCTTAGGTCTTTCTTATTCTTAGGTAAAGAGAAGGTGCGTAGCGCTTCTATACGTTCGGTCATTGGTAGGAGCTGCTCGCTACTTAAGTGATGGCCGAGGTATTGGAGATTACTATAGCCGAAAGCGCATTTTGAGGGTTTTGCAGTTAGACCGTGTTGTGCCAATGCTTCTAATAACTTTTTCAGGGAATCCAGATGCACTTTCCAGGTGGCAGAAGTGATCAGAATGTCGTCCATGTAAACTGCTATGTCCTTTAGGCCGCTAGTTACTCGACGAATGAGGCGGGAAAAGGTAGCTGGTGCATTGGCCAGTCTGAACGGCATTACCATGAATTCGTATAGTCCGGACCTCATTTTGAAAGCCGTATAAGGACAGGATGCTGGGTGCAGAGGAACTTGCCAGAACCCGTTGATTAAGTCCATTTTACTGAAGATAGTTTTCCCTGCCAATCGAGTAAAGATGAAGGTGATGTCGGCAATGGGTTCGGCATCGAAGCGCGTTTGATTATTAAGGTGACGACAATCCAGACAGAATCTGACTTCCGTCCTTTTTTCGAACTGCTAACAAGGGGAAGTAGTGCGGGGAGTTGGACGGCGTGATTATACCTAGTTGTAGCCATTGCGCAATATTTTCCTATAGTTGCGGTTCTAGTGGTAGCAGCAAGGGGTAGGCATGTTGGAGGCGGAAGTTGCTGGGGTCTTTTAGCATGATTTCGTGAACTACGGTCCTGGTTTCTCCCAGTGTGTTGGTGAATAGATGACTGAATTTGGTAAGCAACTCCTTCAGTTGTTTTTGTTTTCGTTCGTCTTGACGGTTGTCAAGGAAGCGGTCAGTAACGGTTTCTCCCGACACGAGGGGAATTTCCTGTTCTTTTGTGCCGAGCTCTTCTTCTGCATTGGTTGGTTAGACAGTGAGGCAGGCGGCAGTGAACGCTTCTCGAACGACATCTCCTTCAAGTTCTTAGAGTTCCAAGTAGTTGGGATTAGCATTGCTGCTTGGAGCCTCGGGTTCCTGATACTTCCGTAGTAGATTGATATGGTATAGTTTACTGTTTCTTTCTCTTTCTAATAAATAAGTATAGGTTCCTAGCCGCGTGGTGATTTTATATGGGTCTTTCCATGCCATAGTTAATTTGTTTTCTTTGGTCCGGAACAAATACTGCTACTTGGTCTCTGGGTTTCATCACTCGAAGTTTGTTTTTCGGTTTAGATATTTGATCGTCTTGTTCTGACTTTGTTTCAGATTAGTTTGGGCAATGGTACACGTTTCTTTTAAGCAATGCCGGAGATCGAGTAGATAGTGGGCCGGAGCCTGGTCGGTGTCTACTGCAGGATTCTCTGTCCAGCATTCCTTCGGGATATTCAGGGGTCCTCGTACTTGGTGGCCATAGATTAACTCGAAGGGTGAGTACCCGGTAGAGCCTTGCGGAGCGTTGCGATGCGCGAATAATAATGAGGGGAGATACAAGTCCCAGTCCCTGGGTTGTTCGGCAGTCAGTTTCCGGAGCATGGACTTCATTATTCCATTGAATCGTTCTACGATCCCATTTGATTGTGCATGATATAGGGGCGTGCGGTGGTGCTGTATGCCTATCTGTTTTAGGAACTCTTCAAAGTAGGCGGCTGTAAATTGTGTCCCATTATCCGTGGTTAGGGTCTGCGGGTAACCGGTGCGGGTGCAGATCTCGTTTAATGCTTCCTCTAGCAAAGGACGGTTGAATCGGGCCTACGATGTCCACCCTTAGCACGGCAAATGGAGTTCCGGTTAGGGATGGAGTAGCAATAGGTGCTTTGGGCGGCCGGGCTGGTGCATGTTTTTGGCATTTGTGGCAAGAATGGCAGTACCGGTTAACCTCTTGGTTTAGCTGGGGCCAGTAGAAATCTCGTTTGATTCATGCCTGGGTTTTCTTTTGGGAATAGTGACCTGCCAGGGGGTTATCGTGACCCATCTTGAGTACTTGTTTGCGTAGACTCGCTGGCGCCACTAGCTGAAAAGTGGTTTGACCGTTCTGTGATGTTTTCCGAAACAGAATCTTATCCCTTAGTTCGTACGTGTTGACTTGGCCGTCTTTCCTAATCTCCACTTGTTTCTCGCCTTTTTGAACAATCCTTGTAAGGTGTCACAATTACGCTGTAAATTTTCCAGCTCTTTTTTATCTGGTTTGAGTTGTTCTTGGACTGAGCATTCCGCTTCGGCTTCCTTTCTGGTGGTCGCTCGAGTTGTCACGTGGTAGTTGGCTGCGTCCGAAGGAGGTAGGATCGGATCGAGGTTCGGTCCTCAAAAGAAAGGGTGCCGGGTATGCGTCCTAAAATAACGTCGTGCGAAGGATTTTCCATGACGACGGTGATTTCGCCTTGGTAGTAGGGACAATCAAGCCGTACTTTGGTCAATGGGGCTTGAAACGTTTGGCTATTGGCCAGTTTCACGGTGATTTTTGTTCCGGTAAGCGCGCCTCGTGGCACGAGGGTCTTCCTTATAAACACTGCATTAGCCCCTCCGTCTAATAACACTGTGACAGGTTGTTCTTTGATTTGGCCTTTACAGGTCTTTAATTTCCCTAGTGCGAGCTCTTGTTCCAAACCTACGTGATTGCAGTTGATTGGCGGCAAGCTGGAGGATTCTTCTGGTTCCTTGACGAAGCTGGCAGTATTTGCGTGTACTCTTGCATTGGAGGCTTTGCCCTCACTCCGGCTGTTGTTTCCTGGATGACGCCAATTTGGAGGATACCTTTGGTATCAAGAATTAAGCACGGCACAATTAGCGCTGGAATAAAAGGCGTTTTCCCCACGGTGTGAACAATAGAAAGTTCGTCGTGCCTCTTGCGGGCCAGTTGAATTTGTGCGTTCATGGTTGGTTCGTTGGGAAGTTGCCACGACGCGTGCTGGTTCGTTACGCGCGGTTGCCGGAACTGCGTTGACTTGCGCAAGGTTAGGGGGACCAAAAGTTTGCGTGGTTTGGATTGTTGCGGTAGATTTGTTCATAGGTAGCTCGTGGTTTCTTGTCCGGTCATTGCTGTTACGGTTGCCGCATAGCTGTTGCAGGGAGGTGTGTGGTCGAGCTTGTAAAAGCTATCCCCCTGTTTGCTCAGTGTCGCCAGAGTACTACTGCCACGGTCTTTAAGCTGGGTGACCACCAACGGCGGTAGGTCGGAGAATATTCTGTCTACCAGGACAAAATCCCTTAGTTGTTTGTAACCTGGCTCGACTTGGCTTCCCGTAATCCAGGCATCAAAAGCTTGTTCGATGCTGCGGACATAACGACTCAGATTATCCCCCTCTTCTGGTTTTACTGTAAAGTAATTTTCGAGTAGTCTAGCTGTAGTTACCTTATGGGATTCCAATAGTTGGGTCCTGATTTCATTAAAGCGGTATCGATCGACGGTGGGTATCGTTTGGATGAGCCTTCATTCTTTGGCCATTATTAAGGTTTCGAGGGCAATGACGGCCTCGTATTCGATGAGCTCTTGGGCTGTACTGTGGTTCTCAAACCGTTGTAGAAATTCCTGCACATCTTCCTTTTCTGGCTTGAATGACGTTATTTCAGGAATCTTAATTCGTCTCGCCTCTGGGGCTCTGGGCTGGTTGAGCTGTTGAATGCAAATCTCATGCTCGCGCTCGCGTTCTCGCTCTCGTTTCTGTCATTCTCGTTCCTCTCGTTCTCGATCTCGTTCCTTTCGTTCTTCTCGCTCCAGCCTTTGAAATCGCCCAAGGAAAATCTCTCAGTATTCCGGCTGTTCCAGGGTTACTCCCAGAGCTTCTGCATAATGTTGCGCTTTTGTACGCAATCCATCTTAACCAAGTAGTTCGTTGTTTGAGTATTAGGTGTAGGTCCTTTAGCAGTGCTCCAACAGCGAATTTCTGTGGAGGCAGGAGATGCGGGTTTTATTTTATCGACTTTGAAGAATGGTTGATTTGAGGCGTACTTCCTCTGCCGCAGCTTTGAGCTGAGCTTGATAATAGATGCAGCTTTCCAGAGAAGGAGACCGTCCCGGCTGTTCAACTTTTTTCGTCCGATTCGTTTGAAAGTTGGCCAGTATATGTATTTTGTAAAAGTAAACCTTTTTTACTCCTGTCGTTTTTTCGATTTAGGCCTTAGTTTTATTTTTTTGACGAAAAATGTGTTTTTGGTATATTTTCATTGATATTTCAGATTGGAACTCCTCCTTCAGTTTTGATGCTAGAACAAAAACAAAGACAGTTTTAGAACCCTTGGAACATTTCTAACAAACTCAAATTCGGCTTTTTTGAAATTCAAATTTTTTCTATTTTTTCAAAATTTTTCGATATTTCAAAAATCAGCAACATTTTTTTGGGTTTAGAGCTATATATTTTTTCAAAGAATTTGAATTTGAAAAAAAGCGAATTTGAGTTTGTTAGAAATGTTTCAAGGATTCTAAAACTGTCTTTGGATTGGTTCTAGCATCAAAACTCGAGAACTAGTCCCAGGATGAATGTTGAAAGTTAGAATTGTTGGGTATAGCAAAAAATAAAATTTTTTGTTGAAGTGTAATATAATGAACATTTGATGTAATTGAATGCAGTTTTAATTTTTATTTCGATACTTTCCATACATAACTTCATATTAAAAGTGTGAATTGTGATTTCAAAAAAAAAAAAAATTTTTTTTTCAACAAAATTTATTTTTTTATTTTCAGTCTGATTCTTATAAAATTTGACTATGATATGTAACCTTTGAAAATAAACACAACTGATTCTATTCATTTTTTTTATTCAGGCCTTAGATTTTGCAAAAATTTGACATATTGGTTTTCAGATATTGATATTTCACTAATATTGATATTTCATAATGGAACTCCTCCTCCAGTTTTGATGCTAGAGCAAAAGCAAAGACCGTTTTAGAATCCTTGGAACATTTCTAACAAACTCAAATTGAGCTTTTTTTCCATTTCCTATTTGTTCTCTTTTTATGTGGGGTCAAAATCGGGAAAAAATGGAATATTTTGGGTGCTTTTCATTCATATTGATATTTCAAAATGGAACTCCTCCTTCAGTTTTGATGCTAGAAAAAAAGCAAAGACCGTTTTAGAATCCTTGGAACATTTCTAACAAACTCAAATTGAGCTTTTTTTCCATTTCCTATTTGTTCTCTTTTTATGTGGGGCCAAAATCGGAAAAATTGAAAAAATTTGGTCGCCTTACCCCCCCCGGGGGGGGGGAAATTATTGTCCGTAGCGCCATAAAATTTTAGGAACGAATAGTCTACCACCTAAGGGTCCTTTTACAACAAAAACATGAGAAATGACCCCCGGACCGACAGGGGCCTGGCAGAGGCCTGGGATGGTCTCCTTAAGGTCACTGAGTTAGGGCGCCAATTTGTTAGACGTTTTCAGTAGCCGAGTCTTTATTTGGGTGGCGTTTTATTAAAGTCCCTGTCTTAGGGTTTTTCTGAGGGTTGTTATGCTTTCTTTGGGGAAGATAAGATTAGTTTTTTAAGTTTCTATTTTTTTTTGTACGGTAAACAAGGTTAGTTGCAGAGTCATTCGATATTAGGTAAGACGGTTCCGGAATTTCCAGGGAGCTGACCAAAGTTCTTATTGTAGCTCTCTCGAATTTCGGATCAGCCGGATTCAAGGGGGTTTGGCGAGTATCTAGGATACTCGGATTAAATTCTGGCAAACATCATTTACAAGGCTGGGAGCGTAATACTATAATATCCTTCTGGCCATACTTGCGCGAGGCCTAACACTACTAAATGTCAAGTTTGTGTCAGCATCAGTGTCAGCACTAAATGTTAAGTTTGTGTCAGCATCACCAGTGTCAGCACTAAATTTTAAGTTTGTGTCAGCATCAGTGTCAGCACTAAATGTTAAGTTTGTGTCAGCATCAGTGTCAGCACTAAATGTTAAGTTTGTGTCAGCATCAGTGTCAGCACTGAATATTAAGTTTGTGTCAGCATCAGTGTCAGCACTAAACGTTAAGTTTGTGTCAGCATCAGTGTCAGCACTAAATTTTAAGTTTGTGTCAGCATCAGTATCAGCACTAAATTTTAAGTTTGTGTCAACATCAGTGCCAGCACTATATATTAAGTTTGTGCCAGCATCAGCGTCAGCACTTAATGTTAAGTTTATGCCATCATCAGTGTCAGCACTAAATGTTAAGTTTGTGCCAGCATCAGTGTCAGCACTAAATGTTAAGTTTGTGTCAACATCAGTGTCAGCACTAAATGTTAAGTTTGTGTCAGCATCAGTGTCAGCACTAAATGTTAAGTTTGTGTCAGCATCAGTGTCAGCACTAAATGTTAAGTTTGTGTCAGCATCAGTGTCAGCACTAAATGTTAAGTTTGTGTCAGCATCAGTGTCAGCACTAACTTCTAAGTTTCTATTAAGTTTGTGTCAGCATCAGTGTCATCACTAAATGTTAAGTTTGTGTCAGCATCAGTGTCAGCACTAAATGTTAAGTTTGTGTCAGCATCAGTATCATCACTAAATGTTAAGTTTGTGTCAGCATCAGTGTCAGCACTAAATGTTAAGTTTGTGTCAGCATCAGTGTCATCACTAAATGTTAAGTTTGTGTCAGCATCAGTGTCAGCACTAAATGTTAAGTTTGTGTTAAGTTTGTCAGCACTGCCAAACTAAAATTTAAAGTCAATTCTGAAAATACCAAAGATTAACTGGATTGTGCCTTCATTTAGCCTTGATTAAGTATTGATGAAAATTGAGTTTGCCACTACTGGTCGGTCAGCAGCATTATGAAAATTACCTCCGTGTACCATCGGTGGCGCACGTCGCAGTCAAAGTTAATTCAAGGTGTTCGACTCATTTCTGCTAAGTAAAACGATATGTACAGATGCCTACAAATCTTGGATTCAAAAACCTACACAGAAGTGCACAACTTCACTGTCTTGGGTAACACTGTTGGCAACATCAGGGAAAAAATATACCCATTTGGATGATATTAAACAAATGAGACTAAAGAATGAAAAAAGCAGTCATATATGGATGACTTGGGGTGCATACTGGTCTCATGTTAGAGCTAGAGAGGTACAGAACGGTTATACAAGCAACATAAGTACATATCTGAGCAGCAACAGACTCCTGTACACAACATTTGCTGATTTTTGAAGAGGTGTTAGTGCCACAACTGAGACCGTCAACCCAAAGGGGGCATACACCATCAGCACCCTGTATATGCCCAAAGAGTAGTTTGTCCCGAGGTGCACTGAAAAAAAATCTTTAAAGCAAATTGGCTGTATTCTTACAATCAAAAAAGTAATTCTACGCTGGGTTTCCCCTTGGACATCATATCAATGGATTAGTGGGTTTTGTGAAAAGAATTTCAACAAATCTTGCAGCAAATATGTACTAAAACAAAAAATCCCTACCTCACAACAGACCATAAACAAGACTCACCATGCACCATGTCCTCTGCTGCAGCTTCCTGCTTGATGGAGTCATGGCTGCAACACAGCCTCTCTACTTCAGCGTCTGTCAGTTTGTGCACCACAACCTTTACACGCTTCATGCTTGAAGACCAGGCCACACTGCACAAAAAGCTACTAAGCATCAGCATTGAAGGTTTTAGTGATGATGTAATCACTGTTCAACATGAAATAGGAATGTGCTGCAAAACCACATTATGAGCTACATTTCATGAAGCACCAGTGGCTCAGTCCTTTAAATCAGATGGGAATGAAGGATTACAATCTCAAGTCTTCCCTGAACATCATGAGCACATACATTTCCTAGCATGGACAAAAAAATCACCATTATAAAAGGAGCCGCGTCCGTCCGTGTGACCCCCTCTTCTAATCGATAGCTTTGATAGCAACAAGGATGAAGCTAAAGATATGCAAGAAATTATTCGATTGCATTATTTTTCTGTGGCAATTTAATTCTGTTTCACTAGCATTATGGTATCAAAGATAAGCGATTGGCATATTTTTACAAATAGAAATTTTCTTTAAAGCTTTCTGTGTTGAAATTCATCATGTTGCTTTGATATTTTTAATTGATAATGCAAATAGAAATGTTTTAAATTGTTTGACCAGTAACCTGGCTACCACTTAGTATAAGGTCAAAGATTTTGGAACTTAAGTTTTGTTTTTGAAATTGTGATTTTCTTGAAAAGCTCTGACAAGATAATAGACGACATTTCAGAATAAAATTTCAGCAAAAGAGGCCACTATGGATAGAAATGTGTCTAACTGCAAGGGAGAAGTAGCAAGACTTTGAAAGCAAGAAAAACGCCAAAGACGATCGGATGAATAACGCAAAATGGCACGACGAAGCAATGCTGCTTGCCAACGAGAAAGCTAGAGCTAAATTGACCCTTGAACGGCATTTGGAAATTCTACGGAATGATGCAGGGTAACACCGAGTAGCTGAAGCGAGCTAAACATATGAAAGATGCAAGAAAATTCTTCTGCAAAGCGCTGGAAACATTGAGTGGCACGAGAGAATTCAACTCAAGAAAGAAGGGATGAAATTCTTCAGATTAACGCCAACCAGCACGTGTGCACTAGTACATTTTGATAGTAATGACCTTCCCATTAATTACATTGCAATTCATAATAAAACAGTAGAACAATATTTTAGAATTAAAACAAGCAGATGAAGAATCCATGAAAAAACATTTACTTACTATGAGAGCAAACAGCCAAGGTTTGCATTCTTATGTGCAATAAATGAAAAACTCTAAACGCGTTTAGTTCAAAAATATATATTCAAAGTTTTACACCTACAGTTCTAAATTGTAACATTATTACAAATCAATCTGTGTCAACTCAATAAAAACTATCAATAACAAAAAATTAGTTAATTAAAAAGATTGTATGACCAAAAGTAGAAGGATTAGAAGCATTTCCTCAACATCTAATGATATATTAATACCAAACATTAAAATTTTTCATCAGCAAGTTTTATTTTGTCTCTGCTTTCTTGTCCCATGATCAGTTATTCTGATTTACTTTTTGACTAGTACTCCCTCAATCATTTCCAAATTGATAATGACCTAGGAGGGTGAAATGTTCAAATGCTTTCATTCATGGAAGATCGCTTCCTTCCCCATTTATTTATAATTCAGATTTGCAAAAACCCCCGTTCAAATCTATAGATAGAAATGATATAGCTATTTTATATTCAATAAGCAATGGCAAGAACCAAACTTGAAAGGACACTGTACACTACATTGTTGTGTTAGGCTGTAGGTGTGGCTCCAAATCTTAAATGTCTGTTACATCCTATTAGCATCAGTCTGAATAGATTGTTTGTTCTTGTCTTTTCAACTGATTTATAATGTTAAGCAGAGAGAATAAAAAGGGTTTGTGTGCATATTTCAGGTGTTCATTTGTTGTTTTGTGTTCTTGATTTTGCTGGTATTTTGTGCTTGTCAAAAGCTATCTTCTTGCATGGTGTTACATGGGTCAAAATTTCCTACAATACTTCATTGATCTCTGTCACATAGAGAGTTTTGGAGAAGTGGTGCAAAGAATCTATTGTGGAAATTTCCATGCATTCATTTACAGGTGGAGAGGCAACTTAAAAATACATACAACCAAGCAAAATGAAAAATAATAAAAATCTGATAATTGGATAAGTGCCAATTGTGCCATTATAATCAACAAAAATAGGCAAATTACAACTCAATATAAAAGGAAATAAATCAAAATGAGCAGCTCATGACAAAATAATAAAATTTAATTATCAAGCAAAAGTAACGAAACATATAGAGCAAATATATATAGATCAACATAAAATTGACAGCCTACAAGCAAATTAACAAGAAAAACATTCAACTCACCTCACAGGATTCCAATATAGGAGAAAGTTGGACACTAGGGCTCAAGTCTAATTCAAGCACAATTATGTGGCACAAAAACAGCAGCAGGTGCATAAAGTTCAGGCTGACACTAAAAAATACACAAAATATACATGACACAAACATTTCCATAGAATACACAAAGCCACAACCAGTAGTGCATGAAGAACCATACAAAACTAACCAGTAACAATGGCTGATCATCAGGCCCACTCAAGGGATTGTGCAAAGTTTGTCTCCTATTCCATTCAGTTGTAGGTAAATTTTTCCACATGTATCAAAAACAGACAGGCTGCATTCATCATTCAACCCTACAAAAGAGTGCAAACCAGTATTACTTTCAACACACCTGGCACACCCCATGTCCTTGCCATACATAGCAAAACTAGATATATTGCTGTCTCATCTACTCATCTGCCACAGTACATGCACAACTTACTATTCCCTTCATTCCACTGTTGAAGGATGGGAAAGACCTTTGATCCTTTCCAAAAGAACTATGGCTGGTGCTACTATCAACAAATGTAGCTACAATTGCCAGCACTACTATACACAGTTGTGATCAGGGCTAGGGAGTTGGCCAGTTTTTCTTCAACTTATCTAAATGTGAAAAAGAGGACAATTATCAATTTTTGAATTTTCATCTATTGAATAATGGAAATGATATCAAAATGAACTTTGCTTCTATGCAGATTCTGCCGCAAATTGGTATTTATTGAGTTATAGCATTGCAGTGACATAAAGTAATGTAACTGAACTCACTCAAGGCAATCTACTACCCTGCACTTTGCCTTATTTTTCAAATTCCACTCTACACATTTCTATTGCACCTAAGGGAACGAAAATGCATACAGATGTGTAAAATTGAATTCCAAACATTTTCTGTGATAAAAATTTCCAATATTCTAAAAAAAAAATTAATTTGCAATTATTAGAAAAAATATATATATACTTGCGCAAAACTTTTCTCACTCTACAACTTTCAACGTAAAAGCGTGATTTTGGTCTCATTCAACGTGGAAGGACTGTACCAAGACCGTAACAAAGGATTTTTTTGAATTTCGGATAAGAAAAAAATAATGGTTACATATGTCGGAAAAATGTTTTAAAAATAAAAATTTATTACACTTTTAATTTCAGATTGCAGCATTCTATGGGCAACAGGATGAACAATAATTACAACTGATATGTAAAATTAAATTTTAAACATATATGCTTCTTTAAAAAAATTTCATTTTAGCAATTTAACACATTGACGCTTGACGACGTCCATAGACGTCATGCAAGTTTTGTCCAAATGCACACCCCCACCATTCTTAATTTAGAGTCAGAATAGATGCCCAATATTTTGTGTCAGTTTATATATTTAATAAACGAGTCTATTGACAGTAAAAAATAGAGTGACGTCTATAGACGTCGTAGCGCTTTTGGTACCTGCAGTGGCACAAACTACTCACGACGTCTCTTCCCGTCACGCAAAAATGAAACGCATTATATCGTATAAACTTTCTTTATTCAGTTTAAAACTATAACACAACATTATTTCATGAATGCAAGTGCAATTACAAAAAAATGAAATGTGTTTTACTCTTTGGATTTAATTTGAAACAGAAATAAAAAATATTTTGATAATTCCTTTGACTAGTTCCTTGACAACTTTGATGCAAATAAAAAAATAATAGACTACGGAAGGAATGAAAAATAAATTCATCTACTGAATGAAAAACTACTGTATCACATAAAACAAGAAAAAGTACAGGTGCATGCCCTGAGGTCTAGCCGTATGCATGCTTGCTTAGGTACTCTAAAGCCCATGGTAAAGAGCAAAACATGGTACCGGACATAAAAGTGGTGTACCTTCACAATCTTTACATCTGTATCGTGTCTCTCTCCTCTTCTTTTCTTGTATGCACACTCTGCAACGTAGATATCGAGGAACATTTCCTTTCAATGAATGAATGTTTTCCAAACAGTGAAATTCATCAATTCTTTCATATTCCAAGGGCGTGTTTGAAGGAGCAGATGTTTTCGTTGGCTGTTCCACTTCGTGATCCACAGATGCCAGTGCTCCTATAAGAGCATCTCTGAACTTTAGAATTCGCAGATTTTTTTGTTTAGACACCTTCTTGAAGACTACGTAAGAATTCATTACAGCAATATCAAGGAGATGGAAGAAAACCTTCTTGTACCATTTTATGGTCTTCCTTGGAGTATTGCAGTAAGAGAGAAGTTGGTCTGAACGATCGACTCCACCCATGTTTGCGTTGTAATCTTGAACTCAAATGGGCTTCAGTTTACAACGTCCAAGATTTGAGGTGCAATCATGGTAAAGGCAATATAATAATTGTGCGATTTCTCAAAAATATTCTGAAAAAAAGGAAAAATATGAAAACTATATAGATTAGAAAGTATGTTATATCCATAAAAAGAAATTGGAGGTATCTAATAACATACATAATACATCAGAAGTAACACCACGGTTCAAAGTCACACACCCGATCACTCACACGGCCGGCAAAATACTGAAACAAGCTGTCAACCAATGTCGTATATCTGTCTTGGAAAGATGACGCAATATAGAAACAGAGAAAGTCCAAAACACTCATACACCCGCTCAAAATTGGTACAAATGGTGCATCTTTCCCGCAACTCTATGTAGAAACACACTGCATTGACGTCTCCTCAAGTCCAGGGGTTATTGTGCCAGATCTAGTTATGACGTCTGTGCTAATTGGACCAAACTGGAAAACTGAGGCAAGCGTCAAAGTGTTAAATAGTTATTGGGCAAACATATATATATAAAAATATTAATTTTTGCGCTAAACCATACCACTTCTACAATTTTTAACTGAGAAGCATGATTTTTGGTCTCATTAGATGCGGTTTGATGGTGGAAACAGCATAGCAAAGCAAAATTCTATTTGAATTCCAAATAAAATTTTTATTGGGAAAAAACTGAAAAACAATTTGGTAAATGTGTAGCGTTGGTCAGTAATCGATTTTTGAGTTTTCAGTGCATAAACGTAATTAATTAGATCGAAATAAACAAGTTTTCTTCTATGCACTTTCCGTTGGAAATGAGTATTTAATGAGTTATAACAGTAGGATTAGGTTCGTCTTTGATGACGAATGCGCTTGAATAAACAACTACTCATTGATTTGCGAATTTTTGTTGCTTGAATCACAATAATAACATAGAAAAAACTACTTTCCGTCTATCAACTTTTTTTGTCAAATGAATATTTTATGAGTTAGCGTGGTGGGTTTAGTTTCGTCTTTGAAAACTACCACGGCCGTAAGTGAGACGCCATTTCAGTGTTGCCTTTCGCCGGGTTCACTGAATTGTTTCCCACTTCAAACACTTGAGTTGCGGTAACTAATTCACCGCTATAACTCATGAAATACTTATTTACGTTGGAAAGTGCTTAGAAGAAAACTTGTTCATTTCAATCTAATTAGCTATGTTTAGGCACCGAAAATCAAATATTGATTCCCGTTCAATCCTCAACATTTACCCTAATTTACCGCTATAACTAGTTAAATACTCATTTCTGACGCAAAGTGCATAGAAGAAAAATTATTTATTTAGATCAAAATAACTATTTCTAGGTACTGAAAAGTAGAAAATCGATTACTACAAAACGCTTCACCTTTATCCAAAATAATTTAATTACGCGAATGATAAGTACACATCAGCGCAGCCATGACGTTACTTGCAGCATTTGAATTGGTTGCAGTTTTATATTGCTATGACCTGTTAAATACTCATTTAGAACAAAAGTGTGTAGTATAAAAAGTTGTTTATTTTCATATCATACTACAAGTAACAAATATATGAAAATTTAGTATTTGTGAAGGAGAAAAAAATTATTGATTCTCCAGTTTTTGCTGCTTAAACAAAGTTAATTAGATCAAATTAAACAATTTTTCTTCAATGCACTTTCCATTGCAAATGAGTACTTAACGAAATATAGCGGTGTGTTAATTTTTATCTATGATAACTGTAATGCACTTGAATAAACAGTGGCCAATCGATAGTAGAACTTTATTTGCTTGAATCATGATTATTACACTGAAATAAACTCCTTTTCATCTATGCACTTTTTGGGGCAAATGAGTATTTAACAAGTTATAGCGGTATGGCAATTTTTGTCTTTGATGGCTAGAATGTGCTCAATCATTCGAGCACGTTGGATGGGAGAGTCCATTGTAGTCTTTGCCTCAGAACAACTTCTTTCCACTTCAAACACTGTGGTTGCGGTACGTAACAAACCGCTATAACTTGTTTAATACTCATTTACGATGAAAAGTGCACAGAAGAAAAGTTGTTTATTTAGTTCTAATTAACATTGTTTAGGCACCAAAAAGTTGAAAATTAATTATTGTTCTCTCCTTCACATTTACCAAAAATAAATAACTTTCTGATTGTAAACATTTATTCTGGAAATTTATAACTTTATTTAGGATTCCGATGGATTTTGATAACTTAGTACTAATATGGGTGGTGTACTCTTTGAAGATCAAATGTTTACCAATTATAATGCTCAGGAACTTACATGAGTCAGTTTCTTCAATTTCACCTTTGCCAATTTTAATATGTGGGTGAGGTATATTTTTGGTAAATGTGAAGGAGAGGACAATGAAAGATTTTCCAATTTTTTGTTCTTGAATTTAGGTAATTAGATCAAAGTAAACAATTTTTCTTCTATGTACTTTCTATTGCAAATTCACTATGCTTTGATGTTGCAAACCCATAAATTTACTGATTACTGAAGAGCTGCAAATGGAAGATGAAATAACTTGTGAAAAGATTGTAAGTTTTTTGAAGGAAGTAAAGAATGGAAAGGCATGTGGCCCTGTTAGGATCCCATATGAGTTCTATAATTGCAAAGGAGAGATTGTAGTTAATATGTTGAAGTGTTTATTTGATGAGATATAGAAGAGTGAAAGGGTACTGGATGACTGGAAATAGTGTAATGTAGTTTTATTGCATAAGGGTGGGCGTTAGAGTATGAAAACTAAAAATTACAGACCACAGACGGATTGCCCTGGCTGACAGTGTATGTAATATTTTTTGTGGTATTTTCAATAATAGAATTAAATATTTAGTTGAAGACCTAGGAGTTTTTGTAGAAGAACAGAATTGTTTCAGGCAAGATAAACAAGATGAGGATAATCTGTTTGTAGTGAGTGAAATAATTGAGCAAATGAAAAAGGATAGTAAGAATATATACTTGGCGTTTCTGGATATTGAAAAGGCAAATGACCGAGTGGATTGGGTTAGGCTGTTTGAAATTTTGAGAAAAGTTGGATTTAGTAGAAAGATAGTGAACATTGTGCACAGTCTGTATGAAAACACAAGTGCTATCTACAAATTTGGAAATTTGAAAACTGGGCAAGTAAAGAGTGTTAGAGAAGTGAGACAGGGCTGTACTGTCTCTCCTGTTGTTTGGACTATACACAGAAGAATTAGCAGTTCGACTGAGAGGATGTGGCTTAGGACTGGAAGTTGGTAAGGAGAAACTGAGTTGTATGTTGTATGCTGATGATGTGGTTGTGGTAAGTGAATGTGGATATGAACTACAAAGGATGCTTGACATTGTGAAAGGATATAGTACAGATTTCAAGATAAACTTTAGTGCTGGTAAGAGTAAGGTTATGGTTATAAATAGTTATGAGACTGATGGACAGATTATGGAATATTGGAGAAATTAGTATAGGTGCAACTAAAGAATGTAAATATCTAGGTTGTATGATAAATAAAGATGGATGGATGCACTAGAACTAAAGGTCAAAAAGTGTCAAAAGCAATGCAGTGGAGTAGATGGTTAAGTAGTATGGCAAGGTACAGAGCAAACTAGTATGAATGTGGAAGTACTTTGCTATACCTAGTGTCATGTATGGTATGAATGCTCTAGCCTGGAATGAACGTGTCTTTGGAATGCTGGATGTGATACAAAATAAGGTAGGATGTCTAGCATTGTGCGCTCCAAAATGGACAGCTGCAGCAGCTATTGAAGGTGATTTAGGGGGAGCCTATTTTCAAAAGAGTATGGATTGAATAAGTGGACAATTTGCATGATGCAAAAGCCGACAATAATTTGGTTTATGCAAAAGGAAGTGCCTAAGTATGAGATAGTCTATGATGGTAGTTTTGGAGCCAGCTCTTGTTTGCTGTGTGGTATGAGGCATTGAGTGTGAATAGACGTAGATGGAGGTGGAATGAGAATAATAGGTTATGTCAGCAGTATGATAGGGGAGTGGAGGGAACAATTGAACATTTTGTGCTGGAATGTAGTAAGTATGAGCAAGAGAAAAAGTTTCATGAATGTGGTATTTGAGTAGAATGGAGAGAATGAGTGGTATATCAGGTGCACTGTAGATCATTGTGGTATGAGCTTTCTTGCTGGATTGCATCAGGAATGTTTCTTACGTATCATTGAAGCTATAAAAATTTTTCTTGTGCCAGGAGCAAGAGACTGACTGGAATAAGCCAGTCATGTAAAGTGGGCTATAATGACCCACAATGCTTGGGGGTGTTTTTTTTGGTGTACTGGTTATCCCAGTGATGCCATCAAATAGCAGCTTGTGACAAGGGTTAGTGGATCTTGAGTAGTTTATTGGACAAGTCTGGTACACAGGGGCTGAACTCTACTGTGTGAATATTGTGAGTATTGGGGAGGGAATTGTAGGCTGTTACAAAGGTCCTGATGCCATCAGCCCTCAATATCAAGTTCAAATTCAAGGATGGGAGCTGCGGAATGTGTTGCTTTGATTGTACATTATATGACTAATGATGAAATTTTAGCATATGAAGAGAACGTAAAGAAGTGTGAGATATTAACAAGGGTTGTACAAATTGAGCAGGAGATGGATATTTTCATGAATGTGGTATTTGAGTTATGTTGCATAAAAAAGTAGTGTACCAGATGTGCTGAAGATGATTGTATTATGAGCTGCCTTGCTGCATTGGATCAGGAGTGTAATTTGAGTGCTATTGATGTTCTGAAAAGTTTTCTTGTAAATGTCTGGAATAAGTGAGTGACTGGAATGAGTTAGTAATGTAGGTAGAAAGGGTTGTTGTGATCCACCAGTCCCTATCCTGTATTTGGGAATGGGGTAGTGCAATCCTTCTGTTTTCTAAATTCATGCTTTTCTTTTAGTGCTGAGTAAAGTGCATTGTTTAAAATATTGAATTATTGCCCAATTTCTTATTAATAATTTTTGTATTGGTTACTTAGTCCATAGCAGCATTATTCAGCTAGTTCACAAAAATCAGCATTATCAATTTAGAGTTGTTAGGTTTTTTAATGATTGTAGGATGGTTATTCTTAATCACAACCAGGGCTGGGAAGTCAGTGTAGAGGAGTCTTTGTTGGAGCTTTTAGAGTTAGAGTTGGGAAAAGTGACCGACTTCATTGTTAAATAAAGAAAAAATAAATTTGAGAGAATGTGAAAGATGCTAAAGCTTAACTGTGGTGGGATAATATATGAATACTTGTTTTATGACTTTTAAAAGTCTTGTAGTAGAAACTTTGTAAATACTAACCTTTGAAGTCACTTCTATGGTGGATCAGCAATTGACCTACCTTGATAGGTTGGATCATATTCCCAAATCTTCCAGCCTAGCAATTTTGTAAAAATATTTTTCAAGTGATCTAAATTTATAACAGAAATAGTTATTATGTGAAAATATTTCAACAGAATTCTTACACAAAAATTCATGTCAGGGATATGATCTAATTTGTTTTCATGAACAAACCGTTCAAGATTGGTGGAAAATATGTTCAAAATAATTAATAGACTGAAACGCACCTCAATCATACATGAGGGGAAAAATTTTTGAAACAACTTATTTGCCATTTTAGAATCAAAGACAATGATCTTGAAAAGCAGCTTTTAATTGTTACAAACAATAGCATCTAATTTTTTTCCATTACAAATTATTACTTCATGAAATTTTTCTGATGATATATATATGCCGGCCAAAACAGATAGTGACCTTTTATCAAAATTTTCATTTTTTCTGCCTATTCATGTTTAAGTAAATTAATAATTTTGCTTTATTAACTAGCAATGCCTATTGATGTAAGGAACACTTATAAACATGTTATAAGAACCAATATAATTAGCAGGATCTACGTGTCACCACAACTCCTGGGTGGAAGAATAGTGCAGCTACAATTCAAACTCAGAGGGTTTTGAAAATTTCATATGAATGTGCTCTTCCAAAAACAATGGAGTATTAAACTGTATAAATACTAATGCTGGCACTGAAATTAGAATTAGTTACTTTCCAATTGAAAAACTTTGTTGATGTATAGATTTGTAAATTGTTATAAAGTTGGAGAAAAATTGACCAGCCTCCTAGCCCTGATCACAACTGGTGCATGTGCTAGCGTGTAGCATGTGCAAGTGCTAGCAATTGTAGCTACATGTGTTGGTAGTAGGACCAGCCATAGTTATTTTGGAAAGGGTAGAAGGTCTTTCCCATCCTCCAACAGTGGAAAGAAGGGAATAGTAAGTTATGCATGCACAGTGACAGATGAGTAGAAGAAACGGTAGAACATCTATTTTGCTATGTATGGCAAGAAAATGGGGTGTGCCAGATGTGTTGAAAGTAATTTGGGTTTACACCCTTTTGTAGGGTTGAACGATGAATGGAGCCTGCCTGATGTTACAGTGAAAAATTTACCTACAACTGTGTGGAATAGGTGACAGAAACTTTGCAAAACCCCTTGAGTGGGCCTGATGATCAGCCATTGTTACTGGTATATTTTGTATGGTTTTTCTTCATGCCCTATTGGTTGTGGCTTTGTGTATTCTATGGAGATGTTTTTGTCATATATATTTTGTATATTTTTTAGTGCCAGCCTGAACTTTGTGCAGTTGCTGCTGTTTTTGTGTGCCACATAATTGTGCGTGAATTAGACTTGAGCCCAAGTGTCCAACTTTCTTCTATTCTGCAATTCTGTGAGGTGAGTTGAATGTTTTTGTTGTTAATTAGCTTGTATTCTTTGAATTTTCTGTTTATCCATTTGTGTTTGCTTTATTTACTTCCATTATTTTTGCTTGATGTTTTAATTTTATTGTGTTATTTGGTCATGATCTGCTCATTTTGATTTATTTCCTATTTCATTGAGTTGTATTTTGCTCTATTTTTTATGTTGATTATAGAGGCATAATTGCCACTTATTCATTCATGAGATTTCCATTATTTTTCAATTTGCTTGGTTGTATTTATTTTTAACATACCTCTACCTGTAAATTTATGAAAATTTCCACAAAAGTTTCTTTGCACTACTTCTTTAAAACTCTCAATAGGATAGAGATCAATGATGTATTATAAGAAGTTCTGACCCTGCAGTAACATGCATGAAGACTATTTTGACAAGCTGGGTCCTGCAGTGATGCTGTTATGGGGCTGCTGCCTGAGCATTCTGTGTCCTGCAAGGGAGTGGTGCAATTCCACCAGTCTCAAAGTTGCCTGCCTCTTCTTCCCTTATTGGATGAGCATTGCAGTCTTATTTTCTTTGTCTTTGTTATCTGCACAATGCTTTTACAGTTAGGGTTTTGTAGTGCACTCCTTGTTTTAATTGTTCATGTTTAAACTTGATTTTTCAGCAACTGAGCAGAAGTTTGAGCTAAGCTCCAGTTGTCTGTGATTGTTTGATAGGTGACAACCGTATACCACCTGAAGAAATGCTCAGTTGTTTATTATGAAAGTGGTTTTGAAAATTATTTCATTGAAGAATGAAAAAATGAAAGTTGAGTTCCAATGTATCGGAATGCTCATTTGTAATTGTCAACTAATACAGTGTATGCTTATAAGTTAGTGCGTTATGTTGTGGTGTTTGCATAGTCAGAATCTTACCCCAGTTAATATACAATAAATGTAATAATACATTCTGTTCATCCTCTGAAAGTTCCTTTAATTCACAAAGAGAAAATTGGTAACCAGAAGAATTGCATGGGTGTAGGGAGGAGAAGGAGGAGGCTATCATCACTTTATTGTGGATAAGTGAAATTTCCAACTATGACCCCCCAGAGATTCAAGATTTGGAGCCACACCTACAGCCTAAATAACATAGTTTACAGTGTCCATTCAATTATGGTTCTTGCCATTGCTTATTGAATATAAAATAGCTATGTTATTTCTAGCTATAGATATGAATATGGGCTTTTTGCAAATCTGAATTATTAATAAATGGGGAAGGAAGCGCATCTGTTATGAGATCGACAAATGTAAGAAAGTCAATGAATAAAAATAATTGAACGTTTCACCCTCCTAGGTCAGTATCAATCGGGAGATGATTGAGGGAGTACTAGTCAAATGTTAATCAGAATAACTGATCATGGGACATGAAAGCCCCATTTCATAACAATATTTCATGACACAAAAAAACCTTGCTGATGAAAAGTTTTAATGTTTGGTATTAATATTACATTAGTTGTTGAGGAAATGCTTCTAATCCTTCTACTTTTGGTCATTCAATCCTTTTAATTGACTGATTTTTTGTTATTGAAAGTTTTTATAGCGTTGAAACAGATTGATTTGTAATAGTGTAGTTTTCCATTTATTGCACATAAGAATGCAAACCATTGCTGTTTGCTCTCAAAGTAAGTAAATGTTTCTTCATGGATTTTTCATCTACTTGTTTTAATTCAGAAATATTGTTCTACTGTTTTGTTATGAATTGCAATGTAATTAATGGGAAGGTCATTACTATCAAAATATACTATACCATTTACAAGTTGATTTGCTCCAAATGAATTTCGATTTGCTCCTCGTGAAAATAGAATTGATCCAAGTGAATTTTAATTTGCTCCTCGTGAAAATAGAATTGCTCCAAGTGAATTTTGATATGCTTCTCGGGAAAATAGAATTGCTCCAAGTGAAATTTGACTTGCTCTTTGTTAATTTGCTATCGATCCAAATAATTTTAAGTTTTTTATAGGTACAATATCAAAATAACGTAATTTTTTTCAGCTGGTGCATTTATATAATGCTACATATTACCCTAACCACAGTGTTGAACCTTGGTTTGAACCTTTCTTGATTGCCAAATCTGTGCAGTCATGGTTAATTAATATTAATTGAGAAATATTTAAATTTTAGTTAATGGTAAATAATAATGAATGACCTTTAAATCAATTTTGAAAAAAATCCTATTTCATTGATTACTTCTTTAAATATTTACCCTATCAGTAAAAGGCATATAAGGAAAGGAACTTTCAATAGTGTGCAGGGTATTGGGATCATATGTTCAACCGGTAACCAACTGACGAACATCCAGTGGCTGCATTACCTAAGGGTTTATTTCCTACCGACGATCATCCGGTAGATGACACCCTATCAAATAAACCATTATTATTATTATTATCCTCATTAAACATGTTTAGGTCACAATCCCTGGCGGAATTGGACAATAAATTGATAGAAAGCATTTGAAAATTTAACAAAATAACAAATATATATTTTTCTGATAACTCGGGTACAAATGCATTTTGATGAAGAAGTAGAGTAATGTTATCGAAAGAATAATACTGCTGAAACGTCATAACTAAACATCGCAAAATGAAATGTAAAGCATATATTACAACGTTTGCACAAGTTTTGATTATTATTTCCTCATTAACATATTTCTATTATTATTATTTTTATTATTATTATTATTATTATATAAGTAAGTTTTAGCCTCCCTTAACAATGACAAAGATGTTCTAAGAGAGGAAAGAGGAAGGCACCATTTAGTATGGAGTTGAGGGAATGCGGAATCTATGCACAAGGTGCACAGAAACAGTAAGCTAGGAAAGAAGTTCATGAAACAAGAAAAAAGATGAAGGAGAAAGTAGAAGGTACTGAAAAACAGGACAGCAGTGAACCGAAAAAAGATGGTCCGTAACAAAACAAAAACCCATTTTATTACAACAAAAAGGAAGCCTACCTAACCTTTAGCTTGGGCCCTCACATGTTTCCCCCGAGAGCGCTAATTCCCATATATACAATAGTTATGTCCCCCTGAAGGGACATATTTCTATATATTCTCTTTGATCAACGTCATGATCTTGTCGTACTTTTCTGCGAAGTTGTGAGAGAATAATCGGAGCATTTTCTTCTATGGCTGTTGTCAGTGTGTTCAATATTTTGGGACATTTCTTATATTATTTCTTCCTTTCTTCTTAAATATGACTTGCTTATTTTACATCCACCTGTATGCAGTCTTAATATTCCAAGTGCGTTTGCAACTTTTTCCAGTCCTCTTCATTATTGAAAGCTTCTATTATTATCTGCCTGTCTCGTGCACTTGTTACTTGCGGCGGGCAGACTTTTGAGGGAAGGTTGCGAGAAGAGACTAAAAATAGTACCCGTGAAAAGATAAAAAGTTGGACAGTGATCGAAATTGCTTGTCGCCAAAAGGTGGAGCATCGAGTATATAGCAAATCACCCCCCTAATTCGCACCAATCCACACTTCCCGAGGTTCCAGCGCGCTCAAAATTGGTAAGCGTGTAGAACGCAAAATTCTAAGACCCATGGACCCCTTTCCAGGCCCCTAGACCCCGAAAGAGACCCCCAAAAAGTCGAAAACCGACCAAAAAGGGGCATTTTCAAAATATGAAAAAGTTTTCCCTATGGGCTTTGAGAAGCTAAAATTTCAAGACGTAAGAGAAAAAATGTGAAAGTTTATGCCACTACCATCAGAGTGTTGAAAAATTGATAGAAAAAGTACCCATTTTTGACCTCAAAGTTGAATAAAAAATTTTCTGCAATTTTTTGCCATTTTTTGACAATTTTTTACGGGCAAACTAGAGCTTCTGGTACGCTCAAACTTTCACAGTTGGTAGGTTCTGCAACGTTTTACAAAACATAAAATCACCGACTTTCAAATTATTTCAAGTTTACATTTTACGAGCTTTTCAATTTGCTTCGAGAATTTTCGAATCCAAATAGGTCCCACCGAAACATGGAGAAAGTATTTGATCGACTGCCTCAGGCTTCCAGAGTAGGAAAAACGGAAAAAGAACACGTTCAAATACCCCAAATATTTTTTGCGTGTTTCTAAGTTGTCATGAAAAAGTTTTATGAACGTTCAAAAATTTGTTGAAAAAACGTGTTTTTATGAAGGTTGACTTTGCCCACTTTTTCTGGCGTTGTTTTTTCGCATTCATACTTCAAAATTTGATAGACTGTGGGAAAAAATTTTCTCTTTGACCTATCAAGTTCATGGAGCAACAGTTTTGATAGTTTTCAAGAAACGAGTGATTTAAAACAGCCGATTTTAGCCTAAAAAAAACTCAAACAAAAAACATTGGAGAACGGTGAGTCGGACAGAAAAAGTTGTTTAACACTTTTTGCTCGTTTTTTTTATGATACATACAAAGAAGATTTAATGGGACGATCGCATGAATCGTTCCATGTATATGTGAAAAAAACATGTTTTCCACGTAATTTTGACTTTTCTTACCCCCCCCCACGCCCCCTTGTTCTACCCTTGAGGGCTTTGAAAAACTCTGTACTGATGCGTCTTGAGGAGATCTTTCGAATGATGCCTGTCTCAAAGTCCTAAGTTTTCAAGTTTTTGAGGAAAATAGAAAAATATCGAAATAGATTTTATTTTGACCTGAAGTTTAGCTGTGGAAAAGTCTTTCAATCTCCGTAGATTAAAGAACATGGATTATTCCCATGTACCCATTGAAGTTTCCATAATCGAGACCATGGGTGACTGCGTTGAGGCGCCTGAAATCAAGCTTGCTTGAGTTTTGAAGGCTCTATAAGGATGTCGAACATCAAGACGCTCATGTTGTAATGTTTTTCGAGTTTAATGCGATATATTTCGAGTGATTGTTAAAGTTCAAAGTTTTGCCTATTTTTTTCCCGTTTGAGGCCCTGTTGCAAATTTTTTATAGGTCTACAGTGTTCTTAGAGTTAATAGAAATTTATTTTGACTTGGAATTCGACCCTCTAACTCGTATTTTTTGCTTTTAGATTCCCATAACTTTTAGTCATGACTAGTAATTCTGCCATTTCAAGTGTTTATATTGGTTTCACAGGGAACTTTATGGAGAACAAATGTGTTTAGAATTTGTGATTTACCTTATGGTAGTATTATTTAAATTCTAACAAGTTTGGCAGAAAAGAAAAAATGATGGTTACGCATTTTATTTTTACTGCTTGTGGGTCCATGAATTTCAGACACATTTTTGCCGGTATGGCCAATTTGAATTGCAATATAGTAATGAGGTTTAGTATTTGAGACTCAAATTTTCAGCTGCTTTTAATAATTGTACTATAATGATCAAGTTTAGGTTATATAAAGCGCCATAAATCACAAATCAGATCTTGCGTAGAGGCGAAAATATTGCTCTTGATGCGTTTTTGACCAAAAATGATGCTCATTCGTTTGTGGTGCCAATTTCAGTTAAACTTTATTTCTTTTTGATGACATATTATATGTTGTCCTCACTCCATCACGTTACAAATCAAAAGTTCAACCTAGTGTTTTACCTTATAGTGTCAGCATCATCTACCTTACTTTGTAGTATGAGTTCAAATATGCAAAGCGAGTAGTTTTCAACGCCAAAAATTTCGCATCTCCTGTGCTGGCATTCTTGAGAGCAATATTATAGCAATCCTATAATATTTCGACATCGCAAATTGTGTCATCACAAAACAAAGCGTATTCGTAAAACTTCGTAAATGAACTATAATTCACAGGTAATACACTTGAAATTAGTCATCTCTATAGAGATGTATTGGTTAAAATTTTTTCGTTCGGTGCAGCTATTTGTGCCTATTTGTGTTATGTTTGAAACTTGTTTTCTCACGTTAAAAAATTGAAATTGAAAGAACACTTAGTCCAAGAATTTGACTTCTTATTTTCTAAATAGAAAAAGCTCATTGAGGAAGGAATCTCTCGTTATATTGGTTTAAACAACACGAAAATGGTTCCTGTCGACATATGCTTTGATTGAATGAGGCATTTTCTAGGAAGGGTATAGTTAGGGTGAATATTTTTCTCATAAATTTTTATGGTTGGGATGTAAAATTGCTGGACCTTCACGACCAAGAACCTGTCAAGTGTTCACAAAAAATTCGATCTCCAATAATAATAATAATAAAAACTCGTCGTTTGAAGGCCTCAAAATCGCTCACATTGCATGTGTGAGTTTCAGGAAGTCATCATTTGAGTGAGTATAGACAACATTATGAGGTTCTAACTGATGATAAATATTTGGTGAATGTGTGTCCCCAACAACAACCAAATTTTGTGCAGGTTTTGTATGTTTGCATGATGTTATTTATGGAATTTGAAATGGTATAACTGATATGTTTGCAATAATAATTTATAAATTCCACTCAGCCTAATTGAAGGTTTCTGTATCGATCCATAATAGAAATAGAAGATTAGAAAGAGGTTAAATTGTTCACACTCGTGAAATAATTGATTGTTATGGCGAAATTAATGTTTATTAGGAAATATCAGTGATTCTAAGCTATAGCCGCAGGTTTTGACAGATACATTTGTTTGAGAAATGTCAGAAATGTGTTCGGATATGATGTTGTCGTAATGAATGTGGAATTGCTAAGTTTGATTTCAGATATGAAGAGATGAATTTCATGTCAATGATGCTTTAGATAGTTTTTAGTTGAATGTAAGTTGTAAGTGCTCTCAAAATTGTAGATGAATTCAAAATGCTCAAATATTGTTGAAAGTTTCCAAGAGATTTGCTGTGAATGTGTTCTTTCTTTGTATTTACTGACTTCAACACAAAAACGCTTGCGCTTGGCGAGAGCTTCAGACCTCGCCGAGCGTTCCCAAAATGGAGAGTTTATTTCCTGGGCCTTCAACTTAGCGCGATAGCGCGGTGTATATATTCGTTTACCGATTTGTGATGCACAGTTAAGAGACTTTGATTATTAGACCTAGAATTAATTGTTGATGATAACTGTTTTATTACGGTGTTTCAACCATAAAGATTTAGGTTTGAATTTTGAAAAGTAGCTTACTGCCAAATAGAGATTTTATCTAATATTTCTCAATTGGCATCGTTTTGACGTCATTTCTTCATGACAACAAATTTTTGGTGAGTATGTAGTTTGGATATGTGATGAATTGTTGATTAGAACAAAGTTTTAGAAGAATTAGAACACCTGAAGAACTAGACAAGTACTTGCTGCAACATGTCGGCAAGTCCTCAGAGGAAATTATTCGTGATTAGTATTTTTTTAGACTGACGTATTGAGTTTAATATTATTTTGACATCTGTCCACATGTTTTCTTCTTGATTTTTGATTGAATTACCTTCACCTCTTCAAGGCATCCACGTCGACCTTACAGCCTTGTTTTGCTGCTTACTAAATTGTTTTTCAATTTCTTTCTTTCTCTTTTTTATCGAATGCTCATACCGAACTTGCTGTTCAGACTTAACTCGTGTATGTGTTTCTGAATCTGGAAACAATTTAGATGGTCAAGGTTTTTTAAATTTCATAAATAACTTCACTGTCACTTCGTTTTTAAATCCATTTCGTCCTTGCTACATCTTATAAGTGTTATATGCTGAAACCACTGGTACGACAGCCTTGTAACTACATTATTTGCCATTTATGATCCCTAATGTTCCTGCTCATGGACTGAATTTGCGCTCTTTTTATGAAATCATACTAGGTTTTAAACAATTTAGACTAATAATCTGTGTGTTTTTAGTTTCTCTTTTTTTTTAGTTTAATTCTAAGTAGGAATGTCCTTATTTTTACCTTGATCCTGTAGTTTTTATCATTTTTATTTTTACGTTACATTTTACTTACTGTCTCTTAATGCTAATGACTGACCATGTTGACATATTCGACAATATTGATCCAGATCTCAATCATTTGAATAGACTGCACCCAAACCTAAATGAAACTGGAAACTGTAAATACCTAGATATTAAAAAATTCAATGAATCGATGAGGAAGACCTGTAACGATTTTTCTCTATTATGTTGGAACTGTAGATCCATTTATCCGAAAATAGATGAAATATCTTGTACTATCACTGAGCTGAACAGCAATTTTGATGTTCTCAGTTTCACCGAAAGTTGGCTAGACGACTCATCTAAAGACCTGATTCAAATTCAAAACTATTATAGCCATCATTCACTCCGTAGTAACAAACGTGGTGGTGGCATCAGTACGTACATATCTTAAAATATATCTTCAAAAGTCATTTCAAGTGCAACTATGAATCGTGAACATATTGAGACCTTATTTATAGAACTAACGAAAAATGGTAAACGGATTATGCTTGGGACAGTATATAGGCCCCCAACAGCTTGTAACGTCTCTTTTCTGAACGAGCTTCAAAGCATTATATCTCAGTTCAACAAGTCTCTATATAATGACATAATAATCTGCGGGGATTTCAACTACGATCTTCTACAATATGAAAGCTGTGAGCAAATCTCAAACTTCATAAATGTTTTTCAATCTAGCTCCTTCCTTCCAATCATCACGAAACCTACACGTGTTGCTTCTGAATCGGCTACGTTACTCGATAATATTTTTATGTTAGATCCGACTGATTTTCTTACCGGAATAATAATTTCTGACTTATCTGACCATTTCCCGGTGTTTCTCATCAAGAAAAATGTCTATAATCCTTGCTCCAGTCCACAGGCTGATACTTATTCATTTCGTTGTGTAAACGAATACAACTTGGGAACAATGCGAACTGTTCTAGAAGAATTAATGCCATCATTAGACGTCTATGAACGGGACAATAATGCGATTAACATTGATGAAGCAATACTAAATTTAACTGAAATTATAACGACCGCATATAACCAGTGCTGTCCAATAATCACCCGCACAATTACGCCGAAAAATAGACAAAAGCCCTGGATTACTGAAGATATCGTGATCAATATAAAGAAACGTCAAGCGTACCTAGCATTACTATACGAAGGGCGAATATCTAAAGTAACGTATAACAGATTCAGGAATAATCAAATACGAACCTCAAAACGAGACTACTTCACGCGCAAATTTACTGAATACAAAACTGATATTAAAAAAACTTGGCGCCTGCTTAATTCATGCTATAAACCGAATAATAATACTACGAAAACAATTGAGTCCGTCGTTCACGAAAATGTAAAATACCACGAGAAAAAAGATATTGCAACTGTGTTTAACAACTTTTTTGTAAACATAGGAAAAAATATAGCCAATAGTGTCTTCAGTGAACCCAGAGACCACTTGCAATACATGAACCATGTCCGTGAGCCTAACTCTTTCTTCTTCACGCCAACTAATCCCTCCGATGTAATTACGTGCATAAACAACTTGAAAAATAAATCAAGTGGATTGAAAAATTTTTCGGCTAAAGTTCTTAAGGCTATAGCTGATATAATAGCACCGTGCATATCTTATATTATCAACCAATCCCTTTCTCAAGGTATCTTCCCCAACTCTTTCAAAATTGCGAGAGTCACCCCTATTTTTAAAAATGGTGATAAAAACTGCGTTAACAATTATAGACCTATCTCTGTACTACCAATTATTAGCAAAATATTCGAGAAAATTGTGTATAAAAAAGTGTATTCGTATTTTGAACAAAAATCTTTCCTCTACGACAAACAATACGGTTTTCGTTCTAAGAAATCTACGACACAAGCTGTATTAAATCATTTGAAATACCTTTATTCTAATATAGATGAAGGAAAGCTTGTTTTCTCCGTATTTCTTGACTTTCGAAAAGCATTCGATTGTGTGGACCATAACGTATTACTCTCGAAACTACATTGTTATGGCATTTGAGGGGCTGCCCATGATTGGTTTAGATCATACTTAGCAAATCGGAAACAATACGTTGTCATTGACGACGCAAAATCAGACCCACAGACAATTGGCCATGGGGTTCCACAAGGATCTGTCCTTGGGCCTCTCCTATTTCTAATTTTTATCAATGATATCACTAAATCTACATCATTTTTCAAATTCATACTTTTTGCCGATGACAGTACCCTTTCTGCGGTCCTTCCAGACCAAAATCCCGCTAGGATGGCGGAGCGTATAAATAATGAACTTCATAAGGTTTCATTGTGGCTTAAAGCTAATAAAATAAGCCTTAATATTGATAAAACAAAATATATTACATTCTCATACAAGAAAAATATATCTCTCCCACGCATTCAAATTGGCGGAGGTGAAATCGAAGAAACCAACTCAAGTAAATTCCTCGGCATCATAATAGACAAACATCTAACCTTTAAAGAGCACATCGCTCATATTAGTTCTAAATTATCAAAATCTATCGGAATCCTAAATAAAGTTAAGAATTTCCTGCCTGAAACAGCCTTACAAATGCTCTACCGAACGCTCATTTTACCATACTTGCAATACGGAATAGAAGCATGGCACGGAACTGATAAAAATAAAACCAACAAAATTTTTACCCTGCAAAAAAGAGCCATAAGAGCGATAAAGAATCTAGAATATAATGCTCACACAAATGACTCATTCAAAAATTTACGAATACCTAAGCTCTCGGATCTCTACAAAATCTCCATTTGCAATTTCATTTACAAAACATTAACAAATGATGGCGACAATAGCCTAAAACAACTATTAACTACGCAAACTGGTCATCACGACCATTTAACCCGAAATAGAAGTAAATTCATGCTTCCTTATTACTCAAAGGCTCGGTCACAACACAGTATCCTCTTCGTTGGAACTAAAACTTGGAACTCAATACCTGCGGAGATCCGTGAAAGTAATTCTTATAAGGTATTCAAAAAAAGTCTTGAGTCTCACTTCCTATCAGATTACTAGTCGTGTAAGATCACAGAGTCAAGCCTTGTCCCCTACATAACTGGTCCTAATAATGTAATTCGCCTTGATTAATTTCGCCGATCTTCAGTCTGTTCTTGAATCGTTTGTCGAATATACTGTTAAATCTAGTCCATATGAACTATATTGTGAAATGAAGTATCTAATTTCGAGTTACTCATCTCATTGATCAGTCTAATGCGTCTCTAGTTTAAGTGAATTAGGTTAAACATTATTGTACTCCTAAGACTAACCTTGATGGTAGGATGCCCTAGAAGTCACTGAACTTATTCGGGCCCACAGGTAGCTATGTAGCATACCGTTACATAAGCGTAAAAATTATAAATTTGCCAGTCATACTTAAATAAATTAATTAGTAGCATTAAAAACCTTACTCTAATTTATTATTAATTATTTTCTACTCTTAATTCGTAATCATTGAAGTTTTTGTGTAAATACATGAGACGACAAAATAACAATTCACATTTTTCGAGAGAGAAGCCCTCTGGTGGCAATACTGCACAGTTGCGCGTCTCTTCTTTAAAACAGCCACTCTTACTCTGGCGTCCTACTTTGGCAGTGTTACAGCAAATTCTCGTGAGTTGAAAGGTGTTAGAAAACAATCGTGTTCTTTCCTCGTTCTCGTAAGTAAATCAGTGTTAGAAAATAATCGTGTTCTTTCTTCGTGTTCAGTGAGTATTAATAGTTGACAGGCAGTGTTATTTGGATACGTAGTTATGCGTAGGAATGGTGATGTAGCATGTTTTCATTCAGTGTTTTGTTTTGTTCTTAACATGACTTAGCGTAAAAATATTGCGTCAGATGTGCATTGCATTTCCGTGTCAGGATTTTATTATCAAAGCATAATCCTGCTCGTTCCTTTTCTTTTCGATAATCTACTAATCTACGATCTAATCTACGATAATCTCTGCTTGGAATGAACGCGGCGAAATTTGCCGGCGTTCGCTCAATAGCGTCTTTGTGTAATGGCGGAACCTCACACCGTCGTCTCTTGTCACTACTCTGTGACTATAAATACTATAGGCATGAGTTATAGTAGCATTTATTCTTTTTTTTACAAACCGACTTGCAGTAGTTTAAATTACGAAAAGTATTCATGCCTATGCTTGATAAATTTTGGAATTTCATTTCTTAATTCCATATCCTTGCAAACCTTTACGTAAACGCCTTATTTCATTAGAGAAACATTTCAATGAAATTTAATTTAACTCATCGCATTCTTGTGACAAAACACCCACTACTATCTGCCTATCTTAAGTGTGTGCAAAGTGCTGGCGACTGTGGCTGATGCCGACGCGTATAGTCGCCGGCTAAATCGCCACACGTAACTTCGTGCTTTCGTGTTTTCTTTCTTCGCGTATTTTCCGCCTGTGAAATCAACGCTTAGGTTTCCCTTTCCTTTTATCATTGGGGAGATATATATTATTCCTTAATTCCTTTATTATTGCAAATGATCTACCAGAATTTTTTGTAGGATTTATATCCATGAACTTTAGGATTTTTATGTGTTTTTTTTTTTACTGCTTTCAAAAGTGCAGTCACTTGATATTTTCACCATTTTCCGTAGATCTCGTGTTTACTTGCCCGTAGTCTCAGTAAGGAATCACGATCTTTATTCTTGGAAATTCTTAAACCTAATACTCAGATTTTTAAAGCCAGAGGCATTAGTGATTAAACAATTTATTTATTGTTTAAATCTGTTACAATCTGTCAACCAAAAATCTGTCCTATCTCTTTTGAGTTTGCCAAAGTGAGAATCCTAAAGTAGCTGGTGCCAAACCTGTAGGAGTTTCTCGGATCTCTCCGGTGGGAAGAGTTGTCATTATAATTTGGATTGTCAGTGGTGGAATGTCTTGATGTCTCTCCTGAAATATTTTATTCAGCGTCTTGGACTCCTGTGCAGGACCTCTACATCATCGCCATACACGCAACACTCACAGTTTTTGAATCTCCCTGGGTTTTTTCCTGAGTGCCATGCTGATTGCGATTCTCACATAAGCAGTGACTAAACTGGCTCCCTACTAACATGAGCACGTCACTTAACTCTCTCCTGCTAATGTGTTAATCTGCTAATGTGCCGACTCGATTCTGCTCACATGAGCCGGATTTAACTTGCTCACTCACGCCCCACCTTATTTCGGAGTCATTAGTTATACCTGAACTACGTCACTGACCCTCGCTCAATTATCTCAAATTGCCTAACTCAACTTCCCAAATACAACTCACTCACCCTGCCTACTCCATCGCGTGCCGGCTTTCATCAACGCCAGCCTGGTCCTCCGGCAAGGATTGCCCTCCTAGACAAGCTCTCCGAGATCAAGATCCAAGCCAGTTTTCCTGGTTTCCTCTTCCAATAAACTCCACATGACTTCAGCTGAGTCCAACCGTTTTTCATTATCACTCTCATAATTTTCCCATGCGCTTCGAGAATTGATCGAGTTTTTCTTGGCCGTTCAAATTAAATATTTACATTCAACTATCAACGGTCAAGAGCGAAAAACCCGACACTGGTGCATTGGCCGGGAATCACAATTCACCTCCAAATTCTGGAGTGAGCTTAGCACCGCTTTAGGGTGCGCGAATACATCAACTACAGCGTATCATCCGCAGTCAAATGGACTTATTGAGAGAGTCCACAGAGACCTCAAGGTTGCATTGCGCTGCCTTAATTGCAGTCACGATTGGACTGATAGACTTCCAGTAGTACTACTTAGCATACGAAATTTACACAGACAAGATCAGCAGTGCACAGCGGCTGAAATGTTGTACGGGACAACGCTTCGTCTCCCCGGCGACATTGTTGACCCAAAACCTTTGCCTGAATTTTCATCCGCTGACCGTTTCGCTTATGTAACCTGCCTTAGAGACTGCATGCGTAAGATTGAGTATGTTGCTCCACGAATGCCTCAGACTCAGGATAAACTAGATTCCGCCCTGCAAGACTGCACACATGTGTATGTCCGCAATGATGCTATAAAACCTACACTCACGCGCCCTTATGATGGCCCATTCAAAGTACTTATGTCGCGTCTTACGAGACGCGAATTTTAAGAAACTCTGTGGCAACATCGGCCGCGGATCCGCGCACTGGTCCGCAAGCCCAACACAGCGTCTTCCATTGTCTAATTTACCGAGTGCAGACGTTCTCCTAAGATAGAGCTCAAGATTGTAACTTCTAAGTGTAAACGTGTTAGAAATTATTTAATCTTTAAATATTTCGTGCGCTGATCTAGATATATGTCCATGTATTGTGTGTTTTATGGTGAACAGCCGGTTCCTAGAGCGTTCAACGATGCTGCTGGCAACCGGCGAAACACCTATATCGAGTCAGACCATTGTAAACAGAACTCCTGTTGCTCCCAGCAACAGGAATTTGCCATTGAGAACTTTTCCTGTTTTTGCAGTGTGAGTTGATCTGTGCTGCATGGTGAACTCGCAGTGTGGATTGATTTATGCTGCATTGTGAATTTGCAGTATGAATTGATTTATGCTGCATTGTGAATTTGCAGTATGAATTGATCCGCGCTGCATTGTGAGCTTGCAGTGTGAATTGATTTATGCTGCAATATGAATTTGTCTGGAATTATTGGAAACAGAACTCCTGTTGCTCCCAGCAACAGGAATTTGCCATTGAGAATTTTTCCTGTTTGTGCAGTGTGAGTTGATCTGTGCTGTATTGTGAACTTGCAGTGTGGGTTGATTTATGCTGCATCATGGATGTGCAGTGTGAATTGATTTATGCTGCAATGTGAATTTGTCTGGAATTATTGGAAACAGAACTCCTGTTGCTCCCAGCAACAGGAATTTGCCATTGAGAATTTTTCCTGTTTGTGCAGTGTGAGTTGATCTGTGCTGTATTGTGAACTTGCAGTGTGGGTTGATTTATGCTGCATCATGGATGTGCAGTGTGAATTGATTTATGCTGCAATATGAATTTGTCTGGAATTATTGGAGGATGGCAGCAGCCAATGCTTGCTGAGAGTGAGCATAATTAGTTAAATTGACACTTTCAAATATAAGCAGCTAGATAGAACTGATAACCCGTGCTTCTAGAAATTGCGTAGCTGGGACTGAGATTAGTTCACCTTTATTTGTCATAAAAAAAAATTTTTTTATGTTTATATTAAATTGGCTCATTACCCATGAGCTGGGCTGAGCAAGTTGCGCCAGTCAGCAAGGTAGAAGCCTTGAGCTGAAGTGAGTTTGAGGTAGACTGAGAATATGTCCGCAGGAATTCTTAATGTGCCCATGCCCGTGTGACTTTATGTGCCTAGGTTGATACTAGCATACGTATGATTTACACGGCTTTTCACACGAGTGATGGTAAGACTGTTTCTCAAGCTTAGGACAAAGATATAATCATAGTATGAATTCCTGCTGTAACGTTCCTTCAGCATCAAAAACCTAATTATTTGTGTATTCCCCCAGGTAGAGTAAAGCAAAACTAGGATAGCCTTTCTATCTATATGTAGGTTGAAATTGAAGACTTACATGGCGTGAGAATACCATCCCCCCACAAAACGTGAGTATGCGAGAGTAGACTGTCCTCTTTTGACCACAGCGCACAGTATGTGCACAGTGCAGAAATTATGGGAGGCAAGTAGAGCGACTTCCATGTGCATATTATAACGTGTGACTTTACATTGCCGTGTGCAAATGTATTTCAAGTTTGAAGGGTCAAATTTCTAGTTTCTACCTCAAATATAATAGTGCTTGTTTCATTTGTCGTGCCTTTAGTCTTATGCGAATAAGATGCGATTCTACATTGCCGTGTGCAAAAATGCATCTCATGATTGAGAAGTCAAATTTTATTTTCTGCCACAGACTCTTGAGACTGGCGTGGTAGATCATTATTATTAGAATATCCTGTTTGGTTCTAGTGATAGCTAGTTGCCCCTCGAGCATTAGTCGGTTGTTTCTCTTGTTTGTTCATGAAGTCAAGAAATGTCATTGTGGTCATTTGTGGAAGTTTTTTGAACCTATAAATTTCTTGATTGTGTAGTCAATTGCAGATTCTCTCATTTGAACCCAAGATGTATTCATTGTGAGTTCATTCTTAAACTTAGAAAATGTCCTTGTGTGCGATTAGCCATAATTTCAACTATAATTTTCAACCTAAGGATGTCATTCTGCGTTGTCCTTAAAATTCATTTTTGAACCCAGAAATGTACATTTCGTGCTGTTAACTATAGTTTTTACTTCTTGAATCTAAAACATGCCCTTATTGTGCAGTTTTTACGGTGTCAACGGCCATTGAATAAAGAAAACAATTCGAAGAGACCGCGTATTTCTTCGATGCCTTCGATACCCGTAATTCAGACTAGACCTCTCGAAGATCATATATCCGCAGTCTAGTCGGAACAGTAAAAAGTTTTTTTGGGGATGTACTCCAGCAACAAGAATAGAGATGAGCCCACTGAGGCGCTCGCACACACCCAGACTTCCCCAGCTGGAAGACAGATTCAACATAGCATTAGCAGCTCTAAACGGTCTCTTGAACGGCGCCGCACCGCGAGAACTCAGAACTTCCAACGAAGTCGAGCAGGTATTCGCTGGAGTTCGAGCCAAAGCCAAAGAGGTGAAACAACTCGGTGAACAGTTGGTCACCGTTCTTGAGAACTCAGGGGCCACGGCTGAAGCAACAGTTGTTCGGGACTCATTGGCACTCGCCAGAGCTCGCAGAAGAGAGTTGGCAAGTTCAATGGACCACAGAAACGAAGAACTCTTGGGAAGTTCGTCACGGAGTGTGGCGAAGAGACCTTCCGAGCAGTCCAAGAAGATCTCGTCCAAGAAGCAGCAGCAGGACACCGCAACCCGGGAAGAAAGGTCATCAAATTCCCATTCAGCTAAAAGTCGGAGCAAACACGGCTCCAAACGTCAGAGCGGTGGCCAGGTCAGCTCCAGCCATCGCAGCCAGAGTCATCAATGCTCGAGCTGCTACAGCCAGAGTCAAGACAGCGAGAGCGACCACAGCCAGAGCCTTCCAAGCGCTAGCTCCCATCGCAAGGATAGGGAGCCTGAGCGCCATGGGTTCCCTGGCCGAGGCAATGAGAAAATGCTCATCGACCTCACAGAAGACCCATCAGTGGTGTTGGCACAGATCACCATTGAGAGGTCAAAATTGAGGTGTGGGAATCGCACGGGGAACGATCAGCCCTTCGGCGAGGAAGACGCCGAGGACAAGGATGCACGCACCGGAGCCTGGGTCAACCAAGCGTTCCAACACCGCGTCGTGGAGCCCGCAGGGGGCGCGGCGGCGGTCACGAACTTTCCACCCGACGACACCGCTCACGCGCCCACGATGAACCCCTTTGCACCATCATTCCAGCCCAAGGTTCCCACCAACTCGCCCGCCGTGGTCTTCGAATCAAGGCCACCAGTGATCGACGGAGCTATGAGGCTCTCGATGATCGAAGACCTAAAAAGGTCGCCCCATCAGCCCTACGCGGGAGAGCCCCATCTGTTCCACAGGTGGTTCAATGCCCTCAGGAAAAGGATGGAAAGGCTCGCCGTGGAGCCTATCGACGCCATCGAGATTCTCACGAGTCACACTTGTGGCGAGCCAAGAAGCCTCATAGATGATATAATGTCCGCGACCTACCTGGACACGGCGGCCCTGCTCACCGACATCATCGACCAATTGACGACTCGCTTCGGCGCTAGCGACAAGGTGGCTAACAGCCTGATCGAGCGCCTTGTGCGCGCGTCAGACATCAAGGGGTCAAAGGGCGACCACACGGTCGGCCCTAAGCTGCGAAAGCTCGGCGACGTTTGTCTTTCGGTCCAGCATACCATGACGTACACCCCGGCCCTGTCCTTCCTGAACACCGACATGGGGCTAGCCCCCATCGTAGAGAGACTGCCCTTCTTCGTGGTGGATGCCTGGAGAGGTGAGAGAACTAGGTACAAAAAATTGTCCGGATCACTACCTGGTTTCGCGAGGTTCTGTGAATTTATCCGAACACTGTCGGATACTCAATGCGACAGTTTCGGGGCCTCGAGTCTCAACTGGATGAGCACTCGACACAACGCCTCAGTTCCTCCTCACCCTAAGCCAAAGGTGCCACGAGTGCTTTATACGTCTGCCGAGAATCGTCCCGGCAGTTGCATTCTTCACCAGGGTGCACAGCACGAGACGAGCTCGTGTCAAGCGGTAAGGAAGATGGAATCTCAGAAGAAGAAGGACTTCATACGTGAGCACAAGCTGTGTTACCGCTGTCTAGGGCCTCACTGGGCCAAGCACTGCCAAGAAGTCGTGAAGTGCGACGATTGCGGAGCCGAGAATCACACCACAACCGCTCACCTCAACTGGCGAGCGGCTGGAAATTCGAGTGAACGCACTCGTCGGGAGAGACCCAGTCGAGAACCGAGCGACGACAGGGCTCAAAGCGAACTCGGGGATAGATTTAGAGCCGTGGCCCTGGCCTCCCGCATACCCACAGCCGAGAAGAGTGCATGCAGCAAAGTTGTTCTGGCAGACGTTATCGACGAGAACACGGGTCGGTCGTGCCGCGCCTACGTGATCCTAGATGAGCAAAGCACCACGTCCTTCTGCTCTCCTAAGCTGTTGAACGCCCTCCGCGTCACACCCCCAAGACGCACTACGAGCTGGAAACGCTGACCGATCAATCCGCCGCTCGATACGGCAGACGCGTGTCAGGGCTGAAAATAAAGGGAGTGTCCGAGGACCAAACATTCGAGCTCCCACCAATGTTGGAATGCAACTCCATCCCCGATAGAAAGAAAGCAGTCGCGACCTACGAACGCGTCGCAAGAACCCCGGAGATATCGCACTTCGCTCATCATTTCTTGCCCTTGGACAAACACGCAGAAGTCGCGGTGCTCCTGGGGACGGACTGCGGAGACCTGCTCTACAGTCACTCCGACAAACAACGCCGTAAGGCTCCGTTCGTCCACCACACTGCTCTAGGCTGGGCAGTGGTCGGCAAGGTGAACGACGACGTCAGCCCCGAAGGAGAGCACTCTTACACGGTCGCAAGAATCGTAGCCGAAGCCGCTCTCAAAACCTGTGGCCCGGAGGCGTGTCTTGAACCGTTTTCAGGAAAAGACGCCGTTACCCAGCAGCACAGCGATGAAACCTCTCAACCGCGGCCTCCCGACGACCGCGGAGACACTGAAAAGACGAAAAACACAAGGATGGAGGACGAGAATCAAGCGGGAGCCCCGCCAGCGACGAGATTTATCAACCAGTCAGCAACAAACGATGAAATGGACGCACAGTGCGATCCAGACAGCGCACCACCGAAGTCCAAGAAGAAACGGAAACGGGAGCTTCCGCACCCTGGTGATTCGAAGAGAAAGCACGACGTGCACCATGCTGAGCGCACCTCTGTTGATAAGAGAGCTCGACGGAACGGGCCAAGCAAAGAAGAAGGCCGCCCCGCGGCCTCCGACCCTCCAGGAAACGCCAAGCACCCACCTCCATCTTCCCTTAACCGGCCTCTCAGTACCGCCTACGCGACAAGCTGCCGTCGGAATCCGAAGCGTCGGGACGAGCATGACGCACTCGCCAACGCACGAGGAATGCCGGGCAGTGTCGAGAAAGACCAGGAGACAACGCCAGGACCCCTCCAAGGGTCCACCACCCGCCAGCGACGGAAAGTTCGACGTTGGTCCGGGAAGCAGAGAGGAATCCTCTATAAGCCACGCCCGCGCAGCAGGTGGAAGGCCACCCACCCATCGCCGAAGACAACACCAACGCGTCCCGCGGGGCGTGACAACTGCGACGAGCACGTAAAGTGTGGCGTCCCGCCACTGAACCAGCCACGATGGGTCGTTGAGGACGGCCACTGTGCGGCTCGCACGACGAAACGACAACGACAGGGTCCAACGAGTGGTGCGTCCTGCCACCGAACTGGTCCTCCTCCAGCGCCCCCCCGGCGGCAGTAATTAGTTGGCGCCAGCACCAACTAAAAGAGGGGAGTGTCGCGTCTTACGAGACGCGAATTTTAAGAAACTCTGTGGCAACATCGGCCGCGGATCCGCGCACTGGTCCGCAAGCCCAACACAGCGTCTTCCATTGTCTAATTTACCGAGTGCAGACGTTCTCCTAAGATAGAGCTCAAGATTGTAACTTCTAAGTGTAAACGTGTTAGAAATTATTTAATCTTTAAATATTTCGTGCGCTGATCTAGATATATGTCCATGTATTGTGTGTTTGATGGTGAACAGCCGGTTCCTAGAGCGTTCAACGATGCTGCTGGCAACCGGCGAAACACCTATATCGAGTCAGACCATTGTAAACAGAACTCCTGTTGCTCCCAGCAACAGGAATTTGCCATTGAGAACTTTTCCTGTTTTTGCAGTGTGAGTTGATCTGTGCTGCATGGTGAACTCGCAGTGTGGATTGATTTATGCTGCATTGTGAATTTGCAGTATGAATTGATTTATGCTGCATTGTGAATTTGCAGTATGAATTGATCCGCGCTGCATTGTGAGCTTGCAGTGTGAATTGATTTATGCTGCAATGTGAATTTGTCTGGAATTATTGGAAACAGAACTCCTGTTGCTCCCAGCAACAGGAATTTGCCATTGAGAATTTTTCCTGTTTGTGCAGTGTGAGTTGATCTGTGCTGTATTGTGAACTTGCAGTGTGGGTTGATTTATGCTGCATCATGGATGTGCAGTGTGAATTGATTTATGCTGCAATGTGAATTTGTCTGGAATTATTGGAAACAGAACTCCTGTTGCTCCCAGCAACAGGAATTTGCCATTGAGAATTTTTCCTGTTTGTGCAGTGTGAGTTGATCTGTGCTGTATTGTGAACTTGCAGTGTGGGTTGATTTATGCTGCATCATGGATGTGCAGTGTGAATTGATTTATGCTGCAATATGAATTTGTCTGGAATTATTGGAGGATGGCAGCAGCCAATGCTTGCTGAGAGTGAGCATAATTAGTTAAATTGACACTTTCAAATATAAGCAGCTAGATAGAACTGATAACCCGTGCTTCTAGAAATTGCGTAGCTCGGACTGAGATTAGTTCACCTTTATTTGTCATAAAAAAAATTTTTTTTATGTTTATATTAAATTGGCTCATTACCCATGAGCTGGGCTGAGCAAGTTGCGCCAGTCAGCAAGGTGGAAGCCTAGAGCTGAAGTGAGTTTGAGGTAGACTGAGAATATGTCCGCAGGAATTCTTAATGTGCCCATGCCCGTGTGACTTTATGTGCCTAGGTTGATACTAGCATACGTATGATTTACACGGCTTTTCATACGAGTGATGGTAAGAATGTTTCTCAAGCTTAGGACAAAGATATAATCATAGTATGAATTCCTGCTGTAACGTTCCTTCAGCATCAAAAACCTAATTATTTGTGTATTCCCCCAGGTAGAGTAAAGCAAAACTAGGATAGCCTTTCTATCTATATGTAGGTTGAAATTGAAGACTTACATGGCGTGAGAATACCATCCCCCCACAAAACGTGAGTATGCGAGAGTAGACTGTCCTCTTTTGACCACAGCGCACAGTATGTGCACAGTGCAGAAATTATGGGAGGCAAGTAGAGCGACTTCCATGTGCATATTATAACGTGTGACTTTACATTGCCGTGTGCAAATGTATTTCAAGTTTGAAGGGTCAAATTTCTAGTTTCTACCTCAAATATAATAGTGCTTGTTTCATTTGTCGTGCCTTTAGTCTTATGCGAATAAGATGCGATTCTACATTGCCGTGTGCAAAAATGCATCTCATGATTGAGAAGTCAAATTTTATTTTCTGCCACAGACTCTTGAGACTGGCGTGGTAGATCATTATTATTAGAATATCCTGTTTGGTTCTAGTGATAGCTAGTTGCCCCTCGAGCATTAGTCGGTTGTTTCTCTTGTTTGTTCATGAAGTCAAGAAATGTCATTGTGGTCATTTGTGGAAGTTTTTTGAACCTATAAATTTCTTGATTGTGTAGTCAATTGCAGATTCTCTCATTTGAACCCAAGATGTATTCATTGTGAGTTCATTCTTAAACTTAGAAAATGTCCTTGTGTGCGATTAGCCATAATTTCAACTATAATTTTCAACCTAAGGATGTCATTCTGCGTTGTCCTTAAAATTCATTTTTGAACCCAGAAATGTACATTTCGTGCTGTTAACTATAGTTTTTATTTCTTGAATCTAAAACATGCCCTTATTGTGCAGTTTTTACGGTGTCAACGGCCATTGAATAAAGAAACCAATTCGAAGAGACCGCGTATTTCTTCGATGCCTTCGATACCCGTAATTCAGACTAGACCTCTCGAAGATCATATATCCGCAGTCTAGTCGGAACAACTTAAACGCAAGCAAAAATATTTCATCCTCGAAAGAGGCGGTTCACACGACCCTGTGAGCATTGATCGATTAAAAGTCGCATACACTTCTGATCATAGTGTAACTCATAACTCATCCTCCTCTCTGCAGATTTCTCCTTCCACTGAGACTCGATCATATCTACCATCTCAGCTTCCTCAGTTGGCTGCCTTGTTGCCTAGTCAACTTGAGTGTAACCCTTTCTATGTGCCTGTACATTCAAACCCTATCTCTAACCCTGTCGTAGACTCTAATTCTAGCCCTCTTACTGACACAGCGACGAGTCTGGGGAGACCAGACGAGCCCGCTGCAGTAACTCCTGTTCCTAGGACTCTTGCCGATCTAAACTTGCAGACCCGTTTGGTGAAACTTCCCCGCTCAGTATCATTTGCCAATTGCCGAACTCGGCAGGGTCGTGTAGTTCGCCCTCCTTCCCGCTACAGATGATTGCAGCGGGTGGACCTTTCGGTCCGCGCCTTGGGGGGTAATGTAGCATACCGCTACATAAGCGTAAAAATTATAAATTTGCCAGTCATACTTAAATAAATTAATTAGTAGCATTAAAAATCTTACTCTAATTTATTATTAATTATTTTCTACTCTTAATTCGTAATCATTGAAGTTTTTGTGTAAATACATGAGACGACAAAATAACAATTCACATTTTTCGAGAGAGAAGCCCTCTGGTGGCAATACTGCGCAGTTGCGCGTCTCTTCTTTAAAACAGCCACTCTTACTCTGGCGTCCTACTTTGGCAGTGTTACAGCAAATTCTCGTGAGTTGAAAGGTGTTAGAAAACAATCGTGTTCTTTCCTCGTTCTCGTAAGTAAATCAGTGTTAGAAAATAATCGTGTTCTTTCTTCGTGTTCAGTGAGTATTAATAGTTGACAGGCAGTGTTATTTGGATACGTAGTTATGCGTAGGAATGGTGATGTAGCATGTTTTCATTCAGTGTTTTGTTTTGTTCTTAACATGACTTAGCGTAAAAATATTGCGTCAGATGTGCATTGCATTTCCGTGTCAGGATTTTATTATCAAAGCATAATCCTGCTCGTTCCTTTTCTTTTCGATAATCTACTAATTAACGATCTAATCTACGATAATCTCTGCTTGGAATGAACGCGGCTAAATTTGCCGGCGTTCGCTCAATAGCGTCTTTGTGTAATGGCGGAACCTCACACCGTCGTCTCTTGTCACTACTCTGTGACTATAAATACTATAGGCATGAGTTATAGTAGCATTTATTCTTTTTTTTACAAACCGACTTGCAGTAGTTTAAATTACGAAAAGTATTCATGCCTATGCTTGATAAATTTTGTAATTTCATTTCTTAATTCCATATCCTTGCAAACCTTTACGTAAACGCCTTATTTCATTAGAGAAACATTTCAATGAAATTTAATTTAACTCATCGCATTCTTGTGACAAAACACCCACTACTATCTGCCTATCTTAAGTGTGTGCAAAGTGCTGGCGACTGTGGCTGATGCCGACGCGTATAGTCGCTGGCTAAATCGCCACACGTAACTTCGTGCTTTCGTGTTTTCTTTCTTCGCGTATTTTCCGCCTGTGAAATCAACGCTTAGGTTTCCCTTTCCTTTTATCATTGGGGAGATATATATTATTCCTTAATTCCTTTATTATTGCAAATGATCTACCAGAATTTTTAGTAGGATTTATATCCATGAACTTTAGGATTTTTATGTGTTTTTTTTTACTGCTTTCAAAAGTGCAGTCACTTGATATTTTCACCATTTTCCGTAGATCTCGTGTTTACTTGCCCGTAGTCTCAGTAAGAAATCACGATCTTTATTCCTGGAAATTCTTAAACCTAATACTCAGATTTTTAAAGCCAGAGGCATTAGTGATTAAACAATTTATTTATTGTTTAAATCTGTTACAATCTGTCAACCAAAAATCTGTCCTATCTCTTTTGAGTTTGCCAAAGTGAGAATCCTAAAGTAGCTGGTGCCAAACCTGTAGGAGTTTCTCGGATCTCTCCGGTGGGAAGAGTTGTCATTATAATTTGGATTGTCAGTGGTGGAATGTCTTGATGTCTCTCCTGAAATGTTTTATACAGCGTCTTGGACTCCTGTGCAGGACCTCTACATCATCGCCATACACGCAACACTCACAGTTTTTGAATCTCCCTGGGTTTTTTCCTGAGTGCCATGCTGATTGCGATTCTCACATAAGCAGTGACTAAACTGGCTCCCTACTAACATGAGCACGTCACTTAACTCTCTCCTGCTAATGTGTTAATCTGCTAATGTGCCGACTCGATTCTGCTCACATGAGCCGGATTTAACTTGCTCACTCACGCCCCACCTTATTTCGGAGTCATTAGTTATACCTGAACTACGTCACTGACCCTCGCTCAATTATCTCAAATTGCCTAACTCAACTTCCCAAATACAACTCACTCACCCTGCCTACTCCATCGCGTGCCGGCTTTCGTCAACGCCAGCCTGGTCCTCCGGCAAGGATTGCCCTCCTAGACAAGCTCTCCGAGATCAAGATCCAAGCCAGTTTTCCTGGTTTCCTCTTCCAATAAACTCCACATGACTTCAGCTGAGTCCAACCGTTTTTCATTATCACTCTCATAATTTTCCCATGCGCTTCGAGAATTGATCGAGTTTTTCTTGGCCGTTCAAATTAAATATTTACATTCAACTATCAACGGTCAAGAGCGAAAAACCCGACAGCTATACTCAAATTTGACCATTGTACTAGACTTAAGAAACATTGTATCTCTGTATCTCTTGTGGTAAATAAATTGTTTAAAAATTGTTTAAAATTGTTTAAAGTGCACTTGTCAACTTTGAAACAGAGGGAAAGTCTAGTGATGCAGACCTATGGATAAACCGAAATGTTATAAATGTTTCGTCACAATGTTTCGTGAGCTAAGATTTGAAACATGTTCAACCAGACCCTAATCCATAATGTAACGGAAAAATATAGCAACCGGAATGTCTCTGCTGGCGAAATAGTTATAAACGCATTTTTGTGTTTTGACCATTAGGATTTTAAGTGGTTATTAGTTAGAATTGGATGGAAAGATGTTAGCGTACATAGAGGTTTGAAATTCGTGAGGAATAAGGGCTAAGGCGTAAGAATTAAATAAGATAAAATAGGTGCGACCGAAATTTTAACTATAGAACAGGGCAGGGGACTCTGAGTTAGTACAGTTTAATTGTATGTAGGTGAGTTGGAAGTATGCCGAGTAAGTTAATTCACGTCATATTTAGAGCAAGATATGTTAACTTGAGTTAGGTTAGAGTAGGTTACGTTAAATTAGGTTTTCTTTGGTGAGTTTAGACTATGTTTCGTTAGTTGAGGTTAGGGGACTTTGCCTTGAGTTAGGTTGGGTTAGATTACGTTATATTACTTTAAAATAGGGTGTGACACGAAAACTGATTTAAAGATTTGATGAGTTGTAACACATACGTACAGTCAGTGTAATAATATGAATTAGGGTGCCATCGTTTTGGTTAGGCTGTGTTATTAATGGGAATGGTTTGGAGAAATGATTTTTCACCAGTTTGTTGCTTGTAACACATACGTTTAGTCACTGTAATACTATGAATGAGGGTACCATCGTTTTGGTTCGGCTGTGTTATTCATGTGAATGGTTTGGAGAAACTATTTCGCACCAGTTTGTTGGTTGTAACACATACATTTAGTCAGTGTAATACTATGAATGAGGGTACCATCGTTTTGGTTAGGGTGTGTTATTCATGTGAATGGTTTGGACAAATTATTTTGCACCAGTTTGTTAGTGACAAGGTTAGGTTGATATTACTGTTAGTATATATGTGAATGATATTGCTTATGCTAAATTAAATTCTTGTGGTGTTTTCAAGTTCGACATAGAGTTTAGGGTAGAAGATGTTGTATATATATATATTGGTTTGTCTTTTGAGACGATGGTGTCTCTAAGTGGGTTGTTCTGAATTGTGGTGATTTTTTAAGTTTCGTCAATTGCATTAAGTTTCAAGTCAATTGAATTAAAGTGAATTAAGTTTCTTGATCAATGGTATTGGTGTTGGTGAATGAAATGCTTGTGGCGTTTAAAACTTAAACATGGAAATTGAAGTCAATAGCAATGCATATTTATATATATTTTTTTGCCATTTGAGACGATGGTGTATCTCATTGCGTTGCTGCTGATTTGTGGGGATTTGGCAAGTGTGCACGACATTTGCATGTGCGTGTACATATGTGTTTGTGTACATGTGTTAGCGTGTCTGCGTGAGTGTGTGTGTTTGTGTGTGTTGGGATTATGATAAGAGTGGTGCAGAAATGTCTGTTTGTGTGTGTGTGTGTTTGCCCCCCGTGGGCTGTGCTGGTTTTATTATACTTCATCTTGAAGGTTTTGGTTTCTGAAAGATGAAGATGTTTGGAGTTGAGGTGAACACTCATTGCTGATGACTTTAGCATGTCTACACAAGGTGCGACGTGATGTGCAGCAGTGTGCAACGTGACAGTATCTCTGTGATGCTTCTTTGATCAAAGTGTCTGAGGTACGACTCCTCTGTCTAATGGTTTGATAATGAGTAATGGTTCTTACAACGAAAATTATATTCTGTATTTATTTTTGTAAATTGTACCCAGCAAAAACTCTATCTTTGTAAGCATTATTGGAATAAAATCACTTGACAAAGAAAAAATAAATTTCGCTAAAATTCTTTCAAATAACATTATAAAGCCAGTAAAATACTTATGTAATGATTTACAATTGAAAAAGAGCAAATCAAATTTCACTCGGAGCAATTCTATTTTCATTAGGATCAAATCAAATTTCACTTGGAGCAATTTTATTTTCACGATGAGCAAATCAAATTTCACGGGGAGCAATTCTATTTTCACGAGCAAATCAAAATTCACTTGGATCAATTCTATTTTTACGACAAGCAAATCAAAATTCACTTGGAGCAATTCTATTTTCACGAGGAGCAAATCAAAATTTATTTGGAGCAAATCAACTTGTAAATGGTATAGTGCACACGTGCTGGTCGGCGTTAATCTGAAGAATTTCATCCCTTCTTTCTTGAGTTGAATTCTCTCGTGACACTCAATGTTGTCCAGCGTTATGCCAAAGAATTCTCTTGCTTTTTTCATGTGTTTAGCTCTCTCTAGTTGACTCGGTGTTGCTCTGCATCATTCCGTAGACTTTCCAAATGCCGTTCAAGGGTCAATTTAGCTCTAGTTTCTCGTTGGCGAGCAGCATTGCTTCGTCTTGCCATTTTGCGTTGTTCATCCGATCGTCTTCGGCGTTTTTCTTGCTATCGAAGTCTTGCTACTTCTCCCTTGCAGTTAGACATTTCTATCCATGGTGGCCTCTTTAGCTGAAATTTTAATCTGAAATGTTGTCTATTATCTTTTTGGATCTTTTCAAGAAAATCACAAATTTGAAAACGATAACTCAAGTTCCAAAATTTGGGACCATATACTAAGTGGTAGCCAGGTTACTGGTCAAATGAATTTAAAACATTTCTATTTGCATTATAAATTAAAAATATCAGAGCAACATGATGAATTTTAACAGAGAAAGCTCTAAAGAAAATTTCTATTAGTAAAAATAAGCCAATTGCATATCCTGGATACCATAATGCTAGTGAAAGGGAATTGAATTACAATGGGAAAATTAAGCAATAGAATAATTTCTTGCATTTCTTAAGCTTAATCCTTGTTGCTATTGTCACCGCGCCTCTGTAACCAACTGCAGCTGCTGAAGCTTTTCTAGTTAATCACCAGCTACAGCAAGGCTGTACAGTTCATGCTCTTAGTTTTGTCAGATAGCACAAGCAACGAAACTAGGTTAACAAAGCCGCAGGTCGATAGGAAAAGTTTGCTCTCCAGGCCACAAATTTTCAATAGTTCACGCAAGTGTTCAGTAAAACGTGGTGAAGGAACGCCTTTAAACAATTTCCGTTTATTCAAGATTTGCACATTTGAAATGGCCACGATGGCAAGACGAATAGAGTTTCAAGATAAAACACGTATAAGGAAATTCTTGGCGATCGGCAAGCCAGGCACGATAAATGACAACACAGTATCAGGTTTAGTTACAAGCAACAAGTATACAAGGCTTAGGTCTGAGGCAGAGCGCCTATAGTTACGTCCGCACAAGGCAGCAGGACGTTGACGACTGTCGCCTGTCGGTGACCCGCCAAGCCACGCCCTAAATACCCTACTGCCGACTGTACTTTAAAAGATCGCAAGCGGGACGACACGCGCATGGGTACACTGGAGCGCATACGTTTAAGAAAGGGATTTTTATTGACAGCAAAATGTATTCAAACGAACGACAGTTTTCATCGTTCACATTCCCCCACACCCAACTAAAACTAGTTACATGGAACGGGGTGACGGGACAATATTTTACTGCTAGTACGTACATTGTAAGATTTAAAGATGCGCGATTACAAAAAACTCCTAAAAATCGAGAAACATTGTCGAACATGAGACAATTTACTAGGGCTTTACAAAAAACGATCTTAATATACATAAGTAGACTCGCCAAGTCTCTAAAAATACGATTAACAGTACTGTAATTAAAGTACATTGAAATCTCGAGCAATTGTTAATTAGTCAGTCTGACGTACAATTGATATTACAAAATGCTCGGGTATTAACGTAAGGTCACTTTATTTCAATGAAATCAGGTTTATATAAAAATACCCCTCAGGAGTAGTATTGTAAGTATTGTATCTATGGGAATTAGCGCTCCCAGGGGAACCATGTGTGGGCCCGAGCTAAAAGTTAGGTAGGCTTCCTTTTTGTTGTATAAAATAGGTTTTTGTTTTGTTACGGGCCATCTTTTTTCGGTTCACTGCTGTCCTGTTTTTCAGCACCTACTACTTTCTTCTTCAACTTTTTTCTTGTTTCATGAACTTCTTTCCTATCTTACTGTTTCTGTGCACCTTGTGCATAGATTCCACGTTCCCTCAACTCCATACTAAATGGTGCCTTCCTCTTTCCTCTCTTGGAACATCTTTGTCGGGGTTAAGGGAGGCTAAAACTTTCTTATATAATAATAATAATTACATAAAAATAGTTTCCTAAATGCCGAATTACATTAATAATTTAACAATATTCGTCTTCTGCGTCTGTATTCCAACGGGAAGACTGCGAGTTCATTTCTCGCTCCAGATAATCCGACAAGTCAGGACCATCAGAAATGGACTCTCTGATGTGTTGTGCCAGCTCTCTCGGAAGTTCGAAGTCCTCATCAACACAGCTAGAATATCCTCTTCTCAGCTCACATTTATAATCTGTCTGAGCACAAGGAAACGTCGGGCTTAGTCTTATGCTGCTGAGAGCCAACGCCTTGACCAGCGATTCCGATGTACGTCTTGCCGAAGGCCGAGTGTGTCTATTAGGTTGCGCGAATTGCTTTGCGCGAGAACCCCTCACACTGGACGCGTCGGCCGATATCATCGTAGCATCAAGGCTATTCTGGGACTCGCTCGACAAGAATACCTCGATGGCAGTTTCATTCAAGCCGTCCCAGTCCATACTACGCTGGGCGTCATTTTTAACTGAAGCGTTCTCTTCAGTTTCGGCATTATAGTCGTCTTCGTTGTCCACGCTGTTCTGAAGACGTAGAGTCCTGGTCTCTGCCTGTAAAGCTGCCATCATCTTATCAGCTAAACCCGACAGACTGAGGGATACTCCACCGATCATTGTCCACTCCGGTGTATCGGCTCGTGCTGCCGGCCGCTCCACAGAACCCGGCCCCTCCAACTCTGCTTCAAACTTTGCCACACGCTGCCTCTTGGCCGGTTTCTTGACCTTCGGTTCCTCCGCAACACCGTCAAGAACCTCCACTTCGTTGTCATGCCATTCCTTTAGTTGATTAAAATGGGCACTCTGGATTTCCGTAACGTCAAACCGTTTTATTTTGTACATGATCCCGTTAGGATCAGCCTCGACAACCACGAAGGGTCCCTCGAACCGTGGCGTAAACTTCGTGTGTGAAAGTAAGGGAGGAATTCTTTTTGCAACTCTGTCCAACAGTGTATGGTCGGAAGGATTCCTTGGGTGGGCGCCAGTAAGGATTCTTGATAGGAAGAGGTAACTTGACCGCGTTGTTTGTGAAGAAGTCCGCTGGTGCATAACCTGTCTGAGAATGTTTTGTGTGATTGTAAATTATTAAACTTCTGGTAAGGTGGTCATTCCAAGGCGTCTTATGCTGTTCACAAGCCAGAGATAATAGGTTTTTCAACGTTGCATTGAACCTTTCAACTGCTCCATTACACTGAGGAGAATAAGGAACCGTCCTGAAATGTTTCACTCCACTTCGTCTCAGCATGCTCGTAAAAGCGCGTCCACGGAACTCAGGGCCGTTGTCCCTAGTCACCGTTTCAGGTAGCCTGATGAGAGACCTAAAAATTTGTTCTTCAAGGGCTCTGGCCACAGTTGTTGACGTTTTATTACGCAACGCCACCGCATTACCAAACTTTGTATCGGTATCAACACCAACAAGTAAGTACTTGATATTCCCGCGTCCAGGAGGAAGTTCGAGCAAGTCAACAGCGTAGTCTTCATATGGCCCTTTGAGTATTCGCCTGTACAAAGGAGCTCCGCCTTTTGCTTTTCCCTTGAAGCGTTGACAAATTGGGCACTGCCGCACTATGTATGCTACAATAGTGGCTAATCTGGGATTGAAGTAATAACGCGAAATTACATCCAGAGTTTTATCACGACCCAAATGACCAGAAACTTCGTGAAATTTGGAGACTAACCGCGGCAGGTGTTGGGCAGGAATGACTGGAACTTTGTGCCTTCCACCAAGCAGCACGCCGTTTTCTTCCCTCAGCGTTTCAAGAACTTTGACGAATCTCTTCCCCGTGCGATGATTGACGAGCTTTCGGGAAATTTCCTGGGCTGAAGTACCACCTTGAAGATGCCTCCGCAACGAACTCACTAACGGGTCCTCCAACTGAAGAACTTGGATCTCTTCAGTAGTCAGCGGAAGATTTACGTCGCCGGACACGGCAACGTTCTGGACAAAAACACCGGTTGCCTGTCGAGCCACATCCGTTACTGAACTGACCGGTTCAGGAGTCCTAACTTTGCAGGTTACAGTTTTCTTGGTTGAAGAATTTGCTTCAGCGGGATCTTCATTCAGCAAGCGGTACAAGACGGAAGACTTACTCACAGGATCAACTTCTGGCTCCTCTTGCGTCCTCACCATATCAATATGCTGAATGATGTCGTCCGCGTCCTCTCCTTCTGGCAAAAGAAGATTATAATGGACGCCACCGAGACTGCAAGTGAATGGAGGGATAATCATTACTTCAAAATTTCACTACACCAATTCCATCTTCGTGGATTATCACACTGCCTTTAAATTCCTTTACAAAAGATGAAATCAGGAACAGTTCCAGTACGACCCCAGCTTGCTTCATGGCCTCGATTCTTTTCAACTCACTTCTCCGTCTACTCAAACCAAACGCACTCGTGTTTTTCAGCACTCCTCCAACTGAAGCTTCACGAATTGATGAATGTTCAGTCATCGAATCACACATTCCCAAAGATAAGGCTTGGAAGAGAGAATCCGGTCCACCAGGTACTAGTTTAACTTTAAATCCTTGCAACGAAACACAGTAACTAGGGTCGACTTCTTCACTACTAACAGGCACATCAATAATTCGAGAAAGGGCGTCGGCTACTACATAATCTTTACCCGCTACGAACTGTATTTCATACTGACCACAGTGCAGTTCTTCGTAGGTCCTCATGAAACGGGCATCGACACTTTTCATGTTGTTGAGGTAAATTAAGGCTCTATGATCCGTCTTAATTATGGATTTCTTAACGTAGATGAATGGTCGGAAATTTCTAACTGCCCATCTAAGACCTGCAAGTTCGCGCTCCGTCGTGCTGTAGTTGGACTCCACCCGATTGAGCGTTGTACTAGCGTATGCTAACACCTTCTCTTGCCCATGTTGCCCCTGTGAAAGCATAGCACCGGCACCGGCTCCGCTGGCGTCCACCGTGATCGTGAGGGGCGCAGCTTCCAACATGAAATCTGGGTAAGCAAGTACGGGAGGATGGGTCAACAGTTTCTTGAGGTTTTGAAATGGCATTGCACTCAACGGTCCAAGTAATTTTCTTTTGATTTACTAGCTCGTTCAACGGCTTCATTACTGTACTCGCGTTGGGAATATGTCGTCTGAAAAAGTTGCACATACCCAAGAAGCGGCGCACCTGACGGTGAGTTTTCGGCTGTGGATAGTCAACTATGGCCTTGATGTTCTTCTCGTCCGGACGAACGCCTTCACGTGTCACTCTGTGACCAAGATACGTAACTTCACTCTGGAAGAGAGAACACTTCTAGGGCTTTATCTTCAGACCATGTTTTTCAAACCTCGAGAGGACCAGCTCACAGTTTAAAAGATGCTCTTCAAACGTCTTCCCGGTTACGATGACGTCGTCGATGTAGCTTATGGCGACACTCCAAGGAATGCCTGCCAAAACCAACGAGATGAGCCGCATAAAGGAAGCCGGACTATTTGTCAATCCAAACGGCATACGCTTCCATTGCCAGTGCGAGTCACCTGTCGAAAACGATGTAAACTCCTTGCTGCTTTCATCCATCTCGACCTGGTAAAACCCCTGCATCAAATTCGAAGGTACTAAAATATTGAGTGTCACGCAAATTTGAAAGGGCATCGATCATATTGGGAAGTGGAAACGAGTCGTGTTTAGTGACGGAATTCAGAGAACGATAATCCACACACAACCTCAACGTGCCGTTCTTCTTCCTAATCGGAACTAAGGAAGATGACCACGGAGAATTAGACCGTTCAATCATGTCACGCTCCTCCAACTTCTGAAGTTCCACTTCGATCTCGTGCCGTAAAGGACCTTGAATTCTTCGATAACGCTGTTTAAAGGGCGGGTTACCTTGAACATCAATCACATGTTTTGTAGTCAATGTGCATCCTAAATCATTCTCATGCATTGAAATAGCGGAACGATGTCTGTTAAGCATAGTCTCAATCTGACACATCTGACCACTAGTTATGTCACACTTGGAAAAGTCGAACAATTGTTCTAGATTGTCAAAACTACACCTTTCCGAACAGTCACAATTATCCGCACTTTCAATAGAATTCATCGCACCATCGACCACAAAAAGAGCCAACTTAGTTTTTGCCTTCAAAATCACATTAACCGAATTCAAATTCATAACTTCGAGAGTGACATGGCCATTCATCACGCTTCCAACAGAATATGCTACATCTACATCGAAATCCTCAACACACACTGTAAAAGGTTCAACGTACCCCACTGTATCACTTGGAATAGACTGGTCAGAAAGTCTCGCCTTTAACAAAACACGGTGATTTGCTGGAATAGAGACACCCACAGGATTCCTTACTACACACTGCACTTCCAAACCAGGTTTAGGTTAAAGCTTGACAGCGTGACTTGGTTCGTTGGGTGGAGAGAAGCGAAGTTCTCGACGTACAGTGTCCACGACCATGAAATGCTTTTCCAGGTAGTCGAGTCTGAGAACAAGGGACTGACTCGTGACCTTTTCCGGTACAACAAGCATCTTGAAGTTTGCTGCCCTCAGTTCTCCAGCTTCCACGTTAACAAAAACTTCACCGACTACAGAAATGCACGAACGACCGAATCCTAGAAGAGTTAACTGCGACGATTGTTTCACTGTAGGAGGGTTAATTGGCTTCTGAAGCACCTCCTCAGAGATTACCGAAACTGAGGCACCGTTGTCAATTAACGCGTCCATCGATGTACCGTTGATCTTCACAGCAAGATAATAGCAGCCAGAAATGCAGTCTGATTTAGATTTCATCAGTAAATTTACCTCGGTCGGGGAGGAACTCTCCACTGCCGGTTCCCGACTTGCGACAGTTGACTTTAGTTTCCCGAAGGTTTATTCTGACACTGAAAAGATTTATGGTCCGTTTGGCCGCACCATATAGAAGTCCCGTATTCTTCCTTGAAATCTGGACATCGATTAAGGGCATGACCACGCTTGTAGCAAAACTGGCACAGCACATCCGAATGAGCATCTTCTCGAACATTAGGCTTGCTGCTGCGGGACTGGCGCTTAGGGCAGTTACGGACAAAATGCCCAGCTTCACGACAACCGAAACACAACCTGACTTTATTGACCGGACCATGAGCCAATTCCCTCTCATAATTAAATGCTTCACGACTCGCTTCTTGCTGCGCCTAAAGCCTCTGCGGAACATTCTTCACATCACAAACACCATAAGTATGCACATACTTCGCAGGTGCTTGCTCACTACGTATGAAAGGTTCCAGGGCTGAAACTATCTGCACCACTGCGTCAAGCGACGGGCTAGGCATATGCGAAATTTGTACGGTTACTTGCGCCTTCAAGTCAACAGGTAAGGTTTCAATCAGCTTGCTCAAAATCATGTTGTCTCGTTCCGGTATCGAACCAAATGCACCAGCTGCTAACCCAGTAAGTCGCATGGCAAACATAGGAAAAGACTCACCAGGATATCTCCTTGCACTCATGAAAGCAGAAATCTTGCCGGTACTAAGCACGTCTCTCGGAGTATACAGGGAAATCAAGTTGCGTTTCACAGTCTGGTAATCAAGCTTGTACGAACCCATCGCTGTCAGAGTGTTGAGCATCACCGTGCAGAAACTAACGAAGAGCAACAAGCCACGCATCACCATTCACTGCACTGGGACCATACGTATGGCCTGCATAAGCTTCAAAAGCTTTGAATAACTCTCCGATGTCGTACGCTGGAATCGACGGATCAAATGGTTGGGGCGGCGGCTTCATTTGGCGGCCCATGTTGCTAATAGCTTCACTCAGCTGTTCCATCACACGCCGAAGATCCCTGTCACTGCCCAACACTGACTCGTCACTACCAGCACCAGCTCCTGAACGAGGCATCTTGACACTCGAGACTGATGAACTACGCAAGAAAACCCGACGAAGAGAAGATCGAGATCCCACTTCTGACACCAAATGCTATGTCACCGCGCCTCTGTAACCAACTGAAGCTGCTGAAGCTTTTCCAGTTAATCACCAGCTACAGCAAGGCTGCACAGTTCGTGCTCTTAGTTTTGTCAGATGGCTTAAACAACGGAACTAGGTTAAGGGAAGCATGTCGTGATTTTCTTAAAAAATGGCGTAATTTTTTTTATTGCTTTAAATGAGTTTGAGATATGTCCCCGAATGTCTGTAAAAATATCAGGAACGTATCCCAGAGCTATCACCCCCCCCCCCCCGGGAAGGGAAGAGCATCCCCCTTACGGACCTTTTTTCATTTTTGAACCTAGAGCACTGAAATTTGGTATACTGATTGCAAATGCAATTTAGAATCATTTATCATTCATGACAAAATGCGATTTTCTTGAAAAGAAAATGTGAAATCATAGAAAACGACATTTTTGGGGGGGTTTTCTAAATGCTTCTCCTCCTACAGTTTTTCAGCTACAGTGATGATTTAGGTATCATTGGATGCAGAATAACGTGGAAAAAAAATTCTCAAATTTTCAATTTTATTTTATTTTTTTATATATATACATTTCATCATTCATATTCCTCAAGGTAAGCATCCCCCATCCGAATATTTTTTTATTATTGAATTTAGAGCAATGAAATTTGGTATACTGATAGGAAATGCAATTTAGAATCATTTATCATTCATGACAAAATGCGATTTTCTTGAAAAGAAAATAGGAAATCATAGAAAACGTCATTTTGGTGGGGGGGGGTTTCTAAATGCTTCTCCTCCTACAGTTTTTGAGCTACAGTAATGATTTTGGTATCATTGGATGCAGAATAACGTGAACATTCCAAAAACTTGAATGCTTTTCCTCAAATTTCCATTATAAAAATTAAAATATTAAAAAATAAAAAAATCAAAATATTCTCAAGAAAATTCAAATTTATGACGTCATAACTTTGAAACAAGAATGAATTCTGAAAAACTTCCTAATGCATTGTGAAGCCCTTGTTTTTCTGCATCCAATGATACCAAAATCATCACTGAAGCTCAAAAACTGTAGGAGGAGAAGCATTTTTTTCTTAAATCGTCGATATTGAACAATCACGATTTTCAAGACATTCGTTATAATGGGGCCGAAGTTTACACAGCTAGAGCAATGTAGTTTGCTGCATTTGGAAGTCACATGTGTAATCTACAATTTTTATAGAGTCGATTTTCAAAAAATTTTACTTGAAATTTTTTCCGTAGACTTTTTACCCTAAATTTGAACTCTGACTTTTGCTTTTTCATAAAAAATTCTATAAATTCAAAGTGAATTCAAATTAAAAAACCGGTCTATAACATTTTTGGAGAACACGTTGTACTTTCGCATGCAACAAACCGCATTGCTCTAGCTTTCTAAATTTCGGCACCATTATAACGAATGTTATATATATATTTTTTTTATTTATCATGAATAACTCATTTTCTATGTCCCAATGCAAAAAAACTTATAGAGAAAAAGTTGTTGGGAATCTAGAGATCTAGTAGTCTGCAAATTTTCATAGACCTGAGTCCGAAAGTAAAAAATCTACGGATGGAAAATCAAGTTTTGGCCGACCGGTGAACATGGTTCCCTTAACAAAGCCGCAGGTCGATAGGAAAAGTTTGCTAGTTTGCTAGTAAAAATACGGGGTATTGTTTCGAAATACTTTCGGAAACATTTTATGGGAAATACTTTACTCGGGTAAATACTTCACTTTGGGGAAATACACTTGTGTTTTCTGAGGTATTGGAATGTGTTGTGTTTCGGGTGTTGTAAAGGTTTGGCAGTTTAGGCCGTATTCTCAAGAGCTTGTAACAGGACGACATTCATCAATGTCACCCTGCGGTCGGCTCTTCGTCCAAACTTGCTGTGCTGCCTTCGCAGCAATTTAGGAAATTTCTATTTTCAAACAGCGGTAGAAAATTTGTGCCTTCGAATATCGAGGGAACCAGTCCGCACGTTCACTCGTTTTCCGGAAACGCTCTCTTCCGGTACATTAGGTATTTAAACTCTGCGAGCTGAGTAGAGGCCGCCAGTTGTGTTGAAGTAGTGTGTAGACTCCAGAGAAGGAAATGTAAGTAAAGAGTGCTAAATATTAAGTGCATTGGGTCCCTATAGATGTCTGTTTTGTGTCTCCTACTAGACAGTGAATTCTTAGGTCCTAGAAAAGCTAAAAGATTTCAGGGGATGTTAGAATGTGTGCTGTCACAGTTTTTCTGTTTGTGCTTTTACAATTCTAGATACTGATTCTTCATTCGCGGTGCCAATATAATGTAATGCTGTGTTTACCTATTTGTACCTGGCTCAAATTGTCTAGTGGTATTGCCCTGTGTTGGACAGGGTTGTGAGACTTTCTTGCAAACACTCAGTCATGTTTTGATTATATTGTTGAGCCTGATTTGTTCTGTGCTTGTCAGTGCTACTTAATTTATTTGCTGGAATTCACAGCTGGATTCATTGTGCTCAGTTGTTGATTTGATCTAAGCACATTGCATTATATAGATCCTTGTTATCATTCACGATTAATGTTAGTGGATTTAAACTCTGGTATTTGGACTCTAGAATTGTGTAATTCCTCACTCAAGTTGCTATTTTACCAGTCTGTAGAGTGTGGTGGTTTTTGCCTATTTTTATTTGTGTGATTTTTACTGTGCTGCGGATATTTTATATTGCCTGGTTGATGATGTGTTCATGCCTGTTAGGTAACTATTTACTTGTTCAGAGGTGTCTAAGTGTGCCCCCTTGTTCACTTATTAACCACCTTTATAAATGGGTGTGTTTTAACTATGCCCAGGTGGTACTATAGATTGATAGACTTTTGTGACTAGTCATGTGAGTCAGAAACAACTCAAGTTGTCAGGCACTGTTTACGTAGGAATAGCTGTGTAACTTTAGTTCAGCGTCTACCGGGTTGGACATGCATTTTTATATGGGAATAGCCGTGTAACTTCAATTCAGCATCTACCTGGTTGGACATTAGTGTGTAGAGCCTACTGCCTGACCTTAGTATTTAATGAGGGCCTCATTAGGTTGACTGGTTATATCTGATTGTGCCATTGGGATGCTCGTATGAAAATTGTACTAAGTCTCGCCAATGATTTGGGTGTTGAATGAGCCGCTGAAGTATTACCCGTGTTCTCTGAATTAGATTTTCTTGTGCCAGTGATGCAGTTCTGCCCCAATTTTTGCGTCCTTATTTTCTGGTTTGCCCTCTGAATCACCTTTAGATATGCAATCTCTAAAAACTGTATATTTTTTGTATTACTTTTGTGCTAACTAGACCTTTCTATTTCAGGAAAATTTATGTACAATAAATGGCTGCTTAAGACAAGTTTTGCATCATCCGTGGACTTTTCTGAACCTTCCCCTCGTCGATAGAAATTGTTGAGGCAGTCACAATAAATTTTCAACAACATCTCTGCAATGTCTCAAATGGCCAAAAGAAGCTCAAAGAAAACCCTTAAACTAGCTGAAGTTGAAGCCGTAAAGACCTATGACGATCTTTATGAAGCCCTGTCCAGGGAGAGTCCAGGAGAGGATGAGACGTCGGCCATCTTATCCTTCATAGCTGAACTTAAAGTCAAGCGCGATCAGTTCATCACTTCAAGCAGAGCCTTTGAAGGTTCCTTGGAACGAGCAGGACATAAGCAGCGGTACCATGAGCAATTTTTGAAGAGACGTGTGATGCTGGAAGACTGCTTTGGTCGCATCGCGACGCTCAACAAACAGATGGAGAGGCTTGGAGGGGACATGGTTTCCAACCTTGATCCCAAAGACCTGTCTTCTCTGCGTAGTGAGAGAATGAGTAAACTTACCTCCGTAAGAAGAGAAAAAGTTGGACCTTTTTCCACACCACTGTCGGTAGCCTCTGAGGTTTCTACTATCTCAGAAGGAGAGGATGAAGAATATCAAGAGCAGGAAAGCAACCTAGATGATCTGGCAGGGCTGATGGAACACGCTTCCGTGAGCTCTCGCAGGTCGATTCTAGAGCCTAGAGTAGAGGCAAACCATCGACTGAGAGCTCCTAGGCAGGGAAGCACTCTAGATGCAGCTTCTGTTCACCTTATCCGGGCCGAGCTGTTGAAGACCCCTGCCAACCCCTTCAAAGGAGACATCGGATTGTACCATTGCTGGGAATCTGATCTGAAGAATCGACTGCAGGGACTAGCTTTGGGCCCCATCGAAGAGCTACAAGTTTTGGCGGCCAATACCGCGGGTAAACCCAAGGAGTACGTTCAGAGAACTATGAGGTCAGTCATCGGAAACAATGCAGAGGCAGTGTTGCAGGTGGTATGGAACACCCTTCGTGAGCGTTATGGTTCGGACTGGTTGCTAGCAGAACACACGGCAGACCAACTTCGGAACTTCCCAAACATCCCTCCTGGGGATCTTACCGCTCTCCAGGATTTCTTAGATTCTACGAGTACCGCACTTACCAACGCAGCAAGATCGGACGAGCTGGAGGAGTTTTGCACTACCAGAGGCATGAGGCTCTTGGCACTCAAACTCCCGCCAGATCTGCAACGCAGATGGCATAGGAAAGCATCTGACCTACGAGCCAAGAGTGGGCAGCGCCCAACGTTCTCCTTCTTCAACCAGTTCCTAAGAGACGAAGAAAGAGCGATGAGGGATCCATTTTTCAACCCAGCACTGTCAGGCGGAAGACCCAAGCCCGTTCGGGTCCTGCACACAAGCGCTGACCAGAATACCAAGAAAGAGTCTAGTGAAGGTGATCAGTCCATGGTGGCCTACAACAAACCTGAGTCAAGATATGAGGCGCAAGGACCTCACAACAAAAAACCTCCGGAAACGGACCTTAGAATCAACAAATGTATTTTCCACAAGGTCGACGCCCATGGAACCTGGGAGTGCCGGTCCTTTGGAAGACTACCCATCGACCAGAAGAAGAAGCTCATCACCGAGGCGAAGGTATGCTTCCGATGCCTTGGTCCCCATTACATCAGGAACTGCGACAAACAAGTGAAGTGTTCTCACTGTCAAGGCTCACACTTGACGGTCATGCACCGGGCAAGCACTAAACCGGTGACCCCTGGTGAGGTCGCCACCTGCACCAGAACGGGATGCCTCGGTCTCGAGTCCAGGGAATTTTCCAAGACGCTGTTAGTAGATGTCACCTCGACGTCCACCCAGAGAAAAGTGCGTTGTTACGCCATCATTGACGAGCAAAGCTCAAGATGCTTTGCGGACCCTTCTCTGATAGAACAGCTCGATCTTAAGGCCACTCCCTGGAAGTACGCCCTCAGAACACTGAGTGGTCTGTCGTCTGAGGTGGAAGGAGACGCCATCACCGGGCTCAAGATAAGGGGTGTGGGTGAGAACCGATGGCATCAGCTACCCACTACATGGACCAACGAAAATATCCCGGACACGACTGACGAAGTAGCCACTCCCGACGTTGTGAAGAAGCTCAGCCAAGTTGCGCACCTGGTCAAGCACTTCAATGAGCATGATCCTTTGGCTCGGTCACTGATACTCATCGGAAGAGATGCCGTGTCGCTCATGGCATCTAGACACTATGGAGTACGAGGTCCTCTTGCCTGCAAGACCGCCCTGGGCTGGGCACTGTTGGGACCATTGAACGGAGGAGCGAGAACCCAGCAGACCACTGCCCTGCGGACGTCATTCGTGAACCACGAGGATCATCACTTCTCGATCAAGATACGTGGGCCCAACCCTGGGAGGCAGACGCTCGACGTCTTTGAGGAGCGAGTCGACGACGAGCTCCAGGGTCTGAGTGTGTTAGGCAATAAATTTGTAAGTATTTTGAGAGCTGGTATCGAAGTGAAAGACGATAGGATTGTTGCGCCCTTACCCTTTACTAGAGATCCACCAAATTTGTGTAATAATTACGTGTCTGTATTGGGAAGAACGAACACGACGTTGGGAAAACTGCGTCGAGATCCCTCAAGTGCTACACTAAGTCTCGAGAAAATGCAATCGTACATTGACAATGATCACGTTGAGGAAGTAGTCGCAGGGGAACTTCCTGAGAAAGGCGTGGGATGGTACTTGCCTATCTTCCCGGTAAGGCAAGCCCAAGAAGGGAAAGTTAGGTTGGTGTTCGATGGTTCAGCAAAGCACAAGGGACACTGCCTCAATGATGAGTTGTTGACGGGCCCCGATTTGAACAACAGCCTTCGGGGAATATTGCAGAGATTCCGACTCCACCAGGTAGCCTTTACAATTGATATAAAAAATATGTTCCACAATTTTCGAGTCAAGATTGAAGACAGGGACTATCTGCGTTTCTTTTGGTTCAAAGATAATCGGGTTACTAACGAGATTGTCCCCTACAGAGCTAAGGTCCATGTCTTCGGGTTGCGGAGCTCTCCGGCCGTCGCTGCGTTCGCCCTTCGCCATATCGCCGACCTGGGCGATGCATCCGGACGCCCGAGCCGGGCCACTGACTTTCTCCGTCATGCGACGTACGTTGATGATGGGTCTGCTAGTTTGGACTCCCCAGACGAGGCCAGGGAGCTGCTTGGCGAGGTGCGGTCTCTGTTGCACAAGTATGGGTTGAACATTCACAAAGTTGCCACGTCTGACACTCGGGTAACGGTGGGTCTGCCAGACGAGGAACTAGCCGCACCAAAGACTGTCACTTGGGACGGATCCGTTATCCAACGAACATTGGGGATCCATTGGAACGTCTCCGAAGATCTGTTAATATTCAAGGTCAATATCCCGGACAGACCCTTCACTAGGAGGGGTGTGCTGTCTACTGTGAACTCCTTCTTTGACCCCCTCGGACTAGCTGCGCCTCTTATTTTGGGTGGCAGACTTCTACAAAGAAAGGCGCTGTCTGATAGCACTGCCGAAACTAACCAAAGCTCCACTCTGTGGGACGAACCTCTACCTAAGAAACTGGAAGAGCATTGGGAATCGTGGAAAGACGGACTGAGAAGATCAAAGGAAATACGCCTCAGTCGGTGCGTGAAGCCGCGCGACTTTGGGGAGGTTTCACGGCACTCGCTTCACGTTTTTTGTGACGCCTCTCAGGAGGCCATTGGCTATGCGATTTATTTGCGGCTGACCAGTACCCGAGAGCAGAAACATTCCACCTTGATCAACGCCAGTTCGAGGGTGGCACCTAGGGCAGCTACCACCATACCACGGTTGGAACTGTGCGCCGCAGTCGAAGCAGTACTGGCAGCAAGAGAGACCCTCAACGACCTCAAGGTGAATGTGCAAGAAGTCAGATACTACACGGACAGTCAAATTGTTCTTGGATACCTGAAAAATGAGGATAAACGCTTCACCAGATATGTGACCCGGAGAATAGAGTTGATTAATAAGCATTGCTCTCCGACTCAGTGGTACTTCGTAGACACGAAAGAGAACCCCGCAGACATGGCTACTCGTCCCACGGATGTAGAGCAGCTCGTACACAGCCATTGGTTCACCGGCCCTGCCTGGATATTAGAAGATTGCGTCGTCGACGCTCAGCCCCCTTTTGAGGAAGCGCAACTAACAGAATCGTTGCCGGAGACCAAAGCCTTCACGACCTTGACCGGTTCGCCACCTCCATTTCGTACGGTGATGGACCGACTGAGTAGGTGGACCAGGCTTCTCGGGGTTACCCGCACCGTGCACAACCTGGCACATAAGTGGCTGATGCGAGCGAGATCTAACCTCAACACTTCTTCGGAACCGACACTACGTATACTTCAGAACGACCAGGAAGCTGAAATGTACCTCGTTAAGGCCGTCCAACAAGAATCTTACAGCGAAATACTACCCAAGACGGGGAAACCAGGTCCAATGCAGCTACCGGAAGGACATCAACTGACACCACTGGCCCCCTTTGTGGATGAAGAGGGTCTGATCCGTGTAGGAGGCCGCCTAAAGCACAGTGACTTACCAGTGGATCAAAAACACCCTTTGATCCTACCCAGGAACCATCCCTTCACTCAGATAATTATAAGACGGGCACACCAGCTGGTGGCTCACCAGGGCCGTCTCCTCACCCTTGGTAAGGTGCGATCTCTGGGCTTCTTCATCCCGCAAGGTAGAAAGCAAATAGAACGACTCCTGAGGAGCTGTGTGATTTGTAGGAGGCTGAGAGCTCCCTTTGAGCAACAGATGATGGCCGACCTCCCGGAAGATCGTCTCATCCCCATCCCACCTTTCACCCGGGTGGGCTTAGATGTCTTCGGGCCGTTCACTGTACATGACGGACAGAGCACCCGAATCACAAAGGCCACGAAGAAAATGTATGGCCTACTGGTGACCTGCCTTGTGTCCAGGGCAGTTCACGTTGAACCTCTCTGTGGGATGGATACTCCTTCCTTTATGAACGCATTGCGTAGATTCATCTCTGTACGAGGCACCCCCCAGCTGATAAGAAGCGATCGAGGCACCAACTTTACAGGTGCGGTGTCTCAATCTTGCGATTTGAACAAAGTATCAAAGGATATGGAGACTAGGGGATGCGAGTGGAAATTTAATCTCCCTGGAGCGAGTCATCATGGAGGTGTGTGGGAGAGAAAAATTGGAGCGATCAGAAAGGTACTCGACCTGACCTTGGGGAGGTCAGGAAAGGTGACACTCAACCGTGATGATATGCACACCCTCCTGATAGAAGCCGCGGCCATTGTAAATTCTACGCCCCTGTACGCCCCTTCCGAAGACCCCAATGATGTGTTCCCTATCAGTCCCTCCACTTTGCTAACCATGAGGGACGCCTCTCGCACACAGTCGTCAGACTCGTTCACAGATCGCGACCTCCTCGCTTATGGTCCACGAAGATGGCGGCGAGTGCAGCTGTTGGCGGACCAATTCTGGCAACTATGGAGACAATTCTACCTTCAAGAAATCAGTCGTCGCAGAAAATGGACGACACCAAGGCGTCCCTTGTCCCAGGGGGACATCGTACTGGTACGAGACACGCAGTCTCCAAGATGTCAGTGGCCCCTGGCTCGGGTAGAGTCGGTGCATCGCTCGGGATCGGACGGACGCGTGCGTGGGGCGACGCTGCGGCGGACGGACAATTCCGGAGGTACCAAAAGTTGTGAGCGATCGATTGAAGATATTGTAGTAATCTTACCTAGCACTGTTGAGAGAGAGGAGTGTGCTGCCTTCGCAGCAATTTAGGAAATTTCTATTTTCAAACAGCGGTAGAAAATTTGTGCCTTCGAATATCGAGGGAACCAGTCCGCACGTTCACTCGTTTTCCGGAAACGCTCTCTTCCGGTACATTAGGTATTTAAACTCTGCGAGCTGAGTAGAGGCCGCCAGTTGTGTTGAAGTAGTGTGTAGACTCCAGAGAAGGAAATGTAAGTAAAGAGTGCTAAATATTAAGTGCATTGGGTCCCTATAGATGTCTGTTTTGTGTCTCCTACTAGACAGTGAATTCTTAGGTCCTAGAAAAGCTAAAAGATTTCAGGGGATGTTAGAATGTGTGCTGTCACAGTTTTTCTGTTTGTGCTTTTACAATTCTAGATACTGATTCTTCATTCGCGGTGCCAATATAATGTAATGCTGTGTTTACCTATTTGTACCTGGCTCAAATTGTCTAGTGGTATTGCCCTGTGTTGGACAGGGTTGTGAGACTTTCTTGCAAACACTCAGTCATGTTTTGATTATATTGTTGAGCCTGATTTGTTCTGTGCTTGTCAGTGCTACTTAATTTATTTGCTGGAATTCACAGCTGGATTCATTGTGCTCAGTTGTTGATTTGATCTAAGCACATTGCATTATATAGATCCTTGTTATCATTCACGATTAATGTTAGTGGATTTAAACTCTGGTATTTGGACTCTAGAATTGTGTAATTCCTCACTCAAGTTGCTATTTTACCAGTCTGTAGAGTGTGGTGGTTTTTGCCTATTTTTATTTGTGTGATTTTTACTGTGCTGCGGATATTTTATATTGCCTGGTTGATGATGTGTTCATGCCTGTTAGGTAACTATTTACTTGTTCAGAGGTGTCTAAGTGTGCCCCCTTGTTCACTTATTAACCACCTTTATAAATGGGTGTGTTTTAACTATGCCCAGGTGGTACTATAGATTGATAGACTTTTGTGACTAGTCATGTGAGTCAGAAACAACTCAAGTTGTCAGGCACTGTTTACGTAGGAATAGCTGTGTAACTTTAGTTCAGCGTCTACCGGGTTGGACATGCATTTTTATATGGGAATAGCCGTGTAACTTCAATTCAGCATCTACCTGGTTGGACATTAGTGTGTAGAGCCTACTGCCTGACCTTAGTATTTAATGAGGGCCTCATTAGGTTGACTGGTTATATCTGATTGTGCCATTGGGATGCTCGTATGAAAATTGTACTAAGTCTCGCCAATGATTTGGGTGTTGAATGAGCCGCTGAAGTATTACCCGTGTTCTCTGAATTAGATTTTCTTGTGCCAGTGATGCAGTTCTGCCCCAATTTTTGCGTCCTTATTTTCTGGTTTGCCCTCTGAATCACCTTTAGATATGCAATCTCTAAAAACTGTATATTTTTTGTATTACTTTTGTGCTAACTAGACCTTTCTATTTCAGGAAAATTTATGTACAATAAATGGCTGCTTAAGACAAGTTTTGCATCATCCGTGGACTTTTCTGAACCTTCCCCTCGTCGATAGAAATTGTTGAGGCAGTCACACTTGCTAAGTCTCGCTCACTCGCACAAGGCACACGAACACATAACACAAAAACAAACACACGCACACAAACACAAGGTCCTATAACACAAACCAGCGATAGTATAAGAGGGAAACCAGCGACGGCCTACAAGGGGGCGTGGTACACAGCGAGCATTCCGTCTCCATCCAATCATGACCTTGAAACAACGTGATCATCGAAGCTGTGCACCTTACAGACAAATTGGGTTGGCGGACGGTAATCGAGCATGAGCACATGACCAACTAGAAGTGTAGAGTCGTCAGGACAAGGAACAGCTTTACCAATCAGAAGAGAATGACTTGCTTCAAAACGGCGAGGGACCTGGATGATTCGGGAACATTCTCGAAGGAAAGAAGCAATGGCCTTATAAGGTGCTGACGCGAGAAATCGAGAGGGATTTTTCGCTTGGTTACACGACGAGATACGGTCTTTTTGGTGAATGGGCCGGGGATCCGGCTGCCGCCGTGGTCCCCGTTGGAACAGCAACTCGAGAGGAAACATAAAGAAAAGTGCACTTGATACAGCGTTTATGTGACTACATCGAGTTTTCCAGCAGTTAGCAACAAACCCCAGCAGACACTGAAGTACCACCGGCCACAAATTCCGTTCGAAACGCAACAACATCTAGGTGACAACCGGCACGTAAAAATGTGTCAATCGTTCGCCCGAGAGAACGTAAATGTCAGTTCTACGTCGACTTCAAGCTAGCATGAGCACTCCAGCATGCATATCGAACTCGCACAGCCGCCAAGTCTTCAACAACGCCAGAAACCGCGAGTTCTACAGTGGTTAAGCTGATCTAGCACTCGGTGAGCGGTGCTCAAACTATGGAGTTCTGGGCGCAGCATCTTCGACTTTCAGCACCGGCAGCGATGGAGCAGCCGCAGCTAAGGAGCCTGATTGCGGCAACCTCCAAGACTTGACGGAAACGAAATGTAGGTGACGCCTGCAACGCATCACAGAGGAGTTAAAATTTTGTCTTGTGGAGAACTTTGAAACAGTGCTTTAAAGTGTAATTTTGGAAATCAAGGTGGCACATTGAACCGTGCATTCAAATTGACGCGCTGTGTAATGAAGTTTGTGTCTAGTGTTAACTCAATATGAGGCGAGGTGTTCAAGTTTTTTTTATACCTTGTTGTGAGTCAAGAGTAACCGGCATGTATTGTCCTCATTGTTTCGTGTCTTTGTGTTGCTTAGGTATTGCCTTAATTTTTGTATACGCGTAAATTGTTGTTAGCTCTTGAGTATTGATAATAGATATTCTCGGGGAGCATTACATCTTTAGAATGTCATGTCGTGGTGAATTTTATGTTGGTTAATGTCATGAGCATCTTGCATTATTGCACTGGTGCTACTTTCATTATTCTGTTCAGATATTTCCTAATTTTTTTTTATCCACGTGTTCAACATAAAATAAATGTGTTTAATCTTTCAAAGTTTGTCATTTTCCCCATGCTTGTTAACTGGTACTCGCAAAGTGCACACCATATAAACTCATTAATCTTTCGGGGGTTTAAATTCCTCCTTCGTTACGTGCTTAACCAGCATTGGCATTGCATCGTGACACAATAATGAAGTACATATTTTCAAGCTCCCAAAGAGTTTTTGTTAATTTTTTTGCAGTTGCCATTCCAAAGTGTGAAAATTCTCCAATAACCAAGATGGTCAAAAATGAAGTGCCTTACGATGAGCTGGAGGACATCACAGTGAAGGAGGAGCCAATTGACTGGCATCAGGAACCTCAGGTGCATCAGTTAGTTGCCTGCACTACTTTGGAATGCTTTAATTCAAATCCAATTCATCTACTCATTGTCATTTAAACTTTGAAATTTAAACGTTTCCCTCCTGTATTTACATCTTCTCTTTCTGTCCAGTTGTGTTTATTTCATTGTTGCTTCTGAGATCCTTTGTTGTCCTGTAATTACCTATGATTGAAATTTTAAAAATCCTTGAGGGAATATAGTCTCATTTTATTCCTGCAGAAAAATTGAACTTTGTGGTAAAAGTACAAGTCTCATCAGTTGTTGCTAGTCATTTTAAACTACTTTTTTTTCTCAACAAAGCTCACTTATGCATGCTGTATTTCTTTATATTGTTCATGGCAAACAGCCTTCATCCTGGATTTCTGATACAGAAGAATTATTTCATTTAAAATACTTATTGCTTGACATTCAATGACATAGCCAGGAGATTCTAAAAAGATTATGTATAAAAGGATACTTTCTTTACTTAATTCTCCTCAGGGGATAACACTATCACATTTATGATAATTAGCATCCTCAGGAGAAAATGTGAAGTCCCAATCTGAAGTCTATGCACGTTTTGGTCCTTCGTTTTTTTTTTACTTAGGTTTGTTTACTTTCAGGGAATATTATTTTCTTTTGAACTTTCAGTATTTGTTAATCTGCATTTAGTGTTATTGTTCTGACGGGTTGAGCCCGTGAAAACCTATTCTGCATGAATATCCAGTCCACCTTGATTCTATGCAAAATATTTTTTTTCTCCTTGCACACATCCGAGGCAGTTGTGGTTAGAGATGCGGGAATTGACTTACAATCTAATTCCATGCATGGTGAACTTGAGAAGCATTCATTTGTCATTTCATACGCACGGGTTTTTTGAGAAGCTCCTATTGAAGTTCATAAAACTTTCAGTCTGTTGCTTCCCTACGCATGAATGTCATTTCATACGCACTGGTTTTTTGAGAAGCTCATATTGAAGTTCATAAAACTTTCAGTCTGTTGCTTCCCTAGGCATGAATGTCATATTTTGTTGATCAATGGCTGCACTAGTTTGCTATTCTTAACTCTAGAGAAAATTTTTTGGTTGTCTATAAATGAAGTTGAGCACGATTTGTGCTCTTGTTAATTGCTGTGACTAACCCGTCAGGGGGACACAACTATTGTATCTATGGGAATTAGCATTCCCGGGGGGACTATGCGAGGTCCCGAGCTGAGAGTTAGGTAGGCCTTCTTTTTGTTAAAATAAAATGTTTTTATGTTAAGCACCTCCTTTTTCGGTTCACTACTGTCTTGATTTTCAACACCTCTGACTTTCTTCTTCAACTTATATCTCATTTCATCAACTTCTTTCTCAACTTGCTGTTTTTATGCCCATTCTGCATAGATTCCTCATTCTCTTATCTCCATACTAAATGGTGCCTTCGTCCTTCCTCTCTTTGATACTCTCTTTTTTGTAGTGGTTAGGGAGGCTTAAACTAACTTATAATCTTAATCTTACTTGCTATGACTAGCCGTGATTATTCATGTGAAAATTGACGAGCAGGAAGATATCGTCCAAGCAGATGCTCATATAATGGCACTGTACTCGACTACTTGAGAACATGCTCTGCCATGTAGCCCCTTAATTAAGGCTGTTTAACACAACACCAATATTATTGATGGGGTTGTAGTACTATACTTTAGTCACCCCTAACTCTATGTCTAGCATTTCTAGCTCAGTTGCCGCTTAAATTCTATCAAGTCTTCAAGTATTCAATAATCCTAAGATGTATCAATATAAATTTAATTATTGTAAAGTTCAAACTTCTCAATCCGGTATCACCTATGTGCACCTCAGGAGAAGTATAAGACCGCTACTTCACTCGCCCCATAGGAACTCAATGGCCGAAGCAGCAACAACAGGTCTTACAGGGTATTACCACCAAATATATTACACAGTTGTCAGGCTATTGTCGAAGATGCCGACTAGTGCTTTGTAACTTAACAGGAGAGAATATAATTCTCCTCGCATAACTAAACTCTCGTATCACAGATACTTGAGAAGCATATATCCGTCTCAGATTTCAAAATTTCAACAGCTAGAATTTGTTCGGCTCTAAAACCTCGAAGCTTGATTAGCTCGTAGCTTGAATTCATTTCCGCTCAAATTTTCGACGCTTGAAAAACAGTTTGAAATCACCTCAAAAACTCTTCCAGAAAAAAACTACAAGAACTGCTGGAAAAATAATTTGCATCCGGAAAAACCTGTGGGCAATCCCCAACTAAATAAATTCAGTCCGCAAAAACCTGATTTTCTATTATCCCTGAAGATATCAGGAAAATCCCTCCGGGATAAGAAGCCTCTGAAATTACAGCCCTCAGAACCCTAAAATAGGGAAACTATTATTGCTGACTCTCAAGGACCAGCCAAAAATAAATAATCTATAACTGGCGCCCAACGTGGATTCGCCTAAGCAACTATCTAACTTTTGGCGCCCACGAGGATACAGCCAAACCAAATATCCAACAATTTGGCGCCCGAACAGGGACTGCAATTACCTACTATTCAACAACAGTCATTGCATTTTGGGTTTGTGTTTCGTTTTTCCTGTCTGCTTTTTTTATCTGTGTAGATAAAATTCTGGCTCGTTCCATTTGTTTTATCCTCAGTTTCATATTTTAATGTGCATTTTTGCATCTCAACTTTGGGTATTTTGATGCCCTGCTGAGTGTGCTGCCAGTTCCATATTGAGTTTCATTTGTTCTAATTAATTTTTGTCCTCTGATGATCGCATTCAATTTGCTTGCCCTCTAATGAGGTTGGCTGAAAAGCGTTGTTTCGGATGATGCTACGCATGCCGCCTTGCTCACTTCAGTGGTTATGACTATAGCATCTGTCTGAGTCAATGTACATGTACCGTCGTGAAATGGCCAATTCCCAACAATAACAATTGTCCTAGAAAAACACCCAGATTTGTTGAAAGAATGTTTTATGGGTTTAGATTTGCAAATTTTTAGTTTCATCTGTCCATTTGCTACTCAATTTCGTGAAGAATGCTGACACTCTGTGCAATCTACTTACCTTCTGCATGAGTGTCTTAAACATTGTTTTTTTATTCCATATTTTTGTCACTATTGCACTGAAAAATTTTAGTGATAGTGTAGTGGGATGTGCTAACTGAAACAATTTACTTATCCTTGTTGGTCCACTTGAAGGTATCCTGTTCTGAGTTTCTGTGATAATCATTGTTTCTAAGATAAGATGGGGGCAATCGTCAAATGTATGACTTGATACAATGTCCTCATTGATTTCTTAAAAGCTTTGAGGCTGTGTTGTATTAATTTAGTATTGGTGCTGTCTCGATTCACTCGCCTGCCAGCGTCAGGGACATCCATAATTTTGCCTGTGGACATTTCAGACAACCATGCAACAAACCAATGGGTTATATTTTTGTTGTGGCTGATGTTGGAACCTCGCATCGTGTCAAATTTTTTCTTTTAGTTTTGTGCTGTGTGGGAATTCAAGTCTACAATTTTCTGGTGAAGTTGCTTGTTGATAAAAATGTTTGATAGGCAACGTGGTCCGCCCCGTCAGTGTCTGCCATTCTGCCTGACTTGATTTTTCTGCCTATATGCTAAATATAGCTCCTGTTCTGAATTCCTTGTTGGCTGTCCTGGCTAATCTTAACTCTCTAATAATTGAAATGAAGCATCTTAAGCAAGCATCTCAAGGACAGCAAGTCCTTGATAGCTGTCCTGCCTGACTTGGTCTCTCTCCTTGATCTCCTGCCTAACCTGGTCGCTTGAGTTGCTGTTTTGCAAGATATCTTCCGTTTAGTAATAGGTACCTGGCTTGATTTTCTGTCTTCGTAATTTTGGTCGTCATGTTTACATACCTGAATGGCGGGCAGTCTCAGGCATCAGTTAGTTGGCACTCTTGCAGACTGTAAAGGCCCCCTCACACGCGCAAATATGTCTGCAAACATATCTGAACTGGTGCTGAATTCGTGCGTTTGTACGCTCATTTCAGGTTGGCACAGACTGTCTGAGGCAGATGAGCTATGCTTGATAATTTTGGAGCGACCAGCAGTCACCAGCTGCAAACCTTACCGTGACGTCAGTGCTAAGCCAGCGTTCGTGGGTTGTGCATGCATGCATTTTGCCTCTCTCCCTCTCTTCTCGCATTCTCATCTGTAGCGCTATGGAAGACAAACTCTTTTGGACTGAATTTTTGACGCTTTATAAAGAATTAACATCTCTTTGGAAAGTAAAATCAAAAGAGTACTGTGATAAACATAAGAAAGCCGCAGAGTATGAAGTACTTTTGAAGAAACCACAAGAAAAACACCCAGACTCTACGAAAGAAATAATAATAAAAAAATTGAATAATATGAGAACGGCATTTAGGCCGGAGTTTAATAAAGCAGAAAAATCTCGTAAGTCAGGGTGTGGCACAGAGGAGATCTACTCACCTAATTTATGGTATTATGAATTATTAATGTTCACCAAAGATCAAGAAACGCCAAGCACCTCAGTGTCAAATCTGGATGAGTTTGCATTTTCTCATGAAGTGGTGAGTTGTATGCTTATATATTTCGCTATCAATTTTATTTATTCAAATGTAATAAACATATACCGAAAAATACTAAAGATAAACTGAAGCAGTGAAATTATTTTTATCAAGGATTAATAAAACAGCAAATTATAAATTAGTTTTTATGAACAAACTGGAAGTTGCTAATGAAAAATTTTATTTTCACGTATATTTGAATATAACTTTATGTATAGGTATCCTAAGGTGTGTCACAGAACTAGATATTATCAAATGAACTTCTAATGAAATTCTAAAGGCAACATTGAATTATGATGAATTATACTATAGTTAGCGTATGACCACAGTGTAAATACGGTGTATTAAACTGCATTCAAAATTTAAAAGCGAAGAATAAAATTCTGAACAATTTTGGGACGTTTTGGGAATAAATCCTACCATCAACTAACAAAAGACACACGACATGAAATAAATGTTATCAGTTACAGGCACTTAGAGTGCATGAGATTATAACCGTAAGTGCCTGTAACTGATCACATGTATTTCATGTCGTTTTCAGCTGATGATGGGATTTATCCCGAAACGTCCAAAAAATGCTTAGGTTTTCATTCTTCGCTTTTGAATTTTTGATAAACCCACGTTATCGCCAAGTAAAAATGTTCGTCAATATCCTTCATAAATTATAACAGGAAATTAATACAGAACTTTCCCCATAAAATTTCATTCCGCTTCTATGTTATTCTTTGAGTAATTGCATTTGGAAATATAGAAACTAATAAAATGCCAATACTTATATTATATAGATTTACAAAATACCGTGCTTTTAATCTGTTGTGCACAGTGTAGAGTCATTGATTTGCTGTGATATCTGAGAACGAAATTGTTCAACAGTTTTCTCTGTATTATTGAACCATATCGTTTTGCCATGGGAGTGCGCCTTCATTATTGAAATAATTTGAAAAAGCATTGCGCACTGCTTTAGCATTGTTAGCAACCCTGACGTTATGAGTTCTTTGGATGTCGATCAAAGTATTGTTCGTTTGGTTGCTTTCAACGCCGCTTTGAGTATATACATCTCCCCTTTTCTTCCTTAAAAAGTTGTGGAGCATACAGCATGCCATAACCACTGCGTGAATGTTTTCTATTTTTAAATTTATAGGGGATCTAAAGAGTCGAAAACGTTGTGAAATAATTCCAAAAACATTCTCAACAACTCTCCGTGCTCGAGATAATCGATAGTTGAAAATTTTTGAGCCTCTGTTCAATTCTCGGGCACTGAATGGTTTCAAAAAGTCTTCACGGAGCGCAAAGGCTTCGTCACCAACAAAAACATACGGCAATACCGTATTTGTATTGGTCACAGGCTCTTCCGGGGGAATGTTCAACCTCTTCTGTTTTAATTTCTCATAGAACAATGTGTTGTCTATTACTCCTCCATCCGAAACTCTACCATTGGTGCCGAAATCACAGAGTATAAATTCATACTTTGCATTAAGGAGACCGCCCCAGGCCCTTGACAGATGCTGTCGATTCCATGGTCATTTTGCATGCTTTTGTTGTAAAAGGACCCTTAGGTGGTAGACTATTCGTTCCTAAAATTTTATGGCGCTACGGACAATAATTCCCCCCCCCCGGGGGGGGGTAAGGCGACCAAATTTTTTCAATTTTTCCGATTTTGACCCCACATAAAAAGAGAACAAATAGGAAATGGAAAAAAGCTCAATTTGAGTTTGTTAGAAATGTTCCAAGGATTCTAAAACGGTCTTTGCTTTTTTTTAGCATCAAAACTGAAGGAGGAGTTCCATTTTGAAATATCAATATGAATGAAAAGCACCCAAAATATTCCATTTTTTCCCGATTTTGACCCCACATAAAAAGAGAACAAATAGGAAATGGAAAAAAAGCTCAATTTGAGTTTGTTAGAAATGTTCCAAGGATTCTAAAACGGTCTTTGCTTTTGCTCTAGCATCAAAACTGAAGGAGGAGTTCCATTATAAAATATCAATATTTGTGAAATATCAATATCTGAAAACCAATATGTCAAATTTTTGCAAAATCTAAGGCCTGAATCAAAAAAATGAATAGAATCAATTGTGTTTATTTTCAAAGGTTACATATCATAGTCAAATTTTATAAGAATCAGACTGAAAAAAAAATTCATTTTGTTGAAAAAAAAAAATAATTTTTTTTTTTTTTTGAAATCACAATTCACACTTTGAATATGAAGTTATGTATGGAAATTATCAAAATAAAAATTAAAACTGCATTCAATTACATCAATTGTTCATTATATTACACTTCAACACAAAATTTTATTTTTTGCTTTTACCCAACACTTTGAATTTTCAACATTCATCCTGGGACTAGTTCTCGAGTTTTGATGCTAGAACAAATCCAAAGACAGGTTTAGAATCCTTGAAACATTTTTAACAAACTCAAATTTGGCTTTTTTTCAAATTCGAATTCTTTGAAAAAATATATAGCTCTAAACCCAAAAAAATGTTGCTGATTTTTGAAATATCAAAAATTTTTGAAAAAATAGAAAAAATTTGAATTTCAAAAAAAGCCGAATTTGAGTTTGTTAGAAATGTTTCAAGGGTTCTAAAACTGTCTTTGTTTTTGTTCTACCATCATAACTGAAGGAGGAATTCCAACCTGAAATTTCAATAAAAATATACCAAAAACACATTTTTCGTCAATAAAAAAAAAGTAAGGCCTAAATCGAAAAAATGACATGAGTAAAAAAGGTTTACTTTTACAAAATACATATACTGGCCAACTTTCAAACGAATCGGACTAAAAAAGTTGAAAAAGTGGGACGGTCTCCTTAACTATTGCCATCAATACTAGGCTATGAAAACCTTTATAGTTGAAATAATAGCTGCCTGCATTCGGTGGAGGAACAATGCTGACGTGTTTTCCGTCCACAGCGCCAACGCAATGAGGAAAGTTCCACATTTCTTCATATTCATCGGCAATCGCCTTCCATTCAGTGGCATCAGCAGGGAACTGGAAACAAAATTTCATTCTTAATTTTACACTTTTAAACATATTTTAGTAATACTAATTTCTGTATAAACATTGCAACAGTCTATTTTTTATGAATTTGGGGAGTTTCATCATAAATTCGTCTTTATCAATTATTATCCACGCTGAAGACGGCAGCTGTCGTTAATGAATTCTGTTTGTCTTTTGTGTGTGCGTTTTTGCACTTTCGTTTGTTTGTGTGCAAAATAACTCAAGAACGACAGAATGGATAAACACGAAACTTTCAGGACATATTTCCCTAATACAGAGAAAGAAGTGATTAAATTTAAATGACAGTCGGTTATGGTCAAGGCGACCAGGGTAAAATTATGGCGCCGGCGTGAGTTGCCATCTATACAGCCCATTATGGCGTTTATACATGTAAATATTAACCTGACGTTTATTAATTTCACTTATATTATAAAATAAAACTTATTTCTTTATTTCCAATAACCACATTTTAATATTCATGCATTCATTATTTCTCCTCAGACAATAAATGAAGATGAACATGAGCCAAGCGACACTGGAGAGGGACTTGAAGAAATCAGAGCTAATGATGCACCCTCAACTTCTTTTGCATCTGTGGCTGCTGCTCCAAAAAGGAAAAGAGCTAAAAAGGAAGAACTCTCACAGTCTGATAAGGTGCTGGCTGCAATCACGGAACGCATCACATCCTCAAGGGTAGAGGACGAGTGGGATTTAGTTGCAAAAACTTTCGCTAATAAACTACGTCGGGTACCGTCCTCTATGCAACCAATTGCAGAGAAATTAATCAATGATGTCTTGTTTCTAGCTCAAATGAATGAACTAGATAGAAATACTCAAATAGTAAGAGGGCCTTTGAGCTTTACTTTGCAATGAATTTGTATTATGGATAGACATGCATTGTATGAATAATTTCTATTGTCAGTCAGAAATGGATAGCAGTTGTGAGGCTAATTATGTATCTGATATTACATTGTGTTCATAACGGAACTATAAATGTTTCAACTCTATCGGTTTTCTTTATATCATGGTTTATATACAATCACAGGCAATTATCTATCTGATATTACATTGTGTTCATAACGGAACTATTAATGTTTCAACTCTATCGGTTTTCTTTATATCATGGTTTATATACAATCACAGGTAATTATCTATCTGATATTACATTGTGTTCCTAACGGAACTATTAATGTTTCAACTCTATCGGTTTTCTTTATATCATGGTTTATATACAATCACAGGTAATTGTCTATCTGATATTACATTGTGTTCATAACGGAACTATAAATGTTTCAACTCTATCGGTTTTCTTTAAATCATGGTTTATATACAATCACAGGTAATTATCTATCTGATATTACATTATGTTCGTAACGGAAATAATAATGTTTCAACTCTATCTGTTTTCTTTATATCATGGTTTATATACAATCGCAGGTAATTATCTATCTGATATTACATTATATTCGTAACGGAACTACTAATGTTTCAACTCTATCAGTTTTCTTTAAATCATGGTTTAAATACAATGCATGCCTTTTCACATTTAATTTCATCGTTTTTTCTAATAAATCTAGGAGAGCTAATTACAGTTTTACTAACCTTCATATATTGATGACGTATCACAGTCCAAATCGCTCGGCAGGTCTCAGGAATGATTTTTCCAATGGTATTTGGCGCTATGGCAACAGAGAACTTGAGATCTTCAAAAGATCGTCCAGTAGCAAGAAATCGCAGAGTCACCGACAGACGCTCATATGCAGGAATAGATTGTCTCATAACTGTATCTTCTTTGGATATTAATGGAGATACTAGATGCAAGAGCTCACAGAATGTTTCGTAGTTCATACGCATATAATTATGCCAATCTCCTGGTTCAATGCTGTGGAGTTCATTCAGCAATTTCACATTTGAATGTTCACTTCTGTTAATGAACCATCCCTTAGCCCATTTTGAGCGAGTTTTCGCGGCTCTTTTTTTCTTTTTCATTGCGAAAATAGCTAAACCCATCAGCTGTAGCAACTCGCCGTCTGGAGCCGCCATTCTTGCTGGTACTCTCCACGTGACTGCTACTGGCATACTGAAGCGTGTGCCAGTCTTCGTCAAGTTGGAAGTGCGTTGTTTGCATCGTGTGAGGGGCCTTGAGACCGTCTCACAAAACGTTGTTCAGATTGTTTGCAGACATATTTGCGCGTGTGAGGGGGCCTTAAGAGACAGACTACGACTACTACCTGCCTGTGACTGGCTGGCTGACTGCTTACTGATGACTGAAATTTCAGATGTCATGTATAGCAGATATCAATTTTTGGTATTACAGATGTCTATTTTTACAGTTCATATTAAAGGGATATTCAAGCCTAGTCGGAAATTTAATGTTTGTGTGCCAACAAATGACGCAAGGTATTGATTCTCGGACCAAATGAGCGCAGCCCCCTTTGCCCTCACTTTCAAGAAAGAAGTAGAGGATGCCTGTGCTGATGCGCGTACAGAGCAAGCAGAAGCAGAGGACGAGTTGGGGGAAGGCAGCTCTGGTGCGTGCAACACAAGAGCTGCTCATCAGAGATTAGCTGCAGCATCTCAGGGGAGCGCTGACTCGCTACCGTCAGATGTGTCGGGTAGCGGCAGTTGTGTTGAGGTCAACCCTCAGGACACACTCAAATCAGTATGCTTCCTGTGTGCACATTGTGATTACTCGAGTACTCGGAAGGATGAACTTGAATTGCACCTACGTGACGAGCATAAATTAGGGCATGATTTTGAGTACAAGTCTTCTAGTTATTCTGGTCTTCATTCCAATGCATCAAAACTATGTTCAGAGGTGAAACTTAATGAGAAAATTTTGCATGAAGTGTGTCTCTGTTGTGGAAAGAAACCTATAAAGCAACATAAAAGTGTAAAACAGGAGATGAAAATTTTTTACAATTGCGAGTCGTGTGACCACTCCTCAGCGCGCAAGAGGGCTGTTGAGCGACACCAAAGCAGGAAGCACAGCAAACAGAAACTGTTCAAGTGCAAGCTGTGTGCATTCACCACCGCTTATGAAAGTAACTTCAAGTCGCACCAAGCCAGCAAGCACAGCATTGGGAAATTACTGAGATGTACGCTCTGTGATTATTGTACTATAAATATTATTGTATGAAAATGCATCAAGCCAGCAGACATAAATTAGGGAAGCTACTAAAATGTGAGCTGTGTGACTACTCTTCTTGTTGGTGATATGAAAAAGCATCAAGATGTGAAGCATAAATTAGGAAAGCTACTGAAATGTGAGCTGTGTGACTACTCTTCTTGTTATGCTGGTGATATGAAAAAGCATCAAGATGGCAAGCATAAATTAGGAAAATTACTGAAATGTGAGCTGTGCGACTACTCCACTTGTTATACTAATGACATGAAAAGGCATCAAGATGGCAAGCATAAATTAGGAAAGCTACTGAAATGTGAGCTGTGTGACTATTCTTGTTATGCTGGTGATATGAAAAAGCATCAAGATGGCAAGCATAAATTGAGAAAGTTACTGAAATGTGAGCTGTGCGACTACTCCACTTGTTATACTGATAGCATAAAAAGGCATCAAGATGGCAAGCATAAATTAGGAAAGCTACTGAAATGTGAGCTGTGTGACTACTCCTCTTGTTATGTTAGTTATATGAAAAAGCATCAAGATGGGAAGCATAAATTAGGAAAGCTACTGAAATGTGAGCTGTGTGACTACTCTTCTTGTTATGTTAGTTAAATGAAAAGGCATCAAGATGGGAAGCATAAACTAGGAAAGTTACTGAAATGTGAGCTGTGCGACTACTCCACTTGTCTTACTAATAACATGATAAGGCATCAAGATGGCAAGCATAAATTAGGAAAGCTACTGAAATGTGAGCGGTGTGACTACTCTTCTTGTTATGTTGGTGATATGAAAAAGCATCAAGCTCGCAAGCATAAATTAGGCAAGCTACTGAAATGTGAGCTGTGTCACTACTCTTGTTGTAATGCTCGTGATATGAAAAAGCATCAAGCTCGCAAGCATAAAATAGGAAAGCCACTAAAATGTGAGCTGTGTGACTACTCCACAAGTTCTACTGGTAGCATGAAAATTCATCAAGCTGGCAAGAATAAATTAGGAAAGCTACCTACTAAAATTGTGAGCTGTGTGACGACTAAACTACTACGTTTAGTTTTTTTGAAGAGGCACTACATCGGCTAGCACACCTGACGAGTGCAGTGATGCAGAAACCGACCCTAGGATGTACTATAGGCGAACGAATTTCGCTTAATTGACAATATAAAATTGACCGCCCTGCACTACGCCTCGTGAGACGCCAGTGTTGTTTAATGCACCACGCATTATGAAATCCCAATGTTAACAAATACTTCCCATTCTTTCGCTGGAAAAGATCTTATCTGAATCTATACGCCTCAGTCTTGCGCTGCTTGTGTTTTTCCTCAACTCGTTGACTGCGTTTGCGGTTGGTTAGGTGAAGATGGTTGTGTGGGTCGGAATTGAAAAATCAATATTACTGCTCAAATGCATTTCTATTCTTCTTAAAAAACTATGAAAATATGTTTTGCGAAGTTACGTATCAACTTGAGCTCTGAAATTCATTTATAAATTCTATTATGTAGAATAAAATGCTATTCATTCACACTAGAACGTCTACCTAGTGGTACACATGTTTCATAATACGTTTACAACGTGTTGAGCAGTGGAAAGCCAATTTGTTATCAACTAAGCATAAAATCAGTCGCCAAAAAATCCACAGAAACAATCTACAGGAAACAAGAATCGGGAGTTTAATATCATTTATCATTATATGTGACACGTTCGGTGGAAGGACGACGTAAGCGCATTTGCACTTTTTCCAAATAAAAGGTGAAGTGTTGGTAGCGAAAAGAAACTTACTTGTGATTATCAAAACTTTGAGCCTTTAAATCGGGTTTGATAATTGTGCAATGGAAGAGTGTTATTGATTTAAATGGAATTATAATAATATCCCCATCACACGCGTGCCCGCGTGTGATGGGGTTGACCTATCCTGTGCGGGGGGAGGGGCTGCACTCAATGAAGCGGTTGGGGTAAACCAGCTATGGCTGTCGGGCCTGACTGTGGAAGGTGGTTGTGCTGGACTGTTGCTGATCCTGGCAGTTCTGGTGCGGCCAGTGCTGCCTCTCTCGCCTCCTAGTGACTAAGGGTGATGATTGTGGCCTGCTGTCGGCTACCCTCCCATAGGGAGGAGAAGCCTGGTATATGTATGTGTGTCTAATATTTTCGATGGGTAGGGGTTTGTGATTTGGCAACCGTGCATTTCTGGGAACCGCCCTCAAACGGTCATTTCATTCTGGTCCGACTATAGTTGTCTCTTGAGGCGGCCGCTGCTGAGTGTGTGGCATTAGTCCTCCCAAGGGGAAGGTGTGACGCCCCGAGCTTCTGTTTATATGTGTAGACCATCGTGCTGATGATGAAATATACCAACCAGGGTTTTTGTTTTCCTGATTTTTTTTTTGCGTTTTATTGCTGCCTTGTTTCTCTGCATCTCATACTTTCATCTTCAACCTTTGTCTTGTTTCATAAACACACTTTCTGTCCTTATGCTCAGGATCTTTGTTAATAACATATTTTGTGCATAGATTCCTCGTACGTTGAACTCTGAACTACACCGTCCTTTTCTGCTTCTTCTTTCCTGACACGTTCGTTGTATTAGGGAGGCTTAAACTCACTCGTCTAATCAAATCAACGCCTCTGAACCATAGGATCTTACCTATTCTAAACTTAGCCATTAAATCTCAGTTTGGATTCACCGAAAGACTTGCACGCTCACCGCGAAAATAATTTTTTATTTGGTAAATTTAATTTTTAATGAGCCTTATAGATCAAGTATACCGTAATTTAATTTGAACTTAACCTAACGTAACTAAACCTAACGTAACTGAACCTAGCTGTTAGGCCCATCGCCAGTAAGCCAGACGGTATTCTAGTGTTATGCTACCGGCTCTGTAAATAATGTCCCCCGGAATTTAATTCGAGTAACCTAGATACGAGACAAACCCTCTTGAATACAGCTTGTCTGAAATTCGCCTGAGCGACGAAAAGAACCGTCAGCTCCCTGGAATTTGGAACCTTACTATTTGATACTGAATGCTCTGCAGCCAACTTTGTTTCTACTAATAAAGTTTGAAAAAGAATCAAATCTTATCATCCCCAGAAGAAAAGACCAACGACAAAAAAATCGTCCACCTTGGCGTCCCAACGAGGATAAGCCAACCAACAATCTAACAAGTGGCGCCCGAACTTAGCGACCTGATCCCTGTAAAAGCTGCATCTCTACTCAGCGACCCAAACTCGGGAAAACTACAATGTATTTTTGTTTTCCATAGATCTTTGTTAATGCTGAAGATGACCCCTGTGGTCGAAACGTTCAATTTTATATATAATTTTAGGTCATTCTATTTATTAAACAACTAACTGATAATGGACCTTTTAAAAGCGACTATCCTTGCTATTTTATTTGTTGTAACTACAACTATTCTTCAAGCCGGTAAAATAAAACCCGCATCTCCTGCCTCCACAGAAATTCGCTGTTGGAGCAGTGCTAAAGGAACTACGCCTAATACTCAAAAATCGAACGCATCTCCTGCCTCCACAGAAATTCGCTGTTGGAACAGTGCTAAAGGAACTACGCCTAATACTCAAAAATCGAACGCATCTCCTGCCTCCACAGAAATTCGTTGTTGGAACAGTGCTAAAGGAACGAGAACGAGAAGAACGAGAACGAGAGGAACGAGAGAGAGAGGAACGAGAACGAGAGGAACGAGAAAGAGAACGAGAGGAACGAGAACGCGAGCGCGAGCATGAGATTCGCATTCAACAGGTCAACCAGCCGAGAGCCCCAGAGGCGAGACGAATTAAGATTTCCAGAAATCACGCCATTCGAGCCAGAGAAAGAAGGTATGCAGGAATTTCTACAACGGTTTGAGAACCACTGTGCAGCCCAAGAGCTAACCGAATACGAGATTGTTATTGCCCTCGAAACCTTAGTAACGGCCAAAGAACGAAGGCTCATCCAAACGATGCCCGCCGTCGATCGATGCCGCCTTAATGAAATCAGAACCCTACTATTAGAATCTCATAAGGTCACTACGGCTATATTGCGCGATAATTACTTGAAAGTAAAACCACAGGAGGGCGATAATATGAGTCGTTATGTCCGCAGGATCGAACAAGCCTTTGATGCCTGGATTACGGGAAGCCAGGTCGAGCCAGGTTACGAACAACTAAGGGATTTTGTACTGGTAAACCGAATCTTCTCCGACCTACCACCATTCGTGGCAACCCAGCTTAAAGACCGCGGCAGTAGTACTCGGCTACACTGAGCGAACAGGGGGATAGCTTCTTACAAGCTCGACCACACACCTCACTGCAACAGCTATGCAGCAACCGTAACAACAATGGCCGGACAAGAAATAACGAGCTACCTATGAACAAATCTATCGCAACAAGTCGAACCACGCGAACTTTTGTCCCCCCTAACCGTGCGCAAATCAACGCAGTTCCGGCAACTGCGCGTAACGAACCATCACGCGTCGCGGCAACTGCCCAAAGAACCAACCATGACCGCACCAATTCAACTGGCCCACAAGAGGCACAACGAACTTTCTATTGTTCACATCATGGGGAAAACGCCACTCATTCCAGCGCTAGTTGTGCCGTGCTTAATTCCCGATACCAAAGGTATCATCCAAACTGGCGTCATCCAGGAAACCACGGCCAAGGAGAGGGCGAAGCCTCCAACGCAAGAGTACACGCGAATACGGTCAGCTTCGGCGAGGAACAAACCGAATCCTCCAGCTTGCCGCCAGTCGACTGCAATAACGTAGGTTTAGAAAAAGAGCTCGCATTAGGGAAGTTAAAGACCTGTAAAGGCCGGATCAACGAGCAACCCGTCACAGTGTTATTAGACGGAGGAGCTAATGCAGTATTTATAAGGAAGAACCTCAAGCCCCTAGAGACGCTTACCGGAACAAAAATCACCGTAAAACTGGCCAATAGTCAAACGTTTCAAGCCCCCTTGACAAAAGTACGGCTCGAATGTCCTTATTTCCAAGGCGACGTCACCGTCGTAGTCATGGAAAACCCTTCGCACGACGTTATTTTAGGACGAATACCAGGCACCCTTTCCTTTGAGGAACCAAACTTTGATTCGATCCTACCTCCTCCGGACGCAGCCACCTACCACGTGACAACTTGAGCGACCGCCAGAAAGGAAGCCGAAGCTGAACGCGCAATCCAGGAACGACTCAAACCCGACAAAAAAGAGCTGGAAACGTTACAGCAGGACTGTGCCACTTTGCGGGGACTGTTCAAAAAAACAGAAAACACGACAGAGGATGTTAAATACGACGGCCGAGTCATTACGTATGAACTAAGAGATGAGATTCTATATCGGAAAACGTTACAGAACGGTCAAACCACTTTTCAGCTAGTGGCGCCAGCGAGTCTACGCAAACAAGTACTAGAGATAGGTCACGATAACCCCCTGGCAGGTCACTATTCCCAAAAGAAAACCCAGGCACGAATCGAACGAGATTTCTACTGGCCCCAGCTAAACCAAGAGGTAAACCGGTACTGCCATTCTTGCCATACATGCCAAAAACATGCGCCAGCCCGGCCGCCCAAAGCACCTATTGCTACTCCATCTCTAACCGGAACCCCATTTGACGCGCTAAGCGTGGATATCGTAGGCCTGATTCAACCGTCCTCAGCTGGAGGAAATCGATACATTCTAACTGTGGTCGACCAAGCCACCCGCTATGCTGATGCAAAAGCCCTACGGCATATAGACGCAGTAACAGTCGCAGAAGCACTAAACGAGATCTGCACTCGCACCGGCTACCCGCAGACCCTAACCACATATAATGGGACACAATTTACGGCCGCCTACTTCGAAGAGTTCCTAAAACAGATGGGCATCCAGCACCACCGCACGCCCCTGTATCATGCACAATCAAATGGGATCGTAGAACGATTCAATGGAACCATGAAGTCCATGCTCCGGAAACTGACTGCCGAGCAACCCAGGGACTGGGACTTGTATCTTCCCTCATTATTATTCGCGTATCGTGCCAATCCCGTGCTGCAGTTACCAGACCCCAACATCCCATTTATCCTACGCACGGACGCATCTGAAACAGGTCTAGGCGCTGTTCTTCTTCAGCCCAGTAAAATCGACTTCAGGCGCTATGCACCAATTGCCTATGCATCTCGCCGACTCAGAGGAGCGGAGATGAATTATTCTACTATCGAGAAAGAGGCCTTAACTATCTACTGGGCGTTCCAAAAATTTGAAACCTATCTATAGGGCCGAGAATTTATTTTACAAACTGATCACCGGCCTCTACTCGATCTGCAACAGGCCGATGAATTAAACCCTCGCCTGAAACGATGGGCTCTCTACCTGAGCCTGTTTCAATTTCAAGCCGAGCATATCACAGGAACCGAGAATCATATCGCGGATTTCCTATCTCGCTCCGCGACCGTCTAAGGAACCGAGTAAAGCCACAAGATATCCAAGAAGTTCCCGGGATCTTTCGAGATAAAGCTTATTACCATGTTCTTTGTATAGATAAGATGTTAAAGTGTTCTAAACTAGGCCTATATCGCTTAAGATTCTAGAATTAATTATCATATAACCCCTTTGTGTCGAACAGTCTCGAAATCCAATCAGAGACCTAACGGAGATCGATTTCTAATAAACGATCCAAACTGGCGCGGGTTTGTTAAGACTTTGCTTTCCAAGTAAAGTCTTGTCATTATGGGCGTGTTAGGCTCATCGCCAGTAAGCCAGACGGTATTCTAGTATTACGATACCGGCTCTGTAAATAATGTCCGCCGGAATTTAATTCGAGTAACCTAGATACGAGACAAACCCTCTTGAATCCAGCTTGTCTGAAATTCGCCAGAGCGACAAAAAGAACCGTCAGCTCCCTGGAATTTGGAACCTTACTATTTGATAGTGAATGCTCTGCAGCCAACTTTGTTTCTACTAATAAAGTTTGAAAAAGAATCAAATCTTATCATCCTCAGAAGAAAAGACCATTGACAAAAAAATCGTCCACCTTGGCGTCCCAACGAGGATAAGCCAACCAATAATCTAACACTAGCCTAATCTAAACCTGACATAACGTAGGGCCATGCAGTGTGGCATCTGGCGTCAAAATCGATTCGGTTATGCGTCCAAATGTACGCGTTGATTTTGTGTTGTCCTCCGTAAACTCCATACTAAATGGTGCCTTCCTCCTTCCTCTCTTCGATTCCCTCTTTTTTTGTAGCGGTTAGAGAGGCTTTAACTAACATATAATCTACCCTATAATCTAATCCGGATTGGATGACACAAACGGCAGTTGTGATGAACCATGTTGTTTATTAGGCCTGCAATGTCGGAGTTAGCTTTGATGTCAGCCTCCAGTCCGCAGAAAGTAGTTTCCATCCTCCTAACTCGACATTACGCGCTCTCTGAGCGCTGCTTGAAATTCAGTGGGCAAACCTAATATGTGTACAACCTCCGTTTGATGTATTTTGATGTATCTCTTTCGTGTACCTTCACGTGGTGGCGTCTTGGCGGTGAGAAGTGATCTTTGAACACAACATGTGTTAATTTTAGTGCTAGTAGTGATTTTAGTTGCGTGATCCATACAATTTCTGTACTTCTGTACTTGGGTTTGCATTGCAAAAAAGTTCCTTTACAAACTTTCTAAAAATTTATTCGAAATCTGGACGGTTTCATTTGTACATACATAATGTAAATATTAGATAGATTTTCATGTGCATGTTTTTGATGTGCCACCACGGATGTTTAGTGTTTGTATAAATTGTTTCCTCAACAGTTTCACTGTAATGTCAACCACGGTAATTTTTTACTCGATTATAGAGTTGCATGAGCAAGTGTGAAGCGGATGCGTTGCGCATCCGGCGTGTGAAGCTGTAAGGCCAGGATGTTGTTGCTCATCATTGAGTTTCGTTTGAGGCGAGTGAAGCAGCGGCCTTACTTATTTACTCCTCCTCCGGTTGGTATCGGTGATATGGGGTGGAGGAGTTCGAACTTTTTTAGTTAAATTTACATTGAGACATATTAAAATTACTGAGCACAAAAGATTAGTATTTGGATTTGAGGGGTAACTAAGGTAGGGCACTACAAAGCAAAAAACTTTTGGCGACCACCGCCCATCGTAGATAAGCTTTTGCCGCACCCCTCAGGGGGACACGACTGTTGTATTTGTGGACGTAAGCGCTCCCAGAGGGACAATCTGTGAGAGCCCGAGCTGAGAGTTAGGTAGGCCTTCTTTTGTTGAAATTAAAATTTTTTGCCATGTTAAGGACCACCTTTTTTCGGTTCACTGCTGACCTGTTTTTCAGCACCTACTATTTTCTTCTTCAACATTGATCTTGTTTCATAAACTTCTTTCCCAACTTATTGTTTCTAAATCCCTTCTGCATAGATTCCACATTTCCTTATCTCCATACTAAATGGTCCCTTTCTCTTTTCGGAATGCTCTTTTTTTAACGGTTAAGGGGGCTTAAATTAACATATAATCTAACCCAACTGATTTTTACTTTGTTTATTTTGTGATGGAGTTTCTTCGGTAATTTTTGTTCTAGTATTGTTTTGGAAATGATTTTGATTTTTCTTGAATTTATGCGAAAGTTTAATTAATGGGGTGTTTAAGTTAATAAATTGAGTGTAATGTGCTAATGTAGAGTTCAATTAACGGGATTTTGTAATAATTTGCCTAATTTTTCTATGATGAGTTAGTGCTAATTGCATGCAACCAATGATTATTTTAATTTTCGTAACTTTTGAAATAAGTTGTGAATATGTGAAACTTGTATTTTTTTCTAATTGGCCATTCATTTCAAATGAAAATTATTTTCTTGCTACCATTCATGTCGACAACTTTCTCCGTGATCGTCGCATCAGAGTGAGAATAGGATCAGCCACCTCGATGCCCTACCCTGCCGAAGGAGGCATACCCCAAGCCAGCGTACTATCCCGTACCTCGTTTCTTGTAGCTGTGAATAGCATAGCAGCTTCCTTACCCATCTGTTGGAGCCTCACTATACGTGGACGACTTCACGATCTACTTTGCTGGAGCTTCCACGCGAGTTGTCGGCGGCAACTCCAACTTGCAATCAACTCGCTAACCCGCTGGAGTCAACAAACAGAATTCCCATTCAATGCTGAAAAGACAGTATCCATGCATATATGTCGCCGACACCACTGCCCCAAAACGGCCCATACCCTGACAGTGAATGGTCGACCTATGCGAGCAGTGGAGAGTACAAATACCTGGGACTGATTTTTGACACTTCCTTCACTTATAGGCCGCACATCCAAGACCTGAAGCGGCGATGTAATTCAACCCTTAATTTACTGGAGCTACTTTCTAGTATATCATGGGGCACAGATATGATTTCCTTACTCCGTCTCTACATAACGCTGCTCAAGCCTAAGCTGGATTATGACGTGGAGGTTTACTCCTCCGCATCACCGTTCGTTATGGATCTTCTCCAGCCCATCCAAAATGCCGCTATTCGTGGGGCAACGGGAGCATACCGTACCTTCCCTGTGACAAGCCTCCACTCAGACTCTGGTCTCCGGCCTCTGCGCTCTATGTAACTATAAAAAGTCTCAATTATGCTGCCAGAGTTGCGGCGAGCGTCTCCAATCCGTTAAACGAATTGAGCACCGACGTAAATGCGCCTCCCGCTGACCGGCGCGGAATAGGAGAGAGGCCCCACACTTGAGGAACTTCTTCCTACGTGTTTCGGTCCTTCGAAATCGCTATGCTCACCATCCAGACCAGGTTCTTCTAGAATAGATTTCTCCACTTCCACCGTGGCGGTTACCTGCTATTAGCATCTGTCGCGAACTTAACAAATATTCCAAGTCCACGACCGCTCCATCCCATCTTCGAGCACTTTACCATGATCATGTCCGCAGCCACTAATTTCCCTCCCGTATTTATACGGATGGAACTAAAGCTCCGGAAGGAGCAGCATATGCTTACATTCAAGGCTCCACGACGTATCGCGTCGAATTCAGCCGCATGCAACCTCGTTTACTGCAGAACTCTAAGCTATATACGATGTTACTAACCACGATGAAACTCTTCCTCACCTGGCGACTACCATAATTACCGACTCGCGGAATGCGATACAAGCTCTCTCGAGGCACAACTCGCCTCATCGTTCAATTCATGCAGTGTCGCCTCATTTCGAGCCGTAAACAATTTACGTTCTGCTGGGCGCCGGCCATTTCGGAGTGCCGGGACGCGTGGCAGCCGATCGTGCAGCTCGAGAGGCTCTCCACTTGCAAATAAATCTGGTTCGTCTTCTTCGAACAGACCACAAGTGGCATTACCATAAGAGCATACGAGAACACTGGCAGGCTGAGTGGTCGGCACTTGCCAATAACGAGCTAATTCGATAAGACCTGATGTCCGTCTGCTCCCGTTATCCCAGCAGAGGGACGAACTCTGGGAAGTGGTCCTCGCGAGGCTCCGTATAGGCTAAACACGCCTCACGCACCGCCACTTGCTGGAGGCCGACCGCGCCGCACTGCGGTAATTGTGTTGTACCTTTAACGGTCCGCCACATCCTTCTCGAATGTTCTGAAATGTAATGTGCTACTGCGACTCGCTGTGCGGGTCACTTGTTAGTGGTAACGCTGGTTAAACCAAACAATTACAATAATAATTATAATAATTCTCGAAAGTCCCGACTGTGGACAAGTGCGTCAAGCTCGCCTCGGCGTTGAGCCGAACCTCCCTGAACTGCTGACCGACCCCGCCATCTGCGGGCCACGCCCCCCTCTGAACTTTTTCATACTTGAAATTCGTCTGCTTCATGAAATTTGAGTCCAACTGAAAATGAGTAACTTCAAGAGAGAAAATCTCCTCCGCCTCACATGAGGCCTAAACCATCGCCAGCGCGCATGCCCGCGACTGGAAACATCGTCGCTCCTCCGTCAGACCAAAGCTGACGCCCCACGGCACCAGACGGGGTTAGGATGACCCGCACCCCCCGCAAATTCCCATTAAAAGACCTGAATGTTGTAGCACTACTAAATTATGCTGTGATATCGTCCGAGTATCGAAAACGGCGGGAAAACCTACAAATAATAATTTTCTATTTTATGTTTTTTTTTTTTATATCTTATGCATATTTCATCGTTGTTTTATGGTCTTTTTCTTTTAGGATCCTTTTCTATGAGGGTCCTTCTCTTTGAGGGTCCTTCTCTTTGAGGGTCCATCTCTTTGAGGGTCCTTTTCCTTTGAGGGTTCTTTTCATTTGAGGGTCCTTTTCCTTTGAGGGTCCTTTTCCTTTGAGGGTCCTTTTTCTTTGAGGGTCCTTTTCCTTTGAGGGTCCTTTTCCTTTGAGGGCCCTTTTCCTTTGAGGGTCCTTTTCCTTTGAGGGTCCTTTTCCTTTGAGGGTCCTTTTCCTTTGAGGGTCCTTTTCCTTTGAGGGTCCTTTTCCTTTGAGGGTCCTTTTCCCTTGAGGGTCCTTTTCCTTTGAGGGTCCTTTTCCTTTCAGGGTCCTTTTCTTTGAGGTCCCTTCAGGTGGAAACAACTACTGTATCCATGGGAATTAGCGCTCCCAGAGGGACAATGTGAGGGCCTGAGCTAAAGGTTAGGTAGGCTTTCTTTTTGTTGAAATAGAATAGGATTTTGTTTTGTTACGGACCATCTTTTTCCAGTTCACTGTTGTCCTGTTTTTCAGCACCTACTACTTCTTCAACTTAGATCTTGTTTCATAATCTTTTCTCCCAACTTACTGTTTCTATGCCTTTCTGCGTAGATTCCACGTTTCCTTAACTCCATATTAAATGTTCCTCCCTCTCTTTTGATCGCATTTTTGCTGCGGGAGGCTAAAACTAACGACTAATCTAATATCTCGACGGGTATTATACCCGTTGCTATGTAATTACAATATAGGATTATAATTTGATGTTATTACAACGTAGCAACTAAACCCAATAATTACTATATTACCGTTGAAGATAACTACTGTTAATCGGTTGAATTACGACTTTATTTCCAGTGCGTGATATTACGTTGATGTTCTTACGTTGTATACAGATTTTAAATGCGAAACTTTATCAAGTGTACAAAATGATCTAAATAAACAACATTCATACACGAGATCTTTCTTATACCCTATATTTTAAATAACCTATGGCGTGCAAGCCGTACAGAGGTTCAGCATATGATGGTAACAAATGCGATTTACGATAATGTAAAATACAAAAACGGGTCCAATATGTATTACACGCTAACACCCGAAGTTTTACCAATCGTAGGTCGCGAATAGGGGGAGTTAGCGCCGAAATGGGCGGAGTCGAAGGCGGGAATGGGCGGGACTGGGGCAAGACAAGGCGGGGTTAGGGCGGGACAAGGCGGAGCTAGGGTTAAACTCCACCCATTCCCACCCTCGACCCGCGTTGTCCCGCTCTAACACCGCCTTGCCCCACCCTAGCCCCGCCCAAGCTTCGCTCTAGCCCCGCCCATTCACGTCATTAACTCCGCCTATTACGTCTTCAACTCCGCCCATTACGTCATTAATTTCGCCCATTACGTCATTAGCTCCGCCCATTCACGTCATTAACTCCGCCCGTTCGGGCGACCGAGGATGATATACGTGGTCATCACAGAAGTCAGAAAGCAAGTTCATGAAACATGATAAATGTTGAAGAAGAAAGCAATGAGTGCTGGAAAACAGCAAAGCAAACAACCGAAAAAAGTACTTAACCTACCAATAGCATGCAATTACAAGGAAGAAAAGAAATAAAGAAAGCAGAACCGTTTATTTAGAAAAAAATTGATTCATGAATGTACATATCATGTGGCACATCGGAACAAAGGTATGACAGAATGTTAGTACAGTATGTAATAATATACAGTATGTACAGTAAAACTGCATGTAAGCAATAAATAAGATACAAAAATAACCGAATAACAGATATACAGTTTTAGATGCATATAATACATGGAATACATCTAGGTCAATAATATTTGGGCTATATGACATCAGACTATGAGATATATATCCGTATCATACTACGGGAGTATGTTTCAACTAAAAAATAATTTAATACATATATCTCTTCGGAGGCAATTTAATATACTTTTGTCAGTACTAGGATACATCGGCCAATACACAGGACATGAAACGGTGGCCAATACACACGACACGAAACGCTGGCCAATACACAGGACACGAAACGCTGGCCAATACACACGACACGAAACGCTGGCCAATACACAGGACACGAAACGCTGGCCAATACACAGGACACGAAACGCTGGCCAATACACACGACACGAAACGCTGGTCAATACACAGGACACGAAACGCTGGCCAATACCCAGGACACAAAACGGTGGCCAATACACAGGACACAAAACGGTGGCCAATACACAGGACACAAAACAGTCAGAAACATGAAAACGATAGTTTTATAATGGTCACCGAGACATGTGCAACATAATTGGAGTAATACGGGAAATTAACCACCTAGATAATGTTATCATAAACTCATGAGCGTAAGAAATGATATAGTTTTCACCACAGAAACCTAAGATGAACATTTTAGGACGTGAATAAAAGAAAAAAAAACATGAATGTTCTATAAGGTTAACATATTAGGAAAAGTTACATTATTTTCGAAATACGATGCAAATTTCTTTGATTAACATACATAGGTGCCATGACGGTCCAGTGCTGATGCTTGTACAAAAATGGAGAGAAAACATGTATCCCACAGCTGGTTATTTGAAGTTAATTCATGGAAACAATAAAGATAATGAAGTTTGTAGGGTTAAACCCCTCATGACAGTTTACACGTACATTGGACATATAAGCCTTGGATTTCTTGGTGTCAAAATAAAAGAGCGAGTTGGCTGCCCAGAAGAGCACGCTTTAACTCGCACAACAAATTTATGAGATTTCTCATCTAAATACTTGACAATGACATAGGGAGAAAATTGAAAAAATACGGTGTTTGCAAAAAAATTGCAAGTCGCTTGACTAGAAATTTTGCAAAAACTGTCGTGGGTAAATGTACGACTGTACATACGTACTTATACATAAATGTAGTATGTATACTACACATCTATTCAGGTATTAGGATACAAGTCTAAAAATTACAAGTTTTCTTTTTCTCATTAAAATTTACAACAAAAAGGTAATTAGTTGATAAGCATCTTCTCAAACATATATGGGTGATCACATGACAAATTGATATTTATAAATTAATGTTTTACAATAAAAAAGAGAAATGACAAGTTAGGTAACGTTACAAGTTGAGTGAACAGAAAAGAGCAGCATTTCTAGCTCTGATTTACATTTACGGCTAGTGAAAAATAACTCCAGGTCTGAATTATTGGCTCAATTATATGCTGGGGTCAAAAAGTGACGTGAGTTTGAAGTAACATCTAAACAGCAGGTCTTCCCTTCGCAGTTCTGAACTAGGCACATTGCAGACGACGTGCAAGTCCGTTATCGGTGTTGTCTGGAGCGCCCCTGTGCTATACGCGTTGCCTCACTCACAACATCGAGCTCTCGCAACGCAGCTCCGCTCGCAGAGCCATCGACTATACAGCCATAGTCAATCTTGAGTGGATGAGAGATCGTTACAGTTGCATTAGGATTTCCTAATCTGCATTCTAAGAAAAGGAGGACACTGCTTTCATTCAATTCAGATCCTTAAAGCATTTGGCTCTGACCTTGTGGATATGGATGATCCAGTTGAGTTTTGCGTCCCGATCGAGTCCCAAGAAATTTGGTGCTTTCGACTATGGGAATATTTTCATTTCCCAATTTCAATGTTGAAATTAGCAAATGTTCATTTATTCTGCAGAAATGCAGTGCTGTAGTCTTCGTTGATGAGAAGATGAACCCATTGCACCTGGCCAGACGGGTAACTCGGTGTATTGCTGACTGCAAGGCTCGTTGAGCTGGCGGGATCTGAGTGTGCCATAAGGTCGTCCACAAACAAGGAGCTGAAAATATCTTCCAGGATTTACTTTGCCAATATATATATTTTGATAGCAAAGAGACTCACACTTAATGTGCTACCCTGCGGCGTTCCTGCGGTGAACTCAGTGGAAGAGGACGTTACACCTTCCACTTCAACACAAAATGTTTGGTTTTCAAAAATTTTCCAATGAATTGCGGCGATCTTCCTTTCAAAATAGCAGCCGCTAATGAGGTCGAATGTCAATTTCTGATAATTCAATGGGAATTTGTTCATTTTGTCGATGAATTTGCTGTTATATGTTGTTTGAATTCGTCTAAGTACTTGATGTTGCTGGATCCGGTTTTGAAGGTTTCAACCTTTGTTTCTGCAATTTCATACGCAGTTACGAAATGAGCGTTTCCATCACTTAACATTCTTGTTTTGCCTTTTTATTCGGCCACGAATTCTATTATCATTGACCCAAATGTAGCTGCTCGGTGTTGGTGTTGAGGGTTGGGCCATACTTTGTCCAGCCGTTTCGTTTCGCCTCCCGGAAGGCTTTCGCTGCAACCGCTCTTGTCCTCTTCTACCTCAGCTTGTCCTCCATTTCCCCAGCTATATGATATCAGACTATGAGATTATTATTATTATATAAGAAAGTTTTAGCCTCCCTTAACCACGACAAAGATGTTCCAAGAGAGGAAAGAGGAAGGCACCATTTAGTATGGAGTTGAGGGAACGCGGAATCTATGCACAAGGTGCACAGAAACAGTAAGCTAGGAAAGAAGTTCATGAAACAGGAAAAAAGTTGAAGAAGAAAGTAGTAGGTGCTGAAAAACAGGACAGCAGTGGACCGAAAAAAGATGGTCCGTAACAAAACAAAAACCTATTTTATTACAACAAAAGGAAGCCTACCTAACCTTTAGCTCAGGCCCTCACATAGTCCCCCTGGGAGCGCTAATTCCCATAGATACAATACCTGTATCCCCCTGAGGGGCAGACTATGAGATATACAGGGTGTCCGACACTTTTGTTGCCAAACTGCAACATAATGTAGCGATCGTCGAAATGAACACTTTTTATTCTATTAAGGTATGGTCTAAAATGCTTAGTTAAAAAGTTACAAGTACTTGAAGTTGGACAGTTATTAAAAATATTTCATACACTCTCTTGCGGAGACGAATCCAAGGCGGTAAACTGCGGCACATCAATGGCAAGGATACGAAATGAGAAGTTAAGTGAGTATGTGAAACATTTATTATTATTAATTAACATTAACTTTTTAATATTGTGATAAGGAAAAAGAATTTTAGACAGTAATTATTATGAGCACAACAAACGAAACCGTAAACTAGGTTACATGTTTGCAAAAATTATTCAAAATGTCGCCCATTTCTTTCGATGCAGGCGTTCAAACGCCTCTCCAATGATTGGCGGACGCGAGCAAAGACACTAAGAGTTTCACGAATCCTTTCCGAGGCTTCAACAATCCTACACATCAGGTCCTCTTCGGATTGAATCGGTGTTTCATACACTAAACGTTTCATCTGCCCACAGAAAAAGTAATCTAGGGGCGTAATATCAGGAGATCTTGGTGGCCACGCGAAGGGACCCCCACGGCCTATTTAAACAATTTAAACAATTTATTTGCCACAGGTGATACAGAGGTAGAATTTTACTTAAGTCTAGTACAATGGTCAAATTTGAGTATAGCTACCTGTGGGCCCGAATAAGTTCAGCGACTTCTAGGGCATCCTACCATCACGTTATTCTAGGGTGTACAAAAAAGTTTAACCTAGTTCACTTAACCTAGTTTCGCATTAGACTGATCATTGAGATAATTAACTCGATATTTTATGCTGTATTTTACAATATAGGTCAAGTCGGCTATATTTAACAGTATGTTCGATAAAACGATTCAAGAGCAGAGAGAAGATTGGTTATGGTACACAAGGCAAGTTACATTATGACATTATCATTAGTTACATGTAGGAGGCAAGATTTCGACACGGCGATCTTACACGACTAGTATTCTGATAGGAAGTGAGACTCAAGATGTCTTTTGAATACTTTGTACGAATTACATTCACGGATCTCTGCAGGTATAGAGTTCCAAGTTTTGGTTCCAACGAAGAGAATACTGTGTTGCGACCTGGCCTTTGAATAATAAGGAAGCATGAATTTACTTCTATTTCGGGTTAAATGGTCGTGATGACCAGTTTGCGCAGTCAATAATTGTCTTAGGCTATTGTCGCCATCATTTCTTAATGTTTTGTAAATGAAATTACAGATGGAGATTTTGTAGAGATCCGAAAGTTTAAGTATTTGTAAATTTTTGAAAGAATCATTTGTGTGAGCATTATATTCTAGGTTCTTTACCGCTCTGACAGCCCTTTTCTGCAGAGTAAAAATTTTGTTGGTTTTATTTTTATCAGTTCCGTGCCATGCTTCTATTCCGTATTGCAAGTATGGAGAAATGAGCGTTCGGTAGAGCATTTGTAAAGCTGTGTCAGGCAGAAAATTTTTAACTTTATTTAGGATTCCGATGGATTTTGATAATTTAGAACTAATATGAGTGATGTGCTCTTTGAAGGTCAGATGTTTATCTATTATGATGCCCAGAAACTTACATGAGTTGGTTTCTTCGATTTCACCTTCGCCAATTTTAATGCATGGGAGAGATACATCTTTCTTGTATGAGAAAGTAATATAATTTGTTTTATCGATATTTAGGCTTATTTTATTAGCTTTGAGCCACGATGAAACCTTGTGAAGTTCAGTATTTATACTCTCCACAATCATAGCAGGATTTTGGTTCGGAAGGACCGCAGAAAGCGTACTGTCATCGGCAAAAAGTATGAATTTGAAGAATGATGTAGATTTTACAATATCATTGATAAAAATCAGAAACATGAGAGGCCCGAGAACAGATCCTTGTGGAACTCCATGGCTAATTGTCTGTGGGTCTGATTTTGCGTCGTCAATGACAACGTATTGCTTCCGATTTGTTAGGTATGATCTGAACCAATCATGGGCAATCCCTCGAATGCCATAACAGTGTAGTTTCGATAATAGTATTTTATGGTCCACACAATCAAATGCTTTTCGGAAGTCAAGAAATACAGAGAAGACAGGCTTTCCTTCATCTATATTAGAATAGAGGAATTGTAAATGATTTAATATAGCCTGTGTTGTTGATTTTTTAGAGCGAAAACCGTATTGTTTATCGTAAAGAAATGATTTTTGTTCAAAATAAGAGTACACTTTTTTACACACAATCTTTTCGAATACTTTGCTAATAATTGGTAGAATGGAGATAGGTCGATAATTGTTTACACAGGTTTTTTCACCACTTTTAAAGATAGGGGTTACTCTAGCAACTTTGAGGGAGTTCGGGAAAGTGCCTAGTAAGAGAGACTGGTTAATAATATTTGATATCAGTGGGGCTACAATGTCAGCAATAACTTTAAGTACTTTAGTCGGAAACGTTTGTAACCCACTCGATTTATTTTTCATGTTATTTATGCACGTAATTACATCGGAGGAGTTTGTAGGCGTAAAGAAAAAGGAGTTGGGTTCTCGAATATGATCCATAAATTCTAGGTGATCAGTAGGTTCACTTGGAATACCATCAGCTATTGTTTTCCCTACGTTTACGAAGAAGTTGTTAAAGAGATTAGCAATTTCTTTCTTCTCATGATATTTTACATTATCTTGAACAACATATTCAATTTTCTTTTTATCGGCATTATTCGGTTTACAGCAGGAGTTAAGGAGATGCCAAGTCTTTTTAACGTCAGTTTTGAATTGAGTAAACTTGAGCGTAAAGTAGTTCTTTTTTGATGTTCTTATCTGGTTTGTTACATAGTTTCTAAATCGGTTATATGTTTCTCTAGATATTCGCCCTTCGCAAAGGAGGGCTAGGTACGCTTGACGTTTCTTTATATTTATCACGATGTCTCTAATAATTCAGGGCTTTTGTTTATTTTTCGGGGTAACTGTACGAGTTACAATTGGGCAACACTGATTGTATGCGGTCATTATAGTTTCAGTCAACTTTACTACTGCTTCATCAATGCTCGTAGTATTATTGTTTTGTTGAGAGATGTGCAATGTAGGCATTGATTCTTCTAGAACGGTGCGCATTTCTTCAAGATTTGATTCGTTTATTTTACGATATGAGTAAGTTTCAGCCCGTGCCTTGGTGCAAGCAATATAGACATTTTTCTTAATAAGAAAAACTGGGAAGTGATCTGATAAGTCAGAAGTAATTATTCCAGCAAGAAAATCACTAGGGTCTGTCATAAAGATATTGTCAAGCAGCGTAGCACACTCTGAGGTTATTCGTGTAGGCTTTGTAATGATCGGAAGGAAGGATTGAGACTGAAAGGTAGTTAGGAAATTAGAGATTGGTTCATGGCTTTCATGTTTCAGTAGATCATAATTGAAGTCACCGCATATTATTATGTCATTGTATAAGGGCCTGTTGAACTGAGAAATAATACGATTCAATTCGTTCAGGAAGGATATAGGACAGGCTGTAGGAGGCCTATACACCGTTCCAAGCACAATGCGTTTACCATCTCTAAAAGGTTCTACGAAGAGTGATTCTATATGATCCTGATTCATTGTTGCACTTGCTATGGTTCTCGAGTCTATGTGGTTAGATATATATGTGCTGATGCCTCCGCCCCGCTGGTTTTTTCTTAGCGAATGGTAACTATGATAATTTTCAAATCGAATCATGTCTTTAGTCGAGTCATCTAGCCAGCTTTCGGTGAAGCTAATCACGTCTAGGTTATATTTAAGTTCAGTAATAGTACATTGTATCTCTTCCAATTTTGGATAGAGTGACCTACAGTTCCAACACAGGAGTGAGAAATCTCGGTCAGTTATTCGTATAGTTTCGTTGAATTCTGATATATTAGTATACCTACACTCTTGAGAGTCGTTTAGGTTTGGATATATTCTGTTCAAATGATTGAAATCTGTATCGGTTTCCTTAAATATCTCAGGGTGATCAGTCATTTAAAATAAGTAAAAGTAAGAATTAGGTACTATAGAGCTTAAAACGAAATACAGAGTCAAGCTTAAAGGGATATTCCAGTCTAAAAAGTAGCTTATTAAGTAAGAGAGAATAGAGTAAAAAAGAAAAATCTAGCGCGATTTCGTGAGTACACACAAACTCAGTTCATGAGCGAGTGATAATGGAGTTCAATATCACAACATTGGTGCAAACAGATTGCTAAGGGCGTTTTCACAAGTTCACATACAACAGGTAATTAGTTTCTAAATATTATGACGACAATGATACAATCAGCTAATATGGTTTACGCGTAATAATACGTTGTGGTAAATAAAGAATTCACAGTAACATTGGTTGGTGAAAAATTACTAATTGCGATGTTACAAAATGTGACACACAGATGTCATAGATGTTTACACACACATCTATTATTTATTTGTTATAATATTGGAGTTCGATATCACTACATTGGTGCAAACAGATTGCTGAGGGCGTTTTCATAAGTTCACAAACAAGAGGGAATAAGTTTTAAAGATTATGATGACAATGATACAATCAGCTAATATGGTTTACGCGTAATAATAACTGTAGTGGTAAATAAGGAAGAATTCACAGTAATATTGGTAAGTGAAAAATTGCTGATAGATTATAATGACAATGATATAGTCAGATTATAAGAAGATTACAACGACAATGATATAATCATCTAATATGGTTGTACGATGGCAGTGGAGGGCAGAAGCGATTATCAGATTATAAGAAGATTACAACGACAATGATATAATCAGCTAATATGGTTTACGCGTAATAATACTCAAGTGGTTAAGAAGAGAAAAAATTCACAGTAACATTGGGAGGTAAAAAATTGCTGATTGCGTTGTTTCAAAAGTTCACACACAGCTGTCATAAATGTTTACAAGCACATCTGTTATACATTTGTATAGATTCAGGTTGAACTAGCATCAAGTTGAGGTTTACTGACATGATACCTAATTGAGGTTAAATTAATACGAAATTGACATATTTAGGGGATGAAAATGAAATTGACTAATTTAGAGGATCACCTAGTCTAGTCACCCATGATCTGCTGTGATGACATATTTAGTTGTTGCATCAGGTATTGCTCGAGGTCATCTGGCGTGTTGATCTCGCGGCGTCTTGAATCTGGGTTTCCTGGGTTGAATATGAAGATGTTTCCATCCTGTGTTCTTGGGATTCCAACCTTATCCGGGAATTTCCTTTTGGCCATCCTCAGAATGTACATGACGTTAGCTCGTGAAGGTATGAGGTATTCATTTATGAAGAAGAACTGTGGTTTCTTTTCTCGGCAGGCGTTGAGAATTTCACGTTTTTTGTTATAATGTTTTAGTTCAAATGCAATGTTTCTTTGATCTACGTTCCCAGTTATTGTTTTTTTTCCCCATTCTTGTAGCTGACTTAATGTCAGTGTCGGAGAGGTCAATGTTGATCTTGTCCTTCAGGAGCTGGCGGACTGTATCCTTACAGATTTCGCCTGCGTGAGATGGCGGTATTTCCCTTCCAGAAATGACGAGAGTACATTTTTTGTCTTCAATGTCTCGGCGCTGATCATTTTTTTCCAACTGGTCGAGGCGGGAGGTTAAGCTATCTATTTTCTCATTCTGTTCTTCGAGAATTTTTTTGTGTTCCGCTTCTTTTGTTTCAAATAGCGTTTTAAGGTGGCTTATTTCATTTTGCATTTGAACAATATCACTATTAAATTTTGTCATCACTGAATCGAAGTATTTTATAAGGACAGAAACCACTTCTTTACCGTCTTTCGTAAGGCTAGACACATCAGGGTATTGACCAAACTTCGGTTCAAACTCGATGCTGTTGTTGCTGCTGTTGTTGGTAATGCGTCGTTTGTTAGTCATCTTGAAGATGGAGGGAGTTCGGTCGTTGTGTAAACGAGGGTTGAATACTCTCACACTTTTGAGGGAATATTATACTCTTAGTTTGATTATTTTTATATATGGGGTATTTAAATCACATTTGAATACTCAGGACGAGAGTGGGTACCCATTTAGGTTAGAGGTACATTCTTTCTAACAATAGGCACTTTGTTTCGGAGCGAGCGCCACACCCGTCCTCACGCCACGGAGTCACTGAAGACACTGACCAGACCTATCCAGCGATTGAGATATTGGGCATCCAATAATTGCCCAACAGCAAGCGCAAATTGTGCAGGAGCACCATCATGTTGAAAATACGTTCCTCTGATGTCAGCTAAAGGTACATTTTCCAGTAGTTCTGGCTATACTTCATTAAGAAAAATGTAATAGGTACGTCCATTCGGTCTCTCTGGTAAGATGTATGGCCCAATCAGATGGTCACCATGAATTCCTGACCAAACATTTACGGCAAATCTAACCTGATGTCGAAATTGTCTTGTTACATGTGGATTGTTGCCAGACCACAAGCGCAGGTTATGGAGATTAAGTATTCCTTCTCGATTAAATGACGCTTCGTCTGTGAATAACACTCGTGATGGGAAATGAGGTTGTTGATCTGTTTTCTGTTGAAACCACCTCGCAAATTCAACACGACGTTCGAAATCTTCACCGTGCAATTCCTGCACACGCTGAAAGTGAAATGAATGTTGACCACAATTATGTAGTACTTGCCACACAGTAGTTTTGCTTAAATGTAAAGCACGTGCACAAGAACGAGTGCTTGAAGTAAGATTGTTTCGAAAATATTCTGAGACATCTTCCACCTTGTCTAGATCTGCTACTCTCCTTTGGCGTCTTCCTTCAGGCCGTGGTCTGTGAAATGATCCGTATTCACGTAATCTCCGGTGTGTGGCTGTGAATGTTTGACGCGATGGAACATGTCTGTTAGGATGCCTTTCTGCGTAAATTTGAACAGCCTCCTTAGAATTTTCATTTGCTGCACCATGCACTAGGTGCATATCCGCTAATTCAGCATTGGGGGCTCCTTCCATTGCCGGTGATACATTTGCAGCCGAAGACGTACTAACAGTAAACAAACTAATCTTTATCGTTGATGTCGAGGATGAAAATAATCGAGGATGAAAATCGGATGAAAAGTAACTTCACCTATCTGTAACTTTTTAACTAAGCATTTTAGACCATACCTTAATAAAATAAAAAGTGTTCATTTCGACGATCGCTACCTTATGTTAAAGTTTGGCAACAAAAGTGTCAGACACCCTATATATATATATCAATTGTTAAAATAAAGGACGTCTTGGTAGTGAAGTTTCCATTTTTTTAAATTTTGGGATCAGCACAGACAAATTTAATTTTTTTAACCCAAGTTCCCCTGATGACGGCTAGAGCTAATCTAGCCGAAAGCTTGGGTCAAAAAATTAAATTTGTCTTTGCTGATCCCGAAATTTTGAAAAAATTGATATATGTATATATATATATATATATATATATATAGGCATATATATATATACATATATATACGTACCATACTGCGGGAGTATGTTTCAACTCAAAAATAATTTCAAACATATCTCTTCGGAGGTAATCTAATATACTTTTGTCAGTACTAGGATACATCGGCCCAAGAAAGTTGGATACATGGAACCGGCATCGCCTTTTTTTTGCCAGTCAAGCGAGTGAAGCCACTTCTGCCGTCCCAAGCCCTTCCCACCCGGCATTTAAACCCAGATGTGGAGGTGGTGTGGCAGTGGAGAGGTACCACCGCCTCCAACATCAGGAACTGAACAGTGTTCGTAATTCACGAAATTTCTGTTCGTACACGTGAAAACTTACGTCTGAATCTTTTTTGAAAGTACTTTTGCACTTGTGTATAATGCATGAGCTCGGCATATTGGGAAAGTAGTCCTTGAACGCAGCATGGATAAGATGCAGCCTTCCACGCCGAGTGCCAATCGCGAACTGAGCCCCATCTCCGTGTCTGGGGCGTATGCCTACAGCTACCAAAAATTGGCTTCACTTTAGAGCGATGATGACGGTTCCATGCATCCAACTTCCTTACATCGGCCAATACACAGGACATGAAACGGTGGCCTCTAATACTTCGTGCTCTCACCAAGCTGCTCTACAGTCTGCCATCCACCAAGGCTTGCATAGACTCGTCTTGAGTACCTTAGCAGCATTAATGAATCTCATGTATATTTCTGTAATGGCTGCTTCAGGGCCTTCTGATAGTTCAAGATCTTGCGCATTTTTCCAAATTTCATCCTGCCCGTACTGTTTCCAGTTACCCATCTTGAAATTTCATCCTTTGGTCTCACTGCGTCCGTCTGCCTGCCTCACCGATGAAGTCAACGCTAACAGAAAGTAGTCGCTGCTCAGCACTAAATAGAGTACTGTGAGTTACACATCTGGTGTTATATCAAGGGAAGTCTGGGTGAAATCTGTTGTTGTTCTTGCGATACGGGTTGAGGAGTTTATCGGCCCCCTCAATCCAAAGGTGTTTTTGAGCTCGGTGTCTATTCACGTTAAAGAAGTAGAATATTTACACAAGCCAGACCTCAACAGTTTCCTTCCAAGTTATGCTTGCTAGCTTGGTGCCGTTTCAAATTACTACTCCGACGAGTAGAATAGTCACTCAGCTCACATTTCAGTAGATTTCCTAATTTATGCTTGCTGCCTTGGTGCCGTTTCAACACAGTATTCCAAGGTGTACAATAGTCACACAGCTCACATTTCAGTAGATTTCCTAATTTATGCCTGCTAGCTAGGTGCCGTTTCAACTCACTATTCCAACATGTACAATAGTCACACAGCTCACATTTCAGTAGATTTCCTAATTTATGCTTGCTGGCTTGGTGCTGTTTCAACTCAGTATTCCGACATGTAGAATAGTCACACAGCTCACATTCTAGGAGATTCCCTAATTTATGCCTGCTAGCTAGGTGCCGTTTCAACTCACTCTTCCAACATGTACAATAGTCACACAGCTCACATTTCAGTAGATTTCCTAATTTATGCTTCCTGGCTTGGTGCTGCTTTAACTCACTATTCTGGTATGTAGAATAGTCACACAGCTCACATTTCAGTAGATTCCCTAATTTATGTTTGCTGCCTTGATGCTTTTTTTAACTCGCTATTCCAACACGTAGAATAGTCACACAGCTCACATTTCAAGGGATTCCCTAATTTATGCTTGCTAGCTTTGTGCACTTTCAACTGACCATACCTACAAGTGAAATATTCACACAACTCGCATTTGAGTAGCTTCCCTTCGTTATGCTCGCTAGCTCTGTGCATCTTCATACAATAATTATTCATAGTAGAATAGTCACAGAGCTCGCACCGCTGAAGTGTCCCAATACTGTGCTTGCTGGCTTGATGCACCTTCAAGTTACGTCCATAAGCGGTGGTGAAATTACACTGCTCACACTTGAACAGTTTCTCGTTTCTGTGCTTCCTGCTTTGGTGTTCTTTAACATGGCTTTTATGGCTTTTGCGCGCTGAGGAATAGTCACACAAATCGCAATTGTGCAATTTTTTCACCTCCTGTTTTCTACTTGCATGGCGCTTCATTAAATTCTTTTCAAAACATGAACCCGATTTCGACATCATTCCCACATTACGTTTCATCTCTAAACGCAGCTTTGATTTATTGGAATGATCAGAATAACTAGAAGACTCGTACACAAAATCAAGCCCTAATTTATGCTCGTCACGTAGGTGCAATTCACGTTCGTCCTTCCGAGTACTCGAGTAATCACAAAGTGCACACAGGAAGCGTACTAATTTGAGTGTGTCCGGAGGGTTGACCTCAACACCACTGCCGCTGCCTGACGCGTCTGACGGTAGCGAGTCAGCGCTCCCTTGAGATGCTGCAACTGCTCTCTGATGAGCAGCCCTCGTGTTGCACGCACCAGAGCTGCCTTTCCTCAACTCGTCCTCTGCTTCTGCTTGTTCTGTACGCGCCTGATCACAGGCATCGTCTACTTCTTTCTTGAAAGTGAGGGCAAAGGGGGCTGCGCTCATTTGGTCCTGGAATCAATAACGTGAATCATTTGTAAGCACACAAATATTTTATTACCGAATGGGCATTGGATATCCCTTCACTATGAAGTGCAAAACTGACACCTGTAATACGACCAAAATTTAGCTTTTATAATGTTCAATTTAAAAAGAACTTGCAGAAACTAGGAAAAATTGATGCAAGAAAACTGATTATATATTGAAATTAACACAAGTAACAGGCAATCAGCCTATACCCAGTTAGTCAGCAGTGTCCCAATCGACTGTCAGTCAGTCGGAAGTCTATTACTAGGAAAACAATCACTCAGTTAATCAGTCGTCATTTATCAGTCAATCAGTAGGCAGTCAGCCAGCCAGTCGCAGTCAGGTGGAAGTCGTAGTCAGTCGCATTCAGTCCTGAGTTTTCGACTGCATACAGTCTGCCAGAGTACCAACTGACTGCTGGCTGATGGACTGCCCCCATCAAGGTAAACATGACGACCAAGATTCGTAAGGTAGAAAATTAAGCCAGGCATCCATGACTTTACGGCAGACATCTTGCAAAACGGTTACTAAAGACAGCAAGGAGAGAGAACAGGTTAGACAGGACAGCAAGGAGACAGACCGGGTTAGACAGGACAGCAAGGAGACAGACCAGGTTAGACAGGACAGCAAGGAGACAGACCAGGTTAGACAGGACAGCAAGGAGACAGACCGGGTTAGACAAGACAGCAAGGAGACAGACCGGGTTAGACAGGACAGCAAGGAGACAGACCGGGTTAGACAGGACAGCAAGGAGACAGACCGGGTTAGACAAGACAGCAAGGAGACAGACCGGGTTAGACAGGACAGCAAGGAGACAGACCGGGTTAGACAGGACAGCAAGGAGACAGACCGGGTTAGACAGGACAGCAAGGAGACAGACCGGGTTAGACAGGACAGCAAGGAGACAGACCGGGTTAGACAGGACAGCAAGGAGACAGACCGGGTTAGACAGGACAGCAAGGAGACAGACCGGGTTAGACAGGACAGCAAGGAGACAGACCGGGTTAGACAGGACAGCAAGGAGACAGACCGGGTTAGACAGGACAGCAAGGAGACAGACCGGGTTAGACAGGACAGCAAGGAGACAGACCAGGTTAGACAGGACAGCAAGGAGACAGACCGGGTTAGACAGGACAGCAAGGAGACAGACCGGGTTAGACAGGACAGCAAGGAGACAGACCGGGTTAGACAAGACAGCAAGGAGACAGACCGGGTTAGACAAGACAGCAAGGAGACAGACCGGGTTAGACAAGACAGCAAGGAGACAGACCAGGTTAGACAAGACAGCAAGGAGACAGACCAGGTTAGACAAGACAGCAAGGAGACAGACCAGGTTAGACAAGACAGCAAGGAGACAGACCAGGTTAGACAAGACAGCAAGGAGACAGACCGGGTTAGACAGGACAGCAAGGAGACAGAACAGGTTAGACAGGACAGCAAGGAGACAGAACAGGTTAGACAGGACAGCAAGGAGACAGACCGGGTTAGACAGGACAGCAAGGAGACAGACCGGGTTAGACAGGACAGCAAGGAGACAGACCGGGTTACAGGACAGCAAGGAGACAGACCGGGTTAGACAGGACAGCAAGGAGACAGACCGGGTTAGACAGGACAGCAAGGAGACAGACCGGGTTAGACAGGACAGCAAGGAGACAGACCGGGTTTGACAGGACAGCAATGAGACAGACCGGGTTAGACAGGACAGCAAGGAGACAGACCGGGTTAGACAAGACAGCAAGGAGACAGACCAGGTTAGACAAGACAGCAAGGAGACAGACCAGGTTAGACAAGACAGCAAGGAGACAGACCAGGTTAGACAAGACAGCAAGGAGACAGACCAGGTTAGACAAGACAGCAAGGAGACAGACCGGGTTAGACAGGACAGCAAGGAGACAGAACAGGTTCGACAGGACAGCAAGGAGACAGAACAGGTTAGACAGGACAGCAAGGAGACAGACTGGGTTAGACAGGACAGCAAGGAGACAGACCGGGTTAGACAGGACAGCAAGGAGACAGACCGGGTTAGACAGGACAGCAAGGAGACAGACCGGGTTAGACAGGACAGCAAGGAGACAGACCGGGTTTGACAGGACAGCAATGAGACAGACCGGGTTAGACAGGACAGCAATGAGACAGACCGGGTTAGACAGGACAGCAAGGAGACAGACCGGGTTAGACAGGACAGCAAGGAGACAGACCGGGTTAGACAGGACAGCAAGGAGACAGAACAGGTTAGACAGGACAGCAAGGAGACAGACCGGGTTAGACAGGACAGCAAGGAGACAGACCGGGTTAGACAGGACAGCAAGGAGACAGACCGGGTTTGACAGGACAGCAATGAGACAGACCGGGTTAGACAGGACAGCAAGGAGACAGACCGGGTTAGACAAGACAGCAAGGAGACAGACCAGGTTAGACAAGACAGCAAGGAGACAGACCAGGTTAGACAAGACAGCAAGGAGACAGACCAGGTTAGACAAGACAGCAAGGAGACAGACCGGGTTAGACAGGACAGCAAGGAGACAGAACAGGTTCGACAGGACAGCAAGGAGACAGAACAGGTTAGACAGGACAGCAAGGAGACAGACTGGGTTAGACAGGACAGCAAGGAGACAGACCGGGTTAGACAGGACAGCAAGGAGACAGACCGGGTTAGACAGGACAGCAAGGAGACAGACCGGGTTTGACAGGACAGCAATGAGACAGACCGGGTTAGACAGGACAGCAAGGAGACAGACCGGGTTAGACAGGACAGCAAGGAGACAGACCGGGTTAGACAGGACAGCAAGGAGACAGAACAGGTTAGACAGGACAGCAAGGAGACAGAACAGGTTAGACAGGACAGCAAGGAGACAGACCGGGTTAGGCAGGACAGCAAGGAGACAGATCAGGTTAGGCAGGACAGCCACCAAGGAGTTCAGAACATAAGCTTCATTTAGGTGAGACAGCAACAAAGAGTGTATGGGCAGAAAATAAAATCAGGCCCGATATAGCCACTAACCTCAGGGTAGACTAAGTTGCCCATCCAATAATTTCAACAACAAGCAACTTAACAAAAAAAATTGCAAACTCGAATTCCCACATGGTTCAAAACTACAGAAAAAGTAATATTTTGACACAATATGAGTTGCTACCATCAGCAACGACAAAACTTCCCGTTATAGGTTTGTTGCATGGATGACCAAAATGTTCAAATGCACGTTTTTCTATCAGCAATCAGAGAAACTTGAAAAGGAGCTTTTCATTTTTAGTTTGAAACATTTCCTGCAGATTTATTCTAAAATGCTGTTAGTTAATACGTATAAAATGATATATTTCAATTATAATGTATATTATCTGTCATTCTCATAAATAATCGCGCACAGCACGCATCTGAAAACGTGAGCTTGAGCGAGCACTGGTTATTCGAGTTCCAGAGCGTGCAGGCATTTGTTTTAGAACAGACCAGTTACTTTCTACACCTTCCCATTCTTCAGTCTGCTCTCATGCAGAGAAGTGCGTATTCCACTTCAATTAGGCGATTTAGATATAATATCTTTTGTATCGAATCATATGAACAACTGAATTATAGAATCTTTTCACATTTAAAATAAAAAGTTTCAACCCTTAGTCTACCGACAGTCACTGTACTGCTAAGATGGCTAGTGCTTCCAGTTTAGGGCAACTCAGAGAATTTTGAAATAATTTTTCTAGTATGGGAAGATTTTCAATAAGTAAAAACATAAGGAAAATTAATTGGAACAATGAAAATATTACAAATTCTAGAAGTTTTCTTACATTTCAAATTTGCTATTCATTTGCTCTGAGCTCAAGTCATATGATGCATGTAACATATTTAATACTTTTTTTATTTAATCTAAAAACATTTTTTTGATGGCTATTAATTGTCTGATAGTTCTTGATAAAAAGTCATTTCATGATATTTAATGTAGAAAATCTATGGCATCAAACATTCTTCTTGCCAAAAGCACAATTTAAAAAAAGATTAATTTTCAATTGAAAATGAGAAGTAGACACTTGCTTAACTGAAAAAGACCCATGATAGGGTTATTTCAATGATAAATCAGGGTATCGATAAAATTTCTCTATGAAAAACTTTTCTCTAAGCAACTCAAGTTTCAGTACTTGAAGGGTTAAATTGTGGAGGATTGATTGGAGGATTGGAGGATTATGTTAGGGCACGGAGGCAAGTCTGTCACCCTGAACACCGGCTAAAGGTCCCGGTAAGGCCAGTATAGTACCGACACAGTTAGGAAAACAGGAAACTCAAGAAATAATTAACAAAATATAATGAGGGAACCAAAAGCAACCATAAGGTACGAACCTAAGGAAGCAAACAAAATTATCACGTTAACTGAATAACACAATGACACATAACTGGATAAACACGAGTGAAAACTAACTAAAGGTGGCTAATAAATGAGAGTACAGCTGGCTACCAAAAGACAGATAACACAACTCAATGTACTTGCAGTAACTAAAGGTGAACAAAACTGAGGCAGAGTAAACTGAGGATGGCCAGCGGGTTGAGAACTAAGGGTAATCTTGACGGGAGAAAATCTTGAATGGAACAAAAGGTGAACGGCGACCTTCTTGGACCGAGGTATAACTGGAGAATGGCGAAACCAAGGACAGACGGCAGACTTGCAGCTAAGTGCAGAGCTCGGTGCGAAGGCAAGGTCAAGCTACAGGTGACGCGTCAGGTAGTTTTCATGGGTAGTCACGCCCCAACAGGGCCCTCTTCCAGGACGGAGGCCACGCAGCTTACCTCTTACAGGACAGGCTTACTACAGCGAGATAACAGGCCCACACTCCAGCTTCTCCAGGACAGTGCAGGGGCAGGAAGAGACTCTGATAGCCTCTGAGCAGCACAGCTCCTGGCCTCCACTCCACACTTGCTGCTCTGAAGTCACAAAATACCAAACAATAACCTACAGCCTCCTTGGAGATGCTAATAAATTTGGCTGCTCTTAATGTTGTGGATCTCCGGCATTATCAAGATGTTTCTGCAATGCATGATGCAGCTACCCAGTGTGGCCCATCAGTTGATTTTCAGCCATCATGTAGTTATGTTGTGCAGCCAAATCAAAGTTGGAGTGCAAGACAAGCTACAGTCAGGGACAGAGGAATTCCACGGTTTGAGAACCTGTCAACCACCGAGCAGGAGTTATCTCGCACCTGCCACTACTGTGGTCGCCTGGGGCACACCCAGCGTGTCTGTCGTCGCCGTCTTGGACTCTGTCTGGCTTGTGGATCCAGAGACCATTACCTTGATCAATGTCAAGCTCGTTCTCCCCATCGCAGTTTTGTGCGTCGAGTCAGCGCTGGCGATGAAAGAGTTGACAGAACTCTGCGTTGGGACGAGTCAGCACGTGCACGTTCTTCCCAGCCAAGACGGTACCGCAGTCAGTCAGGTAATCGTGTGACCGATGCAACTCCTGTGGATAATCTTGAAACTCAGGAGAACCAGTTCTCATTAAACCGGCTTGCTCCGAGGACAAGGGGGCAACCTCGGAGCTATTAGATCAGACTCCCACGCCCGCAAACTTGCCTGATGAGCTCAGTTTTCAGGAGAGGACTTGTTGCTCTGATGCTGGTGGACTAGTCGATGCTGCAGAGACACTGTGCGATGACCCCGCTGGGCCTTTTCAACCAGTAGTTGCTGAGACTGATAACTTTGTTCCACCTGTTGCTGTCAATGTTGCTTCTCTTGAGCCGGCTGAGCTACTCATTCTCCAAGTTGACCTTGAAGGCAGTAAACTGTGTGCCCTTATTGACTCAGGGGCTTCTGCCTCTCTTATCCGGTCCAGGTGCCTCCCTGTTGGTATTTTTCCCCAGGATGAGTCTTTGAGGATTGTGGGACTTGGAGGAGGTGTCAGTGTATTGGGTAGTGTCTGTCTTCAAATTTCTTATCCTGGGTTGACCTTGAAACCATCCCAGTTTTTGGTTGTCGATGATGAAGCTATTAAGTATGATGTTATTCTGGGTGTGGACTTTTTGACTATTAATAAGTTAGTTGTTGATTTTTGTAGACAAGCATTGAAGCAATCTCTAGCTGTAGGCTTTGTTGAAGTTTATCTTGCCTTGAATAACACCCTAGACCAAGTGATTTACAGAAATATTCCTGTGTATGCTCAGGAAGATGTCAAGCTTCAGACCGGTACTTTGTGTTCAGTGCCAGTTACCTGTGCAGCAGAGTCATCCGCTGACCTGTATTATGATGGTTTCATTGGAAAACCTGCGCATGTGTTTGGTGTGGAAGGTGTGATTGGCATAGAAGGTGGAATTGGTTCTGTGCTTGTGACCAGAGATGCTCTTGGTACCCATTCTAGAGACACTATACGGAAGGGAATGCAAGTGGGTACGGTCTCTTCTGTTGTAGACTTGCCTGCGGAAGTTGACCCTGTTGGTGACTCATGGAGTTTGGTTAGATTAAAGAAAGAATTTCCTTTAACTGGATTGTCTGAGTGTGAAGTTTGCATGGTACATGACATGATGTTGCACCACAAGGGAGTATTGAGCTGTGATGAGTCAGATGTAGGTCGCATTGGTGCTACTGCACATCGAATTGAATTACATGACAGCACTCCAATTCGTCAGAAGCCTCGTCGCTTTCCTCAGCCTATCGCAGAGGAAATTGAGAGACAGTGTGTTGACTTGAAGTCACTGGATATCATTGAAAACAGCAACAGCCCATGGTCCTCACCTGTGGTGCCTATAAGAAAGAAAGATGGTACCATCCGTTTATGCATTGACTACCGCAAATTGAACTCTGTCACTAAACCAGACAGGTTTCCGATGCCTAATGTCACTGATCTTGTATTCAGCTTGCATGGCATGAAGTTCTTCACTACCCTGGACCTTGTCAAGGGCTACTATCAGATCCCCCTTGAACATTCAAGTAAAGAACTCACTGCTTTTTCAACTCCCTCCAATCATTATCAGTTTAAGCGTCTCAGTTGATCTTGTTGACTTCCCTCTAACAGCACGAGGTCATCGCTCGGTCTTGATGGTTGTGGACCATCATTCTAAATGGTTGATGGCTGTGCCATTGAAAGACAAAAGGGGAACAACAGTTTCTAATGCTTTTGAACACCACGTTCTTCCTGCTCTTGTGCGCTTGCCTGATCGACTTTTGTCGGATAATGGACCGGAATTTAGGAGTGCTGTCTTTAATGATGTGTTGGAAAAGTTTAGTGTTGACCATGCATACTCTACTCCTTATTGTCCAGCCTCCAATGGAGGTGTTGAGAGAGTTAACCGCACTATAAGTGAGATTTTGCGCACTCTGGGTGACAAAGCTGGTGAGTGGGATCTGATTTTGCCCCGAGCAGTAATGAGCTATAACACTGCCATACACCGGGAGATTGGCATGTCTCCTTCAGAATACATAATGTCTAAGGCTCACGATGTGACACAGAAGCCTCTGCTTGACAACCGTGACAGAAAGTGTTGGTCTGATGGACATCCTCGGTTTCTCCCATTTAAGCTCGGACAGCTTGTTTTGCGCAAGATACCCTATCAAAGTAAAACCTGTGTGAGTAAATTGCTCCCTAAATTTGATGGTCCCTTCAAAGTAATAAATGTTCAAAATAATGGGGTGACCTATGTCATTGAATTGATTGGCAGTAAGAATTCTGGTCTTACTAAAGCGGTACATCACAGACAGCTGAAAAGATTTTGTACGCCCCCAAACTACTTGACTGGTAAAGCTGGATTTGAGGTAAATCAAGCTCCTCCATCTGGTGGGTCTTCTGAGCTAGATGAAGATTCTGATGAGCTGTTACTTGCTCCTATGTTGATGGTTGTTTCTAGTTCTGGATCCGAGAGCGATTTTAGTGATGTTGTACTTGGGATACGGGGTCGTGATGCTCATGGGACGCATCCGAGGGTGCAGGATTGGCACGTTGTACCTCAACCAAGAAAGTGTAAGTCACGCGAGAGACGCAGAAACTTATCCAGCCAACCTGTAATTCCGGCAAGGCTTGCAGATCTTCCATGTTCAGGCCCGATAGCCTCTGTTAAGCATTCATCACCGGTGTCTATTCTTGGAGGCCGTCAGATGCCTACAGCCCTGTCCCCCATTGAGACTTGCTCAGAGATGCATGATATACGTGGGATGGGTGCAACTTCAATGCAAGTTCATGAAAGTCAACCCAGTGCTGAGTCTAGATCCAGTGAATCGGTTCCTAAACAAGCAGAAGTTGAGGCCTCTAGAGTCGCTGGTGTTGATAGTCCTGGAGATCCTGATTTTTCGGGCTTCATTCCCCAGCATGACTCTGATTTGCAATGGTTTTCCGGTCTTCGGAGGTCAGTTCATAGTGAATCAGGTTTTGAGGGCTTTGAACAGCCGTCTAAGGGTGATGACCGCTTGCAGGTCTTGAAAAGAATTGTAAGGGAAGCGCGTCAATCTCTTGAAGGGTTTCGACAGCTCAGTTTGTCTCGCAGACAGTCGTGGCAATCTAGAAGCAGAACTTGTATTTCTGAACAAGCTGATATTTTATAAGAATTTTCGTGTAGGAGGTTAAGTAAATTTTTCTTTCGTGTTTTCCTCTTGAAAACACTAGAGGGGGAGGAATGTGGAGGATTGGCCTGATATGTTCCTGTATTGTTCATGTGCCTGCCACCATATTCGTTACCCCTTGTTTCTTTTGTTTCAGATTTCTTTTGCTAAATCCTATGATCTCTTCTGTTCCTAGTGTCATATTTTGCCTTTTTCTATTCACCCACCTGCTTGAGACACTAATCTTAAGATCCACTGCTTGACCTGCTACTTTGATTCATCCTGCCACATTTTAATCCTGGTTGCTCCTTTAGGGTAAGTCTAAGTATGCCTGCTTATTTGACCTTATTGGACTAGGATTGCTTAAATGTATTTCAGTGGCCTTGTGCTTCTTGTTCACTTACTTTACTGTCCAATACCTGCATATAGTGCTAATACTATATTTCAGCTTTGTTTGTTATATCTACATCATTCGTTTTGTGTTCAATATCTATCATTTTTGCGTGTGCTTCAGTTTTTGCCCTTGTGTGCTGCTCTGCTTTGGTGTTAAATACTGTTCCCTCAACTTTTTCCTTGGCAGCTTCTGCTTCTTGTGGCTAGCTGAGATGCTTATGTCCTGTGTTTTTCCTTTTAGAGCAGCGAGTCTGGGACTCTTGCCACTGGCCCGACTCAGAGCTACGTTGGGCAGCCAGATTGGGTAATGTACCCACCAGCAGTTTGTGACAGGATCCTCCACCGTCTGATTCCCTTCTATATAGCAGATTCCCTTGAAATTGTATTGTGCAAGCTTGTTACAAACCTCATATGTCTCATGCATCTGTGTATTTGTATATATGTTTAGGTATAGTCTGTCTTTTGGGCTGTAATTCTTCCTTCCCTATCTAACCATGCTAACCCCTTTGACCGAACCAATTGTCAGTTACAGCCAATGGATTCATTGTATTTGTGATTGTTTCAGTATATGTTGTGTGTTCATGAAAGTTTAATTTATACCCCACTGAATGAGTTAGTCTGTAATTCTCCCCTCTTGAGTTTCTCCTATTCAGTCTAAGCTCTCCCCTTGCCTGTGGCTCCCATCATTTTAGTATTTTCTTTTGCCACTTCCACTTGAGAAGTGGAATAGCGAGTCCTGCCAGTCTCCTACTATAGGGGCCTTACCGGGTCAACAGTTATCCCCCAACAAAATGATTTGCAATCATCTTTCATTTCAATACTTATGTGATATTGACACTGAACATTTTTATTTTCATCAGTGAGATTTTTATGAGTGTTTAGCTTTTCTTGTCCCATGAGTGATTATTTTGATTCACAATTGACATTTGACTATTTTTGTCTCTACTTTATTTCAGGTTGAAAATGACCAAGGAAGTCGGAATGTGCTTAACAATTTTATTCATTAACTTCCTTGAATATGATAATGATATCATTACGGACGAGCTTCTTTGCATTTTTTATTTATAAATCGGATTTGAAACAGGCAAACCCTTCATATATATCCAACTCACATGAAGGTTTACCAGGGCCAGATTCAGTGACAATTCCTATTTGGACTTCCTCCTCCTTTGTCCCTACCTTAGAATGTGCTGCTACAGCAGGCATAATTTGCTGTAGTAGGACCTTCTATTGAATAGGACCTTCCATGTTTTTTCTCTTCAATTTTTATGTTAAAAGTAGGAAGTATTATTCAAAAACTTTATTGAAATTGTGGTGAAAATAATTTTATATTTCTTCTGTAAAACTAAAATTGGACCAATTTCCTCAAGAATTTTTTCAATTTCAACCATAAACAAATGAGACAACAAAGGATCTCAGAAGCACCAACAAAATAAACACAACTGGGCAAAAGGAGAAGATGTATATATAGGACAGCAATGTTTAGAATGCAAATTTTGAACAACAATAATGAGTATACTCAATGAATTTGAATTAACCCTTTAATACCCAAGTGGACTGTACGGTCCTCCTTCAAAAATAGCCTCACTATATTGTATTTCTCGTAAAATTAGTTCCTCATGTGTTTTTTGGACTGCTCTGTCGAGTGGCAGTTCCTTCCTCATCCTGAAATCTATAAACATCTGATGCCGGCGCGAGTTTAATGATGGTGGTTGCGATAACGGTAACATGAGTACGAAATGTGGACGTTAAAGGGTTAAAGCATTCCAGAGAAGAGCAGACAACCAACTGACGCACCTGAGGTCCCTGATGCCAGTCAATGGGCTCCTCCTTCACTGTGATGTCCTCCAGCTCATCGTCAGGCACTTCATTTTTGACCATCTTGGTTATTGGAAGATTTTCACTTTTTGGAATGGCAACTGTAAAAAAATGTTAAATTCAGAGAAAAAATCACAAGGAGCTTGAAAATATGTATTTCATAATTGATACATCACCAATGTGTGTAAATATATAACATTTGAACGAACAATTTAAGTGAGATGAAATAAATTAATTTCCAGGCCCATTCTTGAATGCTGCTACTGTTGACAAAAACAGTATAAATGACTTAGTGAAAATTTGTACCAAACACAACCAAAAAAGTTTTTCATTGTAGAGCTCTTGCTGTCCATTCAATTTTTAGTTCAAGGTGTTCTATTCATTTCTGCTAAGTAATGACAATAGTTACAGACACCCACAAAGCTTAGGTTCAAACAACTACGTACAGAAGTGGAAAACTTTCAAGTCTTGGCTAACACCGAGTGCAACGTAAGTAAAAAATATGTACCTTTTGTATGCTACAAAATTTGAAAAAAAAAAACACAAAATACTGAGAAACAAAGCCCCATAAAGATAATTTTAAAGGCATGCTGTTATTATCTTATAGGAAGCGAGATATAGAATGAATGTACAAGCTACATAAGTACTTATCTAAGCCACAAACAGATTCCCACAAACAAGAGTTGCTGATCTTTGTTGAGTAGCTAGTGTTACAACTGAGAATGTCTACCAAAAGAGGGCAGATACTATCAGCACACTGCCAAAAATTAAGCTAATATATCCTACATGTCTCCCTAGAGTAGTTGGTTCCAAGGTGCACTGAAGGAAAACATCTCCAGAGCCACTAGACGGTATTTCTACATCCTCATAGGCTATCTCAAACCGTTTGCTTTCATGTGCATTGTTTTAGCAGTAAGTCATCATCTACTACACTATTTAAACTCCGAGTATAGTTTTTTATTATTATTATATAAGAAAGTTTAAGCCTCCCTTAACTGCACAACAAAGATGTTCTAAGAGAGGAAGGAGGAAGGCACCATTTAGTATGGAGTTGAGGGAACGCGGAATCTATGCACAAGGTGCACAGAAACGGGAAGCTAAGAAAGAAGTTGATGAAACAAGAAAAAGTTGAAGAAGAAAGTAGTAGGTGCTGAAAAACAGGACAGCAGTGAACCGAAAAAAGATGGTCCATAACAAAACAAAACCTATTCTGTTTCAACAAAAAGGAAGCCTACCTAACCTTTAGCTCAGGCCCTCACATAATCCCCCTGGGAGCTCTAATTCCCATAGATACAATACTTGTATCCCCTTGAGGGGACTTGAGTATAGTACACTATATAAAACTACACTGTATAAAACTGTTGGATACATCAGATCTTCAACTGGTTCACGATTACACTAAACTACACTCAATAAAACTCGAGTGCTTTGGATATATCACATTTCATTTTTGTTCACGATTTCACAATCAAATTATGTGAGGAAATATTTCTTGAAAATTGATATAATAAATTATGAGGAAGTCTAAGCCTCTCTAAATGCAACAAAAAGAGGAAGACAAAAGGCACTATAAATTATCAAAGAGGGGGAATAGAGGATCACCATGGAAACAACAATATAGAGATAAATGTATTAAAGAAGATTGAAGTTAAAAATAAAAGCAGTAACAGCCAAAGAAAGTGGGAGCAATAAATTGACCAAAAATAGTCCATAAAAGGACAAAAACTGTTCCCCTCACTAATAATAATGCTTGCTCAGTATTCAGCTCAGAATTTCACCAATTCCCACTGAATGTGTCAATCCATACAGATACACTAGATCCATCTCCCTAAAATTAACTTTAATTTGGTGTTTATTTATTATTTCAAATAACTATTTTACCCCTTCCCAACAAAACAGATAAATAAACCCATTGCTTAGTAATTTTATAGTTTTTGTATCACATCTCTCACAGTTGTTCAAGTCAATGTATCCTACATGGCCAGCTCTGCTTGAATGAATTCATACATTTCTCTGACAATACTCATTTTGTAACTTATTTGGAGTTTAGTGTTTACCATTCATACTTTGATCAATTGTCTCAACTTGTTTGTTTCATTTAAAATCTGAATCCATGGAATCTATGCAGAAGGAGCACAAATAACATTTTGTGCACTATTTAGTCAATTTAAATTATTTCATTTTCCAAGGGAAATTCGACATTTTGAGTATTGCTCTCCTCACAACCTAATGCTAAATGAACTTAATTATTTTCTAAATAAAAAAAATATTTTGGACATACCACCATTGAAGTTCAACAATTGTTCTAGTAAGTTCAGCCCAATCAAGAGTTTCATAAGACCGTGATCTGGCTGTAGTTGTAGAACCCATTTCCAAACGTGTCTAATTTTATCAACAATGCAAGAGAAAATGTCATTACAGTGGCGGCCAGAATGGTTCGGACAACTAACAACTCGACAAACTATCATCAATAACTTCAATACTAGAAGCTGCAATGAGCTCAATTTATACACACATGTGGAGCCACATGTCTTACCTAACAGGTGTTCAAATCTTAAATCATTTGGGTGAGCAACCCACAAGTTGCAAACAAATCCATTTGAGTAGCAAAAATTTCATGTGATAAAAAAGTTCGGACGTTTATCCTTTTCCACATTTATGTTTGAGTAAACAAATATTGCAGGAGAGAAAGTTAGAGATTGATCCAGACAAGACTAGTGTCATTATCTGCACAGCAGCTGATGCATTAACATACCTAAGGGAATGCCTTCACCTGCTTCTGTTCGTGAGTTGGTTGAGAAATTGCACCTTGAATAGAAGTTGTTGATAAGGGCAATAGCCAACACAGCAAGGAACCTAAAAGTGTTGTTGGTGATATTTTGGTTAAATATGACAAGGATGGCTCAAGCACAACTGGTGTGTCAAATGGCAGACCTTGCAAAACCTCAGCAAGAGATGATACTGCATCGGTTAGACTAGCTAAGGACCATTTCTAAACTGCAGCAGAAATTTCTCATGAAGCTAGTGAGTCCCTTGATATTGAAGTATTCAGGCAGGAAGACTTCCACACCGCCTTGAAGAAGCAAATCTACATGCTAAGACTCCAGCTATCAAACCCCTGGTCAGCAAGACAAACATAAATGCAAGGTTGTCCTGTGTTACACAGCATGTTCTCTGGACTGATGATGACTGGGCAAAAGTGTATTTCAGTGACAAATCAAAGTTCAATTTGTTGGGATCAGATGGAAACAGATTTGCTTGTTGATCAAATGGCAAAAGATTGTCCACACAGTGTGTCAAATCCAGAGTCAAGTTTGGTGGAGGTAGCATTATGGTCTTCGGCATGATTTCAGCAAACGGTACCAGTTCCCTAATTTGAGTGGAAGGAAGAGTAAACGTGGAAGTGTACAAGGAACCTCTGCAGAGACAAGTAGTACCAGTTATCAAGGACTCTCCAGCCGAAGACCACATTTTTATGCAAGACAATGCTCCGTATCACACTGCAAAATTGGTGAAGTCATTCATGGAGCAAGAAGAAGTTACTGTTAGGGACTGGCCAGTGTAAAGCCAAGATTTGAATCCCAATGAGAATGTTTGAAAACTTTTAGGAGGAAGGACAAGGGCAAGGAATACCGGAAATTTGCAAGATTTGTGGACCGCTTTGCAAGATGAATGAGCAAAAAAAAAACACAAGAAAAACGCAGTTACTTGGTGAAGTCTTGTTGCAAAAGATTTCAAGCTGTTATTGACAATAAAGGGTACTATACCATATGTTAAATTGGTAATTACTTTGTTATGTTTATTTCATTTTGTTAGCACATTTCAAATATTTATTTAGTTTCTATAATGTTTGTCCCAACTTTTTCGACCACATGAAATTTTTTCTATTCTAATGTATTTGTTTACAACTTGTGTTTTGTTTACCCAAATGATTTTAGATTTTAACACCTGTTAGGTAAGACATGTGGCTTCATATGTGTGTAAAAATTTAGCTCATTCCAGCTTCTGGTATTGAAGTTATTGACGATAGTTTGTCGAGTTTTTAGTTGCCCGAACCATTATGGCCTCTGTAATATAGCGAGTAGTGTAAGTTCTAGTTAGAGAGACCATAAGTTGGCAACGCTCGAGAGAGCAACACTCGCAAGTCAGTCTGCTATTGGCCTCGGGTTCAACAACAAGTACATGTTGACCGAGTGCGTGTATATAAGTACCTACTGTGGTTGGTATCTAACTTCTTAATTTCTAAACTAATGTACTAATTCTATTCTACCCTATTCTATATATATTCCCGTCTATCTCCGCTCTACTCTGACTAACCACAGTATTGCACATTGAGTATTTAAGTTAAGATATCCAAGAGGTGAGTGAACTATTTACCTAAATTGTTGTGTCATAGCATTGTCTATTTTGTGCAGTACTCTATCTATGTTGTGTCTATGTGGAACCTATGCTGTGCTCTAGTTTAGGGCTATCCACTCCATAATACTGGCGACGAGGATTTTCTTTCGTAGAACTATTGGGAGAGGCTAGACTAATGAAGGAACTCAGAATTTATATTATTATTCAGTGACTAGAGTATTGATGCTGTAAATTTCTGATTTTTTTTTTTTAACAAGGTGTATTATTAGTCTCTTGAATTGGCTACTCTTGCAACTGATATTGTTGCTACGACTATTTCAGGTAGATATCTGACAATTAGCTGTAAAGCTGGGTAAAAATGCCAATGCTAGGCTCAGTGGGAGAATTCAATCCTTTAGAGGAAGAATTCCCAGAATATGAAGTCAGGCTGAACTGCTTCCTGAGTATTAATAAAGTGGAAGATTCAAATAAAGCTAAAACATTTATTGCTCTGGTGGGTCCTAAAATTGTTAGGTTAGCCAAAGACCTACTCTCACCTAAAAGACTTTTAGATGCTACCTATGAGGAGATCATGGAAGCGTTAAGACGGCATTTTAAGCCGACACGCAACCAGATCTTTGAAAGGTTTAGGTTCCATAAGCGGAACCAGAAACAAGGGGAGAGCATTGCTGATTTTGTGGCTAGCTTAAAGGCCCTTTCAGACACCTGTAATTTCAAACAGGAAGTTCTGGAAGAAACGCTACTAGATAGGTTTATACTGGGTGTGGCCAGTAATGATGTTCAAAATTGTTTGCTTAATGAAGCTGACCTCACATGGAAAAAAGCCGTGGATCTGGCAACTGCCAAAGAAACTCAACTGAGGGAGACGGTTGTGTTAAGGCAACCTAATTCCATACTAAATGTGGGCCAGCATAGAGTAAAGCAAACTGCTATTAAGCCTCAGGGCAAAACTCAAGCTCAAGCTAGCACCAAATCAGCATGCAGCGGCTGTGGTAATCTGCACTGGCATAGAGATTGCCCCTATAAAGACAGTGTTTGTCATGGTTGTGGCCAAAAAGGCCATCTTAAGAAATGTTGCTTTAAAGTGAAAAATCAAAATTCTGCTAAAGACAACAAAAATAATTTTGTGCATGCTATGCATGAGAAAAGGGGGAGGGAACACCACCCTAACCCTAATAGAACTAACAATGCAACCTGTGCAGACTATCCAGTTGCTAATCTAGGCTGTTATGGGGAGATTTTCTCAATAGCCGAGGAAATGAAACCCCCAATCAAAATAAAATTCTTACTAAATGGTGTGCCATTAGAGATGGAGGTAGATACAGGTGCTGCCAGGTCTATCCTTTCAATGGCCACCTACTCTAAAATACCAGCTAAGTCAAGACCCGAGCTGAGACCTTACTAAGGAAAACTATCACTAAGGAAAACTATCACTAAGCTAAGGACTTATGGGGGAACACCCCTAGTGATTTGTGGGGAGATTAGGGCTAACATCCAGCGTGAACCTGGTAATATGGTTCCTCAACTAGCAACTTTTGTGATTGTAGACAGGGAGGGGCCAGCTTTGCTGGGTAGGGACCTGATGGATTCCCTCGGGCTTACTATAGTCTCAAATAATGTCAACAAATTGACTACCTGCCCTGAAGAGTTAGCAAATAAATTCCCCAACCTTTTTCAACCAGGTCTAGGTTGCTTTAAGGGAAGAAATTTCAAAATAGAAGTGGATCCAGCCGTACCACCAAAGTTTTGTAAGGCCAGGAACGTGCCTTACACACTGAGACCAAAGGTGGGGGCAGAACTTGATAGACTGGTGCAGGAAGGTATCCTCACCCCTGTACAATACTCGAGATGGGCAGCGGCGATCGTCCCTGTGCTCAAGGCTGATCAAAGCATCCGCATCTGTGGGGACTACAAATTAACAGTCAACAGAGCCACTAGGCTTGATACCTACCCTATACCCAGAGTGGAAGATCTATTTAGCGGGTTAGCAGGAGGAGTTATATACTCCAAGCTAGATATGTCTCAGGCATACGCCCAACTACCCTTGGATGAAGACTCCAAGGAACTCACGGTAATAAACACCCACAGAGGTTTATTTGCCTACAACCCTCTCAGTTTTGGAATTGCGTCCGCACCTGGAATCTTTCAGCGTGCCATGGAAGGACTATTGCAGAGCCTCCCAGGAGTGTTCTGCTACCTGGATGACGTCCTGGTGAGTGCCACTAATGAGCAAGAGCACAACAAGCGTCTCTATCAAGTCTTATCTAAACTACAGGAGGCAGGACTAAAACTGAAAATGGATAAATGCCAAATTGGAGTGCCACAGGTATCCTACCTTGGATACCAAATTGACAAGGATGGATTGCACCCCACTGCAGAGAAGGTAGCAGCAATCCAGAATGCACCAGCTCCTACTAATGTAACTCAACTGAGAGCCTACCTTGGGCTGCTAAATTTCTAAAGGAAATTTCTAAAATCATCTGCAACTATGCTGGAGCCCCTAAATACCTTACTGAGAGACAAAACCCCTTGGAAATGGGATGCAAGTCAGGAGAGAGCCTTCCAGAAATCTAAACAAGCCCTCCTGGACTCTCAGACTCTAGTCCACTTTGACCCTCAGAAACCCATAGTGGTAGTGGCTGACAGTAGTGCGTATGGTGTGGGAGCGGTGCTGTGTCACCTTATTGATGGGATTGAACGCCCCGCCTATTTTGCCTCCCGAACTCTAACAGCAACAGAACGCAACTACTCTCAAACTGAGAAAGAAGCCCTAGCTATGGTGTTCGCACTTCGAAAATTTCATTGCTACCTGTGGGGACAGGATTTCACTCTGGTTACGGACCACAAACCTTTGTTAGGACTATTTGATCCGGGTAGAAGCATTCCTCCGATGGCATCCGGGCGCATTCAAAGGTGGGCTTAACTACTGCAGTCCTACAAGTTCACCTTGCGTCACCGGTCCGGCGTGCTGTTGGGCACGGCTGATGCTCTCAGTCGTCTACCTTTGACAACTCCCGAGGAAGCCACACCTATTCCTGCGGAATGGACGTCCTTAGTGAATTTCCTCGAGTCAGCTCCAGTCACCAGCACCCACATCTGCGACGGCACCCTAAGGGACCCAGTACTTTCAAAGGTATACAAATACTGCCAAGTAGGCTGGCCTTCGACGGTAATTGGTGACCCTGATCTCGCTCCGTATACTAGGAGGCGAGATGAATTGTCCACACAAAATGGCTGTGTGCTCTGGGGAGCAAGAATTATTGTACCCCAAGCTCTCAGACAAGCCATTGTGGACGAACTGCACTCTGGCCATGCTGGATCATCCAGGATGAAGGAGTTAGCTCGCAGCTATGTATGGTGGCCGCTGCTGGACAAAGATCTAGAAGAAACGACTAAGTCATGCAGCGAGTGCCTGAGCACTCGAGCTGCACCAACGAAAGCTGAACTCCATCCGTGGGAATGGCCTGCGAAGCCTTGGCATCGCATACACATTGACTACGCGGGCCCAATGGATGGAAAATACTATCTAGTGATCGTGGATGCACACTCTAAGTGGGTTGAAATTTTTCCCACATCTACTACAACCTCTAGCAAAACGATCTCGTGCCTGAAACACACTTTTGCGACATTTGGATTTCCAGTAACAATTGTTTCTGACAATGCAACGTGTTTCACATCGGCTGAATTCCAAGAATTCGTGAAGGCATGTGGTATGCGACATATTACGAGCGCACCATACCACCCTTCAACTAATGGACTGGCAGAGCGCATGATACAAACTTTCAAGAAGAATATACGAAAGTCAACGGAACCCCTACGCCTAGCACTAGACAGGTTTCTGTTCAACTATCGGCTGACACCCCACACGACAACAGGTGTTACGCCCGCCGAACTGATGTTAGGCAGAAAAGTTCGCTCTCGTCTTGATCTGCTTTGGCCATCAGAAGCAATCGCGTCCAAAGTTGCTCAACGCCAGGACGCTCAGAAAAGATACCACCCAGGGTCTCGCGCGGTTGATATTCCGCCGGAGTCTCTTGTGATGGTCCGTCAATACACGCCGGGTTCCCCAAAATGGACCCCTGCTACCACCATTGAGAAAACAGGCCCGGTATCCTACAAGTGCCAACTGAAGGGGGGAGAGGTCGTTCGTCGACACCAGGACCAAGTTATTACCTGCTCGAACACCATCCCTGAACCCTTGGGACAACCTACGGAGGAAACCGTTGTGTTTCCACAACCTGCTCAAAATTCATACCCACCACCTCCGACCAATGAACCTGACTCCGAAACACCTGAGTACCCGATTCCCACCCAGGAGGCTAGGATGAACGAGCCTCCAAGTGCTAGCATCTCACGCAGGTCTACCCGGGCTCGGAAGCCTGTGGTGAGAATGGACCTTTAGGATTGACTATTGAATAAGGGGACTGGGGATACAGGGAGGGGTTTCTAATTAAGGAGGGAGGGGTGTAATATAGCGAGTAGTGTAAGTTCTAGTTAGAGAGACCATAAGTTGGCAACGCTCGAGAGAGCAACACTCGCAAGTCAGTCTGCTATTGGCCTCGGGTTCAACAACAAGTACATGTTGACCGAGTGTGTGTATATAAGTACCTACTGTGGTTGGTATCTAACTTCTTAATTTCTAAACTAATGTACTAATTCTATTCTACCCTATTCTATATATATTCCCGTCTATCTCCGCTCTACTCTGACTAACCACAGTATTGCACATTGAGTATTTAAGTTAAGATATCCAAGAGGTGAGTGAAATATTTACCTAAATTGCTGTGTCATAGCATTGTCTATTTTGTGCAGTACTCTATCTATGTTGTGTCTATGTGGAACCTATGCTGTGCTCTAGTGTATAGGGCTATCCACTCCATAATAGCCTCTAATGTACATCATTAGAATTATAGAAGAAAAAAATGACTCAATAAGCACTGAGGCACAAACACATTTATGGTAATTAAAGGTATTTATATATTACAACAAAATTTCAGTCAATTCTGAAACAGATTTTTCACCAGCACCTGTTCTGTTGTAATATAACATAACTTTGTAGCACAGAAACTTTCTTTGTCCTCTTGATTTCAAATTACCATCATCAACAGCCTTTCGCTTTACTAGTAGAACTAAACTTTTGAACATTTTGTTTGTTTTGAAATGGGAACTTGAAGTAGTTGTTCACAAACCCCACAAAAGATGTTTTTGCAAAGATTGAAAGAAAATACTTCTTTTGAAAGAGTACACCTGTACAATAGACAAATACGAATGCATGAAACAGCCATGAAATAAATATCCATTTCAACAAGCTTATCGAATGTGATACCTGAGCAGCATACAGAGCACAAACATTTTAAAATCTGCTAAGGGCAAGATTCTGATTAACCATGAACGTAACTAAAAGGAATGACCAAAAACTTTGTGACAACTATAAGTGTTTGCAGCTAGTGAATTTGATGTATAAGCTTCCACTATTTTTATGCTTGTACAAAGATTTAGTGAGTATCACAGAACATGATAAAAAATATGAACTCCATTTTTTTTCCACACACAGGTATAAATAACTAAATTACCTCATATTTTGAATCAGAGTTTTTTCAGCTCATTAGGCTCCAGTAATATTCCACACACAAAAATACTGCAAAATCACATAACATGCAAGAGACGCAAAAGGAATGAGAAGAAAATTGGTAGTTCTTGGCACAGAATGCATGACAATGTAAGGGAGGTAACTTCATCTGTGTTTTTGTATGCTTTTTCAAAGTGTGTTTTTGCTATAAAATAAAACTGAACTCATCCTAACTTTACCTAGTTTTAAAGTTAAACCAGCTGTACCTAGTGGATGCCAGGTACCAACTTGTTACTGTATGTGATGTTCTAGTACCATTCACACCAAACATACATGGATTAATAAATGTACTGCAATTGCAATGAGATGAAAATTCTCCCCACTCATGTAGTACGCGTGTAAATATTATATATATATATATATATTTTGCTGTATCACGTTCAGTGACGACACTGAAAGCAGAAAGAAAAGTATTTCTGTAACTGAAAATCCTGACGTGATACAGCAAAACGGTTATGATTTTTGAAATCAGCGTACCCGAATTAGTCTATATCAATTTACACATCTCCAGTAAAAAAAATTTTTTGAAATTTGTTGTTCAGTCTCTGAATATAATCAAGAAATTGAAATTATTTGAAAGAAAGAACAAATGAATGCACTTAAAATAATTGCCCACCAAATCAATGGATGAGTGGGTTTTGTATTAGAACTTTAACAAAACTTGCAGCATGAACTAGACCATAAAAAACCCTACTTCACAAAAAGACCAGAAATAAGACTCACCATGCTCCATGTCCTCTGCTGCAGCTTCCTGCTTGATGGAGTCATGGCTGCAATTCACAGCTTCTCTACTTCAGTGTCTATCAGCTTGTGCACCACAACCTTCACATGCTTCATGCTTGAAGACCAGGCCACACTGCACAAAGTGCTGCTAAGCATCAGCAGTGAAAGTTTGAGTTTGTTAGAGGACAGCACTAGAATTTGCCCATCACTACATGTAGCTGTTTATGGCCACACTGTAAGAGAGTGATGAAACTTGTTTTGAAAAATGATGGTTTAGTGTGGAACAGATGATTAATGATGCAAAAAAAGTGACACACTCAGAAACAATGATGACAAATCAGGAGAAGCCGCTATAAATAAAGTCCTGAAAACAGAAATAATGTAATATGAAAATGTAAGAAAAAATGAAATAAACCATACCATTAGATTTTGATTCCTCAAAATTAAACTTCAGAATAAAATAAAAAGCAGAATAAAACACATGTGAATCCATGAGCTCAACAAGATAAATGAATTAACTAAAATTGGAACTAAGCAACTGAAAAATGACTAAATGAAATGAATATGAATGAAATTAAACTCCAATAAATCATTCAGCAACAAATTCAAAAGAGCAACTTGGGATAATTTTTATTTTCATTACAACAAGGTCTTGAAACCTAGCAAAGCTGAAAAACTTACTCTTCTAACAAAAACTAAATAAAACTATCACTATGCAGAAAGAAAACACCATGCTCAGCATAAAGTAAATGTTAGCCTAATGCAACAACACTCACCAGATCCACAATTGGGTATAACATGTGAAGGAATAGCTCTGCAAAGAAACACTACCTGAGTTTTATTATGAAGGGACTGAAAGTGAAAAAAGACAGTGCATCAAAAGCTATTCAATAACAAAAAACAGTAAAATCAAGAAATGCAGAGCACCAACAACCAATAAACACTTGAAGAAAACACATTTAAAAACAATTATTTGTATATTAAGTTGAACATCTATTGAAGGAACTAGAGCAAACACAATCTATTCAGACTCATGCAAGCTGAATGTTAGACACTCAAGAGACATATTTGAGGACATGTTATTTAGAAAATACTTCTCAACATGGAGTAGAAATGTCCTCCAAACCCACATTATGAGCAATATTTATTGAGCACTAGTGGTCAAGTCATTTGCATCAGGTTGCAATGAAGGATTATAATCTTAACTTTCCCTGAACACCATGAGCAGGTGCATTTCCTAGCATAGACCCAATAATGTTTTGAAAGAAATGACCTATCATTTAGATACAAATTTGTACCAAACAATAGATTGATATTTCACAAGTTAAGCAAGCTGATACAGAAAAAAAAAACATTTACTCATTTTCAATGCAAACTACAAAGGTTCACACTCTTATATGCAATGAATGGAAAACTCAAAACATGTCTAACTTGAGACTGCTTCAAATTTGACATGTACAGTCCTGAAAGCTATGCAATTATTAGGATTCAATCTACATCAACTCATTTAACCCTTTAATGTCCAATTTTTTCCTGTAGAGGGAAAATGTTTTCCAATAGTTGATTGCTGTTTTGGCATTGCTGATGATAGAAAAACAACATACAATTGGGAAATCGGGACACTGTAACTAGATCGAAAGTAAACACGTTCTGAAAGTGGATGATAAAAAGTTTTCTAGAAACTTGCTTTCAATTTTGTTATTACATTTATTTGAAAGGGGACACTGGTGTCCTTGTGGGCGTTAACCCTTTAACATCCACATTTTGTACTCATGTTACCGTTATTACAACCACCATCATTAAACTGGCACCGGCATCAGATATTTATCGATATAACGATGAGGAAGGAACTGCCACTTGACAGTGCAGTTCAAAAAAACACAGCAGGGAACTAATTTTACAAGAAATACAATATATTGAGGCTATTTTTGAAGGAGGACCGTACAGTCCACTTGGGCATTGAAAGGTTAATGGGTTAAAATTTCTATTTACAAGGTATAAGCATATTAGAAGGGTACATGTTTACCAACTATCAAATAAAGTTTTTACTTCTTTCTTTCAGCTCTTCATTAGGATATATATCACATACAAAGCAATAATGGACATATTTTTATACAATTAGTGATGTTATTTTCCTTCTCCAATTTCTCTACGCTATACAGAATTTTTATGGTTTTAAACCCTCAAATGAAAATCATTATTCAAATACCAAAATTTTATATCCTTTGTTAAAAATAACATATTCAAATAATAGACATTTCATATTCATAAATTTAAAACAGCCCTCAATGAAAACACTACTGATTGCTTTGCTCAAAAACTATTCAATAGAACTGTACCTTAGAAGTTTGAAAGCTTGATTGTTTATTTTGTGCATGCTTCTGGCGCCGTAAACATGCCACTGTTGTTCAATCTGAACTAGTCATCTAGCAATCAATATTCCTGTTGTAAAAATTATTTGCCTCTAGTCATCTTGCAATGTGATCTGTGATAGTTTTTTATATTGTCTGATTCTGTCTTTGCCTTTCATTTATATTTTTATAATGGTGACTGTAAAATTAACTGTTTTTTTTTTCAGCCTGAAGATGATGTTTGTATATCAAAATGTTGCTTTTTATAAATAGACAGTGTTTCTAAATTTTGTGGTGTTTTAGTAAATATGAGAAGCAATTTTCTCAATCAGTTACTGATGGTGAGAACTGTACTTGCATGTTTACCCAGTTAACAATGTTATTGCATTGGGCTTACCATGCAGTTTCTCAACATTTGCATCAGGTCATCTATTCTTACACTTTTATTTTACCAGTAAATAGTAAGTAGTGTACGTATTATCAACGTCAGGATACCAACCATGTTAGGCGCAAGACAGTATATATGAAAAAGATGCTGACTAGGGAGATGGGGGAGATCAGGGGCACAAATTAGGGGATCATAGACAGGTACAGAATGGTTGTCATTCAGTCAACTGTAAAATGGAACACAAAGAATGGAAACCTGGTGAACAAAAGGGCAGTTATCTGATGGAATGTGGAGGAGCATGGGGTCTCTTAGTACTTGAAATCAAGTAAGTAAATACAACAAAACAATTAAATATAGCTTCATTAAAATAATGAGTAACTAATTAAAGTTGAAGTAAATGAAATAAAAATAAGATGACAGAAAGAATCAAAAGATATTTGAATAAATTGAATAAGTTTCAAACTGCCCAAACCCTTACCAAGGTGTTTCAAAGAAAGGAATGAGGAAGGTACCATCGAGCATAAAATTGAAAGAATGGGGTCATCAATGATTTTGAAAATTTTGCTGCCATATTTAGGTAATTGGAAACATTTTAAGATGTTTTACATGACATTTTCCTCTCGAGTACTTTTTGAGATATAGCATAAATAATGCTCAGGTAAGAATAGCATCAATGGCAGTTTTGATGTGGCTCTTGGCTCTTTGCGTTGTTGCTGCATTGTTAGAACACACACAGTTTTTGGATGCAAAAAATGTCTCAGTATAGCTAAGTAAGGTCAAGTTATGTTAGGTTTGCTTGAGTTAGTTTATTTACCAAACATTACTGAATAACACAATACCATATTACAGGATATTTATAAGTACATTTGTTATCTTTTATAAACAACGTTCCTATAACTTCAAAGTTAATCTAACAATGTAAGCATTTGCAAGCAAAATGTCTTAGAATGTCTTCAATTACCTACATATGGCAAAAATTTCTCGAAATCATTGATACGCTAAAGTAAATATTGACCAAATGGGAAATCTACAGACGAGTTGTGTTCTCATACAAGATTAACAATGCACATAAATTACCAGTTGGGATGGGAGTTCATGTGATAGATGCAAAAATGCAAGGTCAATATTGAATTTAGTGCATCAACGATTTTAAAAATTTAGTTTCTATATTTATGTAATTGGAAACATTTTAAAAAGTTCACACAAATGAAATTTTGCTCGCAAATACTTACTTTCTGAAATATTCAACTTTGAAGTTCTAGGAATGCCGTAAATAAAATTCAAAAAACAGACACGTAAATAAGCTGAAATACAGTATTGATGAAACGATAGGTAAGGTTAGGTAAAGTTCCCTAAAGTTAGGTTAGTTAGATAAACTAACCTAAGTAAACCTAAAACAACGTAACTTTACTTAGCCATAGTAGGACCAATGTTTATGCCAAAAAACTGCATGTGTCCTGCATCCACCTTACACAGGAACAGCCATACTGAAACTGCCATTAATGCTATTCTTACCCAAACATTATTTAAGCTATTTCTTAAAAACTAAGGATTTGTGAGCATAATATCATCCATGTAAAACAACTTAAAATGTCTCCAATTACCTGAATATACCAAAAAAAAATTCAAAATTGTTCCCCTCTGAATTCAATATTAACAACTGCAATAGATGCTGAAAATAAAAACTGCGAAAAACATTTATATTGCTTTACTTGCTTTATCTATAAAACATTTGGTAAATGTGAAGCATTTGCCAGTAATCGACTTTTCAGTTTTCGGTGCCTAAAAATAGTTAATTAGATCAAAATAAACAAGTTTTCACCTATGCACTTTCCGTTGGAAATGAGTATTTTACGATTTATAACGGTAAATGACTTACCGCAACTCTAGTGTTTGAAGTGGAAAGAAATTGGTCAAGCACGTTGTATGGCACAACTATAGGGGACTCTCCCTTCCGATGCGCTCTAAGGATTGAGCACATTCCTGCCTTATAAGACAAACATTAACATACCGCTATAACTTGCTATTTTTGGATGACAACCTTTATTGTGTTATTAACTAAAAAATCCTAGAAGTGGGTTCAAGCTTTGCAGGCTCTGCCAGGTAAGATAATAATAAATTACAAAGTATTCAAACGTACTCTAACAGCTCAACTGCGCAAAAAAATAAAACCTACTGCTCTAACTCATAAAACACTCATTTGCCGCGAAAAGTATATGAAAGAAAAGTAGTTCATTTTGATGTTATTACCGTGATTCAAGCAAAAAAATTGGGAAAACAATTAGTAGCTGTTTAGGCGATCGCATTCGTCATCAGAGACAAAACTAAACCTACCGCTATAACTTGTAAAATATTCAGTTATGACGGAAAGAGCATAGAAGAAAACTTGTTTATTTTGATTTAATTAACTATGATTAGGCACCGAGAAGTGAAAATCAATTACTGGTTAATCCTCAACATTTACTGAAAAAAGCAATATAAAAAATCCAATGAAACCATTAAATATAATTCCTGAAACTAACCACAGGAATAAACAGGGCATAATGAAACACATACAGAGTAAGAATGCAAATGAATATGAGAGAAATGGGAAGAATGAATGAAAAATGAATGAATTATGCTAGGTTTAAGTTTTGAACTTTTGAATTAAATGAAATTTAGAATATAGTTTTATATTTTGTACTTGCCTGTTAATTTAAATTTTGATCAATAGATAGTATGTAGGTAAAGTTCACCACAAAACTCAGAGTACATCAATCATCACAGAAATAAGTAAATATGTAAACAGAGAGAAGAACTGAATAAAGAAAACATCAACACATGTTAAATATCACTCAACAGCAGAGGAAACAAATGTTAAGCGAAAAAAACAGGGGCACCTGTTAACAAGAAAATTTTATTTTCAATTCAGATAGTTTGATTTGGCAAACCTTAATTGAAGTAACCAACACACTCCACTGGAGCAGTAAAATTATAATGAGGTAGGTGGTGCTTGTTTAACTTCAATAAAATAAGATACTTTAAGTATGTAATTATGAACACTTTGGTAGCTACCTCATCTGTGATATTAATCTCAAGTGAAATGAAGATACCTCACAAAGCCTTTATGCCCTTCTCTAAACCCTGACATGGAAAAATTATGCAGAAACGAATTCTCCTCTTAGAACTTTGGGAACTTACTTCAAAATATAAATACTTTGCTGGGCTGTTTGAAATTTGTAAACCTTCTGATGCTCTGGCAAAGTGCAAATCTCAAGTTAACTTTTGGTTACAATGCTGTTCATATCAGGTGCTGCTTGCATAGCCTAGTAATACTACTCCAACCAAATGATCAATCTAACATAATAATGTACATACATTTGTTTGGTGACTGCTTCTTAAGAAACACAGAATGTATAGTATTTATTTGGTATTACTCATACTGACCACATGTAAATATCAAATGTTTTGTGGTTTGAAACATACAGAAATATAAGTTCATCTGAAATGTGTGCAAATTTTCAAACTAAAAACGGAAACGCTTCAGGAAAGAAGAACTCAAAGTTGAGACCAACAGTGTCGGGTCCTTGTAACAGCCTAACAAAGAAGACTTGACAGAACTACAAAGAACTTGAAGAACCGCTTGAATTCTTACGTTGAACTTGAACTTGAAATTGAGGGCTGACAGCGTCAGGGCCTTTGTAATGGCCTACAATTCCCTCCACAATTTTCACACAAAGAGTTCAGCGCCTGGTACCAGACTTGTCCACTAAACAACTCAGGATCTACCAATCCTTGTCACAAGCTGCCATTGGACGGCATCACTGGGATAACCAGTGTGTCAAAACACCATCCTCAGGCATATTGGGTCATTACTGACCACTCTACCTGACTGGCTCATTCCAGTCACTGTCTCTTACTCCAGGCACACACAGGAAACATTTTCATAGCTTCAATGATACTCAAATTACACTCCTGATCCAATCCAGCAAGACAGCTCATACTGCAATCATCTTCAGCACATCTGGCATACCACTCATTCTCTCCATACTGCTCAAGCACCACATTCATGAAACTTTCTCTCTCTTGCTCATACTTACTACATTCCAGCACAAAATGCTCAATTGTTTCCTCCACTCCACTAATACACTGCAAACATAATCTATTATTATTCTCATTCCACCTCCATATACGTCTGTTCACCCTCAATGACTTACATCTCACAGCAAACACGAGTTGACTTCCAAAACTACCATCATAGAACATCTCAAACTTAGGTGCTTCTTTTTTCATATACCAGTCAGGTGTAGGCTTCCGCATCATGCTAAGCCTCCACTTGTTCAATCCATACTCTTTTGTTTGCCTCTCAATCTCTTTCTTTCACCTCTTGCAGTCCCACTCAGGCCCTACACCTCCAGCATTTATTAAACTCCAGTCATCCACAGGTCTCTCAATTCTAACATGAATAATCCTTTGCATACTAATCTTCCTTGCATGCCCCCAACACACTTTCTCCCATTAGCTTACACTCAGATTACATTCAAAAAATTTGCTTTACCCATCTGCTATTCTGCATTCTTTCAATTCTCACCTTATAATTCAGCCCCGCTTTTATCATTCTTTCTGAAAATAGGCTCCACCTTAGGTCACCTCTAATGGCTTCTGTAGCCGTCAATTTTGGAGTACCCAATGCTAAACGTCCTACCTTATTTTGTATTACATCCAGCTTTTCAAGATCACTTCCATTCCAGGCAAGAGCACTCATACCATACATGACACTAGGTACAGCAACATACTTCCACATTCCTCTCACACATTCATACTTGTTTGCTCTGTATCTGGCCACACTTACTTCTTAACCGTCCACCCCACTGCATAGCTTTTGCTACTTTCCCACCCTTAGTTCTAGTGCATCCATCTTCACTTATAATACAACCTAGATATCTGTATTCTTTTGTTCTACCTATTCTGATTTCTCCAATATTCCACAGTCTGTCTCTATCATTCTCATCACTATTTATAACCATAACCTTGCTTGTGTCGGCACGGAAGTTCATCTTGAAATCTGTACTATATCCATTCACAATGTCAAGCATCCTTTGCAGTTCATGTCCACATTCACTAACCACAACCACATCATCAGCATACAACAAACAGCTCAGTCTTTCATTACCAACTTTCAGTCCTAAGCCACTCCTTCTCAGTCGAACTGCTAATTCTTCCGTGTACAGTCCAAACAACAGGGGAGACAGTACAGCCCTGTTTCCAAATTTCCTAACCTGTATATAGCGCTTGTGTTCTCATACAGACTTTGTACAATTTTCACTATTTTTCTGCTAAACCCAACTTTTCTCTAAACTTCAACTTCAACTTGAACTTGAAATTGAGGGCCGACAGCGTCGGGGCCTTTGTAACGGCCTACAATTCCCTCCACAGTTATCACACAAAGAGTTCAGCGCCTGGTACCAGACTTGTCCACTAAATTACTCAGGATTTACCAATCCTTGTCACAAGCTGCCATTGGATGGCGTCACTGGGATAACCAGTGCGTCAAAACACCATCCCCAGGCATATTGGGTCATTACTGACCATTCTACCTGACTGGCTCATTCCAGTCACTGTCTCTTACTCCAGGCACGCACAAGAAACAATTTCATAGCTTCAATGATACTCAAATTGCATTCCTGATCCAATCCAGCAAGACAGCTCATACCGCAATCATCTTCAGCACATCTGGCATACCACTCATTCTCTCCATACTGCTCAAGCACCACATTCATGAAACTTTCTCTCTCTTGCTCATACTTACTACATTCCAGCACAAAATGCTCAATTGTTTCCTCCACTCCACTAATACACTGCCGACATAATCTGTTATTATTCTCATTCCACCTCCATGTACGTCTGTTCACACTCAATGACTTACATCTCACAGCAAACAAGAGTTGACTTCCAAAACTACCATCATAGAACATCTCAAACTTAGGTGCTTCTTTTTTCATATACCAGTCAAGTGTAGGCTTCCGCACCATGCTAAGCCTCCACTTATTCAATCCATACTCTTTTGTTTTCCTCTCAATCTCTTTCTTCCACCTCTTGCAGTCCCACTCAGGCCCTACACCTCCAGGATTTATTAAACTCCAGTCATCCACAGGTTTCCCAATTCTAACATGAATAATCTTTTGCATACTAAGCTTTCTTGCATGCCCCCAACACACTTTCTCCCAATAGCTTACACTCAGATTCCATTCAAAAATTCGCTTTACCCATCTGCTATTCTGCATTCTTTCAATTCTCACCTTATAATTCAGCACCGCCTTCATCATTCTTTCTGAAAATAGGCTCCACCCAAGGTCACCTCTAATGGCTTCTGTAGCTGTCCATTTTGGAGCACCCAATGCTAACCGTCCTACCTTATTTTGTATAACATCCAGCTTTTCAAGATCACTTCCATTCCAGGCAAGAGCACTCATACCATACATGACACTAGGTACAGCAACATACTTCCACATTCCTCTCACACATTCATACTTGTTTGCTCTGTATCTGGCCACGCTACTTAATCGTCCACTCCACTGCATAGCTTTTGCCACTTTCTCACCCTTAGTTCTAGTGCATCCATCTTCACTTATCATACAACCTAGATATTTGTATTCTTTTGTTCTACCTATTCTGATTTCTCCAATATTCCACAGTCTGTCTCTATCAGTCTCATCACTATTTATAACCATAACCTTGCTTTTGTCGGCACCGAAGTTCATCTTGAAATCCGTACTATATCCGTTCACAATGTCAAGCATCCTTTGCAGTTCATGTCCACATCCACTAACCACAACCACATCATCAGCATACAACAAACAGCTCAGTCTCTCATTACCAACTTTCAGTCCTAAGCCACTCCTTCTCAGTCGAACTGCTAATTCTTCTGTGTACAATCCAAACAACAGGGGAGACAGAATACAGCCCTGTCTCACTCCTCTAACACTCCTCACTTGCCCCGTTTCCAAATTTCCTAACCTGTATATAGCGCTTGTGTTCTCATACAGACTTTGTACAATTTTTACTATTTTTCTGCTAAACCCAACTTTTCTCAGAACTTCAAAGAGCCTAAGTCGATACCCTCTGTCATACGCCTTTTCAATATCCAGGAATGCTAAATACACCTTATTGTCCTTTCTCATTTGCTCAATTATTTCACTCACTACAAACAGATTATCTTCCCTACGTCTATCTTGCCGAAAACCATTTTCTTCTTCACCTAAGACTCCTAATTCCTAAACTAAATTTTTCATTCTCATTCAAAATACCACAAAATATCTTACATACAGTGTCACCCAGTCCAATTGGTCTGTAATTTTCAAGTTCTTTCATACTCTTATGTCCACCCTTATACAACAGAACTACATTACACTTGTTCCAGTCATCCGATACTCTCACTCTTCCATATCTCATCAAATAAACATTTCAGCATACTGACTACACTCTCTATTCCACATTTATAGAACTCATATGGGGTCTTATCAGGGCCACATGCCTTTCCATTTTTCACTTTCTCCAAAAAACTTGCAATCTTTCACAAGTGATTTTGTCTTCCATTTGCAGTTCACGTTCATCAATCAGAAAATTTATGGGTGCATCATCTGTAATCTGCTCATTCATTCCACCAATGTCCTCCCAGTATTCTTCAACTGCTTTCACCATTTGCAAACTATCTTGCACACTGCAACCATTGACTACTAATTCATCAACTTGAACTTCACCACCTCTATCATTACCTTTCATATAGTCAATTGCAGTTTTCCATTCCCTGCTTTGCCATGTATGCAAGCCATTTCCTATTGTGACATTCAGGTTTTCAAGTTCATTCTCATCACAAAAATCTATCAATTTTTGCCCATTTTCATTCACCGGCTCACCAAGTATACCAACACGGCCATTCATGTCACTCATCACAATCAGAGAGCATCTGCAGTGTTCTCGTACAATCCTTGTTAATATTTCATACTTTTTTATATTCTCTTCATGAGCTAAAATCCCATCAGTTGTCATTTAACATACAATCACAACAATACATTTTCTAGCATGCATTCTTTCACACTTAATTGCTAACAAATCTTCACTTTCAGGTTCAGGGACCCAGATGCTTTGCGCGACTACCAATGTTGTCTGGGATTTCTGGGTTCTAATCAACTACGCGGACACCGCATCACTTAATCAAGATGAACCTCGTCGCTCAAGCTCGAGAATACGTCGAAGCCCTCGGCCTCACTCCCACCGATGCGGAGTACCGGAAAGAATTTACCAGCCGCCTGAGGCATTTGGAAGAAGCCGCAGAACGAGCAGCGGAACGAGAAGAACGAGCAGCGGAACGAGAAGCCGCAGAACGAGCAGCGGAACGAGAAGCAGCACAACGAGACCACGAGCTCAGACTCCGACAACTCGATGCTCAAATCGCTCCCCAAAATGCTAGAGTGAAGATACCTCCACCGGCTCCATTCGATCCCACGAAAGAAAGGATGGACGAATTCTTGCAACGCTTCTGCACTCACACCACAGCGATGGGATTTACTGAAGTCGATGCTGTTGTCATGCTCCATAATTTGATCACACCGAAGGAACGTCGACTCATCGATACCCTGCCCGCAGCAGATCGCTTCAAGCTTCCTGAAATTAAATTGCTCCTACTAGATGCTCATAAAGTTACTCCGGCAAAACTACGTGTCAATTACTACGAATTGAAGCCAGAAGAAGGCGACAATATGTCACGTTACCTACGGCGACTCGAACAATCCTTTGACGCTTGGTTAAAAGAATGCAACATCGAAGCCAACTACAAGACTTTTCGTGACTTCCTAATTGTTGACCGAGCTTATTCAAGCTTGCCGCCCTTCCTCGCTACTCAGTTGCGTGACAGGGGTGGTAACACAGTCGCAAGCCTAGGAGAGCAAGGTGATAGCTTCTTACAAGCAAGACCTCATACATCGCTCCATCAGCTTTCGCACACTGACATCATCGACGGATGCGGGCCCTCCAGCACTCAAAGCATCAGGAGCACCAGAGCGACGCGCGACATTTCCTGTCCGAGCCCCGAGCACTACAGCAAGATCACCCAACTCCAGCAACAACTCTCGAGGAACGCCGCCAAGAACTTCTAACACACGTGGTGGTCCCACCCGCTCAGGATCGGTCAACACTCCGCAGCGCGAACAACGAGGACCTTACAATGGATTTTACTGTACTTTTCATGGCCCCAACCAATCGCATTCCAGTGACGAGTGCCGCCAATTGCAGAGGAGGCAAGGTGATGGTCACAGTAATGGAGCAGCCCATGCAAGCCCACCTATCTCCAGTACTACCGCTCGAGTAAACAATCTAGCAACGCATGAAGAAGCAGATGAATACGACGATATTCCCCCAGTCGCATGCAATCACATCGCCTCAAACAAGCTGATCGAATTGGGACAGCTGAAAACATGCTCTGGCACCGTGAACCAACAACCCGTTCAAGTACTACTCGATGGAGGAGCAACGGCGGTCTTCGTCAAGAAGGCTCTCGTCCCAGCTGACGCCATTTTAAAGAAGGAAATTACCGTACGGCTGGCTAACAATCACTCTTTCGAAGCGCCTCTGGCCCGGGTCTCTCTCGTGTGCCCCTATTACCATGGAGAGGTGACAGCCGTAGCCATGGAAGAGCTCTCCCACGATGTCATTCTCGGCCGAGTTCCCGGAACCACCTCCTTCGAAGAACAGATTACCGACTATGAAGAGCAACCAGTTGCTGCAGAAGTCTCTCACGTTGTCACAAGGGCAGCAGCAAAAGCGATCGAAGATCCCACTGCCGCACCAAGCACTGTCGATGTATTGCAACACAACAAAGAAGACTTCAAGAAATTACAGCGGGAGTGCATAACATTGCAGCTTTTATTTAAGAAAGTTGACACTGGCAAAGAATAAACGCACAAGGATGGCAGAGTCATTACCTTTGAACTCCATGACGGCATTCTCCATCGGAAAACGTTACGAGACGGTCAGGAAACTCATCAACTTGTAGCACCTGCAAGCGTGCGCCCACAAATCTTGGAAATGGCTCATGACAATCCACTTGCTGGCCATTATTCCCAAAAGAAGAATCAGGCTCGACTAGAACGCGATTTTTATTGGCCGTCGCTAGCAAAAGATGTGGTCCAATACTGTCACTCCTGCCATACCTGCCAGACGCACGCTCCATCTCGACCAAGAAAGGCACCTATCTCAACCCCACCGATCACCACTCCATTCTCCGCGCTCAGTGTTGATTTGGTAGGCCCATTACAACCAGCTTCGGCACGTGGCCACCGATACATTCTCACCGTGGTGGACCAAGCAACTCGGTACGCAGACGCAGCCTCGCTCAGACATATAGATGCAGAAACAGTCGCCCAGGAGCTACTCGAAATCTGCAGCAGAGTTGGTTTCCCTCACACGCTAACAAGCGACAACGGCACTCAGTTCACAGCTGCAACCTTCGAAGCTTTCCTGAAACTCGTCGGTATCCAGCACCGATTGACGCCATTATACCATGCCCAATCGAACGGCATAGTCGAACGCTTCAATGGTACGCTCAAAGTCATGTTGCGGAAGTTAGCCGTAGAACAGCCGCGAGATTGGGACCTGTATCTGCCTTCACTCCTTTTTGCTTATCGAGACGCTCCTCAGGCCTCAACCGGGTATTCTCCTTTCGAACTCATCTACGGCCATCGCGTCCGTGGACCTTTAATCGTGCTCAAGGAATGCTGGACCGATGGTAGCTTGCAAGACGACACGAGCACTGCTCAGTATTTGATGGAAATGAAGCACCGATTGAAAGAAACATGTAAAATCGCTCGCGAGAATCTAAACAGGAGCCAAGAGAAAAGCGCCAAGTTCTTCAACAGACGTACCAAGATGCGAACTCTAAAGCAAGGAGATAAAGTCCTCGTATTTCTGCCCGATTCTCGAAAGAAGCTACTTATGACTTGGAAAGGTCCCTATACAGTGAAATCACGCCTGGGAACCTATACCTATACATTGGACGTGGATGGAAACAACAAAGTCTATCACATCAACCTCCTTCGCCAGTACCACGACCGGGAGCAGCAAAGTTCCGCCTCACCAAGCGAGAAAGATCGCGAGGAGGACGACGAGAGAGTAGAGGAAGCATTTGCAGCGGTTGGCCTCGCCCTAGAACCTACCTGCGAAGAAGAAGAACTCTACCGGAAAGAACCAGAGATACCGTCACCCGTCGGAGAAACCATTGAAGACTGTCTCATCTCCTCTACTTTGACTACAACACAACGTTCAGAACTCCAGGCACTACTTGAAGAATATCGCGATCTTTTCACAGATACTCCCGGAAGAACCAGCATGGCAGTTCATGAAATAAAATTGAAGGACCCTTCCAGTTTTCGACTTCAACATTCGTATCCACTTCCCATAGCGCTGGAGCCTGAACTGCGGTCAAGTTTAGAGAAGTGGATGAAGATGAGAATCGTGACGCCATCCACATCACCTTACTATTCACCGCTCCTTGCTGTCCGGAAGAAAGACGGAACCCACCGATTTTGTCTGGACTGCAGGCACCTCAACAGCCAGACAGTATTCGATGCCGAGCCGATAGCAGACACCACTGCTATTTTCACCAATTTAGCTGGCAAAACAATATTCAGCAAAATGGATCTGACCAGTGGATATTGGCAAGTACCTCTACACCCTGAGTCCCGCCAATACACCGCCTACAAAACTAGGTCTGGCCTCTATGAATTCAACGTACTGCCTTTCGGCCTAGCAAATGCTCCAGCCACGTTTTCCCGCCTTATACGTCAAGTCACTGCAGGACTGCAAGACACCGAGGTCTACATGGACGACATCTTAATCGCCTCGACAACCTGGGAAGATCATTGCACAGCATTAGCTAAACTGTTCGAAGCTCTCTCTCGACATGGCCTTAAGGCGAAGCCGTCCAAATGCGAATTCGGATTTGACTGCCTCCAGTATTTGGGTCATCAACTGAGCAGTAATCAGATCCAGCCTCTGGAGAACCGAGTCGAAGCCTTGAAATCGGCTCCACTCCCAAAAACCAAACGGGAGCTCCGAAGTTTTCTCGGTACAGTTGGGTACTACAAACAGTACATTCCTAACTACTCTCAACTGACATCTAAACTCCATGATTTCCTAAAGAAGAACTCCCCAGAACAAAACCTTGGACCGATACACCAGAAGATCTGTTCGAAAGTTTGAAGACAGCGTTAGTCAAGAGACCGGTCTTACAGTTACCAGACCCCAGATGTCCTTTCATTCTGAGGACAGATGCCTCCCAAACTGGGCTTGGAGCAGCTCTCCTCCAGCCAAGCAAAAGAGACTTCCGTCACTACGCGCCGGTAGCATATGCTTCACGTCGACTGAGAGGAGCAGAAATAAACTATTCTACCATTGAAAAAGAAGCGTTAAGCATCTACTGGGCTCTACAGAAGTTTGAGGTCTACCTGTATGGACGAGAATTTGTGTTACAAACCGACCATCGACCGCTCCTTTATTTGCAACAGGCAGACAAGTTGAACCCCCGATTGAAACGCTGGGCTTTGTATTTCAGCCTTTTCAGGTTCGGAGCAGAACACCTTCCGGGAGTCGACAACCACCTTGCAGATTTCCTGTCTCGGCTATCGTAGCAGAGACACCCTACCCCGGGCGTGTCAGGCCGCACAGGGGTTTTCGAGCCTTTTTGTGTTAGTTACCCATAATCTTAAGTATTTTCTTCATGCGTCCAGCTCTCTGAACGCCGACTTATCTATTTCCCCGCGCTGATGTTGCGTTTGTGCATTTACTTTAGTTAGCCCTTAAATATCATTTGTATTACATGTCGATATTCCAATGTTTCTTGTGTTATCTAGCTAAATACGACTAATATTTTAAATGCAATTTTGAGTGTTGTACCCTGTTATGCAGTAGCTCACGTCTGTACGCACTATTTTTGCAATAGAAAATAAATCACTGTCTTTGTTAAAATATATCAGTGTATGTGATAGGGACTTCAAAGAGATTCAGCATTAAACAAGTCACACCCTGAGGTCAAAAGAGTTTCCTTTCTCCTCGTTGACACAGGCTTTAGTCTTATACGACACTTCGCCTAATGAGGGGTCTAAGGAGCCACCTCGGAAGGACGAACTATTTCGCATAGTTTGTCGACAGGAAGACGCTGTCGCAATTCGGCACTAAAAGGATTCACTTCTGTTGCCCTAGCGGTCTCATACGGCGCAGACAGTTGCTCGTCTTCCTAACGGTACCACCGTAGTTCGGCACTAACAGAATTTACTTCTGTTGCCCTAGCGGACTTATTACGGCGTAGGTGGTACCCACACACACACATCACCCTAGCGGTACCACCGTAGTTCGGCACATAACAGAATTTACTTCTGTTGCCCTAGCGGACTGAATACGGCGCAGGTGGTACCCACACTCACCTCACCCCCCACACACAACGGTACCGCCGTAGTTCGGCACTAACAGAATTTACTTCTGTTGCCCTAGCGGACTGATTACGGCGTAGGCGGTACCCACACGAACCTCAGGAAGGGCAGCTGCGAAGGAAAGCTAGCGCCCCGGAAAAGGTAGCTGTACAGAAGACAGCCCCTTTTCCACGAACCCTCACGTCGACCGCACGACGGTATCGACACATGTTAAACTGACTATCACGCATTTGGGTCTCTACTACACCAACACAATCCAATTTTCCATTCTCAAATTCTACTACGAAGTCATCTAACTTTCCTGCATTCCATCCATGCACATTTATACTTCCAAACCTTACAACACAAGTGGACAATTCAAGACATTGCTCACTTTTGCTCTGACGGATTTTCATTCATCCAGTTCCACCTTCCATTATGACATGAGTAGCCCTGATCCACCGGATATATTTCTTGGAGAGTTTCATCTCACCTTCTTTTGTAAGATGGACTCCATCTCCAAGAAAACACCCATCCTGGATCACGCTATCCATGTCTAGGAAGCTGGAACCCAACTCATGCTTTCTCACACTCTCAGCTTTCATACTCATAATCCTTTCATGCACCTCCTTGTTCACCTCCTACCGTACCCTTTCATACTCCTCATCACAAGCAGGCCTTCTTAGGAGGCTAGTCACCGCTGTTGTGGGACAGATAGGCTTCCTACCATCAACGCGTGTAGCCCAAATCGATAGCACTTATATATATCAGTTGTGACCGACCTACCTATGTCTCCTATCCTGTCTCAAGGTGAATGATTGAGCCGACACTCCCAGGTAATGGGTTTAGAATTCTTTCTTTTTTTGTTTATTGACACACTATTACCAATGATTACATACAGGTACATATGAAAATAACCAGGTGTGGACACTAATAATTAACCTACCTACAATGACCCGCACAAAATAAACTCTCTCTCAATTATAACATAGTAGCCTGCTATATTAAGGGCAATCCAGCGCAGCAGCCCTGGAGCAAATTCCTAAACAGCAAAAGTAGCCGACCCAAGGCTCGTCCCGCAGGAGCGCAAGAGCGATAGGAGCGCAAGAGCACAAGTAAGGCAACGGCAGCGGCTGAGTAGGCCGGGGCGTGGCAGCGGCAGAGTGTCATATACTACTATTTCTTTAGAATCCATGTCTATCGTTGTTTCAAATTTTCAGTCGTTTCAAGTCAGACTTTCCAATCAAAGGAGTTATTTTCAGAAAGAAAATGCATTTCTTTACTGTGGTCACGTATTTTACTTGTTTTAATGAAGGATGAACACATAATTATGACAAGAGATTAATGGGACTAGCAAATTCAGGAAATAACAATTGTTACAATACCATTACACGTAACTTGGAGTATGTAGCGATGACGAGGTACGATAGTAGGGTCTCGTATTTTACGTTAAATTATTATGCAAAAATTAACACAATGCCGGAGTCTAATACGGTGTGCCAGCCGTATTCAAATTTAACAAGTTAATGAAGTGGCACCAGGAGACCTTTAAGTGACGAGTTCTCAGAATAGAATGATCCCCCTAACTGTCGCCGTACCCTTTAAATAACCCTCGTGCTGCTGGGGCTGCTGCAGTTCTGCGTCCGTTACAGCAGGTGCGGGCACCGCTGCCGCAGCTGCCCACGTCGTCGGTTACTGCTGCTGGTCACTGTTGCTGTCGCTGTTGCTAAGACCCTGCTCCTGCTGTGAGCTTGCGGCAGCGCTGTCGTTGAGATCACGCTGCCAGTTGCCACAGCTGAGAGCACAGACGTCGCCTCCCTCGGTTAGGCATTCCCTCTTTTTTATAACCGCCAAGCTGTCGCTGCGCAAGCGTCGCCTTCTCCCACGCCGTGTTTTGCTGAATTTGCGGATTTCTTTTGGTAGCTGACCAGACGCCGGGCCCACGTTCAACCGTCCTCATTCTTTTTTTTGAGGTGGAACTTAACGGTTCGTACTATGGACATAACAAATTCCTCCCATCCTATATTTCTCAGCATCCTCCTGGATGCGAATTGGAAGTTTCCGTCTACTGAAGTTACGCATCTGAGAATCGTACTTCATTGCAGGGGTGTAATTAGACAAGCCTTGAGATTCGTGCTTCTGACGCACTCTAAATCGAAGATCCTAAATACACAGTAGCTTACTGTCGTCGTCGGGACGCCCTGTTCCAGTTTACTACCGAAGATCTTCCCCGTGGCTATTGACGTTCTACCAGAAGCCTTCTGAAGACGTCCAGGGGGTAAAAACCGCCCTAATAATATAAATATCGAGTATTTACTCGATCAGTCCTTACTCTACCTCCTTCGTGTAGTTATTATGGACGTATCAATGTCCATCAGTATCTTCTTTATTTCTCCTTCTCCGTAGTTGAATCCATGTCCGGCGAAAATATAGATGTTCAGGAGAAAAGTCCATTCCTTGTACGAGTGAGTGCACCGTCCTGCAGATGGAAGCTTGGCTTGCCCGCCGATTGCGCCACGCACAGCTGCGGTCGTAGTATGCCAGGACAGCTGCGGTAGACCCTTTAACCGCAAGGTCGTAGTAGACTCGGTCGGCGCGTAGTAGAAGCGTGGTGGGACAGCTGGTAGACAGCGGTGTTGCCAACGCATCAATGGTGCACTGAGCGTGAGCACTGCCTCCTGGCCGCTGCGCTGCTGCTCTGGTGCGTCACGAGGGTGTGCTGCCCACGGCCTCTGCGTTGTGCCTTGCCTCAGTCAGTCGCTCGCCTGTGTGCCACAGCAGGCGCTGTGTTGCTGGAACAACCGTTCGATGTTAATTTCAGGGCTTGGCAAAATTTTCCCCATGCATTTCTTTGAGAATGTAATCAATTGCCACCCATCTACTCATCCCATCTCTCCCTCGTCATTTACATACCGGTGTATCATCCTTCAACAGTACATAACTAGATCAAGGTAATCTAACGCGCAATAAGCTCAAAGAAATCCATTAGAGAACATTATAACTAACACAAAATGAAATAAATGCGAAGTAAATGAAACTGATTAGAAATACACAATATGACATACAATATATCAGATGGCCGGTGGGCTATAAAGGAAAATTTCTACGTATTAACACACATACCTGTGGAGGAGTTATGAAAAGACATACGAACGGGTTACAAATTTGATATCAAGTAAATATTCTATCTAATTAATGAGCATCATCAAGGTAAATACATAAATTGGTTTATCAAATCGACACTAAATATGTAATACAAGAGGGTAAAAGCATCCTACTCGCATTACGCTGGAGAGATCAGTTAATTCTAAGTCAAAGCATTTGTCCTAAATATGAAATATGAAAGAAATGTTAAACACAAAGGAAATGATTAGGAAACATTCTTAACATTAAACATAGTACATTTGAGAATGAAACGAAGTAATCAGGTCGAGCTTAAGGAAGTCCTCCTGAAAGGGGCAAGCGCAATTACACCTAATTTCGTCGTTTAGTTCTTTTCCTCAGAGGATATCTACGTACAGTTTTCTCTTTTTGACGATGCTCGTTTTGCATAACCGGGATATCATCTATTTCCGATTCTTGGGGATCACCTTCTTCTCTACCGTTGTTAAAGGGAAAAGCTAAATCATCATCAAGGTAAGCACGCTTAACACGATTAAGGTGAACGTTTTGTTCCTTGCGATCTGAGTAGAGACCTTTAATGATAATATTATTCCCACGACGACTAATCACACGGTAGGGACCTCTGAATCTCGTAGGCCAGGCAAGATCTATAATTTATGTCAGTGCGCCCTGATTCATTTCTGAGCATGACTAATTCTCCGGGTTGGAGATCGCTCTCGCGGGCCTTACGATTGTAAATCTGAGCCGATGTTTTTCTCGCTGCTTCTAAATTCTTACGTACGGTTGAGAATGGCTTTGAAAGTCTAAGTGACACTTCAATTGCGTAGTCCTGATCACACGCATAGTTAATGGGTTGTTCTTTGAAAATTTCATGGTAAGGAAGGTTTGCATCACGGCCAAAAAAGAGAAAGAAAGGCGTATCTTTGATGGCAGTTTGGTAAGAAGTGTTTACAGCTAGCGTTACAAATGGCACGTTTTGATCCCAATTGAATCTGTCTTCAGCAGCTAGATGAGAGATTGCAGTTTTCAGGATACCGTTCATTCTCTCGCAACAACCATTCGACATTGCATGGTATGCAGTCGGGGTTTGAGATTTAGTGTTCAAGTTCTTATATACATCTTGAAATAGTTTGTTCGTGAATTCAGTTCCGCGGTCGCTAACAATCGTATTTGGGGCAGAATATTTCCCCACATACTGAGTGAAAGCTCGGGTGACAGAATCAGCTGTTTTGTCGGGAAGAGGATACGCATCAACAAAGCGGGTGAAATGATCCACAATCGTGAGTAGGTATCTATTTCCATTGTAACTAATAGGTAATTCTACAAGATCAACAGCAACTCTTTCGAGAGGGTACGAAGTTTCAGGGAATTTGCCCAAGGGGACTTTAAATTGACCTTGCCATTTTCTTCGTTGGCATGATAGACATCTCTTTACATAGTCTTTGACATCACGGATATGATTAGTCCAGAAGAATTTGTCTCTAGCACGTTCGAAAGTTCTCAGGAAGCCCATGTGAGCAGACAAATCATTGTCATGGCTCAGCTTTAAAGCAACTTTAACTTAGGACTTCGGAATTACAATTTGTACATTAGTCCTACCATTTCTACGTTTCTTTCTCGACAACCTACATAGGGCATCATTATCATCAATGAAATATTCGTCAATGTTTGAGATCTTACAGTTACCTTTATCATTATTATTTATCATATCTCTAACGGAAGACCAATAAGGGTCCACACTTTGCTCCAAGGCAACATCATCCAAGCTCGGTGGCTGTGCGGCCTCAATATCAACATCTGTCTGTTCACTAGACGTGAGTCGAGGGCACACATCGTTGACAGAAGCACCTGTCACGTTATTATCAGAACAAGGCTTAATTCTAGAAGGAACATTGGTATTATTTCTAGGATCACTCTTATTACTACAGTTTGACTCATCAGGGTCAACAACAGCATTGACGGTTCTTTCAGATCTAGATAGGTAGTCTGGCAAATGATGTTGCGCTCCAGGCTTGTATCGAACAGAGAAGTTATATTCCTGCAAGAGCAATGCCCACCTGGAAATACGGTGATTACCAGTCTTATTAGCAAAGATAAACGTTAAAGGGCGATGGTCCGTCACCACGACAAATTCATTTAAGTACAGATACGCATCATAATGCTTGATTGAATCATGAATGGCAAGTGCTTCGAGTTCTGTCGCGGAATATTTGAGTTCATTTCCTTTCAGTTTTCTACTGTAGTAGACTACAGGTAATTCGACACCATTATGCATCTGAAGCAATGCTCCACCGATTGCAATGCCAGAGGCATGAGTGTGAAGAACAAACTCTCTCTGGAAATCAGGGAATTTAAGAATGGGCGCTGACACAAGTTTATCTTTCAAATCATCGAAAGCTCGCTGATGAACGTCAGTCCATTTGAAAGTATTTGTCTTCTTTGTTAACTCTGTTAGGGGTGCAGCAATGCGTGCATAATTTTGAATGAATTTCCTAAAGAACCCGGTTGCGCCCAAAAAGCGTTTGACTTCCTTTACACTTCGTCGTCTCGAAGCATCTGCCAAGGCTCGTACTTTCTCAGGTCGGGGAGTTAATCCATCCGAACTGACTTTGATACCGAGAAAAGTCACACTACTTGCTGCAAATTGACACTTTTTCAAACTTAATTTGAAACCTGAGGCTGCTGTTTGAGATCGCTCCTTTTCCAAATGTTCGACATGAGTTTCAAAGTCTTTGGAGTAAATAATAATATCGTCAACATAGCAGAACAGAAACTTTGAAATGAATGGAGCAAAGGCCATATTAACTGCTCTTTGGAGTGCTGCTGCAGACGTGATGAGGCCTTGCGGAGAACGCAGGTACCTATTGCTGCCTGTCGACGTTCTGAAAGCGGTGATATCACGGCTTTCTGGAGATAATTCAACCTGATGATAGGAGCTCTTCATATCTAGAGTGGTGAACAAATTTGAGCCCTTTAGACTTTCTAGAGTATAAGTCATGTTAGGAATTGGGAATGTGTCTTTCTTACAAATCTTATCGATAAGACGAAAATCGACAACTATCCTATGAGTCCCGTCCTTTTTTCTGACCGTCAAAATTGGTGAAGACCATGGGGAGTAAGAAGGTTCTATAACTCCTTGTTTAAGCATTTCTTGAACATGTTCCTCAACCAACTGCTTGGTAGCAAGAGGAACACGGTACTGAGGTGTATTTACAGGTTCATGGCCTTGTACGTCCAGCGTATGTAAGGCATTACGTGCTTTACCTATCTCACTTCCGCCGGCGAAAGACTCCCTATGCTTATTTATTAACTTAACAAGGGTGAATTTCTGTTCCTCATTTAAGTGAGAAAAGTCTACATCGTTAATCATTTGGTTGAATTCAGGTTCATTGCGCTTCTCTGCGGCTGGCAGGAATTCACTGTTAGGCCGTTCACGATAGCACTGGCCCGGGAGGCATTCAGGCTGCGCATGAGCTCGTCTGGCATCGTACACTGTTGCCACGTCTACATCCCTAGTGCTCTCGAGTGTAGCCACAACACGGACGCAGCTTTCACTTTCTTTTGGGTCAGGCTCTGGCTCCTCAACAGCGACATCCAAAATAGCACAAATTTTATTCCTAGTTACAAGAACATTCTTATCGTTATAATTTACAAAAACTACAGGCACGGTACCATCACGGACAGTAGCTAACGTACGAGGCACTGCTATTCCTTTGCATGTAAAGCTCTGTTTTAGAACGACTGTCTTGCCATTCATGTGCCGGGGAACTCTTGAAAAGGAATGACACAACGTGCCTCCTTCAACAGTCAGATCATTTGACATCCTAGCTACACTGAAAGACGCGTCCTCAGATTGCTTTACAAAGTTAATTGAATTTGAGGTGCCAACGTTTTGAAAATGATAAGTTCTGTCGTTGATTCTTACATGGCCGCTTTCACATTTACCGTATTTAATTTCAACACTGAACCTCTTAAGGAAATCGCGCCCTAGAAGCACTGCACCAGGAAAAAAGGTATCTTCAACAATGATTGCGGCGTGAGAGCAGTCTACATTGCCTAAATTAAATTTAAGATCGATTGTGCCCAGAGTGGGAATTTTGTCTCCGTTCACAGAACAAAGTACTTTCGTACAACGTTTGATTCGAGGGGGATTAGGAAACAACCTGTTCACAACGCTAGATTTCAAGAGAGTAACAGAAGAACCAGAGTCCACGAAAGTAGGACATTTTCTTTGTTCAATATCCAAGATAACTATGGGGGATAGACATCCCGGTTGCCTTGGAAGTTTTTTGACTTCACAGCGGCAATGTTACTATTCTGACTTGGATGGTCATTGAATTTACGTTGGTAGTTATTAAAGGGACGAGCGTTTTTATGCGATGCACTTTGCCATTTGTATGGGTTTTTAGGCTGATAAGCTCGCTTTTGTGGTGGATGGTATTGATATTTCTCTACTACTACATCACTTTCGTGGGCTCGTCGCTTTCTGTTCCACACAGCTCTCTCTCTCTTCAATTAGAGATTCCTCAATTGACTTCGCTTTAGCTAAGAGTTTGGTAACATTTTCCGGGTCAAAATCATGCGGTAATTTTTCACTGATCTTGGGATTCATATTCCTAATAATGGTAGGAATGAGGATCTTTTGTGCTTTGTCATCCTCGTAGTGCCATTCTTGGCCAAATGTGTCTTTTCAGCTGGCTAGGACACGTGTTGCATAAGCATTGACAGTCTCATCATTCTCTTGATGCAAATTGAATAAAATTTTGTGGACTGTCTTCCTATAATTCGTGGCTCCTTTGTATACAGAAATGAGCCAAGTTTTGACATCGTCTAACGTGACCAGTTGGTCTGACTTAAGAACATATGAATCCCAAGCTTTGCCAGTAAGGGCATTTTTCAAATAACGAAATTGCAAGTCTACATCGTTTGTGTAAATGTCGACTCTAGTTTGGAAATGCTTTGAAAATGAAGTAACACAACCTTCACCATTAAATTTAGGCAGTTCAATTGCATAATTCAAGGTAGCAATATTTTCATTATTGTTCTCTGCCATGATTTCAATAAATAATTAGATCAAAATTAGCAATGCAAACGTATTCACAATGAACACTGATAGCAATTAAAGTTTTAAATTAGAAATTTAAATGTAATGTTTTGTACAATATGTTTCCAAATACACAGAAATAAATGAATCGGCAATAACATCAACAACAGCAATGCATAATAGGGTCATAATAGGCACAAAATAGGGTTTGAATAGGCATAATAATCTTATTAGAAAGGTAAAATGGGTTTAATTGGGTAATGCAAATGAGACAATAAATGGTTAAAAGCATCAAAATGGTGAATATGGCATAAGTTCACACAAAATTTTTGGAAATAAATCAATACACTGACGCAAAATGCAAATAATGACACTAATTCACACAGGAAATACACAAATAAATCAATACAATGACATAAATTATAAGAATAGAATGGGAACAATTATGAGTGAAATAAATTTCCTAATGAACAATTATTTGGCCATTTACGTTAAGTTTTTATTTGAATAGGTAGCGTGGTGAAAAGCGGTCTCTTACAGAGGCGTTAAGAGCTTTAATGGGTTATGATCTCACATTCGCTGCCACCAATCGTCATATACTACTTTTTCTTTCGAATCCAGGTCTATCGTTGTTTCAAATTTTCAGTCGTTTCAAGTCAGACCTTCCAATCAAAGAAGTTATTTTCAGAAAGAAAACGCATTTCTTTACTGTGGCCACGTATTTTACTTGTTTTAATGAAGGATGAACACATAATTATGACAAGAGATTAATGGGACTAGCAAATTCAGGAAATAACAATTGTTACAATACCATTACACGTAACTTGGAGTATGTAGCGATGACGAGGTACGATAGTAGGGTCTCGTATTTCACGTTTAATTATTATGCGAAAATTAACACAATGTCAGAGTCTAATACGGTGTGCCAGCCGTATGCAAATTTAACAAGTTAATGAAGTGGCACCAGGAGACCTTTAAGTGACGAGTTCTCAGAATAGAATGATCCCCCTAACTGTCGCCGTACCCTTTAAATAACCCTCGTGCTGCTGGGGCTGCTACAGCTTCAGCGTCCGTTACAGCAGGTGCGGGCACCGCTGCCGCAGCTGCCCACGTCGTCGGTTACTGCTGCTGGTCACTGTTGCTGTCGCTGTTGCTAAGACCCTGCTCCTGCTGTAAGCTGGCGGCAGCGCTGTCGTTGAGATCACGCTGCCAGTTGCCGCAGCTGAGAGCACAGACGTCGCCTCCCTCGGTTAGGCATTCCCTCTTTTTCATGACCGCCAAGCTGTCGCTGCGCAAGCGTCGCCTTCTCCCACGCCGTGTTGTGCTGAATTTGCGGATTTCTTTTGGTAGCTGACCAGACGCCGGGCCCACGTTCAACCGTCCTCATTCTTTTTTTTGTGGTAGAACTTAACGGTTCGTACTATGGACATAACAAGAGAATGCCAGAATGCGGCAACGGCGGAGTATGCCGGGGATACCACAGCAGTGTGAGGTGCCGAAGTACAGCGGCAGCAGACGGAGTACCGCCGCGGCAAAAGATGCCGGAGGAAGACTCAGCCGTTGTGGGCCTCTCTTCGGTCTCACGTAGTGGAGGCTGGTACCACAGAGCTCTGGGTGAGGGCTCTGAAGTACCCTGGTTGGCCTCTGCTGCTGTCTCCAATTAGAGGTTGATCCGGAGGTTTGGACCTGAAGTTTGGAGGTCTTCCTGCCAATCCGCCACGCATAATAAATAATAACTCCTAATGATAACACAGGCAAATAAAGTACCGTTTCACAATTAATTTCACCTAACGAATAACCATTATCATATACACATCAATATTTCAAGCAATGAACCTATATATTCTTTAATTTCAATCCTATCGCTGCCTATTATTCTTACCCTCGCTGGATGGTGCCGCTCTGAATAAATTGCCTGTACGCTATAATACTGCACTTAGGAATTTTCTGCTTCACTATTTAACATTGATACATCTGTTCTGAAACAGAAAAATAGGGGTTAGGGGAATAGGCAGATTGCACCATCTCATCAGCAAACACGGTTTAGGAGACTGGTGAATCGCCCCATTACATTCCCCCCCCCCCCACCAAGTGCAACCTTAGGGTGCACTTAACACACACTGCTATTTTCTAAACAATGTACACTTGTTATATACATCCACTAATATCACATCTTAAATCTATAATTACAATAAATGATTCTAGTGTCAATAATTTCCAAGTCATAGGAATTTTATTATGAGATGATACTTTGATAATGAACCTTACAACTACAACATATCTTACAGACGCTTAGACGCATTGATATCAACATACCGCTCGACAGAACACGGCAAGTTGCTGGTATTGTCATTCGACATATCATGACAATCCATACACTAAGCGCATACGTTACACAAATTACCAATAGTTATTTACAAACAGTCTATGTACAAGATACCGCATTAACACATATTGCTTAACCTGCTATTTAATCCAATACTTAACTTACTACTTAATCTACATGATTTTTTTGTATTTTTATTTTTATTCATTTTTTTCTATAAGCTACTTGTTTTTGACCTTATATTCTAATGTTCTTAACTGTACATTGGGCATGTTTTCCACATTCCCTCTAGCTCTAGTAATTCTACCAGAAGAAAAGTAATCCAATCTTACCGGTGAAACACGAGGACTCTTGGTTTGTTCTCCATCACTAGCTGTAATACCAATTCTTGTACCACTAGACATGTATCTCCTTTGCCACATTTCCCGCAAAACTTCGTAGTTGGATTTTCTATACTTTGATGTACCTTCTTGCATCTGTTTGGAATGGTCCCTAATTCTCTTTAAAATATTTAACATCTCTTCTTCTCTCTTGTCAATAGTTCTGAATTCTGTGAAGTCAACTGTAAAGCCTGAGAAGTTACGGCTTTCCTCTGAAGTGTTGCTTACAAATAATTGTAGAATATCTCCGGTTTGTCTCTCTTCATCTGTTTCTCCTGTTTTGTTTCTATCTTGAGCTTCCTGCTCAGAGCAGTTAATCACTTTTTGAAGGTAATTCTCTTGAAAGCTCCAAGCTCTCTCAGACCAGATTAAAAAATTCTCTATCAACGAGCTATTCTGTGTTTCTATGTTGGGACTTATCTGAAGTGAACTTGACTGTGGTGTTTTACTTTTTATGCTGGAAATTGGTTCATCCAACCCTAAGTCAAAATCATCTGACAAACCTCTGAACATAGGAGATGACATCCTATAATTAATGTTTTCTACTACCTGTGAATCCATACTTATTGGTCTTATCACCTGATCTTCAATGGCCTCACTACAAGCAAGTTCGTTTAGATTTTTAGGAATTACATTGAGTTCTACTCTTGTAGTCTTCTCCTTTCTTTTCTTTATTACTACCTTTTCTTTTGACTTGGAAATTTTTTTTCCTAACTTTTTTATCTCTTTATTTCTACTCTCAGAGCTAGGGAAAGGAAGCACAGTTTCCTCCTTTGAATCACTTGGATTACTACTAAAGATAATGTTTGGAATCCCTTGGGCTGATTCTGATTCACAATCACTGTCAGTGGTTGCTTTGTGAACTCTATTTTCTTCATTGAAGATAACATGTTCCTTCAGATAATCTGGGACTTCTTTCCAAAGCTTTAATTGCCTATAATGTGCTTTGATATTAACTTCATTTGAATTCATTCTCTGTAGTTCATAAGTTACACTATTAGGCTGAACTTTGGTTACTCAATAAGGACCATCATATTGTCTGGATAACTTATTTGCAACCCTATTTCCTTTCTTTATAGTTTTCCTTAACACAAGCTGGCCTACTCTAAATGGGGAGAACTTTGGATGTCCTGCTTTCCAGGGTGATGTTATATCTCTGTCTACAGGAATGTTGCGATCTGTGGGATGGGGTGTTTGCAAGATGCACTGAGATGGACTCATTCCTAATTGTGAATGTACAGTGTTATTGTGGACTATCAATGCCCGTGAGAGGTGATTATCCCATGTATGGGGATTTTCCTGTACTAACCCTTTCAAGAGTTGAATGATGGTACGATTGCACCTTTCTACACATCCATTAGATGATGCCTTGTACGGAGTGGAATAGATGTGAGAAATATTGTGGAATTCAAGTAGAGCATTGAACTCCTGTGACTTAAATTCAGGGCCATTGTCCGTTAGTACTCTGTTAGGAAGTCTCGTTATTGATGGAAGTACATGAGCTGAAAATGCTGCAGCAACAGTTTTTGCCTTTTTATTGCTCAACGGCACTGCTGTTAGCCATTTAGAAAAATGGTCGACAGCCACAAGAACCTCAGAATTATTCCGGTTAGAATTGGGCAGCAACATCAGATCTACCGCTATAAGTTCAAATGGTGTTGTTGTTTCTATTTTGAGAGTTGGAGGAATAATGTGTTGATTACTAACCTTAAAGAACTGACAGTGGGGACATGATGCACAAATATCCCTAGCAATTTTGTCTAATGCAGGGTGCCAAAAGCTCCTGAGAATGATGTCAACTAACTTATGTCTACCTATGTGAGAAAGCTGAGTGTGGAACTTTGAAACAATTTCACTCATTGAAGTAAATGACACTACTACTGAGGAATATCTATCTGTATCTCTCATGAGTAAGTCAAGGTGCACTCTGAGGTTCTTTTTATACTTTTTGAACTGATCTAATGTTTTATTTCTTCAAAACCTAATATCAAGGTTTGTTCTAATATGTTCTTTCAAAGTGCTTATGGCTAAATCATTATTCTGTATATCAGTCAACTGTTCATTTGTTAAAGTAAATTTGACTTTAGGAGATAAGTCATCTATTCTATGGTGATAAGTCTCTGATGAGGAAGACTGCTCATCAACAACTGCCTTATTCTCCTGCTCACAAGTGATGTTTAGACTGGGATGTGAAGCTTTGTCCGGAACTGAAGTTGGGCTTCTACAACCAAGTGAATCTGTTACTCCTCGGAGATGAGCGTTCTCTGCTAGCTGTAGAGGATGGATTTGATGCTCTGATTCGTTCTTTATGTGCATGTGTTTGGATTGAAAATCTAGTACAATCTTGTTTTTGGATGGAAAATTGGCTCCTAAGATACAGCAACACGGCATAGTTTTTGTTGGGACCACTGCAAATGGTGAACTGTCTGTAACTTCTACATCCATTAATTTAGGTCTTAATTGTACTATTTTTAATACTTCTGTTTGGTTCTGACCTATTCCTCCCAACAACTTATTCTCTTGATTTACTACTGAATTGTCAGTGATTACAGGATAAATTAAGTCAAAGACAGATTCACTAATAACACTAACTTGGGCTCCTGTGTCGATTATGCAACAGAAGCTAAGATCTTGAATTGTTGCAATGTACTTTCCATCAGTGCTGTGGTTACACAGACACTGTTTGGCATTAGAAGCAGCTAGTAGACTATCGTTTTCCTCTTGGGGTTCCTGGAAGTTGACATGAATGTCAACCGGCAAAGCCTCGGATGAATGTGTAGTGTTAATGTTTTTCTCTTGAATGTTTTGTTGAATCCTATTATTAGATGCTGTTGTTAGAGCAATGACTGGATTAAAATGAATTCCAGCCAAACACTGTAGATGTATGATTCTTGGCTGTTGGTGAACTCTGTCTGATTTATAGGTAACTGGAGTGGGCATCCCATGGTGTATCCATATCTCTATGCTGAAAATGTCACTTGCTGCTAGCAGAACTTCTTCACAAGGTAATTCTCCGGAATTTTTCATCAAGTGTAATTGTTTCCTTCTGGCCTTGTCAAGCTTAATTTGAAATTTATCCGGATTAATTAACAAATGTTGTACCAGCTGCTCACGCAAGGTCTCATGATCTTCAGGTAAGCTTCCATCAGATTTATTCATTTCCAGATTAGAAAGCAATAAAAACAAAGATATGAAGAGTGAATTTCCTCGTCCTTCTACCTTTTCCATTACCTTTAAGCCTTTGGGTAATTCTGGGGTAGTGGTCCATTGGGGCCCTTCTGGAACTGTAGTTGTGTTGTAAATGATTCTGGATAAAGCATCAGCTGCTTCATTCTGTGGTCCCGGTCGATATCGAATGGTGAAATCATACTCTGCAAGTTCACTTATAGTGCGCATTAACCTGGAGTTCTCTCTTGACATATTGTGTAAATATAATAATGGTTTGTGGTCAGTGTACAGTGTGAATTTTACTCCAAACAAAAATGCCCTAAAGGTTTTGATGCCCCAACGTAATGCTACTAATTCTCTTTCTACAGTAGAATAGCGGCGTTGGGCCTCTGAGAAGGTAGTGGATGAATAAGCAATTGTTTTGTATTGCCCCTGCTGTTTTTGCATTAAGCATGCTCCTGCTCCTACACTTGAAGCATCTACAAAGAGTTCTAGGTCTTCTGATTCTCCAGAATAATCCGGAAATGAGAGGGTAACTTCTCCGGCTAACTTGCTCCTCAGAGATTCAAATGCAATATTCATTTCTGGTGTCCAGTTTAAGACCTTCCGTTTTGGTCGGCCTGTTAATTCGGTCAGTGGTTTGGCAATGACAGAACACTGGCTTACGAATTTTCGTTGGAAATTAACTAATCCTAAAAATTGCCTCAACTGGGTGATGTTAGTTGGTTTTGGAAAGTTCACAATTTTCTCTATATACTCGGGTGACTTTTGGATACCTTTCTCACTGATCAAATGACCTAGAAACGAAACCTTTTCCTTGAAAAATTCACATTTGTTAACTTTGATTTTGATTCCATTGTTCATTAAGGTGGTAAGAACTTTTTCTACCATTGAGAGATGTTCATCAAAAGATTTGCTCATTATTAAAATATCATCAATATGAACAATGATGTTTTGGAAGCACAAGTCTGATAGAATTTCCTGCATGTTTCTTTGGAATTGGATACCACTATTTTTAAGACCAAAACTTAATCTCTTAAACTGATACTGATTGTGGGTTGTGCTGAATGATGTATATGGCCTACTTTCTTCATTAATAGAGACTTGGTAGTAACCCTTAATAAAGTCTAACTTGGTGAAATACTTAACCCGGTGTGCACTATAGATTGAATCAGTTAAGTTTGGCATTGGGAATTTTTCAGGTTTGGTTACGCTGTTGAGTTTTCGGTAATCCACACACAGTCTTAATTGCCCATTTGGTTTTCTAATAGGGACTACAGGTGAAGACCACGGAGATCGGCTATCCTCAATTATATCTAAAGCTTTTAATTCCCGGCATTGTCTTTCTCTTTCCTTATTAACTGGTTCAGCAAATCGTCTTGTTTTTTGCCATATTGGTGTGTGGTGTGTAAGTTCTATTTTATGGGGTGTTACATGTGCCTTCCCAATATCATTTTCATCCTTACTTAGGGTTTCTTCAACATTCTTCAACACACTAACAACCCTTTTCTTCTCAGTTGGTTCTAATGTTTCCCCAATGTCTAATTCAGCTTCCATCTTCTCCATGGTTCATTGTGAGGTTCCTGTTTCTTCCTCCTCAAGTTCTATAATGGTGCTCACATAACCTAGTAAGTCACCCTTCTTGATTATACTATCTTTACCTCGAAATTTTTGGCGAACAATCACCCGGTTCTTTTGATTACTTACGGACAAAATGCCATCTATGCCAGTGCACTTCTTATTTTTCATTTTCCCACTATAGTAATAGGTGTCCTTTTTACAAGCTTCACTTTGGCAATGAGATTAACCTGAACTTCTATTTCAGTAGATTTTCCTGAATAATTGAAAGTTTCTGAGGCATGAACCGGAATAGATTCATGAATGATTCTCCTGGGCTTTGCAGTTTCACCTAAATAGATGTCAACTCTTGCGTTATTTTTAGCAACCTTTGAAATCATTCTTTTACCTATGTTTACAATGAGCTGATTTTCAACCATGAATGGAGTCCCTAATATTATTTGATGATTTATAGCCTCATCAGGTACTACACTAAAAGTGGTTTTACAAGCCTTTATATCATAAAAGGAAATGCTAAAGTGTGCTACACCAAGTGTTTTAACATTTATTATACACAATCCTTGAAGGACAATGGAGTGGTCTGGGTTGCCTGGTAGGTTTAACTGATCAGCAAGAGATTTCCTTATGAGATTAGTGGCTGCACCTGTGTCAAGTAGAGCTTCTATCCTGTTTTCTTGGATGCGGGTTTCTACGATTAGTAACTGACCCGGTTCCAGAGCTGCCAAATTTACCCAGGCACTGCCATTGTCATCTGGCTGTGAAGTTCCTGGAACAGCATTATCGGTCTTGAGGCACATTTTTGTTCTTTGGCTTGCTTCTTCAACACAAACTGAAGAGAGTCTGGAAGGTTCCTTCCCTTCTACTTCTTCCTTTGGCTTTACTTGGGTGCTTCTTGTTATGCCGTGGTCACCTACATAGTTAGTGCTCTCAGGATCATCATTATCTTCATCTTCTACTTCAAGACAATCAAAGCGATTATGGGTCTCAAAGGGTGAAAACAAAGTGTAGGGGTGCTTCTTGGCTACTGGCATACCCCTGTCTTTACCAGAGCCTGTCAGTTTGACTCCCTGCCATACAGATTTTCGTCACTGTGCGCACGGTTTCCTTGAGGTGTTATGGATGCATAGGTAACAGTACCACCTGGGGTTCCTGGATTTTGAGATATTCCCCTGGGAGCATGCTGTGATTGTGACCTTGGACGAAACCTCGCAAGCTTTTGGTTGCACTCTCTGTAATAATGTCCTCTTCTCCCACATGCATAGCAGGAATTTGTTTTGGTTCTGCATTCAGCAGCACCATGGCCATATCGGTTACAGTTGGTACAAGATATGTTGTGAGAAGGAAGCCTTGCTGGTGGTCTCATGCTGAAGTTTCTTGTTGGTCCGGAGTTGGCTCTTGAGTGACTGTAATGCTGGTAGTTTGGCCTTTGATGTTGGAAGGAAGATGCACTGTCTAGAGAGACTGAATTTATTTGTTGGGCCTGATGGTTTCTGCTGTCCCGAGGAGAGTGCCTACCAAAGCTGAGACTGTTGAGGAATGGAGCCTGGTTCGTACTACTTGTTCTTTGGTCATTCTGAGTGACTGCATCCCGGTACAACTTCTTCTGACCTACACTAATAGTGATTTCTTTTTGGTTGTCCCCCTGCTCACTCTCATTACTTTCCAATTCTTTTTCATTTTCCTTTTCTATATCCATGAACCTGGCACACTTCTGAATGGAGGACCATTTTACCTTTTTGATGTTGATTTTATCACTGATCATTTGAGTTGAAACGATCCTTTTGAAGTCCTTAGGAATAGTTTGTAGGAACTTGTCCCGTAGAACAGAGCTTGATTGAACCTTATGTTTAGGGTAAGCTATTTTAAACAACCTCTCAACGCGGCTGCTGTAGAGGTAGAGAGGTTCTCCTTTATGTATCTTATTTTATTGAAATCCTCTCGGTTCCTCTTCTTCCGTAATTCGGCCATGTCTTTATACCAATGAACAAGTTTGTATTTAATGGTGGAGTAGGTGTCCCCTACATCTCTCAGAGATCTCATTGCCATGAGGGTTTGGCCACTGAGCTGCTTCTCCAGCTCCCCTATCCAAAAGGAACTGTCTCCTTTGAAATTTTCCTCAAAATATTTTTCAAATCTCTTCAAGTAGTCTCTTAAATCCTGCCCTGATTTTTCATCGAACTTTTCTTGCTGAGGAATTCTCCGATTGTCGAATCTTTCCATTAGTATTTACAGTGTTTTGAGTTACCCTTGCTGGGTGGTCAGAAAAGGTTTCTGTTTCGGAGTCCTAGTCCGAACTGATGAGTCAGAACTCAAAGTTCGTGAGTCAGTGGAACTAGTAGAATCCTCGGAGCTAGCACTATCCTCAGATGTGGAAGAATCCTTATGAGACTGAGCAGGCCTATTTGTTTTAGGAATAGCTCCCTGTTTTGCATATCTTACCTTTGTAGACTTAGGTTCCTCATCATTATCTATTTGAATCCTTTGGAAATTTTTCTGGAGTTCAATCAACATCTTCTTGGACGAATTGGACATTTGTGAGGTATTCATTTGTTCCAGATTGGCTAGAAATTTATTCATATACTCACAACTTTGCTGGATCAGATCCTCTTCCTATTCTGAAATGTTTGGTGTTTCTTTACAGAGCACATCTGCAGCAGGAGGAGATCCTACCTTCTCACCTGAACCCTCTTGCTTAGTCATCTTGGCACCCTACTACCAGAAAAGAAGACCTCCAAGTTACTACTACTATCCTATGCCAAAAAATAATAACAATTCCCAACGTGGTTTGACTTACCCTCTGTCCACAAGAACAGTATAGCTGCTTAGCAAGTCAACAGAAAAGTTTTGAGCCTCAGCTGCAAAACCAGAACCTAAAAGTAATGAATAACTAGGGCACACATTAGACACATGAAATAAATAACATCCTAACCTAAGTCCACATGCTGGTTATCCAATCAAAACACCTTGAGACACAATTATCTAGTTTAGGTTGAGGATGAATAACATGTTGATGGTCTGGCTCAACTAAATAACAGGTTGAAGTATCTAATCTAATCTGCAAATTCAAAATTCTGGTCACGGCACCAAAAACACAATGTTGTGGGACAGGTAGGCTTCCTACCATCAACGCGTGTAGCCCAAATCGATAGCATTTATATACATCAGTTGTGGCCGACCTACCTATGTCTCCTATCCTGTCTCAAGGTGAATGATTGAGCCGACACTCCCAGGTAATGGGTTTAGAATTCTTTCTTTTTTTGTTTATTGACACACTATTAACAATGATTACATACAGGTACATAGGAAAATAACCAGGTGTGGACACTAATAATTAACCTACCTACAATGACCCGCACAAAATAAACTATCCCTCAATTATAACATAGTAGCCTGCTATATTAAGGGCAATCCAGCGCAGCAGCCCTGGAGCAACTTCCTAAACAGCAATAGTAGCCGACCCAAGGCTCGTCCCGCAGGAGCGCAAGAGCGATAGGAGCGCAAGAGCACTAGTAAGGCAACGGCAGCGGCTGAGTAGGCCGGGGCGCTGCAGCGGCAGAGAATGCTAGAATGCGGCAACGGCGGAGTATGCCGGGGGTACCACAGCAGTGTGAGGTGCCGAAGTACAGCGGCAGCAGGCGGAGTACCGCCGCGGCAAAAGATGCCGGAGGAAGACTCAGCCGTTGTGGGCCTCTCTTCGGTCTCACGTAGTGGAGGCTGGTACCACAGAGCTCTGGGTGAGGGCTCTGAAGTACCCTGGTTGGCCTCTGCTGCTGTCTCCAATTAGAGGTTGATCCGGAGGTTTGGACCGGAAGTTTGGAGGTCTTCCTGCCAATCCGCCACGCATAATAAATAATAACTTCTAATGATAACCCAGGCAAATAAAGTACCGTTTCACAATTATTTCACCTAACGAATAATCATTATCATATACACATCAATAATTCAAGCAATGAACCTGTATATTCTTTAATTTCAATCCTATCGCTGCTTATTATTCTTACCCTCGCTGGATGGTGCCGCTCTGAATAAATTGCCTGTACGCTATAATACTGCACTTTGAAATTTTCTGCTTCAGTATTTAACATTGATACATCTGTTCTGAAACAGAAAAATAGGGGTTAGGGGAATAGGCAGATTGCACCATCTCATCAGCAAACACGGTTTAGGAGACTGGTGAATCGCCCCATTACACCGCGACTCTAACATTCTTCTTCCGTGCCCTTTCAACAACTTTCATAATTGCATTCACCGTACGTTCTCTCCCACATTCAAGCAACCGATTGCCACCTCCTTGCAGTACGACCATTCCTACATCCATTCCATCTATCACTCTCTCAACATGCCTACAAATCTCCTTCACTCCTTTCCCTCTCATGCTCGTACATCCTCTACTGTCACTCATACATACGAACCTATCAACATTCTTCACCATGCTATCCCCACATATTCTAATCATAGGTCTCACTCGCCCTTTCATGCTGCTCTTTTGCTCAATTCTTTCACTCAGATCATTCTTTCCATTCATCTTCCTTTCATTTGCTTCCACTACAGGCTCCGCGTCAACTGTCACCGTGGACGCACGCTCCATGTTACCGGAGCTAAATTGTTTCAGAATGTGAGGGAAGAAAAACTCCACGAAGTACGAAATTAGAACTGTGTGTCCGTGAATTTGCCGTCTACCTAACTAAATGGTAAAAGTGAACTTTCATTGTTTCGGTGATTCAATTATGATCATTTTAACAAGCAGATCAGAGTGGCGAGATGTGAAAACTTAGTGTTGCTCTCGCAGTGCCGGTGAGGGCAGCGCGAACAAGCTTACCCCTGGCCCGTCCATCCCCCCTCCATCTCCACTCCATCCCTCCAAAACACCTCCACTCTTAACGTGGAAGGACAAGTGCCGTTATCTCCAGAAACAAAATAGGAAGTGTGCTCTGTCAAACTCGCATCTTTGGAAAATAATGGTGACCATTTTTTGTGAACTATTTTTGTTACAATAGAGCATGAATGTTGAAAATTTCTAATGTACTCATTCAATTTTTGATTAAAAAAAATTAGCTTACCTCATGTTCTTTTGATGGAAAATTTTGGTTAACTATTGACGTTAAATGTGAGAAGGATAAAAAACTTCTTCTTCTTTGAAGGAACTTTTAAATATAAAAATTAAATAAACTTGATCCAGCAACTTCGGGAAAAATTTACCATGTTAAACATAGTAAGCTCTGAGGGGAAACCGTCAACTGTCACCGTGGACGCACGCTCCATGTTACCGGAGCTAAATTGTTTCAGAATGTGAGGGAAGAAAAACTCCACGAAGTACGAAATTAGAACTGTGTGTCCGTGAATGTGCCGTCTACCTAACTAAATGGTAAAAGTGAACTGTCAGTGTTTCGGTGATTCAATTATGATCATTTTAACAAGCAGATCAGAGTGGCGAGATGTGAAAACTTAGTGTTGCTCTCACAGTGCCGGTGAGGGCAGCGCGAACAAGCTTACCCCTGGCCCCTCAATCCCCCCTCCATCTCCACTCCATCCCTCCAAAACACCTCCACTCTTAACGTGGAAGGACAAGTGCCGTTATCTCCAGAAACAAAATAGAAAGTGTGCTCTGTCAAACTCGCATCTTTGGAAAATAATGGTGACCATTTTTTGTGAACTATTTTTGTTACAATAGAGCATGAATGTTGAAAATTTCTAATGTACTCATTCAATTTTTGATTAAAAAAAATTAGCTTACCTCATGTTCTTTTGATGGACAATTTTGGTTAACTATTGACGTTAAATGTGAGAAGGATAAAAAACTTCTTCTTCTTTGAAGGAACTTTTAAATATAAAAATTAAATAAACTTGATCCAGCAACTTCGGGAAAAATTTACCATATTAAACATAGTAAGCCTGTGTTCACAGACAGAGCATAATTCCACAATGTGAAGTAAACTTGAACAATACGACGTTTCTCGAAAAGTTCACCAGAGCAATCTTCTGATGGAAGAGTTGAAGTTCTTTTTTTTCTTTTCTTCTTCTTTTTTTCTGTTCTCTTTTCTTCCCCAAGCAGGACAGCAAGCAGCGCTGCTCTGCCGACCGCAAGCATCCTGCCCCCTCCTTCTATGTTACAATAGAGCATGAATGTTGAAAAATCTCTAACGCACACAATCAATTTCTGATTCACCAAATTGGCTTACATTATTGTCTTGTTTTTTTTTTTTATGGAAAATGTTGGTTAACTAGTGACGTAAAACCTGAGAAGGATAAAAAACTTTTTCATCTTCGGTTTCTCTCATCTCTTATTGCAAAAAAAAAAAATCATGTTGAGTGTATATGACGCTACCTGTGGAACTGCGAAAAGAAAAAAAAATAACTTTTGTCTTATTCCTGCTTAAAACAGTGCAATTTAAATACGAAGCTAACAAAGCAGTGCTACCAACACGAAGGAAAGGTGTGCTCAGCTCAGCCCAGTCGCGACCTATGGGCTTGTCTGTCTGAAGTGTCCTTGTCCCCTCAATCAATCCTCACCGAACCCGTTCACTCCCCCCCCCCCTCTTCCCGTACCCCTGCCTCCCGTCGCTGCCTCCCGTTCAGAGCATGGCAAATCCTGATGAACTTTTTCGCTCCGAGCAACCAGAGAAATTACGTTTGATTTGATAAATTTTTGGTAATGTCTAACATCTCAGTGAAGTTTTTGTTCACTTCCTACGTGGCCAAGACGAGAAATGTGCACGGAAGAATTATTGTGTTTCGTACCTCCGTTTCCCTACTGACACCGAATAGTTAAAAAAATCATAGCTATACAATTACAACGCACGATGATGCATCACTACGAGACTCGCCTCGCAGGCCGGAAAGTGCCGTTCTCTGCACAAATGTTGCCCTACACAACATCCCGAAAAAATGGTTCTCTCAGGGGCAAAAATACGACTTTACCAAGCAAAGTGCCTGCAAGTAGGGGACCTACATCCTCTCACGCACAAAATTCTAATGCTCAAAAGACGGGAGACTTGTTAACAGCTGCCAGTAACCCCGTCAAAGAATGTGTGTCACCTTCCGAAGCAACGTCAGTGAAGACTATGCAATCAATATCGCCGGATGAGGGAAAACATGTCTGCCAAACCTCCAGCAATCATTTGAAGGTTCGAAGCAGTGAAGTCTCAGCCGCAGCACCACAACCACCTGCTCCTCATCTGAACAAGCAAAACAGCGTGCCAGCTCCCCAGCTCTGCGTCAACAACAACGCTCCGAACTGTCCGCCAGCGGCGGGGACACAAACACCATCCTCATCAGTGGTACAAGAAAAAATAGTTTTTACTAATAAGGACATTTCAAGCGTGGTAGACTTTTCTCATTCTCCAGATAATATGTTCGATAATTTTCGCGCACAAACCGATACTGGCAGTAAATCACCCCAGAGCGCAAGCTGTGAAAACAAAATAAAATTTCCAGTACAGAGCAATAAAAATAACACTGTTGCTTCATTTAATGGCTACTTGCACCCGCTTCAAATAACAAGCTCTCAAAAAATTCATGAAATTATTCACAATTTGTCTCTAACAAGAGCGTTTTTCAAGAAATCCCTAAGACAACGTGAGCCTCCTAGCCCGTCGTCGATTTTCTCTACAGTATCAAACATTCAGAACCTAACCGAACAGCTTTTTGCTTTAAATTCACATATAAGTTCTCAAGACCTTGCACCTGTGGTACCTGCTAGTATCTCTTGTGAAATCGACTCCAATTGTCGAGAACCTTACGACACTTTGCTGCTAGGTGATAATATCCTAAGCACGATCAGAAGAAAGGACATCGATCGCTCGTGCTGGATCAAAACTGTTCCATCAGGGCGCTTCGATGACCTTCTCCATACTGTAAATTGCATGCCTAGATTTAAAAATTATATACTAAGTTTTGATGGTCTCTGCCACTCGCCCTCAGACCTTGCTCGAATCAAACAACAAATTGTAAGAAAGTACGCACTTTCTCGCATTTATATTGCCAATGCTTGCAGTGCAAACGAATTCAACAAAGCGAGGCATTTTTGCAAAAACCTGGGTTTAAACTTGATTCAATTTCAAACTTACCCAGAAAATGAAAATGGTGACGCACTCAATAACTTTCAATGGCCTCGGACCCAGGAAGAGAACTTCTGTTTTCTTCAACAACTTGCAATGAAATCAACATTGCGAATCACCGTGCCATATTGTCTTCGTTTCAACAAATGTCAAGCAATAAATGGAATTGTAGGTCATTCCAATGAATCGAAAAATTCACGGAATGAGACAAATAGTCTCACATTAGACTTTCAAAAAGAATATAAGCCTATGCATATCACTGCACATGGTACACCAAATCCTTCAAAATTGATTGCGACATCAAGCAGAGGTCTGAGTAACTCACTCACCCACTGCATGAGGAACGTAAATAAGCCTGAGCCTTTCCCTGATTCGATCTCAGACAAATATAATGTCAGTACGAAAAATAAATTTGCGTTACTTGCTTCCGACACAAATAGTGATTGCGACATGCCCTCCTTTTCAACCAATTCTCAACTTTCCAGTGAGTACGTAAGAACCAAGGAAAGTCAAGCAAATACCGATATTCAAAACTATTCCAAAGAAAATCAAATTATTCGAAAAAAATCTGATGCCTCTGCCGGGCCTCCGTCGAACGACCAAACTAATACTGCTACCGAAAAACCAACAGTGAATCAAATCTGCACACGCGTTGCACACACACTGGACGACTTAAAACGATCGCTCAAATTGGAGCCTGCTTACACTGTAGGTGACGGACACTGTCTCCTCCACGCCGTAACGACGCAGCTTGCTTCACAACAAAAATCGAAATGGAATTATATATCTCTGAAAAAAGCCATCAAAACTGAGAGCTCCAGAAACAAGGACCAGTATGCAAAATTCGTTGACAAGAACAGTGGCAGTTTCGAACAACTCATCGATAAATACATCGATAGAAAAGTCTTCGATCACGCAGTTGGAGACCTCATACCCCAAATACTTTCTAATGTAACGAGAACACCAATTCACGTATTTGATGAAAGAGACAATGGGATTTGGAAGACGACAATCTCCCCTACATCAAATGCTCTGATAAACTGTCCTCCGGTAAACATACACCGGAAACAGGACCACTATAGCGCCCTCTTGAAAATGCGTGATGAAAATCGTGTTGCTCCCTCCCCCATTTTGTGACTAAATAACAGTGATCAAATTGAATATGAAGCTGAAATCACAAACAATGAACGCGGCAATAAAGACCTAGAGACGAATACTAAATGCCCTGCTAGACCTAAAAAATGCAATAACTCCACTAAAGATCTGCCTATTGAGGTAAATAATATCAAAATATTACACATAAATGCTCGCAGCCTCAATGGTAAAATGGATGACGTACGAGTAATGTTGATCACTAACGATATCGATATTTTATGCGTATCTGAAACATGGTTCGATTCACGAGTCGAAAGCTCATATCTCAGCATTGCCGGGTACAAATTGTACCGTTATGACGGAGTCAAGAGTAAGAGAGGTAGCGGTTCATGCATTTTCATCAAAGATGTCTACTCTACATCCTTAGTTCCGATAAAAGAAAAATGCGAAGACATAGAAATGGTTTGGCTCAATGTTCAAGTAAACAAACACAAGTTTTTCATTATCGGCAGTCTTTACAGACATCCGTCAGCATCTCTTCGTCCAACATTAGATTTCATTGAAAATACGCTTAGATCAATCTCTGCAGCCAAAAAGTCTTTCTATGTTTTCGGAGATTTTAACGTGGATCTGACAAATAAAAACAATCAGCTAAGCAAGATGCTGCACAGACTTAATCTTTCTCAAATGGTCCAAGAACCAACGCGAATTACCAACACTTCTAAAACTCTTCTTGACCTAGCAATTACCAACAATCCCCAAGCAGTACTCAGCACAGAAATCTTACCGTCCTTTTCTGATCACCATTCGGTAGAATGCCAAATCAATATTGCAAAAGAGAAACAGAAATCTAGTTACATTACATATCGCATGAAAAACCACTACTCCGCTGAAATATTTCAAGAAAAGCTATTAGACAGATGGAGTGAATTTCAAGGCATGGAAAACACCGATGATGTCAATCTACAAGTTTCGCTTTTCAACGAAAATTTCGTATCAGCTCTTAACGAATGCGCACCTTTCACTACGAAGAAAGTTAAGCCAAGAATTTCTAAATGGATAACAGATGAGATAAAACATTTGAGCAGAGCTAAAAGAAATTTGCACCGTGAGTACAAACTGAATAAATCAGACAGTACGCGTCGAAAATTATATAAAGATCATGAGAAGATCCTACGAAGAAAAGTTAAGGAAGCAAAACGGGACTACTTCCACAAAGAACTCTTGGCGGCAAAACAAAACCCTAAAAGAACTTGGGAAATCATTAGAGAAGCTGCTCAGTATAAAAATTCAGACTGCAAAAGCACTTTTGACAACCCCTCAGAAATGGCGAATGACTTTAACACTTTCTTCTCAAAAGTTGGCGAAGATGTTTTCAATGAAGTATCCAGGACAGTTTCAGACACATCTACAGAGGCAAATCTGAGCGATGTTTCATCCCCAAATAGTAGCAACAAGTGGAGACCAAAGCCAGTTAGCGTCATAGAGATACGAAAAATCTTATACTCACTAAAGAATACTAAAGCGACTGGACATGATGGCATAAGCCTCCAACATATTAAAGACAGCTTCCCTGTCACAGCACCCTTTATTCGCTTGATAATAAATACATCTCTAGTCACAAACAAGTTTCCCGATCAATGGAAACTATCCATAATTAAGCCATTACATAAATCTGGTGATATCGACATAGCGTCAAACTACAGACCAATCAGTCTCCTGCCTGTTATGTCCAAAATATTAGAAAAAGTAATAACAAACCAGCTCTCGTCTCACATAGACGAGTCACATCTACTGCATCGAAATCAATATGCTTACAGGAGGAATACCAGTACTCAGGACGCCCTGTTAAACATAACAGAAAAAATTTACAAAGATATTGACCAAAAAAAATTAACTCTCTTACTATTGCTTGACCTCTCCAAAGCTTTCGACAGTGTTGAGCATAAGAAACTTCTAAAAAAAATTTCAAACCTCAGAATAGACACTCAGTGGTTTGAAAGCTACCTACGAAACCGCTCTCATGCAGTGTGCTTGAATAACAAAATGTCATCATTCATACCAAATAACTTTGGCGTTCCTCAAGGTTCAATCATCGGCCCACTCCTATTTTCAATTTTCATCAACGATTTCCCCACCATGCCGGCAAACACAAAAATCTCAATGTATGCTGATGACGTACAAATTGCCATGACAAGCTCAACAGCGGATTTAACAGAAACACAAGCCAACGCTGAAAACCTTCTGAGAAATCTGAAATTGTGGTATGACCATAATGGCCTCAAACTTAACGCAAGTAAAACGCAATGCATTATTTTTGGATCACAGAATGCGACTGAAAATTTACCACCATTCCAGCTAACATTTGGAGACGATACAATTAAACCAGTCGATAAGGTTAAAAATCTGGGTGTTTGGTTTGACAAAAATATGACTTTCAATTCACACGTCGAAACAATGTGCAACAAAATTAACGGAACCTTAATGTTCTTTCATCGTATAAAGAACACACTTGACGAAAAATCTAGATTATTAGTGATTCAGTCTTTAGTTTTATCGCGTCTGGACTACTGCAGTCTTGTGTGGGGAGACTTACCTAAATGTCGTCAGGAAGAGTTGCAAAAATGTGTAAACTTCGCCGCCAAGGTGGTATGCAAAGGAAATTTTAATAAATACGATCATGTCACCCCTCTTTTAAGAAAACTCGACTGGATCCCAATACCGAACAGATTCATGATCCAGAAAGCTCGACGAGTATTCTCCTCTCTGTACCTCCCCCAAAGTAATGCAGAGGTGGTAAAATTTTTTCCATCTAATATCCCAAACGAAAGACCAAACCGGAGGAACGATGTTTTAGTCAGTTACCGTTCATCTAACGTGGGACAAAAAGCTCTCTCAGTTTCTGGAGCTTTTTTGTGGAACAAGCTTCCCCAGCATATCAAAAACTCTAAAACTGGAAAAGAATTTAGAGTAAATGTGTCACGTCATTTTACATCTCTGTCATAGGGCCTGCAGCATCTCGGTGTGAACTTCCCATCTATCAGAAATTTTAATTTTTCCTGAAATTTCTGTTAGAAATTTAGAACCTATTTCATTTTACGTTTGCTAAGCGATTCGTATATTCATCTTACTTATTTCTGTCGACAACAATGAGCACCACAGCCGTCAGTTCAGTGCAGCAGAACGAACGTTCTTTCCATAATTAGGAGTATTTCTTCATCTTTATTTTGTTATTTCTTTCTCTTTTCTGTATTAATATTTAACGTCCGTATGACAAATATACCATGAAATATATTTTGTGTGTACACCAATAAACAGGTTTATAGACGTGAGGGTTGTGCAAAGTTTATAATGAATTAAATTTTTGGCTAACGTTGTCTCGCTATTTCAAAATCATTCTCGAAGATGTTTTCAATCGATTTTCGGCTGAGCTGGAGGGAAAGGGGTAATTTAAGCATTGCATTTAGTCTTTTTATTTTTTTTTTCTTTTCGTGCGTTCAGCGCACACTAGCACTGAACTTTCAAATCGAAAAAAAACTCTAAATTTCTGTAATCAAAATTATCATTTTGGATCAAGGCCTAATCTTCCTATATGTGCCAATTTTGTGAATATTCTCCACTCAGATGTGATATCCGGCCACAATGTTACTCCATTTTATCCCACGTACACATGTCCCTATAATGCTGAAGAGTTGTGTTGCTTCTTGACTATAATCTGATTTTTCTTAAAAATTTCTGTGAAGAAATTAAAAAACAGCTCATTTTTATGTTTTTCGAAGTCTTCTCTTCCTTTTAGTTATTTTTTTTTTGCGAAAAATTTCTTAGGATTACAGTGAGCTCAGCTGTCATTTTCTGTGTAGTAGATGGTAGGTTGCTTCTATCTTTTATGAAATATATGTATTTTTTTTTTTTTTTTTTTTTTTTTTTTTTTTTTTTTTTTTTTTCTAATATTTTATTTTCAATAAGTATATAAATTAATATGTGTGTGTACGTGTGTAGGTATATATATGTATCTACATAAACAGATATACATGTTTCTATTTCATTTCTTTACGCAAAAACCATTCGGTTAATAAATTTTATTGCAATTGCGAAATGATTCAAAAATAGATCTAGCACTTCCCCAGAGGGCGTTTCTGTGAATCGGATTAATGTCATATATAATTAATGAAATAAAGTGCAATTTGAGCATATGAATCGTAGTAAAATTATCTTTCTGTCCGTGTTTTGTACAAGCTATGAATTTTGATATTGAATATATGTTTGTTTACCCATTTCTACCAATATTTTGTAGATATTTGTCAATCATGAGGGGTAACCGGCTTACACTGTATTTCTATTTTATCCCATGTACCCATGTCCGCATGATGTGGTGAATATCGAGAAGATACGAAATATGTTTTTGGTGGTGATAGGGCTTTGCATATTTTTTAGAGCATATTTTTCATTTCTCATTCAACTACCCTTGACAGAGATAGACTATTGGCAAGCCACGTGTGGTTTGTCTATTAGTACGCCTCGTATATTTTGTCTATTAATATGCCTCGTATGGTCTATCTATTTTGTACACCTCTAATAGCTTGTCTATTAGTACACCTCGTATAGTTTGCCTATTATTATTATGCCTCGTATGGCTTATCTATTTGTACACCTCGGATGGTTTGTCAATTAGTACTCCTTGTATAGAACTTTTGTTAGACTACTAGCACACCACGAATGGGTCTGTCTATTAGTACGCCTCGTATATTTTGTCAATTAATATGCCTCGTATGGTCTATCTACTTGTACACCTCTGACAGTTTGTCTATTAGTACACCTCGTATAGTTTGTCTATTATTATGCCTCGTATGGCTCATCTACTTGTACACCTCGGATGGTTTGTCAATTAGTACTCCTCGTATGGAACATTTGTTTTAGGATGCCCTATATTTAAGAAACTTTTAAAAGCCAATATGTTGGCATGTATCTCATGTGACAATTTGGAAATAAACATTTTTTCTTTTTTTTTTTTTTTTTCTTTTCACAGACAGAGCATAATTCCACAATGTGAAGTAAACTTGAACAATCCGACGTTTCTCGAAAAGTTCACCAGAGCAATCTCCTGATGGAAGAGTTGAAGTTCTTTTTCTTCTTTTCTTCTTCTTTTTTTCTGTTCTCTTTTCTTCCCCAAGCAGGACAGCAAGCAACGCTGCTCTGCCGACCGCAAGCATCCTGCCCCCTCCTCCCGCTCACACTCTGTCCTCCTCTGTCTTACACCCCAAGCCCCTCCCCTTGCTTTCCTACTGGCAGTCTCTTTTTATCTACCTTTAAAAGGCGAGGTCTTCTACTTTAACCCAATGAACAAATTTTAATTTTTCTTCCTCTCTATCAACGTCACAATGTATCAATATAGAACTCGTTCAACTACTCGGAAGGTTGCCCCATCTGAAAAAACATCCTCCAGTACAGCTTCGCACGAAAAGCTCAGTAAAAAGCGTCAAGCACCAGCCATAAAGCGGAAAGGCAGACCTAATAAATCCGCCCCTGTGAATCCATCTGTTCAAGGTCGTCAAACACTCAAAACGAAAAATGCTTCTCGGACGTTCGTGAAGTCTGGTATCAGCAAGTGTTTCTCAGCCCCTGAAGCATCACTAATGACTGCAAAATCAGAGTCATCTGACACGGGCGAAAATCTCTCAGGCGCTGCTTGTAATAATTCAGCTCCCAGTAATAATTCATCTTCTCAAGTTCTGAAACCTGCTACGGGCACACCCGAAGCGAGTTCAAGAAATTCCGTACAAGCAGCACTCGACTCTCAACCCCACGCTTTGGACTGTGTCCGAGAAGATTCATCGTCCACAAAGCCGAGAATGTTTAGTGAAGAAGATACGTCCTCACTGGCGGAAGCTGCCACAGCACTGCTAGCTCCTTCGTCTCGCCGAAACGATTGCGTCATGGCGACGTCGCCCCTGCCCTGCGTCACTGAGAAAGCTCAAAATCGTTCACCGCCGACGGAAACACCAACGTCATCGTTAGAACGCGATAAAATTTTGGATGTGTGCAACCAGTAAGAGAGTAAAAGGGGTAATTTTAATTATAATTTTAATGATAAATTGTGTGTAGACCTTTCAGGTGGTGAAGTTATGTTTGAAAATGCATACGAAGCAGCTAATACTGGCAGTAAAATACCTCAGAGCGTAAACTGCGAGGATAACGTAAGATTTTCAGTGGAGAAAAATACAGCCAGACCTGTTACCGCTTTTGATGGGTACTTACATCCTCTCCAAATGACCAGTTCCCAAACTATTCACGAAATAAATAACACGCTGTCTCTTACAGCTGCATTTCTCAATAAAGCTTTGAGACAAAATTGTCCCCCAAGCCCAGCGTCGATTTCTTCCACTGTATCAAACATTCAAGTGATTACAGAACAGCTTTTTGCTTTAAATTATCGTATCAGCGCTCATGATTTTACGCCAGTGGTAGCTGCGAGTAACCATCCTTATGCGAAATCCCCTTTAGACACTTTTCTCGTTGGAGACAATAGTCTCACAAAAATCAACAGAGATGACATTGATAGTGCATGCAGGATTCTGACCATAACTTCGTAACGTCTAAATGATCTCTATGATGAGATTGAACGCGCACCTCCTTTCAGGAACTATATAATTAGTTTCAAAGGTTTGAGCCTCTCGTCCCAAAATCTCACGAAATTAAAAAATTTGATCAGGACAAAGAATCTTCTTTCTCGTATTTATGTGGTGAGTGCCTGCAGTGGGCAGCAATTGTACATGGCATCGAGCCTGTGCAGAAAAATTGGTCTTAAACTGATTCCGCTGCGAGCAAATGTAAAAACCGGTCCTGTTGATGAAGCTTACAACAATGTCCGCACTTGGCCCGTTACGCGAGAAGACACGCATCATTTTCTTCAACAAATTGCTCTAAAATCACCTTTGAGACTAACTTCACATTTTATCTCCTGTGTCAGAAACTCCCATGATCTGAATGAAGAAATTGAATACTCTAATGATTATTCAAAACAGCAAAATGAGTTGAATGATTGTTCTAAGTTGACCGCCTATCCACGTGAAACCTCCAGCAGCATAAACCGATGTTTGCCTTCATATAACAAACCCTCTCCTCCCCTCTCCTCCCGATGTTTGCCTTCATATAACAAGCCCTCTCCTGCATACGCCACAAACAACTGCGGAGTGCCTACAAAAAATTGGTTTTCATTGCTATCCAATGCTGATGAAGAGGATGAAAAGCCCCTCTCAGGCACGAGTATAAATCAACATCCAATCACATACTCGGAAGCAGTAAAATCAATAGGAAGAGAGAAATCGCTGCAAAATTGCAGTCGACAATCGATGGAAAATCCACTACCCAACGGTATGCACAATCATCACCAGAAAAATATAATTGACACGAGCATTTCTCAGTTCTCTGCAAATCCCCATACGAGAAATCACCACAGAACAGGAATTCAGAGCCAGAAAAACGTAAATTCCCCGCACCTCTCAGAACCTCTTAATGATGAAAAAAGTGCGAAAAAAACGTCTCCAGCCCCATTTGTGAACGCATGAATTCCACAATGGATGAATTGAAACGATCATGGAACATAAAACTGATTCCCACCAAAGCCGATGGACACTGCCTCCTCCACGCAGTAGCTCATCTACTTACAAAACAACCAGCATCAAAATGGAATTACAATTCCCTAAAGGCTGCAATCAAAACAGAGAGTAAAGCAAACTACAGCACATATGCTAAGTTTTTTGACAAGAACAGTGGCGACATGCAAAACCTCATAGATAATTACATTGACAAAAAACATTTTGACCAAGCTGCTGTAGACCTTATACCACTAATCATTTCAAATGTGACAGGCCAAAAACTTCTCGTCCTGGATGAAAAAGATCATTGTGTTTTGAAAATATCAGTCGTTCCCATTTCAGAGTTATCAAATAATAACCCTCCACTACTGCTCCATCGTAAAAACGATCACTACAGTGCTCTTGTCACACAAGGCAAAAATCAGACCGGGGTTACCTCATCTTGACAAAGTGCCGCTGCCCAGCCAAATAGTAGACTTTCTTACATAGCAGATGCTGGGCCAAACACCCTGGGCAACTTAGACAAAATCGATAAATCCCCTGAACGATCCCATCGAGATAGTAACCTCGCTACCTTTAAAAAGAGCGCTAATATAGGTAAAATCAAAATTAAGCATGTAAATGCTCGAAGCCTGAATGGTAAATTGGATGAAATCAGAGTAATGTTGGTCACTGAAAAAATTGACATTTTGTGTGTCTCAGAAACATGGTTTGATTCACGAACCCAAAGTTCATTTTTTAACATTCCTGGTTACGTGTTGTACCGCTACGATGGCGCTAAAACCAGCCGAGGTAGTGGATCTTGTATTTTTGTGAAAGAAATGTACTCAACATCTTCACTACTAGTGAATAAAGTTTGCGAAGGCATTGAAATGGTTTGGTTAGAAGTGCATATAAATAAACACAAATCAATAATCATTGGCAGCCTTTACCGGCACCCATCGTCTCCCCTGAATCGAACACTAGATTTCATTGAGGAAACCTTCAAAGAAATCCTTCAGGCAAAAAGATCATTCTTTGCTTTCGGAGATTTCAATGTTGACCTAACGGATAAAAACAATCAGCTAAGCAAACTATTGTATAAACTAAGCTTATCACAAATGGTCAAAGAACCGACTCGCATCACTAAAATCTCTGCAACTCTCCTCGATCTAGCAATCACAAATAATCCCACCGCAATACTTAGTACAGTAATATCACCTTCTATTTCCGATCACCACTCTATAGAATGTGAAATTAATATTGCGAAGGAAAGACAAAAATACCGCTTAATGACCTATCGCTCGAAAAGGCACTATTCAGCAGAACTATTTCAAGAAAAACTACTCGATAGGTCTACCGAATTCCAGAAAATGATGCAATCTGACGATGTTGATATACAAGTGTCAATTTTCAACGAGAACTTCACAGCAGCTCTCGACGAATGTGCACCTTACGTCACCAAAAAAACCAAGCCAAAACGAACTGTTTGGATCACTGACGAAGTTAAAGAGATGAGCAGAATAAAGAAAGCTAACTTGCGAGAGTACAAAAACAATAGATCAAACAGTACCTTATACAAGAGATATAAAGAACATGAAAAAATTCTTCGAAAGAAAATCACTGAAGCGAAACAAACTCACTTCCACCAGGCACTGATAGCGGTTAAAAATAACCCGAAGCGAACTTGGGAAATCATTAGTGAGGTAGCCCCATATAAAAATTTAGATCGCATAAGTAATTTTGAAAATCCCTTGGCAACAGCCACGGATTTCAACACATTCTTTTCAAAAGTAGGGGCTCAAGTTTTTAGTGAGGTGTGTACCAATCCAGATGAAACGACAATTGAAAATTCATGCCCCACTGCACCCTCGAGGACTGATGTCAAGTGGAGACCACGCCCTGTCGATTTACCAGAGTTACGAAACATCTTATACTCACTAAAAAACACAAAGGCAGTTGGACATGATGGTATCAGTCTTCAATATATCAAAGACAGTTTCCCTGTTACAGCACCATGGATTCGTCTGATAATTAATACATCAATAGTAACCAATACGTTTCCAAACCAATGGAAACACTCCATTATTAGACCGTTGCACAAAAGTGGTGACCTAAATACAGCATCAAACTACAGGCCCATCAGTCTTTTGCCTGTCATGTCCAAACTACTGGAAAAAGTGGTGACAAATCAACTGTCATTTCACCTGGACGAGTCAAATTTACTCCACCAAAATCAATATGCCTATAGAAGAAATACTAGCACTCAAGACGCTCTGCTCAATATATCTGAAAAAATATACAGTGACATAGATCAAAAGAATGTAACACTCTTGCTACTACTCGATCTCTCTAAGGCGTTCGATAGCGTCCAACATGAAAGACTTCTACGTAAAATACTGAACTTGGGAATAGACACGCAATGGTTTGAAAGTTACTTGTCAAATCGATCTCATGCAGTCCGCATAGAAAACAAATTGTCCCCATTCATTCAAAACAATTTTGGTGTTCCCCAAGGATCCATTCTTGGTCCGCTACTGTTTTCTATTTTCATTAATGATTTCCCTCCAATGCCTTCTAACACACGGATCTCTATGTATGCAGATGATGTTCAAATTGCAATAACAAGTTCTGTATCGGAAATACCACAGACGCAAATTAAAGCCGAAACTTTACTGACTAGCCTGAAATCATGGTACGACCGAAATGGTCTCAAATTAAATGCTAACAAAACACAATGCATCATTTTTGGATCCAAAGATGCAATTAAAAAAACTTCAGATCTTACTCTTGCAGTTGGAAATGATAAAATTAATGCATCAGAAAAAGTTAAAAATCTAGGTATCTGGTTCGATAGAAATATGTCCTTCAAATCTCACGTTGAGACTACTTGCAACAAAATCTACGGAACTTTAATGTTTTTTCATCGAATAAAAAGTGTGCTAGACGAAAAATCCAGATTATTAGCCATTCAATCCCTTGTGTTATCGCGCATTGACTACTGCAGCCTAGTATGGGGAGACTTACCTCAATACCTTCAAAGGGACTTACAAAAATGCATGAATTTTGCAGCCAAGGTGGTATGCAACGGTAATTTCAAAAGACGTGATCACGTAACCCCTCAATAAACTCGGCTGGATCCCTATCCAAGAAAGGCTCCTCATGCAGAAGGCCCAATACGTATTCTCCTCGTTATATCTTCCTCAGAGCAATGCTGAGATAGTGCGTTTCCATCCACCCACTGTAACCAATCAAAAACCGAACAGAAACAATAATGTCTTAGTCAACTATCGTTCATCTCACTTAGGGCAGAAGGCTCTGTCCATATCAGGCGCCTTACTGTGGAACCAACTTCCCCTGAGTATTAAAGTCCCTCAAAGACCGAGAGAATTTAAAGCCAAAATAACTCGTCATCTTGTGTCTCAATAATAATCCTTAGTTACAGAACATACTGAATGAGTACTCACGAATCTCATTTACCTGGTATCTCCATTGCTGAACAATCTCCCTCGCTCATTGTGTTATAATTCAAGACATCAAACAACAGTTTTGAAGTATGCGTAGGTATTATGATTTGACCGCCTATACGTTGTCATTTGCAAACATGCTTACTTGTATATGTGTGTACGTATATAGGTGTATGTGCGCATATGGGTGTGTATATGTGCACGTACAACTGTGTGCACTAGAGTAGATGAACCAGTCGAAGGTGCATTTTATGTCATTCCTCTCCGTTTCTGTGCAAGCATCAAACTAGACCGTCATGGTACCTATGTGTGTGTGTGTTGATCAATTACAGACATTCTGCACCATATTACAAAGATAATGTATTTTTTCTAATATGAAATTGTAAAGCATCCATGTAAAAAAAAATAAATTCGTTGTGTGATCATCCATTTATACTGCAGTAATATACTTATTCGGCCTATAGTTATATGCTTATAATAATGTGATACCTATGTTTGTTTATCAATTGACGACAATTTGCGCCATATTTCAAAGATAATGTGATTTTTTTTTCTATTATGAAACCATTATAGGACATTAAGGTTTTCTTTCTTATTCACGTCCCACAATCGTTTTCATGTTTCTGACTTAAGTAGACTGTTTTGTGCCACTATTTTTAGTACGAAATTTTATAAAATTCATGCTATAATAAAAGATATTTTCTCCGCTTCCCTCGATTGGAATTCTGGTTTATACTGACTAGTTTACGCTGATATTTGCGCACATGCTTACTTGTGTAAATGTGTACGTGTCCACGCTATGCGTATGACACTCTGTAGAATGCGTATGTATTGCCTCGATGCATAGAAATGCATTTGCGTATGCTTACGAGTCAGGTGTAAATATGTGCGTGGGTATATGTGTGCATGTGTATGTGTAAATATTTACATGTATACGTGCATATATGTGCGTACTAGACTGACAACTAGCATTTTACTAGAGATAATGGTCTTTTTTTCAGTGCACTCTCAACTTGTAACATTACCTAACTCGTCATATCTTTAGTATTGTAAAGCATTCATGTAAAAACTATACATTTGTTGTGCGATCATCCATTTATATTTAAATAAAATGCTTGTTAACTAATGACCGTTATGTTAAAATTGTTGAATCAGAAATACAAAACCTATAATCTTCTTGGTCCTCTTGCTTATATGTACACACGTGTGTGTCCATGTTAACGAAACCGGTGTTTTTCGTAACCTAGGCACACACATGGCCGTAAAACGCGTGTATATATATGTGTGTGTGTGTGTGTGTGTATGTGTGTGAGTGTGTGTATGGATATATACACACATGCATACGTATATGTACATATGTGTGTATGTGGGTATATATTTATATATATATTTTTTTTTTATGCTTCCTCAAAATGACACTTGTGAACATTGACCGAAACAAGCGATTTCATATATTATTTCCTGGCGTCAAGAATTGCGAATTCTTATGTCATGTACATGTAAACTGTCAAAAGTGTTTTCACCCCACAATGAAAATGCATCGTCCATGAAATTGTGTTATCTCTTACAATTTTCATTACATGTATTATCAGATGTAGATTAACTAGATTAGGAGTTCATTGCCCTCAATCATTTCTTTTGACTAGTGACACGAGTTTTTCAATACTCGTGTGTGTGTATCATCTAAGTGTATTAATTTTAAGATATTTTAAAAACCAATGATGGTACTTTTGTACCATCTCTATTGGAAATAAACCATTTTTTTTTCTTTTTTATGTGTACATATATGTGTATATATTTACATGTATGTGTGCACATATGTGTGTACTAAACTGACAACTAGCATTTTACTAGAGATAATGGTCATTTTCCGTTCACTCTCAACTTGTAACATTACCTAACTCGTCATCTCTTTATTATTGTAAAGCATTCATGTACAAACTATACATTTGTTGTACGATCATCCATTTATATTCAAATAAAATGCTTATTAACTAACGACCGTTATGTTAAAATTGTTGAATTAGAAATACAAAACTTATAATCTTCTTGGTCCTCATGCTTATGCGTACATATATATATATATATATCTGTATGTGTGTGTGTATGTATGTATATATATATGTACGTATATATATGTATATGGATTTGTATTTATATATTTTTTTTCATGCTTCCTTAAAATGACACTTTTGAACATTTGCCGAAACAAGCGATTCATATATTATTTCCTGGCATCAATAATTGCGAAGTTTTATGTCATGTACATGTAAACTGTCAAAAGTTTTTTCACCCCACAATGAAAATGCATCGTCCATGAATTTGCGTTATCTCTTATAATTATCATTACATGTATTGTCAAATGTAGATTAAGCAAGATTAGGAGTACATTGCCCTCAATCATTTATTTTCGACTAGTGACACGAGTTTTTCAATACTCGTGTGTGTGTATCATCTAAGTGTATTAATTTTAAGATATTTAAAAACCAATGATTGTAATATTGTACAATCTCTATTGGAAATAAAGTTTTTTCTTTCTTTCTTTCTTTCTTTCTTTCCTGCACCTCATGTGGCACCTCAACAGGTCGCTCATTCACTCTTTTTCAATTTGTCCCTCTTTCATCATGCTCATTCATCTTTCTACTCTCATCTGTCACATTTGTACCTTCATTTACTGCATTCACACTCCTTGCACCATCATTTGCCTTATCATCCACTTCATTTATACCATCATTTGCCTTGCCTTCCCTTGCATTTGCACTCCTTGCACCATCATTTACCTGATCATTCACTGCATTTGCACCATTCTCATTCTTTCCTTCATTCAGCTTCCTTTCATCCTTCAAGTCAGCCTCTAAAGCAACCATCAGAATTGTCAATCTCTCAACCTCCTCTTACAACTTCTTGCTCTCATCATTCAAACATTTCCAGCGCGTAAACACAAGATCATTCAACTTTCTCCGACTCATCTCTCTCAAACCTTCGCATGCATCTATATCTACCCACTCTTTACAAGTCATGCACTCAATCTCCTCATCCATTCAACTTGCACCTCCCTTCCTATGACCAGTCCTATTTCTTGCCATCCTCAAACACAGACTTCTATCTCAGTACAAATTTCACAGGCAGAAGAAGTCTTCACTCACCAAATCTACTGAAAATCAAGCTATCAAACAAAAAGAAACAAAAACGTTACCTACTACTCTCACAGTCACTCTCTACAATGTCACACACTATACTCTTTATATGCAAAGAAAGCTTACCAGTCAAAACACCTCAGTCAAAATTTGCAAGTCACCACACCAAAGTCCAATGCTCAGTCTCAACTCTCACGCAACAAAAAAAACTACTCTCACGAGCACTCCATACAAAGTCACACACTGTACTCACGTGAATATACAAACTATACCAGTTTTCCAGCAACTTCACCTTAATTCACCACAATTTTCGTCGGAGGATCAGAAGCACGTGCACACCGTATCGTTTCGTCAAGCAGATCATACTTACTTTTTATTTTATTTTTTTACAGTACGGCGCGTCACCCGATGCTGGTATTGGCGCCCACAATGCGCTTGATGCCACTTTGCTGACTGCTTCATATAGAGCCAAGAAGACTTGTCTTCTTCAAATAGTCGACCACCAGCTTTGGTGAAATTGGCTTGGTCAGCACTGAGGTCAATGAGAAGGGCAGATTATTCTCAAGGCATGCTTGACGGAGGTGACCGCGGTGATGATCGTTTGCAGGGCATTCGATGAATATGTGCTTCAGAGTGATATTCTCGTGGCAGATAAGGCACGAGCGAGGAGAGGATTTGGTAAAGAAATGAGCATGAGTGATGGGGCATGTGTTCAGCCTGAGTCGAGTATATGAGACTTGTAATTGTCTGGGCAGGCAGGATGGAACTGGATTATTTAAGGAGTGGTTCATGCAGGTAACAGTCTGGGGAAGTCCGCGCCAAGCCACCTGCCACACCTGGCGGGAGTGTGTTTTAAGTTTATTGCGAATCTCTGTTCCACTGGGAGGCAACTTGGCGACTAAAGGCAGAGTCAAGGAATCCCTTGCTAGTTGATCGGCGAGCTCATTGCCCCGGATACCCACGTGACCAGGAATCCACTCAATGTAGACCTGGTCTGGTTGCATCGAGGCCATCTCTTCGAGAATCCACGGGATAAGGTAGTGATTTGGTGGCGAATGGGATAGGAGAGCGTAGATTGAACTGAGAGAGTCGGAAAAAATTACGTATCTTTTTTCTGACTTGGAGATAAACTTAATTGCAGAGTAGGTGGCATAAAGTTCGGCAATAAAGATAGAGGAGTGATCGGGAAGTTTCGCTTTGAGGTTGAATGTTTCAGAGTAGATACCGCAGCCTGCAGAGTTGTCTTGTACGGAGCCATCAGTGAAGATAAGGATGCGGTTTGGGTAGTTGTGCTCTGTCAGATCGCTGAATGCCTGGTTCCACTGTTCATTGGATAGAGAGTTCTTATTTTGGAAGGCTAATGATTTATGCACTGGGATAGTTGGGCGGATATATCAGCAAGACATGGGTATGACCTGTATGTCAGAAAATTCCATGCTTAGTGATTTGAATTCATTTAGGGCTCTGCCAGGGAACGGCATTGGGCGTGGAATGACGCTATAAAACAGGAACGGGTAATAGTTTAGATGGAGTAAGCGAGTTGGGTGCCTGGGGATGGAAAGAATACGCGAGCAGTATCCAGAGAGTAACTGCCGCCGTCGTACATGGAGAGGAGTTAGATCTGCCTCAGCTTCGAGTTTTATTGTCGGAGTACAGTGCAGAGCCCCCAACATCACCCTTGCCGCGGCGTATTGCACTCGATCGAGGCGTACCAAGTGTGATGGCGCAGCAGTGCAGAAAAGAGCCACAATCAAGTTTGGAGCGGATCAGTGTGTTGTAAAGTTGGCGGAGAGTGAAAAAATCAGCGCCCCATCTCCTGGCTGCAATGATGGAGAGAAGGCGGAGGTCGCTTTGGGTTCGAGAGACAAGACTAGAAATGTGCACGCCCCATGTGAGGTGGGAGTCAAGGGTCATTCCGAGAAATTTTACTGTTTTCACATACGAGAGAGGAGTATTATTCAACAAAAGTGGGGGTATAGAGTTATTACGGTTCAGAGTGAAGACGATGGCTGTCGTTTTATTAGGGGATATAGAAAGTCCCCACTTGTTGCTCCACTCTTCGATCTTGTGCAGAGCCTGCTGCATTTGCGTAACTGCGTTTGGTAGAGAGTGACTGGTCACCCACATAGCGCCAAAGCTGGGCGTTATCGCGATAAATTATCTCGATAGTTTATCGCGATAACGATTTCGGGTTATCGGTTATCCGATAATTTTTTTCCCCGAGTTATCGATTTACGGTATCGCCGATACTTTTGGTTCCAAACTATCGATAATCTATACTTTCAGTTTTTTCCGCTGGGATTCGACGTGACGAGGCGGGACGAGTTCGGGACAGGAACTATACGTGTAAGATACGTGTTATGGTGTAATAAGTTGTACGTGTTATGGTGTACGTGTTATGGTGTCAGAGGTCAAGTCCCTGATGAAGAGGAAGGTGGAGGAGTTCTTTCGGCGTGCTGACCTGAAGACCGCCAGCAGCAGCGATGACACGGAGACAGATGACTACTACGCCAGCATTTGTGATGAGGAGGATGACACTGGGGGTCATCACAGGTCTACTAAGTCCAAGGCCGCTCATATTGTGCATGTGTGGCTGCAGGCCAAAGGGGCTGACAGTCTGGCAGGACCTTCAACAGCGAGAAGGTCCTCATCGACCTCTTTTCGAGGTACAACACGGCGATGCCGAGCAGCGCCGCGGTGGAGCGTTTGTTCTCCCTTGGAAAGGACATCCTCTGGGCCAAGAGGAGCTGCCTCTCTGATGAAAACTTCAACATTCTTATGTTTATGAAGGGGAACATGCTGCAGAACCTCGTCTAAATTTGGTTATTTTACTGTAAACCGCAGTTCTTATTAGTAGACAGGATAAAAATTTATCATTTTTTTTCTAAAAGTTTTCAAAGACTTCTATTTTTTCTAAGATTTTTCTGTTTTCTAAGATAAAGATTAAAAAAACATTTCGATTTGTTTTACTATTCAAAATACCAATATCGTCATCGAAAATATCGGAATTTTGGATTTATCGATTTATCGGCAATCGATTATCGGCGATAAATATTTCGCCAATTATCGATTCTCGGTTATCGCCGATAAGGTTTGCGTTATCGATTTATCGGTTATCGCGATAACGTTTTTTCGTTATCGTGCCCACCACTGCATAGCGCCATCATCTGCAAACAGCGAGTGCTCCATGCCTCGGGGAATATTTGAGAAGAGGTCATTGATGAGCATTAGAAAAAGTGTTGGGCTTATTACAGATCGCTGCGGGACACCAGCGTACAGCGGATGGGACGAGGATAGCCCATCTCCTATGCGGACTCTCAAAGTTCTCAGTTTCAGGAAGTCGGCTATAAAACAAGCTATGTTGCCATCGATGCCCATTGTATGAAGCTTCAGAAGGATGCCATGATGCAACACAGAGTCAAAGGCTTTGGTTATATCGAGGAAGACCGCCACACAAAAGTTCCCACGGAAGAAGGACTCGCGAATTGAAGTCTCCAGCCTTACTAGTGCATCTGCAGTGCTGTGCCCGGCTCTGAAGCCACTCTGGCACGGGTCGTAGGAAGATGTTCGTTCTAGGAGTGCTTGCAGGCGCCAGTTGACCATTTTTTCCATCACCTTGCACAGGCAGTTTGTGAGGGCGATTGGGCGGTAAGATGTGGCCAACGTTGCTACTTTGCCAGGTTTGAGAATCGGAATGATTATTGATTCTCTCCATTGGTGAGGGAAACCGGTGTCGTAGAGGTAGTTGTAAAAGTTGAGAAGACCCTGTGTTTGGTGGTCGCTGAGGTGTTGTAGAAACGAGAAAGGGATTCTGTCTGCGCCGGGAGCCTTGGATGTGGAGGTGGAAATTGCTCGTTTTAGTTCGGGCATTTCAAAGCCTGAGTTATACCAGGGAGTAGGTCTGCGCGTAAAAGTGGGGAGCGAGGATGCAACTGTGTTCTAGTGTGCTTCGAATGCTGCATTTTGAGTTCTGCCGTTGCTTTGCCTGGCGAAGTGAGTAGCTAGCTCGTTTGAGACTGTGTTTGGGTCAGCTGTGGTGGAGTTATTTATTTGCAGTACGATTGATTTCACCGGAGCTTTGTTGGACAAGGCTCGAATCTTCCGCCACACAGTGGTGCTGTTTGCGCTCTTGTTCATTGTGGACAAAAAAGTGCTCCAGCTACTTTTACGCGCCTCGAGGACTGTGGATCGGAAGACAGCTCTGGCGCGTTTGAATGCGATCCAGAGTGGCATGTTTCCTAAGTGGTTTTTGTATCTTGTCAGTGCTCTGTTTTTGGCTCGGCGTGCAGCAGCGCATTCCGGAGTCCACCAATTTGCTGAAGGGTGTTTGGTTCTGGTGGTTGTCGGTCCAGGGCAGACTTCATTATGGCTGTCGTAATAGCACCGCAAGCCTGTGTTGGTGAAAGAAATTCGGTGGGGAGAGCGAGATTCGATCGGTACGCTGTCCAGTTGGCTTTTCTCAGCTGCCATCTCGGGAGTTCCGTCTGGAGAGTTGGGAGGGCAGTTGTTATTGTTATGGGTATGTGGTCACTCGTATTGGGGCTGCTATGGGGTTGCCATGTCAGCAGTGGTGCCACTTCTGGGGTGGCAATAGACAGGTCAATGTGGGTATATATACCAGATGGGCTTAGATATGTTGGTTCGCTGTTGTTCAAGAGACATAGGTTGTTGTCGGTTAGCCATTGATTGATGAAGTCCCCTCTGGAGTCAGCCTGTGGGGATCCCCATGATGGATGATGCGTGTTTGCGTCAACACGTATAAGAAATGGGCGTGGCAGTAGTTGCAGGAGTAGGGGGAGTTCAGCTTGTAGAACAGTGAGAGGTAGTGAGGGGGGAGGTAGAGTGAACAGACAGTGATAGTGAAGTTAGGAAGAAAAACTCGTGCGGCGCATGCCTCCAGGGATGTGGTTATGGTGAGGATAATGTGCGGTTGCTTGTTTTTGACGAGCACCATCACACCACCGCCTCCCCCACACACCCGCTCACAACGAGCAGCGGGCTGAGTGTAACCATTAAGAGAGAAGCGAACGCCAGAAGCGAGGTGGGTCTCTTGAAGGCATATAATGTTTGGATACTGCTCTGAGGTTAGTTTTGCGAGGTGTGGCGCTCTTGCAAAGAATGACCTGACGTTCCATTGCATAAGGGTTAGGTTTAGCATCTTTGAAATAGAGATGAATGGCCTAGTTGAGCTATGGATTCGCTTACGATTGAGTCCGCTTTCAGGAGTTGACCTATCTGCGTGAAGCATTCTACTTTTTTGCTAATTTGTGTGGAGAGGAAGAGACGTATGATTATTGGCAGAAGTTGGATGATGAGTTGGTTAATTGGAGGCATGTAGCTTTGATGAGACTGAGAGTGGTGCGTGTTGAGTGAGGGCGAGTGAGGCTGTGGCGAGTGAGGCTGAGACGAGTGAGGCTGAGACGTGTGAAGCTGGGATGAGTGAAGCCGGGATGAGCGTGGCTGAGATGAGCGTGGTTGGGATGATTGGGGCTGGGATGAGTGCGATTGGGGAGGGTGAGAATGGGAGGAGAAAGGCGGAGATGAGTCAGTTGGGGATGAGTCAGGTGGGGATGAGTGAATTTGGTATGGATGGGGATGGGATGAGTGAAGCTGGGATGAGGGATACTGAGTGTTTGCGTTGGATTGAGGAACAAGTGACTGGGCATGGGCTGAGAGATTAGTGGCATGGGGGTTAGGTAAAAGGGTCAATATTGAATTTAATGTTGTCAACGAATTTAATAATTTCGTAGGTATAGATAGGTAATATAGTCGATTTTAAGACGTTTTACACGAATGACAATGTGCCCGGAAATGCTTAGTTTAGGAGATATAGGATAAATAACGCCCGGTAAGAATAGCATTAACGGCATTTTCGATATGGCTCTTCCGGCGTTTTGCGGACGCGGACCACGCCAAGTTTTTTGGCGGGAGTCATCGGCCTCGGTATGGTTGAGTTAAATTAAGATATTTAAGGCTTACTTAGGTTAGGACACTTAACTAAATTAACTTTACCAAACCTAACCTTACCTATCGTTACGTCAGAACCGGATTTCTGCTAATTTACCTCTCCGTTTGTTCAATTTTATAAACGACGTTCCTATAACTTCAAAGTTAAATATCTCCATAAATAAGCATTTCCGGGCACATTGTCATTCATGTAAAACGTCATAAAATCGACTATATTACCTATCTATACCTACGAAATTATGAAATTCGTTGACAACATTAAATTCAATATTGACCGGTAAAAGTAGAGGCTGGCTCAAGTTGAGGTTTACCTCGGAAGTGCGAAGAGAGCCGGTGTTTGGGCGGCTTTGTTGCTCCTGAGTTATCCAAGGAGAGTTGGTCGATTCTCGACTGTTGTACGAGGGGGCCGCTGTGGTGTTGAAGCAGTTACCAGGGGTAGGGGGAAGATCATCATTACATTGAATGAGCTGAGTGAGTGTGGGAAATGCTTGGATGGAAGTCATATCTGGAGGGGAGGTTGGTTGATTTGAAGCATTTTTTGAACGAATTGTGCTTGTGATATTTGCGTTTCCTTCGTCTCTGGCCTTCGCTCTGGCATCTGCAAAGCTTAGGCCTTCATCAGTAGTGAGTTTGCATGCTCTACTTTCAGTTTCGTATGCTGGACATGATCGAGAGATGGCTGAGTGGTTGCCTTTGCAGTTGGCGCATACGGGGGGGGGGGGGGGTCATTTGATGATGGGCATTCTTCATAGGTGTGACCTCGTTGACTGCAATGGCTGCAGCTTGGTTCCTTTTGTGAGCATCTCGCTTTGGAGTGCCCATAACGGCAGTATTGTCCACAGCGGAGAGGGCTGGGGTAGTACTTGTCGATTGCGTAATCTACATATCCTATTCGGAGTTTGTCCGGAGGAGTTGGGCTTAGGAACGTTAGTACGTACAGGGGAACTGCGGCCCTCTTGGGATCTGCGAAGAGCTTTCGGATTCCGACAACTTTGTTTTCTTTAAGTATAGTCAGGAGGAATGAAAGGGATTCTTGTTGCAGTTCTGGGGCAAAGAGTTTGCCGTATGAGAAGTGCGTTGACCAAGCTATAGTGGTGGAGATTGGAGTTGTAGAGCCGTTTATCGTGATGGTGGTGGCTTCTAGGAGCGTGTGGACTTGGGTTAGGGTTTCGGTTGTGATTAGTAGCGCTCCCGTTTTTTGATGAGTCACTTTTTCTACTGGGCCACATAGTTTATCGATTGATTTAGCTAGATGAAAAGGATTTATCTTGGCAAGGAAAATTTTGGGATCAATGCTTGTTATTGACACATTTCGAGTTGAGCTTGGAATTTTGTCTGAATTTTCTTCAGCGTTTAGGTTCAGTCGAGCACTTTTGGGGTTTTGGGCGGTAATCTTGACTGATACCGGGGCTGGGTTAGGTTGCCCCGAAGTGAGGCTTTCGCACGAGTCTGATAGTATACCACTCATAACTGAGCGGTCACTATCTTCAGCAACAGTTTGTTTTTTTGAAGACACTGATGTTTGAGGAGGAGAAGTAGATTGTCGCTTGCGAGAATGACTCTCAGTTTTCGTTGTATCTTTTGCGAGGTAAAGTTTCGTTCTGTTTTTTGATTTCTCTTGTACTTTTGCACTAGTACCGCCTTTGCGGTCACCACCTGGGCCAGGGCCCATGATATCTCTGGCTTCTGTTCCAGGTGCGAAAGTACTGGTGCTTAACTTGGCCGGTTTTTATAACAGATCACTCACAAATAACACACTGCGCAAACGCACTTTTGGGCAATACAGTTGGATCGTATATGTGCAAACTTCACAGGAATGACTGGCAAGCCAGCGAGTCAACAACTGTGAAGCAGATCATCATCTTCCAACTGACACTGACTTCCGTCTCTCCGTGACTCTGATTAATAACTGTATCACTGATCCAAGTTTCATCAGTGCACATGTACAAAAATATTTTAATCGCGGCTGCTACCAGGATGGATACATTTTTTCACATTCAAACTTGTAAAATTTATTTAAAATATTTCATTCTATATTTTTTTGTTGGGCCGAGTAACTGATAGCACACTAATGCTTGTCGAAGCTGTGGGGTTAAAGGACGCGCCCTTCCGTGAAAGTGACGAGGGTTCGAATCCTGGCGCTGTATGGCGACTTTCTAAGTTGGGTATAGAGGAAAACTCACATCAAAATATCCCACACTACCCTTGCAGGTGTTCCAATTCAGAAACCTAGGGTAAAAACTTCTTAAAGGGTCGTAATTAGGCGCTAATTGTTAGAGTTAAAATAGCTAATCATGCTTATTTAGATCACTTGAAGAATAACCATCTCAAATGACGCTAGAGGGATCAATCCACAGCTGAAATTAAATGGGGAGGTGAGCTATTTTCTTCATGTTTAAATAGGATAAAAAAAATTATGACACGACCATTTTTTTTAATGTCTGTTCGAATTTTTATGTATTGCTCTTTCGGTTTGGTGTGGTTTAAGTCAAATATATTCGTCAAAAATATTTTGGTACCCACGTTTATTGACCAGCAGGCCGCCGCCGAGACGGTTCAAGAAACGGTTTGTGAGAAGTACAGGAATTTCTTGAGAATTTCTTGAGTCCACCTTGCGCGACTTTAGACTTAAGTTTTCCACTCGTAACTTTTGAAAGAATGCACCAATTGCCTTCAAATTACTCTCAAACAAAAGAAAAAAACATTGTATATTTTCTTATTATAAACAAAACCCTATCGGTTGTCTAAAAGTTATGAAAATTTCTCGATAAACATTGCCCACTCGCGCGCACTCAAAACCCTTATGTTTTCCAATCCATTTTGACCATTTCTCCTGTGTCTCTGCTGCAATGAACATGTAACTGCTGTGCAATATTAGCCAGTTTGCTGGTATTCGATATTTTTATGGGAACTACTCATATCTAGTCGTCTTACAATGTATTTCTTGTGTTTTTACTGGGTCTGCTTGTGAAGAAGCAGTTGATTGACATTTTTATCGATGTGACTATAAAAATACGATCTATTTACTTTGTTCAGCCTGAAGATAATAGTTTCATCGAAACGTTGAATTTTATAGCATGGCAGAGGTACAGAATTTTAACGATTGACATGGTGCAGGAAAAAATTGTGAGAGGTTTCCTTTGTATATGAACACGTGAAGAAATTTAAATATTTCGTAGAGTTGAGAAGTTGGAAAAAAGGATGAGAAAGAAAAAATATTGACCATATGGTCGCCAAATAATTGAGATAATCTTTTTTCTTTCCATTTACTGCGCTAATTTCGCTCGGAAATAATTTGCCGAAAAACATTTCTTCACCAATTTTGTTTAGACAAGTGATAATTGATTAGAAGAACTCACCTTTGCGCACTTCCCCGTAGATACTGCGACGTTTTCTTCATGAATCCTTTAGGAGGTCGTTTGCTTGTGTCGCCTTTCAACTGTTGAACGTAAAAGAAAAAACGAACATAGGTGAGTATAAGACCACCTAATTATCGCATCTTGAGATTACTATATGTGTAAAAACTTACATTGAATTTGCAAAAGTCATTAGTTACTTCCTTCAGTCTTAAGTATTTCGATATTAGATTATCCTATTCCAAAACGCTTTTCCCAAAAGACAATATTATCGTTAAAATCTTGCGCTTAGAGCGTTCATTTTTCATTATAATTAATCTATCTATCTATACTATAATAAGAGCCGCGTCCGTCCGTCCGTCGGTCGGTCTGTCCGAAGCCAGCCTGCAGTGTGTGATGAGCGTATCTGTGATACAGGCTCCTGCAGCCCTATATCTTTTGACGGGCCGTGTTCAAGCGGCCTCATCAACTCTCGAGAGATTGTATTTATTAATTTCTTACGGCCTTTCTCTGATTTCGCCCTATTTTTAATTTCATATAAAGGGGTTGGATAATTAAAAATAAAACTTGAACCGTCCCTTTGCTACCTCGAAAATAGCAGTCGAGCTAAGTATAATCGTATGAAAATACCCAAAGAAAAATTAAGTAAAACGGAAATAAGTCTAAGAAAAACGGAAAAATGTACTAGCTTTTTGTTTTCTACGGAAATTTGAAGGGAAATCAAGTTACAGTCTAGGAACAACAACAAAAACCATCTCAGGCTTCACAGGCTTTCGGTATTCTATTCAACATTATGCGTACTTTGGTACATGTGACAAATTCAAGATACTGTGATATCACATATGAGTAGCAAATATGCACAAAGTTTTTGCACTTAGGAGTAAAGGGAACAGTGGCCTAGTATGCCAATTTTATTTACTGAAATTTAGAGTTATTTCTGAATGTAAGTTCAGAGCTAACATTGCGCAGAGAAAGAAAGAATAAAAAAACGCATATTTCCCCCATACGAGGAATACAGGAGTACAAACCAAACGAGGCGTACAATGGCCCTGTCAGGGGTTAATTATGTCAATAAGAGGCACCAAAGAAATATATTATCTGGGATATTTCATGCTTGGTAAGATGATTTAAAACTCATAAAAACTACAAAAAAAGAATGCCTCGGAAGTCCTCCACTATGAGTGAACAAAATGAAAGTAGAAAATATACGAATACGCTCTATCCGAACTCGACTGAAACACCGTCTTAAATTATTTCTAAGTAGTGAGAGAACGTTTTCCAAAGATAATTTATTAGAAATATAGCACAACACTCGCATCTAGGAACATATAGACTAATATACACACAAAAATGAATTCCAAAACTTTTTCATGTACGGATGGTACATATAAATACAGAGAATAGGAAATAAAAGTGATGATAAAAACGAATTTCGTCCTGCTACGTAGAGCTGACGGCTGCGTTGTACTACAATCCTTTTCATGTCTTTGACTCAGATGAACTCTTTGAGCCAGTACTATTAGCGTAAATAAGAAATAGCATACAAATTTTTTGTTTTGTTATAATGAATATTATAATCTTTCCGAGCTCACAACTTGGTATACTAGATGATGAGTCTGTGTGAAAAATTGTCCCAAATCCCGACTGTCGACCTCATAGTTCTAGACGCAAAATAAATCAAATCTGCTCATTTTACCCCTAACATCAATCCCTCACTCTCGTATCACTATTTCCTATGCTCTTATGCTCATATTTCAATTCGAGTACGCACTAACGAGAGGGTTTTTCAGCAATGCGTCACATGAATTATGTTTTCTTAGAAGCTTGTATTAAATGCATTACCAAAATCCGACGACTGCAACAAAGAGAAACGCTTTTTTTTCGTGCTTTTCTCCGAATCATGTTTCGACAATTATCATGGGTATTACGATAACCATGTATGAATAGCAATTGAGGATCTCAAGGTAAAGGTATTTGAATGCGTTTTTCGCTTTTATTTCAATACATGTGAGCACTAACGAGAATGTTTTCAACTAAGAGTTACGAGGGTTATGTTTTCTAAGTTACTTTTATTTAAATGCACTCTCGAAAGCAGATTAGCAAAGAAAGGAACTCATTTTTGTTGTGCTTTTCTGTCAGTCACTTTTTGTTTTGTCATTTTACATCAGTATTACGATACCAATGAGTAATTATCAGTTAAGGATGTTAATGTTAAGATATTTTAAAAACCAATGTATCAACATTTCTTCTTTGTACTTTATTGGAAATAAACTGTTGTTCTTATTTTCTTCTTTCGTTTTATTTCAATTTTTTCTGATAAGGCCAGGCTTGGGATCGGACTTAGATTTTGCAAGAGTGATCCTCGCACTATTGTGATTATAGTGTAATCTAAGTTTTTAAACATATAATAATCTCGAGGGGCGATATTGTAGTGGTTTTTTATTGAGCTTAACAACAGAGAGTAATTGTCTCTTCTACGCAATCGTATGCTATGATCGGGAAGGCCTATCTATGTAACTCCTTTTGACAGCAACTGGTTTTGATAGAAAGTAATTTAAGTTTATAAACTTAGTTGAACTATTCTGGCCACTTGGTAGTTGAACGCTGCACTCGTCCCTTCTAATTTGCCGAAGCGAGCTCTGTCTCTGTCGTATCGCCTACTACTTAAGTTGTATGATAATTTTTTATAAAGTTTTCGTTTGCTTTTAATGCTTTTGCTCGGCAACGATTTTAAGAGCCCGAGTTTCCTCTCCATTTTCACAGAACAATGCACAAAATAATCCACATACACTTTTCTATAAGCTTAATAGCCACAAGTTTTGATGGTTGATCAGCTGAATTTCCGATTAAGGTCTCCTGTGGCCAATGAAAAGAACCACCTTACACGAAAATGCTTGAAATAGAACTAACGTCGCATGCACGGAGCAAGAATATATCCCCAGCGCATGTCTGTGGGTCCTAAACAGTGTGAGGGCTACTCATAAGGCGTATGCAGTGTCAGCAAAACCATCCCCGCTCCTAGCTGGGTTAAGTCATCGGTCATGAGTCAGATTAAGACTCTCACTCTGAATATGAACTAAAAAAAGATTCGTTTATTTCTAATAAAACTTTTACAGTTTCATTTGCGAAAGCTGAAATCTGTCACGCATCCATTGTTTCTTGAAAAAATAAAAACTACCACGAAACTCATTTATCATTTCATTTGCTAAACCTTGTACCTGACTATTTGTCTTATAATCATGGGTATTATCTCAAAATGAGTTTTTGTGTTACCTTGCTTTGCTCATTTTTTTCATTTAGATGTTCAACTATTGAAATGCTTATTCGTCCACTTCGGTTGGTATTGTACCATGCCTCATATTATAATTATTGATATTTACTTTCAACTATTTATCCTAAGAATTATGTCAGTGTTGCAGATTTGATAGGCATGTTTTTTTTACTCTTTCTCCTACGAAAACAGGTCATTTAGGCGTTGATGCATCTGCCCCCGCTGCGATTTCCGCGGTAAGTTTTTCGTACAGGCTAATGTATTCTTCTTGAGGTTATGCCATTCTGAAAGTACACTTTATTTCAAATATCTCACATACGAATATTTCACCGGCAGGTGAAATATACTGTAGTTTCCAGAAAACTGTTTAGGTTTTGTTCATAATGGGCTAATAGGAACTGTTTCGCTCTTTTGTTTGAGAGCAATTTGAAAGCAATTGGTGCATTCTTTTATAAGTTACGAGTGGAAAACTTAAGTGTTTTGACTGCGCGCGAGTGGGCAATGTTTATCGATACATTTTTAAACCTTTAAGACAACCGATAGGGTTTTTTTATAATAAGAAAATAGACAATGTTTTTTCTTTTGTTTGAGAGTAATTTGAAGGCAATTGGTGCATTCTTTCAAAAGTTACGAGTGGAAAACTTAAGTCTAAAGTCGCGCGAGTCGGACTCAAGAAATTCTCAAGAAATTCCTGTACTTCTCACAAACCGTTTCTTAAACCGTCTCGGCGGCGGCCTGCTGGTCGTTTATCGTTCCTTTCGGTAACAACCACGAACTTTTCTGAAAAAATTACTTTAAAATTTTTGATCATGAAAAAAATTTGTAACTTCATGGGTTACTTAACTTTCAGGTGACAAGTTTTTTCTTACAATTAGAACGAAAAAAACAAAGGTAAATTCAACTTTTTAATTTTTTTTCCCGATGCAAAATATTTTCACTTTCATTCCATTTCATCTTCAACTGAACGACCAATACCATATAAGCTATCCATTAGGTACCTGAAATTACGCCTAAAATTTGGAAAAAAAATCGCAGACCCAACCGTTTCGATCACCGCTAGTAGCATTAGCAAATTTCGTCACATAGTCAGAAAACTTGTTCGATGCATCCACGTAAAATGTTTCGAAACACCAATTTCATCACTCCGGAGACCTACTAACTCAAATAAATCGTCTCAAACAAAATCATTTAAAATAAACCAACCTAAAATATCAATAAACATGAATGACACATCAGTTTTTCTTGATTTTCATAAATGCGCACACTCGCAGATGCTAACTCAATGTGTGTTTGTCATGGGTGGGAGTTATTTCTCTAGCGTCAGACTGTCTACGTTTTATTTCCTACTTACGATCTAGTGTGCTGCTCCACATTTTTCAGAAGCATTGGGACAAGAAATGTTTCATGAAGTTTGTGTCCATGATATTAAATTTCTGTTCCAACTTGTTCGAATTTCGATTCATGGATATGAGCCATCTTGAAGCCTTCAGTATCTCAATCTTGTCAATTAGTGTCTCGCTCATTTCATTGTTCATATTTCATAGCATCCGTGAAAAGTATGAGCAATAGTTGACCATGAAGTTTAATGACATTAACAGTTAATTGAAATAGTATGTGAATATTTTAACGACCAACATCACATCACGTAGACCGATGGGCCGGCAAACTGTAACCATACTGTCATATTTCAGCCAAACTGTATGACATACAGTTCATTTCATTGTGTTGGTTAAATTGACTGATCATGATATGTGGTGCAGGGATTTTTTCAACTAATTTGTCAAACATAGATGCAGAAAAAAATATTAGTAATGAAGGAGAGTAAATATGCGGAATCCAGTATTAGGAAAAATTGTCTTAATTTATTGCGAGAATGTCGGAACGACATATTAACGAGAAGCTTAAACCACTAAAACTAAGGGCAACAAAATTATGAACTCTTCAGAGCCGGACTTCAGGTAGGCAGGCGGGCGTTAGACTTGCGGTCTGCGACTGTGCCGTCATAGGAAGCAAGCACCCGTGCTCTGTGGAGTTAGTTGCTGTTAGTTATGATTCAGTTTTAATCTTAGGGTTACTAAAGTTATCGTTATAGTTTCAAGTTATAGTTTCAAGTTATAGTTTCAAGTTATAGTTTCGAGTTATAGTTTCGAGTTATAATTTCAAGTTATAGCTTCAAGTTATAGTTTCAAATTATAGTTTCAAGTTATAGTTTCAAGTTATAGTTTCAAGTTGTAGTTTCAAGTTATGGTTTCAAGTTATGGTTTCAAGTTATAGTTTCAAGTTATAGATTCAAGTTATAGATTCAAGTTATAGTTTTAAGTTATAGTTGCAAGTTATAGTTTCAAATTATAATTTCAAGTTATAGTTTCCAGATATAGCTTAAAGTCATAGTGTCAAGTTATAGTTTCAAGTTATAGTTTCAAGTTATAGTTTCAAGTTATAGTTTCAAGTTATAGTTTCAAGTTATAGTTTCAAGTTATAGTTTCAAGTTATAGTTTCAAGTTATAGTTTCAAGTTATAGTTTCAAGTTATAGTTTCAAGTTATAGTTTCAAGTTATAGTTTCAAGTTATAGTTTCAAGTTATAGTTTCAAGTTATAGTTTCAAGTTATAGTTTCAAGTTATAGTTTCAAGTTATAGTTTCAAGTTATAGTTTCAAGTTATAGTTTCAAGATTGAAATGTTAGCTGCAACACCACAGAGTTGTTTAAAATTCGTCGATCACCTGTCAAACTGCGAGCTAATGACGCCTTCGGAAAGTCACTGGAGGCGTCATTTTTAAATAAAATTGTACTCGAACTCTGTGTGGAAACACAGTAGCTATGAGCACAGTTCAGTATTGAAACCACAGAGTTACAATACTGAAGACAGGCATGCTTAGGATCACTAACACACTTAACTCAGGTTCAGTTAGATTCATATGATGGAAGTTCAAGAAACACAGGGACTGAAAAAGGAAACTTTATTCTAAATAATCGAACCTAATACATTTCATCTTGTACATTGGTTTTTTAAATTCCTTATAACTAACAGCAGGATGCAATGACTATTTCCCCCAGTCAAGCCGGAACCTATTTCTAACTCCAGGGTAGAGTGAGGAATAGTGCTTGAGTTATCCCTTTCCCCAATGGCGAGAAATCACCGTGCAGCTTCAAAATGTGAACTACCGACACCTTCACGGAAGGGCACGTTCTTAAACACAAGGCCACGACTACACTTTTGTTTTAATAAACATCCTAAACTAAAAAAGGATCAAGTAGGATATCAGAGACCGTCAACACACAGGAGACGACTCGTATAACTATAATCTTAAATGAATGGTGGAGATAGCGTCCCGGTTATGAGTATAAATGCAGAGCGAGTGTAGACACCTTAGTATATCACTTTGACTGCGATATGTCCCACCGGTGGGTCATGCTTAAGTTTTTACTGCCGAGAAACGACCCACCGGTGGGTCGTGCTAAAGTTTTTCCTGCCGTGAAACGACCCATCGATGGGTCGTTTGGAGAATTCTGACAATCTTTTTCAAATTAATTGTATTTAATGGACACAGTTAATGTTTGGCAATTATAAATTTGCTAATCACATTTGACTTTATATTTGAGTTGAATATTGAACTTCAGTGAAACTCATCGCAGTGAACGTATTGAAGACACGGTCTACCCAAAAGAGTCCGTCAGTTTTTGACGTACTTTTCTGAGATTTTCACCATAGGTGTAAATGAACGACTATTTTTTCGAACTCGTGTTTTTTTCCGTAAATTCTTCAGAAATAAACAATTTAAACAATTTTAAACAATTTAAACAATTTATTTACCACAGGAGATACAGAGGTAGAATGTTTCTTAAGTCTAGTACAATGGACAAGTTTGAATATAGCTACCTGTGGGCCCGAATAAGTTCAGCGACTTCTAGGGCATCCTACCATCACGCTATTCTAGGGTGTACAAAAGTTTAACCTAGTTCACTTAACCTAGTTTCGCATTAGACTGATCATTGAGATAATTAACTCGATATTTTACAAGTCGGCTATATTTAACAGTATGTTCGATAAAACGATTCAAGAGCAGAGAGAAGATTGGTTATGGTACACAAGGCAAGTTACATTATGACATTATCATTAGTTACATGTAGGAGGCAAGATTTCGACACGGTGATCTTACACTACTAGTATTCTGATAGGAAGTGAGACTCAAGATGTCTTTTGAATACTTTGTACGAATTACATTCACGGATCTCTGCAGGTATAGAGTTCCAAGTTTTGGTTCCAACGAAGAGAATACTGTGTTGCGACCTGGCCTTTGAATAATAAGGAAGCATGAATTTACTTCTATTTCGGGTTAAATGGTCGTGATGACCAGTTTGCGCAGTCAATAATTGTCTTAGGCTATTGTCGCCATCATTTCTTAATGTTTTGTAAATGAAATTACAGATGGAGATTTTGTAGAGATCCGAAAGTTTAAGTATTTGTAAATTTTTGAAAGAATCATTTGTGTGAGCATTATATTCTAGGTTCTTTACCGCTCTGACAGCCCTTTTCTGCAGAGTAAAAATTTTGTTGGTTTTATTTTTATCAGTTCCGTGCCATGCTTCTATTCCGTATTGCAAGTATGGGGAAATGAGCGTACGGTAGAGCATTTGTAAAGCTGTTTCAGGCAGAAAATTTTTAACTTTATTTAGGATTCCGATGGATTTTGATAATTTAGAACTAATATGAGTGATGTGCTCTTTGAAGGTCAGATGTTTATCTATTATGATGCCCAGAAACTTACATGAGTTGGTTTCTTCGATTTCACCTTCGCCAATTTTAATGCATGGGAGAGATACATCTTTCTTGTATGAGAAAGTAATATAATTTGTTTTATCGATATTTAGGCTTATTTTATTAGCTTTGAGCCACGATGAAACCTTGTGAAGTTCAGTATTTATACTCTCCACAATCATAGCAGGATTTTGGTTCGGAAGGACCGCAGAAAGCGTACTGTCATCGGCAAAAAGTATGAATTTGAAGAATGATGTAGATTTTACAATATCATTGATAAAAATCAGAAACAAGAGAGGCCCGAGAACAGATCCTTGTGGAACTCCATGGCTAATCGTCTGTGGGTCTGATTTTGCGTCGTCAATGACAACGTATTGCTTCCGATTTGTTAGGTATGATCTGAACCAATCATGGGCAATCCCTCGAATGCCATAACAGTGTAGTTTCGATAATAGTATTTTATGGTCCACACAATCAAATGCTTTTCGGAAGTCAAGAAATACAGAGAAGACAGGCTTTCCTTCATCTATATTAGAATAGAGGAATTGTAAATGATTTAATATAGCCTGTGTTGTTGATTTTTTAGAGCGAAAACCGTATTGTTTATCGTAAAGAAATGATTTTTGTTCAAAATAAGAGTACACTTTTTTATACACAATCTTTTCGAATACTTTGCTAATAATTGGTAGAATGGAGATAGGTCGATAATTGTTTACACAGGTTTTTTCACCACTTTTAAAGATAGGGGTTACTCTAGCAACTTTGAGGGAGTTCGGGAAAGTGCCTAGTAAGAGAGACTGGTTAATAATATTTGATATCAGTGGGGCTACAATGTCAGCAATAACTTTAAGTACTTTAGTCGGAAACGTTTGCAACCCACTCGATTTATTTTTCATGTTGTTTATGCACGTAATTACATCGGAGGAGTTTGTAGGCGTAAAGAAAAAGGAGTTGGGTTCTCGAATATGATCCATTAATTCCAGGTGATCAGTAGGTTCACTTGGAATACCATCAGCTATTGTTTTCCCTACGTTTACGAAGAAGTTGTTAAAGAGATTAGCAATTTCTTTCTTCTCATGATATTTTACATTATCTTGAACAACATATTCAATTTTCTTTTTATCGGCATTATTCGGTTTACAGCAGGAGTTAAGGAGATGCCAAATCTTTTTAACGTCAGTTTTGAATTGAGTAAACTTGAGCGTAAAGTAGTTCTTTTTTGATGTTCTTATCTGGTTTGTTACATAGTTTCTAAATCGGTTATATGTTTCTCTAGATATTCGTCCTTCGCAAAGGAGGGCTAGGTACGCTTGACGTTTCTTTATATTTATCACGATGTCTCTGGTAATCCAGGGCTTATGTATATTTTTCGGGGTAACTGTACGAGTTACAATTGGGCAACACTGATTGTAAGCGGTCATTATAGTTTCAGTCAACTTTACTACTGCTTCATCAATGCTCGTAGTATTATTGTTTTGTTGAGAGATGTGCAATGTAGGCATTGATTCTTCTAGAACGGTGCGCATTTCTTCAAGATTTGATTCGTTTATTTTACGATATGAGTAAGTTTTAGCCCGTGCCTTGGTGCAAGCAATATAGACATTTTTCTTAATAAGAAAAACTGGGAAGTGATCTGATAAGTCAGAAGTAATTATTCCAGCAAGAAAATCACTAGGGTCTGTCATAAAGATATTGTCAAGCAGCGTAGCACACTCTGAGGTTATTCGTGTAGGCTTTGTAATGATCGGAAGGAAGGATTGAGACTGAAAGGTAGTTAGGAAATTAGAGATTGGTTCATGGCTTTCATGTTTCAGTAGATCATAATTGAAGTCACCGCATATTATTATGTCATTGTATAAGGGCCTGTTGAACTGAGAAATAATACGATTCAATTCATTCAGGAAGGATATAGGACAGGCTGTAGGAGGCCTATACACCGTTCCAAGCACAATGCGTTTACCATCTCTAAAAAGTTCTACGAAGAGTGATTCTATATGATCCTGATTCATGGTTGCACTTGCTATGGTTCTCGAGTCTATGTGGTTAGATATATATGTGCTGATGCCTCCGCCCCGCTGGTTTTTTCTTAGCGAATGGTAACTATGATAATTTTCAAATCGAATCATGTCTTTAGTCGAGTCATCTAGCCAGCTTTCGGTGAAGCTAATCACGTCTAGGTTATATTTAAGTTCAGTAATAGTACATTGTATCTCTTCCAATTTTGGATAGAGTGACCTACAGTTCCAACACAGGAGTGAGAAATCTCGGTCAGTTATTCGTATAGTTTCGTTGAATTCTGATATATTAGTATACCTACACTCTTGAGAGTCGTTTAGGTTTGGATATATTCTGTTCAAATGATTGAAATCTGGATCGATTTCCTCAAATCGATCCAGATTTCAATCATTTGAACAGAATATATCCAAAATAAGATTTTTTAAGACATGAAAAAAATGGGTGTTGCCGAAAATGATTCTTGTGCAATTTGAAAGTTACACAACTGGCAAAATGTTAGATAACCATGAGTCTAGTCTACAAATCCGGTGCGAAGGTTTTTCGATATTTTGATTTTTAAGTTTTAAGAGTTTTTCCCCATAAAAACCACCACTGTTTCTCTTTTTGGAACTATTTTGCCTATAATTTTCAGTATAAATTAAATTAATGCATCGTGTGCAGCAGATCTCTCGATGTTTTTAAACGCTATCGATTGATATGTTTGCCATTCCAGTACCTTTAAAACTGCGGGACGAAAATCCTTTCAAAGGTCAAATAGGCAAGTTCCCCCGACAGCCATTTTCCTAAAATTTGTTTTTTATTGTTTTCATAATTTTTGAACTTAGTGTCTTTTTAAAATAAACTCAACTGCTTTTTTCGCTCAATTTCAGTTCTATCGATTAATATATTAGTCATTCCCGTGCCTTCAGAACTGTGGGAAATAATCCATATCAAAAGACAACTGATGCAAGTTTCAGAAGCGAAGTTTCTTGGAAAAAAATCCTTTTTCATTTTCAAAATCAATTCTGTTGCTTTTTAGCTCTTTTTTCTTTTTTTCTTCTTAGCCCTTTCAATTGATATATTTGCTATTCCTGTATTTTCAAAATTGCGAAAAGAGATTAGATGTTTACACAATGAGCTAAATAGCTGATGAGCAGCCGGATTAAAAAAAACAATCATTTACATCAACATAATTGAACAGAGTGTTAAAATGTTTCGTTTGGTGCGAAAGTACATTGAGCTAGCCCATGAATTAACTCTCTTGCCATTCCCGCAGAGAAACGCATACAAATGACCCCCAATGATGGGAGAAGGAAGAGGTCACCCTGCTATGGCATGCGTCCAGGTCGCACCACTGCACTTCCTCTCCCTCGTCTGGAGAGCGCACGGATGCGCGTATATACGAGCCAGTGGTATCGTTGGAGGCGCAAGAAAATTCTCTATACGATGAATTGAAAAACCGTAAATCCCAATTTTTTGGATTTTCACGTGAACCGTGGGGGGACCGTGTCCTTAAAGTCTGGACTGGTAAGTGACGGGCATGGTGCCCTCAGCGCAGTATGATGAGTTCCTGAGGCTACCAGTTCTAACACAGCCCGTTGGATCTGATCATAAGTTTGGAGGAGCAGTAAACCATGAACACTGTTCTATGGCCCTGGATGCTTTCTACGCATATTCTGGTGCAAGAGCACTGCAATATTACACGCACTTTGGATGAACACATTCAAGGCGCACTAATCAAAGCATCAAAAGCTGCTTTGGAGCCCGATAGAGAAGAAATGGCGCGCTTCAGCAATGTAAACGGTAGCCAAAGCCCGTAATTTATCAATCCACGGAGCGCACTAATGGAAATTCACACTCAAATATCCCAGGTCTCAGCATTTGCTAGTTAAGGCTGCGTAACTTTAAACACCGAAAATTAAGTACCCATTTTAACTTCTCTCACACTATAAATGAAATAAATACATGTTTTCTAACTTCAAGGAATCCGCGACGGTAAGGAGTCCTCAACCTAGTTGTAACGGCGATTGGTAGTGGTCCTGTCAGCAGGTAGTCTGCCTGTGGGGAGAATATGCCTGTGGAGATGCAGTAAGGTACCTAGGATATTCTGCTGACTCAAAATTTCACAAATAGTAGAGTATCTTTATGAAAAGTTTAATGAATGAAACATGACTCAGAAATTTTATTCAAGATCGATGAATCTTATTCAACATTTTTGACTGCGCAAAGCCAGGCGTTGTTTTAGATCCTTCTATGGCTTGGTTCTCATTGATTCAGAAATACATGAAATCTCAAGTCTACTGACGGGGCTCCGAGACCTTCGGGAAGAACCAAACAAGCGTGGGAACAATCCACGAGATGTCCGAGCTTAGAAGCCAGCAAAGCTTTTTAACCAAGAAAGTCGTGCATCTTGGTTAGAGCGGCAGCCTTTGAGGTGCGCTGCGCTACTAAAGAAAGGGGTGAATACTGGTAGATTAACCTCGCTGTACAGGTGAAGGTCGGACACTTCTAAAGAAAAACACATTAGGGTCGTCAAAAATCAATATTGTATTACTTATGTTGGACAAACAGCCTAAAAAAATAAGACTTTAATACGACACGTCGTTAGCCTCTTGGCGCTAAGGTAACAAAGTAAATTCAGGTCGAAGACTCTGACTTCGGAGACAGTCGTCTAACATAACTGTACAGGAAAGGGCACTCTGGGTAAGTCGGAATTGACCAACTAACTGCTGGAATATTTCAATGATTTTAATAATTTCCCCACAGCATAAGAAATTAGTTCCGCTCAATATTTCAAATCACATCTATCTGACCTGCTGTTTTTTCCCTGTACCATAAGAAGATCAATTTAAAAGTCGTCGCAGCAGGGCTGGTTGATTTTAAGGTTATAGTAGGGCCGATCGCAGTAGAGCCGGGCTGAAACCCACAGTCTCGGGCATGAATTCTGAGTCTTCTAAGCAATAAAATAGCATACGTCAAGGAGTTATCAATATAATCATAAAGAAAATACTAATTACAACTCATTTAGTTTAGTTTATACTAATTAGTTGTTCATAAATCAGAATTAAAGCATAACATATACGTTGAACTTTAAGGGCACATTTCATGAGGCACCACATAAAGGCCTTTAATAGGAAAATCAAAAACTTAAAAATGAGAACACTAAGTACGAAAGGATTTTGAAAACCATCAGTGCAAAAAGAAGAAGACCTTCTCATTTTCAGGTCACGTTGAATATGAATCAGGATTTCAAGATCTTAATTTTTAAGTCATGGAGAGCTTCAGAACAGGAGGACAAGGAGTTGCCTGAAACAGCAACAAAGACATACCAGGCCTTTTTTCTTAATTATTACGCAGGAACACGACTGTACAAAATATAATTACTTTAAACCTGAAGAAAAGCTGCAAAATGATGACTTAAACAAAATGAATTACAATGATGCGGCCTTATTTAATCGTCCTGCCTTGAAAATTGCCTTCAAACGCTCCACGACCCAAGCAATTCTATTCTGCACAGCTTTTCTTCTTTTTCCGTGACAATTTAAACAACCCGTATTTTATAGCAATATCTGAAACAATAACCCTCCCAATTTGATGTGATTTTCTTTGCTAGTCGTATATGCGACGTTCCTAACCCGCTATTCAACTGGATATTACCGGCTCACGTACGAATGACGCACTCGGAGCAGCGGTTCTATGTTTGAACAACCGCACAGGTCGACTTGGTTGGGCTCCTTGCCTCGAGCAGCAGCAGATCTACGAAGTATATTTCTAACCTAGCCCCTTCTATAATTCTGTATAAAGAATATAGCAACTCTAATACTCACCTTAGGTATGAAAATGTATTAAATGTATAAGTCGTTGTTGTCTCACAATAAGGAAGAATGTCAGAGAAAATCATCGATTTTTCAAAGCCCAATAGCAGGCAAACGATTAGGTTTGAGAAATGATACTGTACAATATGTCTTTCATGCAAGACAAATACCCTAATGTGTGAATGTACAATACCTAATTGAAATCAATTTGCCTTTTATTCGATGCTTTTCATGTTCGATGAAGTGAAAAACTGAATGCCTTGGTATATATACCGGCTGCATTGGTGTATACCAATTCTCACTTAAGTCCTTTATAGATATTTACAATCAGGTACTTCTATCATTTCATGAACGTTAATGCACTAAATGTTTGCGATAAGTTCACTTAAAAAAATAATTTTTTCAGTTAAATTAATAGTGAATAAATTTGAACCTAGAATTGAAACACTCATTCAAAATACAATAAATATTTACCTTCAAATTTGGGAATTATCTTCGCTCCAAGTAGTGGATAAATGCTTCAGGAAAAAATTCGAAGAACGCACGAGTTCTCGCATACTGAATTAGAAACATGATTCCACCCAAAGTTCAGTCCATGGTAACGACTCAGGCTAATGACATAGAAGCAATAAAACAGGAGCTTTCAGCAAACACTTATACGTTTAAGAATTTGATAGAAGAAAATACATTCTCCAAAAAAGGTAATCCTTTATCACGGCAAGTCACACAATATTACCATGTAACTGATTTGAAAGTGGTCTAACGTAACCGTCATTACTCTTCCATGAGAAGGATGGTAAAAGTTTTTTGCGTCAATTATTGTAGATACATTTTTTCCCCATTTTCATTTATTGACTATATTTGAGGCCTATGAACTCATCCACTATTTTTTCAGTAATTAAAAGAGCTGATCTCTGATTTCATGCCACTTTAGCAGCCTGGCTTCGTCCATCGTAAGGGGCTGAAAGAATAATAAAATTAAACGAATTTGAGCTTTGCATTGTCAGCTTCAAGTTGGTATGGTGGGAAGCAGTCCTGAGACAGCATTTCCAGCCTTCTCTACTTGTTCTCTACGTTTCCGGTCGGTTTCGTTAAGTTAAAAGAAGTAGAATTTAAAAGCCATATTCACTGCTTGATTACATTTCTATCTTTTCTAACAAGCGGGAAAAATATAATTGCCCGATAACATTTTAACTTGAACGCCATAGTCTAATTTGAATAAAGGAAGTGAAATAAGTGATATGGTAGTTATTATTACGGGTACATAAATGAGCACTGTACCAAGTGGTACACATATGGCCCAATACGTAGAGAAAGTATTATGACGTTTGACCAATCTCTCTTGAGGTCACCTATCAGAAGAAGTGAGTGTGTTAACAAAAGGGAGTCTATCAGGATGTAAAACGGATGACAGCAAAAAGTGAGCTTACCAGGAAGTAGTCATCACATCTGCAAGTATGAGGCTTCTGAGAATTTTGCGAACAATTCAGTACATTGAACTGAAAAGCGAAAACTTCATGAAGACCCAACAATGATGCACTTGTGCCAAATCTCAGATCAACGTAAAACAAGCGCTCATTTTGAACATATTTTAGAAGCAGAGAATTGATTGTTTCCCTCGGAAAATATGTTAAATAACCCCCCTCATTAATGTCCAAGATTTTTTTTAAAAAAATTTTCAATATTATGAATGAAATAGGTTCAATTTTTATTGGAACAATACTGCAAACCTAACGTGAGTAAAACCTGGTTATTGTTTAATGAAAAATATATGAAACTCTCTGACCTGTAATTTAGACTATGGTACATGATCAGAGACATTAACTTCAGGTTCACTCCATTTAAATTATTAACGAACGCATGGGCTCTCAAAATAAATTGAGGGTTTTTACGATCAACTATAGAGATATTCCTTTTTCTGCTTGTTTCATGAAACATACAGCAGAAGTGTGACATTAGAGTTATCAGACTTGGGTGACAACACTGCTATTAAAGAATAGGAGATTAAAAGCTGGAACTCCTCAATTTTGTTATTTACAAATTTGATCCAAAAGAACATCAGGTAAGTCCGTGAAAATAAAGGTTTAGTGACTTAGATATACGTTTCGGTGTTGTAAATGGCCTTGGGTTACGATTTACGATCAGTGGCCGAGTATGACCACTGTGGCGGAGTTGTTTCAAGAAGATAAGAGACCACGCCCAGCAAACATCGCTTCAGCCAATGAGTGTGACTGTTCGCATGTCAAACCTACCCATGTAAGGCCACTGACGCTCAACTATATCATCAGTTGTGTACTGTGCCGTTAAGATGCGTTCATTGGTGTGTAAATCAATTTTTTCTATTCGCATTGGATTTATTGATGTACAGTATATTTAATACCGTTTCTAAACATATTTTTTGAAATATTTTATATTCATTTGAAAATAGCAAACACAAATAAATGGTGTTAAATTGTAATTCTTGCCTCATTTTAATTTTTGCCTCATTTTAATTTCTGCCTCATTTCCAGGTCTCTGTTTTGCTTCTGACTGTGGGAGTTGCTGTGGCTTTGCCCAACCCCAACCCAGACCCTCTGTTAGGAGGTCTCGTGAACGGACTTCTCGGAGGAGGAAGAGGAGGTTTACTCGGAGGAGTTCTAGGAGGAGGACAAGGAGGAGGAGTTCTACTCGGAGGAGTTCTAGGGCAGAATGGCCTGGTCGGAGGTTTGTTGAACGGCCTTCTCGGGCCTCAAGGTGCTGTGCCCGGTCTGTTAAACGGTCTCCTCGGAGGAGGTGGACTTCTTGGTGGTGTGCTAGGAGGAGGAGAAGGCGGACTTCTTGGTGGCCTGCTAGGTGGAGAAGGCGGACTTCTTGGTGGCCTTCTAGGTGGAAAAGGCGGACTTCAATTAGTCCACAAGGGCAACAGTAGTAGTTTCTGTATGTGCCGAACTACGGTGATACCGTTAAGGTGAGATTTGTGTGAGTACCGCCTACGCCGTAACTAGTCCGCTAGGGCAACAGGGGCAACAGCAGTAATTTCTGTTGGTGCTGAACTACGGCGGTACCACTACAGTGAGGTTTGTGTGGGTACTGCCTACGCCGTCATTAGTCCGCTAGGGCAACAGAAGTAAATTATTTTTGTGCCGAACTACGACGGTGCTGTTAGGAAGACGAGCAACTGTCTGCGCCATAATCAGTCCGTTAGGGCAACAGAAGTAAATTCTGTTAGTGCCCAACTGCGACAACGTCTTACTTTGCGACAAACTATGCGGAATAGTTTGTCATTACAAGGTGGTTCCTTAAGCCCTTTTTTAGGCGAGATGTCGTAGTAGACTAAAGCCTGTATCAAAAAGGAGACAAGAAACTCTTTCAACCTTAGGATGTGAGTTGTTTATTGCAGAATCTCTTTGCAGTATCTCTTAGATAGATACATTTCAGCAAAGACAGGGATTTATTTTCTTTTGCAAAAATAGTGTGTACCAACATGAGCTACTGCATAACATGGTACTACACGAAAAATTACATTCAAAATATTAGGGCTATTCAGCTAGGTAATCTAAATAATATGGAAATATTGAAATACAATACAAATGACATTTAAGGGCTAACTAAAGTAAATCCACAGATGCATTATCTGTGCTGACACACAAAGCGAGTTGGGTGGAGGGAGCTGAACACAAAGAAAATGTCGAAGATTATGGGTAACTAACACAAACTGGACTCAACATCACCTGCTGCCTGACACCAAATCGATAATAACATAACGTATCTTAACCTATCCTAACTTAACCTATCTCATCCTAACCTAACTTAAACAAATGTCATCCCTGTCCCTCCTCCTTCTCCAAGAAGGCCACCGAGAAGTCTGCCTTCTCCGCCTAGAAGGCCACCAAGTACGGCGTAGGCGGTACCCACATGAACCTCAGGAAGGACAGCTGCACGGAAAATCAAGCGCCCCCAGAAAAAGGTAGCTGCACAGAAGACAGCCCCATTTCCACGAACCTTCACGTCAACCGCACGACTTTATCGACATATTTGGTTGGCATAGGTTAGGACAAGATAGGTTAGAATATGTTATGTTGAAATTTGTCAAGTAATGTCAGATTTTTTTTACGGGTCCTCAAAGCTTATTGATGACATTGTTGCCGTTTGTCTCTGGCAGGTGAGATAAACTCATTATCTGCTTGTTACTAGATGGCAACTGGTTAAGGAAAGTGAAACTCTTCTAGTTGATAAGTTGCTATTGGGAAAATAGTGATACAAATGAAAATGTAATGGACGATAATGATTTGGTCAATGAAATATGGACACTGAAGAATGTAATGGAGCAATAAATGGAACTAAATTAATGGAGTAAATAATGGAGTGAATGGAAGTTAAAAGGAGCTTAGGTGGAGCATGGACAGGTGGGAAGGAGACACTGTAGAAACAAACCAAAATCTTGAATTAAGTACCTGCCTATAGGAGTGACCAAGAGACCAGTGGAGGGAATGGGAGGAGATTGGGATGCAACATGCAAACATCTTAACTAATAATACAATATAATACATGCAAAAGATATATACAGAAATAATAAGAAAATATGGTATTTACAAAAAGAAATGCAGAATTAACACATTCCCTGCAAAGGAACCCACCGATGGTCACTTAGGTGATTTTCATAGTGCTGCTGACCCACCTGCAGTCAATACCTTTTTGGTCATTAATACTTAATGAAAGCTTAATATAGGCCAGATCCAGTTAATGTTTGCCATTGTCAAAGTTGATTAACGCAATTGACTTTAAATTTGAATTGAATATTGAACTGAAGTTTAATCCATCGCAGTTAAGGTGTTGAAGAAACATATTACACTATTTAACTTGAATGAATGAAAACATTAAGTAAAATAAATTCTATAACTCACAAAAAAATAAGAACTCAAAATAATAAATAAACTAAAAGAAATCAAACCACAAAGAATAATAACTGAATTTCAAAAAAATAAATAATAACAGAACAAGCAAGTTACAAAATATAGCAAAACTACTTACATATCCTTAAGAAGAATAACTCATTAATTCACCTACCATTGCAACTAGAGCTTCACATTTACCAAGAATTATCTTAGGATCTTTACTTATATTTTATAGTAGTAAAATTTTTTACCAACTGAAAAGATAATGCGCAATTAGGCTATAATCAACAGGAAAATAACAAAAAGATTATCTGCGTGAGAAAAAGCATGAAAGCTGTGCTACAAAAAGTAGTGACACAACCCCCCCGTTTACAACATTGTCCATGGAATTTCCACGGTCCTGCTAGTTTCCATTATTCCTATTTTTGTCCTAATTTTTTATTTATTGGACATGTTCCCCTACCAGTAAAGTTCCTTTACAATTCTGTTAGTTGCCCTAAACTGGAAGCCCTAGCCATCTTGGCAATAAAGTTATCATTGGTAGACAAAGGGTTAAAACCGGTTTTTCTTTCAAAATGTGAAGAGATTCTAAAATGTGGAGGTTTATTTCATTTGATTCAGAAGATATTACAATAAAATTGCCTAATTAAACTCGAATATTGCACTTCTCTCCATAAGAGCAGACTAAAGAACGGGAAACTGTGGAAAGTAACAGGTCGGTTCCAAAACTCCTGCTGGCACGCTCTGCAACATGAATACCGAAGACTCGAATAGTCAAGCCCACATTTTCAGATGCACACTTCAACAAAATTTGTAAATGACTGATATATTACATAATAATTATAATTTAATATTTTATTTTTAATAACTAGTTCAGAATCAATCTGCTTGAAATGTTTGGAAAAAAGAATGACAAGCTTGTTTATGAGTTGATCACTGACTAAAGAGCTGATATTTGAATATTTCAGTCATCCATGCAACGAACTAATGAGTTGTTGAGTTATATTTTTTCACTGCTGATGTTAGCAACTCAAATCATATCAAAATATTTTTTTCTGCAGTTGTGAGCCAAGTTGGAATTCAAGTTTGCAGTATTCTATTTAAATTGCCCGCTGTTAAAATTATGCGATATGCAATGTAGTCTACCAGAAGGTTAGTGTGCTATCGTGCCTGGTATCATTTTCTGCCCAAACTCAGTTTCTTGCTGTCTTACCTAGATGAATCTCTTGTACTGAACTCTTTGGTGGTTGCCCCTGCCTAACCTGGTCTATCTCCTTGCCGTCTTTTATTGTCGCTTTTGCAAGATGTCTAGTGTCATGGGTACCTTGCTTAATTTCCTGCCTTTGAAATTTTGCCATCATGCTTACCTTATGGCAAGCAGTCCATCAGCCAGCAGACAGCTGGTACTCTGGCAGATTGTATGCAGTCAAAATCTCGAGATTGAATGTTACTGATGACAACTACCACCTGACTGCAACTGCCTGCTAATTGACTGATAAATGACAACCGATCAACACGTTCACTGCGTATTAGGCCGCATGTGTACCAACAGGTCAATTGCCCATTTACGTGCTGGTATAAATGTAACACATCTTATCTTTCATGACAATTTTTTCAGAATAATTATCATACTGGGCGAAATGTTATCATGCAATTGTATTTTTAATTTTCATTAGAAAGAATTAAAATTTTATCAAGCTGGAAAATCGATTTCCATATTCTGCTATTTACCCCACAACCAAACCAACCACAACAGCCGTGGGAAAACAGGGAACGTGTTAACTGAGTGACTAGAAATAGACAACCTAATGACTAAAACTGACGGCTAATGGGGAGACTGCTGACTAACTGGCTGACAGCTGATTCGTTCACTAGTTTCACCTCCATTCTAGAGTTTTACACAATTCTAAATTTCAATATACAGGCTATTTTCTTACATTATTTTTTCTAGCTTACACTATGTTTTTTAAAAATCGAACACTATGAAAGCAAAATTTTTGTTGTATTACAAAGTCAATTTTTGCAGTTCACATTGAAGGTTAATTCATGTTCATCCGGAAATGTGATATTTGTGTGCTTACAAATGATTCACAGTATTGATTCCAGGACCAAATGAATGCAGCCCCCTTTGCCCTCACTTTTAAGAAAGAAGTAGACGATGCCTGCGCTGAGGTGCGTACAGAGCAAGCAGAAGCAGAGGCCGAGTTGAGGGAAGGCAGCTCTGGTGCGTGCAACTCAAGGGCTGTTCATCAAAGAGCAGTTGCAGCATCTCAAGGGAGCACTGACTCACTACCGTCAGACGTGTCGGGTAGCGGCAGTGGTGTTGAGGTCAACCCTCCGGACAAACTCGAATTAGTACGCTTCCTTTGTGCACATTGTGATTACTCGAGTACTCGGACGGACGAAATAGAATTGCACCTTCGTGACGAGCAGAAATTAGGGCTTGATTTCGAGCACGAGTCTTTTAGTTATACTGGTAACCATTCCAATAAATCAAAACTGCGTTTAGGGGCAAAACGTGATGGGAGAAATATGTTATAATTTGGTCTCTGTACTGGAAAGAAACTCATGAGGCAACATGAGAGAGAAGAACAGGAGGTAAGAAAATTTTACATATGCGATTTGTGTGACTATTCTACTTATTTAAATAGTAAACTGAAACTGCATCATGCTAGGGTGCATAAATTTGGGGACCAACAAAAAATGTGAGCTGTGTAACTATTCAACCTATTTGAGTGGGAACTTGAAACGGCACCAAGCTATGAAGCATAAGTTAGGAAATCTATTACAATGTGAGCTGTGCGACTGTTCAACCTATTTGAATGGTAACTTGAAGCGGCACCAAGCTGTGAAGCATAAGTTAAGAAATCTATTAAAATGTGAGCTGTGTGACTATTCAACCTATTTGAGTGTGAACTTGAAACGGCACCAAGATAGCAAGCATAAATTAGGCAATCGACTGAAATGTGAGTTGTGTGACTATTCTTCTTATGTGACTAGTAAATTAAAACTGCACCAAGCTATGAAGCATAAATTAGGAGAAATTTTTTAATGTGACTGCTGTGTGACTATTCTACTTCTTATAATATTACATTGAAACGGCACCAAGCTAGAAAGCATAAATTTAGAAATTCAGTGAAATGTGAGATGTGTGACTATTCTACTTATGATACTGGTACATTACAACGGCACAAAGCTAGGAAGCATAAATTAGGAAATCTATGGAAATGTGAGCTATGTGATTATTCTACTTATGATACTGGGAACTTGAAACGGCACCGAGAAAGCAAGCATAAATTAGGGAATCATCTGAAATGTGAGCAGTGTGACTATTCTACTTTTTGCACCAGTAGTTTGAAACTACACCGAGCTAGCATACATGAATTAGGGAATCTACTGAAATGTGAGCTGTGTGACTATTCTACTTATGTGACTAAGAACTTCAAAGTGCACCAAACATGCAAACATAAATTAGGGAATCTTCTGAAATGTGAGCTGTGTAACTATTCTACTTTTTACACCAAATATTTGAAACTACACCGAGCTAGCATACATAAATTAGGGAATCTACTGAAATGTGAGTTCTGTGACTATTCAACTGGTTCAAGTTTTCAATTAAAACTGCACCGAGATCGCAAGCATTACTTGGAAGGAAACTGTTGAGGTCTGGCTTGTGTAAGTATTCTACTGCTTCAACTTGAATAGGCACCGTGCAAGCGAGCACAGCATAGGAAGAGAGCTGAAATGTGGCCTGTGTAACTATAGTGCTGTTAGCAGTTATTTTTAATTTTTAAAAATTTTTTGAGCAAGTTATCACAATTTTGGAGTACTAATGAAATGTGAGCTGTGTGACTATACTTCGTCGGAGTTTTCGCTCTTCTCTTAACAAAGTTTTACTGATGCCTTATTGTGTTAGCTATATTTGTATCATAAAGCGAACAGTCTACAGACAACGATATGATCAGGCTTGCTTACTCATAACAAGTATTCCAGCCCACCCACACCTTCCCGAGGTGGTACTGTTAGTATACTCACTTGGAGTTTTAACTCATCTCCTAGTGTTTATGTAAATTGTCAACACAGTGTTTATAAGGCTTTTATTGAATTTTTGTCAGGGGGTAGAACGAACGGGGAGGGCATCGATTAGCATCTGAGTTTTGTATTTTCAGTTTTGTGTGATTATCTCAAATTGTTCTGCTCTCAAAGTGTGACAAAACCCGGTTCTCCTGATTTATTAAGGATACCCACCCCTTAAATAAAAACTTTCAAAATGAGTGAAGAGTATCCAGTGGGTCCTCAGTGAGGATTAATGGAGGACCTGCAGGGGTTATGAGACGAAGGAACCAAAGGAGGCGCTTTCAGCGAGCTGGAGCGAGTGATCCAGATCGCAAGTACTAAGAGAAGGATCGAAAAAGCATTAGATTCATTGCTCAAATTGTTTAGTGAAGGAAGTGAAAACAGCCTGCCTGCTGACTTGAGTGCCATGGGAAATTGAAGATTGAGAGGCAGTTGGCAGAAATTGAAGCGGTGTTGTTTGCTTCGTCTGGCCCTCTGGAAATCTTGAAAGCGCCAGGACCGGATAACAGAAAGGTTGCAAGAAAAGAGAGAAGGAAACATGTCCCTTTAATTAACGCTTTCCGAGGAAACGAGGAAAAGTGCTTTCCTAGGTACTTCTCCGTCACGTTGGGCGCTGGAAAGAAGAAGACAGCAAACCCTTTTGACAACATTTAAAACACTGGAGAAGTGACTGGCTCTAAACCAAAGAGGATTTTCAGAATGAGCCGTGAAATAATGATGGTGGAGGTGCGGAGTGCAGAACAAGCGGAGAGGGTTGTTGGCCTAACATGTGTGGAGGGTGCGCCGTGTCAAACAGCTAAGTATAGCCGATTTAATCATGTAGTTTGGGTAAATATTGTGTTTTGAGCCGGAATGCAACTGACAGGAACGTTTACGTGCAACGACAGATTTCGATTGATCAGCCGGTGCCTTCCTCCTTTCTCTCTTGGAGACACCTTTAAGTTTTATTAGCGACTAGAGCGGTTTCTTAAACCAACCGAACATCTACTCTGTTATTGTAGGTAAATCAACGAAATCGGGTGTAGAAACATCCATTAATATGTTTTGTGTGTTCCCTAGGACAGAAATAATACGTACCAATTCCGCATTTTGTTGGTCGCTCTTTATCTGTGTTTGGGGAAGAGATCAACACTCCACATAAAAATTTATTCTGTTGTCCAAAGAAAATATATAATATTTTTGTGTGTCTTGGGCTGCACTAGGGTCAGTTGAAATGATTATGTATGAATAACATTGCAAAGTACAGGGAACGATCAACGTGAATAATTACGCAAAATTTGTGTTGGTATATGACTCGTTTTAACCGTATTGGTGTGAGGAGATTCCCTCCTGACTCATGGTTTTGATGCCCTACGCATGAGAGTCCGCATTTCGGTATTTTTTCCAGTGGTGCCCTCCTCTTTCCTCTCTTGGATACACCCAGAATAATTTTTTTTTGGTTTTATGCTTGGATACCAGTACTTATCGTAAAAGTTGGATGTTTAGTGTTGTGCGTCGTTGAGTTACAACTGCCAATAGATATATTGAGGAAAAATTGTTGATCATCGCTGAGTGAAAGCTGCAAAATGACTAACGAAGAAAAGGCTACCAAGACAGGAAGTTCCACCGCCAATAAACAGGACGCAGGAGCCGCTCCGACAGCTGCAAGCGGGCCAGTGCTCGGCAAGCTTCCAAAGTTCGATGGAAAAACAAATGTGGTGAAGTTCCTCAACACTGTGGAGAAGCGCGCCGCGCTAGAAAACTGGTCAGACGACCGATGCGCTGATGTCATCCGATATCTCTGCACTGACACCGCAGAGAGTTTCCTCGATTCAAACCAAGAGCTCGAAGCATGCGATCTGACGGAGCTGACCGAACGCCTTGAGGATCGTTTCCTCAAAAGCATTTCGCTGACAGATGCACATGTGGAACTGGCTGCAATCAAAATGAACCGGGGTACGATCGAAGATTATGCTTCGCGACTGGAGACCGGTTTGGCTGCCTTGGCGCATGTTATCAAGGAGCTGCAAGACACAGCATCTCGCGACAAGCTCTTAGCGAATGTGTTTGTCAATGGTCTCGACCCGGCATTGAAGAAGACAATGGCAACATACGAACCAAAAAAGCTCGCAGATTGTGTCAAAATGGCACAGAAATGCGAACGAATGCTGGAAGATGAAAAGCAGCGCAGGCACATCTGCGCTATAGACGAAGTAGAAGCACCCCCACCCCGGCCACCACCTAGATGTTGGTCGTGCAGCCAAGTAGGCCATCTCTCTAGAGAATGTCGCAACCCAGCGGTGATTCCGAGACAAAATACATTTGCCCAGAACATACAGCGAAGAACCATGAACTGCTTCAATTGTGGGCAAGCCGGACATATGGCTAGACAATGTAGGGCACAGTGGCGGTCACAAAATCAAGCCCAGCAGAGCCGACAGCTAGGCGAGCCACAAGGCTCGAGCCCCGCAGCCCATCGGAGTTTCAACGTGGATAACAACACACCGTGCCGATACGCACAAGGCCCACCTAGTAGAAAAAACTAGGGACGCCTGTCGACACACACGAGGCCAAACCGATCATACAGATAAAAATCAACGAACAAGAGTGCGAGGCATTCCTGGACACCGGATCAGTTTGCTGCCTGATAAGGCCTGAAATGGCAGAAAAAATTGTGTCGGCAGGATCAGGTACAGTAAGAATAAAGACGGCCAAGCTAAAGTTAAGTACAGTAAGTGGCGCAGAAATAGATGTGCGGGGCAGAATTGCGCTGAACATTAAGATAGGAGGTAACACTTATGTGCATGATGTAATAGTGGCTCAAGTCGGAAATTATCCAGGAGACATACTAGTAGGGCTCGATTTACTCCAGCGCATAGGTAAGGTGACGCTGGACATGACCAGTGGACATGGTAGTAGAGTGATCGTGAACGGTCATTCGTATGCATTTAAGGACGGTAAGTATGCCGGAGAGTCGATCAATTTGATCAGACAAAGAAAAAGGGTAAGTATGCGAAAGTCTGAGGTCGCGGCGGTGCTACCAACAATGAGCAGTGACGATGGTGAGTATGGTATAACCGACGAGCTACCCGAGGCGGAAGTACCAAGCCTAGAGCATCTGCACACGCAGCAGCGTGAGAGTTTGTTAGCGCTCATCGGTAAGTATGCGCCAGCCATTTCTCAGCATGAGCAAGATTTAGGCCGATGTGACTTGCTCCCACATCGAATTGACACCAGGAACGCGGCGCCGATTGCTACGAAACAATGGCCTCTGCCCCAGGCAACACGCTCAGCAATCGAAGAACAAGTGCAGAATATGTTAGCAATGGACGTAATTGAGCCATCAGCGAGCGCGTGGACATCTCCGGTGCTCCTCATCAAAAAGAAGGACGGCACGCATAGGTTTTGCGTTGATTTTCGACGAATTAATGAAGTCACGCTCGCAGATAAATATCCAATGCCACGGATCGAACAAATTTTGGAGTCCCTTGGAGGCGCATGCTACTTCTCAGCCATAGACTTGAAATCAGGCTACTGGCAGATTCCTGTCGCGGAAGCAGACCGCGAAAAGACGGCATTTGCTACTGAGTCGGCTCAGTACCGCTTCAAGCGGATGCCATTTGGATTGACTACAGCCCCAGCCACATACAAGCGTTTGGTCAATCGAGTATTAGAGCCGGTGATTGGAAAAACGAGCTACGTTTTCATAGACGACGTAGTGGTATTTTCGAAGACGTTTGAGGATCACATCGCTCATTTGGAAGAAGTTCTCGCTCTCCTTCAGAAGTCAGGATTGAAAATTTCACTGAAAAAGTTCAGCTTTGCCAAACCCTCCTTCGAATATTTGGGTCACGTTGTCTCGAAGGACGGAATTCAAGTTGACCAAAGGAAAATCACGGCAATTCGCGAGTTGTTACCACCGAAGAAACCGAAAGATGTACGAAGAATTTTGGGAATGGCAGGCTACTATCGAAGACACATACCAAATTTCTCAGAGCGAGTCGCACTTTTGACGGCTTTGACTAAGAAGTGTGCCAAGTTTGTGTGGACGGACGAACATCAGGCCGCCTTCGACGCGCTCAAACTGGCTCTAGCGGAAGCGCCGGTGTTGGGTTACCCAGATTTCGAGCGACCGTTCCGGCTGCACACCGACGCGAGCGATGTCGCACTGGGAGGAGTACTGACGCAAGAAAAAGACGGCATGGATCACCCAATCGCATACTACTCACGGAAATTTACACCGGCGGAGACTCGGTATGGTACCACCGAGAGGGAAGCATTAGCTATTGTGGAAAACGTCCGTCATTTTGCTAGATATCTCTACGGCCGAAAATTCCAGATCCTGACGGATCACCAACCACTGCGATATTTGTTTCAATATATAGCGACAGTTCCACGTATCGCCCGCTGGGCAGTGCTACTGTCGCAGTTCGAATATGAAATTTCGTGCAGACCTGGCAAGGAGAATGTGATTCCAGATACGCTCTCCCGGGGAGTGGCAGCCGTCCGCCCGACCGCGACGGAAGCGCTGGACCCGTACGAAGTTTTCTGTGCGGAAAAGGTAAGTATGGAGCAGCGCAAAGCACAGCACTGGGCCAAGGTCATCAACGCATTGGAAGGAAAGGGTGAATTGGTGACAGATCCGAGCCAGTACAAGGATTTCGTGCTGGACAAAGACTGTTTATTCTACCTAGAAGTTAAGGACAATGGAGACATTCGCAAACGTGCAGTGATTCCTGAATCCCTAGTAAAGCCCGCGTTAATAATGTCGCACGATACGCGAATTTCCGGAAATTTTGGAGCAAGAAAAACCCTCCACCGTGCCAGAGAATTATTCTTTTGGCCAAATATGGCACGACACGTGCAAGAACACGTGAAAAATTGCACGACGTGTCAGAAGCGAAGTCCACACGGGGGCCTCAAAGCAAAAATAGGCGAATTACCGCCAGTCTCACGACCATTAGAAAGGGTGGGTATTGATCTCATTGGAGAGCTGACACAATCACAGGCAGGACATCGATATATTCTGACGATCGTGTGCCACTTCTCTAGATACGTGCAGACGTACCCACTGCGCAATAAAAAGAGCGAGACCGTAGCGCGAGCGTTCATGGATTATGTATGCCGGTATGGCTGTCCGGTACACATCGTCTCGGATCGAGGTACTGAGTTTACTGCCCAAAATTTCCAAGAAATGTGCCGCATTTTGAAGTCCAAGTTGCATTTCACCACGGCCTTCCATCCAGCCAGTAACGGAATGACGGAAACATTCAACAAATTGCTCAAGACAACGCTGGCAGCCACCGTAGAGAAGGATCTCACATCATGGGACGAGCAGCTACCTTTTGCCACGCTCGCTCTAAATTGTTCGTATCATACCTCGGTAGACAATACGCCATATTATTTATTTCACGGACGCGACGCTCCCTTGCCACTGTCTGATATTCTGCAGCCCAGGATACTAAACTATGCTTTGGAGGAAGATTTTCCTCACGCCGCTTTTGCCAGGTTGCAAATTGCGTTCGAAAACGCGACGTCAGCAAGCCGAAATGCACATGACAAGAATGTGAGATATCAGCGCGTGAGAGATAAGGAACTTAGAGTCGGCGATTGCGTATTCCTACGGAATACAGCAGGAAGAAACAAGGCGATGGGAAAATTCCGACCTAATTGGTTAGGCCCGTACAGGATTCAGGCCCTTCCAACACCGATGAACGTCGTAATACGACAAGTCCACGGCCGCCGGCATGAGATAACGGTCCACAGAAATAGACTTAAGCCCGCGTCATATCAGCCAGAGGAGGCATTAGTAATACAAGACGAGCGTCCCCGAAGCAATGGGAGGAGCGTCGAGCACGTCACCGAAGTATCTCACGAAGATAGCGACTCGGAAAGCAGCGATGACGAAATCTACATAACAAGGCCTGAAGCACCCTCACCCCTACCCACCCCGGCAGCTAGGCGTCCTTACGCTCTAAGATCGGCCGGTCCGGTAGAGGAGAAGACTACATAAGCAAAACTACAATGTAACAAGTAGAGAGTAGATAAGCTTACTAATCTAATCTTCTTTTCAGAATAACCTAGCAAGTAGAGAGTAGATAAGCGTACTAATCTAATCTTCTTTTTCAGAATAACCTAGCGAATAAATAGTAGATAAGCTTACTAATCTAATCTTCTTTTTCAGAATAACCTAGCAAATAAGTAGTAGATAAGCTCACTAATCTAATTCCTTTCAGAATAGCTTAGCAAGAACTATGTAGAAGTACAAATATAAGAGCAGTAGTACGATCGAACGTTAACTGCTATGTAGGAAATTTCTTACGAATGCGATCAGCCAACACGAGCGACTGTGCCCAGAGCTTTTAGAGCCAGCGCCGGACGAGGGTCATAAAATCGACAGAGGCATAAAGGAACTCAATCCGAGCCTGGGAAAGATGAGCTCAACAGCAGGAAGCAAGTGCGACGCGCAGAAAGGAGGCTTGGGATACGAGTAGAGATTTGGCATACAAATTATAACAGCGTACTGGGCAAAATTATATCATTGTCGGCTGCGCATTTTAGAATGACTGGAATAAACTTAGAGGTAAAAATTTCATTGGAAGGTTTGACTATTTCGAACAACTGCAGAGATAAGGACTGTCTCATCGTAGAAGGAATTTGATTGCTGATCTATTGTCTGAGACGTGTAAGGTATGAAGAGAGATTTCGAAGGAAACTAGCCGTCTAGGCAGAGATACAATTAGACAGGAGTACAATCTTAGTATAGCACGGCCGCAGCAGATGTTTTCCTTCACATAATACGGCCAGTAGTGAGTACGGCTCTATAAGTCCGCTCATAACTAGTAGTTAAAACAACCAATGAGGGGACGAAATTTTCATTTTTTTTAGTAGTATTTATAAGTACAATCTTACTAATAAAAATTGCCTTTCAGGTGTAGTTTTAAGAGACAGCAACTTGGATAGGAAGTAGATTTATCCTACCTGCTATTATTTTGTTTGAAAATTCCTTGTGAAGAATTTTCTTTTGTCATTGGGGGGGAAGAAAAATTTGAAAAATTTTATTGATTCAAAATGACGTGAAAAAAAAGAGAAATAGGCACAATGCAGTCGCTCAGAGAAGAGAGACGTCGATTAAAGTTATCTTGGGATGAGTCTTGCTTCATTTGGAAGAGCGAAACCTTAGCTGGAGCTGATTGGAGCCCGATAATAACGGCTCGTATAGCAGAACCCCTGAGAGTTGGGTAGAATTCTTATCGAGACATCAGATTTAATTAAAGTTGTCCATTACGGACCTAGCATAATCTTTAACATTACGGTTCTTTAATAATAACGTAGCTTAGTGTGGAAAGGCAAGCTGGACGCGCACTCACGTAGTGGAGACTCGAGACATGAGCCCACGGGACAATGAGAGCCACAATGGGTCATAAAATTGAAAGACGCTGCATTGCGGAGACGCATGTAACCCGAGATAGAGCAGACTTTAGATTAGAGAAGGCAGTCTGGACAAAGAGAAGCGCACAGCGATGCGTTTGAGATGCTAAATACGAGAGTTTGATTTAGGACGATAGGGAAATAGCAAGGGCAATAAAGGCCGAGAAGAATATAAAAAAGGATAGCTCCTGTGCTGGGAAACCGGAGCGTGAACAGCATCGAGCCGACGCTAGAGCTGAAATATTTACTGATGAAATGCACTAAGGTGAATTTTGAAGATTTTCAGGAAAGCGACGAGCGAGCGAGGTGCTGACGTGTGCGCGTGCTAAACCAGCACCACAGTGGCATCTAACGAAGCGGAACGGAAGGAGCGGTCGACGTAAGTGAGATGGAGAGGCATTCGTCAATGGTAAGATCGGAAATACTCCTGTGAGGAGAAATCCGGCGTGAACTGTGGATAGTGTTATAAATATCTGGTCTGCTGACGAGCGTGAGAATGGATATCGCGTGAAGCATGACTGCGAGGGATATGTTGAGACCTTTCCAAAGGCATGTGCGCAATGCTTGAGGCATCGCATCTGTACCGATATCATGAGTTATTAGAATGCGGAAGAGAAGTCATATAAGACTTGGAGTTATATGAACAGAAGTGCATACAAAAGGGGCACCTGGAGTATTGCAACCATACGAAAATTCAGGCTTGCTTCTCACGAATTGATTAGCAGACGCCACTCAGGCAAACTGTCAGCTGACAAACAAATAGTAGGAACATCCCATTCTCATCATCTAAATTATAAGGACATGCGCGATGAAGTGAATGTGTGAATGAAGAATGTGTGTGTGTTGTCAGAGTGTGTGTGGTTCGTGTGCTGGAGTATGTGCTGTATCGTGTTGCAGAAGTGGTACTGTTAGCCAGTCAAGTCCGGTTCGGACCGGCTAGGCTCAAGAAAATCATATATCATTATTCATGTAATACGCACTCTCATTATGAGCGGAGAGAGGAAAATTTTTAAAAATAGGCTCCATATTGATGTCTAACCCATGTGAATCAAATTAATGCCCGACCGTGTGCCGTAGGAAACGGTGACGTATATGCATCGAGGGCGGAGACGGAGGCCGAGCGAGGTGGTGCGTCAGCTCTGAACCTACGTCGCAGCGCACCACTACGAGGTGGCACTGTGGTCTGGCGACCGTCTCGGGGGAGACGGACTGGGCGCGGGCGGCTGCGACCCTGGAGGGGCGCGCGCTCATCGTCCACTTCGTCCCGAGGCCGGGATTCCACCTGGCCGGGACGACCCTCAACGACGTCATCAGACACCTGGTCGTGCCTCGGGATGGCGGAGTAATCGAAGCTAGGACGTCGGGCACGATGATCTCATCAGCGTCGGTGTTTCCCTACTACGCATGGAAAGAACCACTGCGACATCAGGAATTCCGACTGATGATCAGTCGCTAGCAACGGTTATAACGCGGAAACACTGTAATGCAAGATTCATGGCTGTAGTAGTTGCGAGTCGCTGGGCGTCACCCACAGCTGTAGCAATGTTTCCGCAAGCTAGGCGAAGAAAGTTCTCCCGAAGGGGGCCAATATTATTTAAATTTGCTGGAGCACGGGCGAGCGAATTGTGGTCGCCGTTCTTTTTTTTTGTTGTTATTGTTTTTGGTCTTTTGGGTGTATTGTAATTGATGTCACGGTTGTGCAAGGTTCGTGAGTCGGGTCGGAAATTGAATCGCGGCCAGGACATAAATGAAAAGAAAATTTATATTCAAAAATTTTCTTTTGTTAACATAGATGTATATCATGGATCCTAGCCGTTAGCGTTGCCGAGAAGAAAATCTAAAATGCGGGAAGACAGCATCTCTGAATCTTTACGGGTCGTAAATTTAATGCCGGCACTCGAGCATTGGTTTTTTTTTGGAACTTGACAAGCGGGACGTTCTCATACGAAACACTTCCCATGTTAAATTGGATAAATTGGTGTGCTTGGGCTGCGGCGGTTACACAGTCATAAAGACGACGCAGGACTCGTAGAGCACGACCACGTAAATTTGTCATGGGCCCTATAAGTTATTAGAGATATATAAAAAACGACGGCCGGCTTCGGTCGCTGGGACGAAGGACAGAGCGGGAGAGCAATTGCTGAATACGTCATGGTCGGAGAAAGCTGGGCCCCCACGAGAGCTTACCCCTGCATCCCTTCTCCCCACAAAACCTACCCCCCTTTTGCCAACCGCCCCCCCCTTTTTGGGAGGGAGGCGCGAGACGAGAAGGGAGCGGGCTCAGAGGAGGAAGGGCATTCGGTCGCCGGTCGTTTGAGTGAGCAGTGAAGGGCTCCAGACGGGAGAGATCAGAGACTAGTAAAGTAAAGTTAAATAAAACGCGTCGCGCGGTGTTCTGATAGTGAAGGCTTCCCTTATTGCAGTTCAGAACTTTAGATCGGCGGTTCCAGTAGTTGTGTTTTCAGTACTTGTGGGTCTTGTTGGAACGTGTGCGAGACGTTCATTTTTGGATCGGGTTTTCCTTGGGTCGTTGTTGAACGTATGTGAAACGTTCATTTTGGATTGATGTCGGGTTCATAATGGACTGTCTGCTAAACGGTCTGTGATATTGCTGAATCGTGAAATTCCGGCGATCGCCAATAGTGTGGCGGAAGACGTGCTCCTGTTAGCGTATTGTTGGAACACGCTGGTTGTAAAGTCTTTGTAGAGTAACTGTGGAAAGGTCAATTACCGCATAAATCTTGGTGTCCATCTAAACTCGTGAGCGCCTACAGTCGGCCAGCCTCTCCCCATAAACGATTTTATTCTTCCCGAGCCTTCCCTTACCTCTCTCTCTATTAGTGACTCTCGTGCACACGTTTTGAAACACGCGCGTTGGCCCTCAGCCACTGCTACCCGAGAAAATACGCACTATTGTTCAATTTCACTATATCTTAGTCCCGGAAACCCCCCGGGTGGTGGCAGCATATCCTAATCATTGATTCTCATTAATTAATATTTAACGTAACGTTCTGCCGAGCGAGTTTATTCAGAAAAGAAACAGAAATGTTGAATTAAAAACTCATATATATAGAGTGCGGAAGAAAAACCCGACTCTTACATATTGTGGAGTGGATAGCCCTACACTAGAGCACAGTATAGGTTCCACATAGACACAACACAGTCACAGTGCTGAACAAAATAGACAATGTAATGACACATCAATTTAGGTAAATAGTTCACTCACCTCTTGGATACCTCAACTCAAATACTCAATTCTTAGGCCTGTGGCTAGTAAGAGTAGAGCGAAGATAGGTGGAAATATATAGTAAAAGAGTCGAGTAAGATTAAGTACATTAGTTTAGAAATTAAGAAGTTAGATACCAACCACAGTAGGTAATTATATACACACTCGGCCAACATTTACTTGTTGTTGAACCCGAGACCACTAGAAGACTGACTTGCGAGTGTTGCTCTCTCGAGCGTTGCCAACTTTTGGTCTCTCTAACTAGAACTTACACTACTCGCTATATTACAATACAAGAGATCCACAGCCCTTGTGTCGTCAATGCTAAAGTGTGCTCAGTGTTGGACACATTTTGATTGACTGCCCTGCATACGCTGCACAAAGAATGAATTTGAAGAATTATGCATATGCAAATAAATTTCAATTCAAATTGGAAAATGTTCTAAGTGGCTCCTATAATCATGAACTAATAATGAATTTTTTGGACAAACTCAACTTTGTCAATCAAATTTAAAATGCCCCACGTCCTAAAAGCTTATTTATCAGGCACTCCTGCCTGTAATTGGTGATGTGCCTGAATTCACAAAAGTATTCACACAAGTAAGTAAGTAAGGTTGTGAAAGCGGTTGAAGGTGGACGTGTGTCTTAACTGTGTCAACCGGTTGCTTGAATTGCCTCGCAAGTAAAAGAAATGAAGTGAATAATAAGCCATTTAAAAAAACTCGTATGCCAAAGAAAAGACATAGGAGGGGACATGGCTCTACCTCCTCTTCAGGAGGAGAATCTGAAGCCTGGCCTCCTCTTGAAATTTCATCTCAACCTCTTCTAATGTCTACATCTAAAACATCAAATGATGAGGGTTTGCAGGAGGAAAGAGGCAAACTCGATTTGGACGCGCCGATAGTGACTTCAGCAGTAATTCAGCCAGCAACGATATCCTCCACCAGCAGAAATCGTACATTCTATGGCAGAAATCAATTTGAAATACCAAATTTTGAGGGTTTCAATGGGAGTTTTCATACTAGTTCTGAAGAAGACAACCCAATAACTCCAGGGCAAAGAACAAGAGAAGCAGTCTCAAACAACATCACACCCTTGCAGCCAACAGTAATATTAGTCCAACCTGTAGCAGAGAATCCTATCAACAAAAGTTTTTCTCTAATGAAATCAAACTGTCTAAGGCACTGGCAGCATCAACTTTTGGGGACAAAGACACTGGCAAAATCTCAAGGAACCTGGGAAGAAGCCTTCTTGTTATCACCATGAAAGAACACTATCAGGATCCCTCCGAGCTGTTGAACACTACGGAGATAGGCCCCTGGACAGTTAAGTGTCGGCTGCCAATCAGTCAGACTACTTCTGTGGGAGTCATTGGACCATTTGGAAAGGACACCACTAATGAAGAACTGACAGAGGCACTCAAGGATGCACATTTTGATGGAGCTGTGGCAGAGCGGATATACAAAGGCAAGGATAAAATCAAAACATCAATGTTCAAAGTTATTTTTGAAGCGAAAGCCTTACCACCATATGTTAGAGTTGGCCATCAACAATACAGAGTCAATACATTCATTGGAAAACCATGGCAGTGCTATAAGTGTCAACGATTTGGGCACAGTGCGGCTTACTGCAGATCTGCTCCTAGCTGTGTAGTATGTAGTGGCCCCCACAATAATAGTGAGTGCACAACAACGACCACAAAAAACTGTTGCAACTGTGGTGGCAACCACACAGCAAATTATGGAGGATGTCCAAAAATGCAGCAAGCAAAAGAAGTGGAGAAAACACGCCAACCTCAAAAGCTATCCTACAGAGATGCAGTAAAGGAAGTTCTTAAACAAAATGCAACACCACCAACTCAATCTCAATTTGTGCTGCCTGCCATTTCTACTTTGACAAGAAGTCAACCAGATTCTGGCTACCTGAGGAACACAGAAGCCCCAAAAATTACCAAGACTGTTGGCACCCAAACTAACAATGAACCTGATATGCCTGTTCAAAAACATGTCACCATCAACCAACTGGTGGATCTCCTGATAAAGATACTTACAACTACTGAAAAAAGGATATTCAAATGGATGCATCAGGGATGGTACACAAAATTGCTGCAGAAACTTTCCAACTTCAATCCCTACAGGCTCCATCCAAAAATCCTCAACAACCAATAGTACAGTCTGAGTGTTCTGATATAATTTCCCAGAAAACTTTTCAAGAAATTACAAAGATCATGCCCCAAATGGAAATAACACCCTCTCCTGTAATTGGACGAACCAACCCACACAAAAAAACTAAGCCCAACATTGAGATGCAATTAAAAAACCAGCAGAAAAATTTCTCCACAACACTAGAAAAGCCTTGCAAAATCCTACTGATGCTGGGTATGCCACCAAACAACAAAGATGTCAACAAAAAAGAACTAATAATATTTCAGTGGAACTGCAGAAGTATTAGCAATAAGTTGAGCAACTTCAAAATTAAACTATATACTCTTAAGCCAAACATTGCCTGTCTCTATAAGACATGGCTTTCACCAAATTTTGAACCTCGTTTTGTTGGGTACTCTGCTGTTTACATGCATAGAATAGATATGCATGCTGGTGGAGGTGTAGCAATTCTGGTCAGAAATGATGTCCCCTACACTGATCTTCAGTTGATAAAATTTGTACCAAGTTCTCTTGAAGTTCTGGGAATCAGCATTTTTTTGCAAAATAATGCTCCTCTTTCTATACTCTGTGTCTACAATCCAAATAAAATTGTTCCTACATGAGAGATATTACATTATATGCTTCAAATGAAACCTGCCCGCATTGTGGTTGGGGATTTCAATGCGCACCATCCAATGTGGGAACCTGCAAAACAGGCCAACACTACTGGTCGGAACATAGCTCAACTGTTGCTAGATGATCCTTCTATAGCATTGATAACTCTTCCTTCCCTGCCCACCTACAATAACATTTATCAGAACTCATTTTCTACGCTTGATTTGGCTTTTGTCGCTGCAAGCCTTCAGTCCACAGTATCTGTAACAACAGAGGAAGATATGGGAAGTGACCACTATCCCATTCTTATCAGCATTGGAGTGGAGCCATCAACAGTGAAGTTCCGAAGGCGGCCAACGTGGAAATTTGAGAGTGGGTCATGGGATGACTGGACTGCATCTCTGCAACAGCCTGAGCTCTTGGAGGTGGGAGATCTTGAGCAGGAATTTGCTGACCTCACAAACAACACTATCAAAGCCAGCCATAAAGTTTTCAAACAAACTAAAGAATATACCTGTCCTAAGTATAATAAGGCATGGTGGAACTCACAATGTGCAGCAGAAGTAAAAGCAAAACAAGATGCAAAAGTTAGCCTAATCAATCAACCTTCTCAAGAAAATCTAATTGCATACAAACGCTCTCAGGCTAGTGTCAAATTTGAGGTAAAAAAGGCAAAAAAGGAATCTTGGATTTCATTCTGCAGTAAGATAACAATTGAGACCTCTGTTTCATTAATTTAGAAAAAGATAAAAAATCTGCAGACCCCATTCTGTAGGAAAGCTCAGCCTCTTTTAACAAGGGATTCAATAATAGCTGACTCATGTTCTAAAGCAAATGCCTTAGCTGACCACTATCAAAAAAGATTGTCATCCCCTTCTCCATCTCCATTTCCACAGTTCACTTTGCTTCCTCTTGCTGTAGGCTCAAATGATGATGCTCCCTCCGTAATTAACAATCCCTTTAACATACATGAATTGAACAGAGTCCTGACTTCCCTGAAGAGTACAGCTCCTGGCCATGACAACATTCATAATGAACACTTGAAGCACATGCCAGACACTTACAAAACATGGCTCCTCCAATTGTACAACAACAGCCTGCAAACTGGAGTGCTTCCCAAATCGTGGCAGCCTGCCATCATCATTCCGCTTCCCAAACCAAATAAGCCACTAACTTCTGTGGATTCGTATCGTCCCATCCCCTTGCTGTCATGCCTACAAAAACTGATGGAACGTCTCATAGTCAACCGCCTCACATTTTTTCTTGAACAGAAGAGCGTCTTCAGGAAAACGCAGGGAGGCTACCGACAAAGATTGTCAGCCATTGACCAAGTTACCCAGCTGGAAGCTGCAATTCGAGCTGCGCTGAAAAATAAATCTATCATGATGTGTCTCTTTGTTGACTCCACAAGTGCATTTGATACTGTGTGGCCAATGGGAGTCCTGTATAAATTGAGTCAATGTGGTGTTGGTGGCTCAATGCTGCGGTGGCTGCAAGTTTACCTCAGGGGAAGACCATTCAAAGTGTTCATTGAGGGCACCAGTTCTTCGGTCAAGATAGCAAAGAGTGGTGTACCACAGGAAGCAGTGCTTTCACCTTTATTATTCAACATCATGATGCGTGACGTACCAGTGGAGGCAGGGATCTGCTCCTGTGAGTATGCTGATGATCTTACTTTCTACACCCAACATCCTAGTCTTCATTTGGCAACGGATACCCTACAGCAGCAGCTTAATTCACTTCATACTTGGTCAAAACAATGGGGTCTAAAAATAAATTTGAACAAACCAAGTGCATGATTTTCACAAGTAAAAAAATTAACCCACTCCCTATCACAGTAGAAGGACAGCAATTGGAATTTGTACAGCAACTCAAGTATCTGGGAGTCATGCTAGACTCTCTTCGCCTTCGTTGGCATCATAAAATAGAATATCTCAAGCAATCTTGCATGCCATTGCTCAAATTGCTGCAATCTATGTCACATAGGCATTGGGGTGCTGACCGAGAACTACTACTTTACCTCTATAGAACTCTCATTCGCAGCCGACTAGACTATGCTGCCCCTCTGTATGGTGCTGCTGCTCTTTCAAATCTCCTTCAACTAAACACCATTCAAAATCAGTGCCTGCGCCTTGCTACTGGATGCCGCAAAACTTCTCCTGTAGCTTCACTGGAGGTGGAAACCAATATCTTCCCTTTGGCAATACACAGAGAACAACTCACGTGTTTGTATTACAGCAAACTACAGCTACTTCCCAGTGAAATTGCTAACAACTTACTTCAAGCTCCATTCCCTCCACAGCTAGTTTCTTCTATGCTTTTGCCATCCATGGCATCACGTGCAAGAGCTCTTTTTTCCAGTGATAACCTGCAGATTCCAGCTCACAATGCAGCACCACTGGTTTCACCGCTGCCTCCCTGGTTCAATGTAGAAGCCCACGTCCTAACTGATTTTCTGCCTACCCCGGTATCTTCCCTGTCTAATCAAAGTGTTATTCAAAGGTATCATGAATTAATGGACACAACCTTCACTGGATACACCCCTTTATTTATTGATGGGTCCTGCATTGCTGAACCTATGTGTTCCTCATCTGGTGCAGTGGTTGTCCCTTCTTCAAGAGGAGTCACCAAGAACTGGAAACTCCGTCCACAGACACAAGTCATTGAGTGTGAACTAATGGCTATCAACTAAGCTCTTCGATGGACACTGTTGAACAACAATGGGGAGGATAAGTATGTCATGTCATTTTTAGTGACTCCTTGAGCTCCTTGCACCTCATAATGAATAGGAAGCCAAAAAACTATCTCCCATTAGTATGTGACATACAAGCCAAGCTGTACACCACTGCTTCTTCCCACGGTGCTTACCTGCAGTTCATTCCAGGCCATAAAGGTGTTCCTGGTAATGAGGCTGCTGATGAGGCAGCCAAAGATGCCCATCTGCTTCGGTACCGCACGCTGACACCAACCTCATGTGAAGAAATGAGAAGTCTCATATGTGAAGCCTTCGAATTAAAGTGGAGCACTGAATGGATGAGGGGGTTCAACTGACAGGGAAAGGACGACATTTACTGAAAATCAGAGAAAATACGGCAAGGTGGCCGTGGGCTGCACACAAGATCCGTTGCGTCGAGACAGCACTTGCTCGTCTGCGTGTTGGGCACACGGGGCTTCGGTCACATCTACATCGCTTCAATATTGTTGATGATCCAAATTGCTCATGTGGTGCTGAGGAAAATATTGGCCATCTTTTTTTCTACTGCCGTTGCTACACTGGAGAACGTTCCTCCATGAAAAATTCATTGAGCCTACTTAATGTACCGTTTTGCTTAAGAAATTTGCTTGGAGGGGGCCCCTTTATGGAAATCACTCAAAAGCAAATTGTTAATAAAGTTGTACATTATCTATCATCTATAAGAAAAATTAAAACAATCTGAAATCTTGTTAAAATTGTGATATTGCAGAGAAGTGAGTGAATTCCTCCAGTGGCACTTCACAGAAAAACTTCCTGTGACTTCTTTCAGCCTGAGTGCTGAACTTCAGAGCATCAATCTACAACTTTGAAGGCGTGGGGCTGCATGGAATCATCTCCGAAGCTCCAAGAAATCATGAACAAAAACAACAACTGGAAGTAAGGTCATGTTTATAAAGAGTGATGAGACTGATAGAGACAGACTGTGGAATATTGGAGAAATCAGAATAGGTAGAACAAAAGAATACAAATATCTAGGTTGTATGATGAGTGAAGATGGATGTACTAGAACTAAAGGTGAGAAAGTAGCAAAAGCAATGCAATGAAGTGGACGGTTAGGTAGTGTGGCCAGATACAGAGCAAACAAGTACGAATGTGTGAGGAATGTGGAACTATGTTGCTGTCCCTAGTGTCATGTATGGTATGAGTGCTCTTGCTTGGAATGGAAGTGATCTTGAAAAGCTGGATGTGATACAAAATAAGGTAGGACGTGTAGCATTGGGGCTCCAAAATGGACAGCTACAGAAGCCATTAGAGGTGACCTAGGCTGGAATCTATTTTCAAAAAGAATGATGAAAGCTGTGCTGAATTAAAAGGTGAGAATTGAAAGAATGCGGAATGGCAGGTGGGTAAAGCGAATTTTTGAATACAATCTGAGTGTAAGCTATTGGGAGAAAGTATGTTGGGGGCATGCAAGGAAACTTAGTATGCAAAAGATTATTCATGTTAGAATTGGGAGACCTGGGGATGACAAGTTTAATAAATGTTGGAGGTGTAGGGCCTGAGTGGGACTGCAAGAGATGAAAGAAAGAGATTGAGAGGCAAAAAAAAGAGTATGGGTTGAATAAGTGTAACCTTAGCATGATGCGGAAGCCTATACTTAACTGGTATATGAAAAAGGAAGCACCTAAGTTTGAGATGTTCTATGATGGTAGGTTTGGAAGTCAACTCTTGTTTGCTGTGAGATGTAAGTCATTGAGTATGAACAGATGTACATGGAGGTGGAATGAGAATAATAACAGATTATGTTGGCAGTGCATTAGTGGAGTAGAGGAAACAATTGAGCATTTTGTGATGGAATGCAGTAAGTATGAGCAAGAGAGTGAAAGTTTCATGAATGTGGTGCTTGAGCAGTATGGAGAGAATGAGTGGTATGCCACATGTGCTGAAGATGATTGCCGTATGAGCTGTCTTGCAGGATTGGATCAGGAGTGTAATTCAAGTATCATTGACGCAATGAAAATATTTCTTGTGCGTGCCTGGAGTAAGAGACAGTGACTGGAATGAGCCAGTCAGGTAGAGCGGTCAGTAATGACCCAATATGCCTGAGGATGGTGTTTTGACACACTGGTTATCCCAGTGATGCCGTCCAATGGCAGCTTGTGACAAGGATTGGTAGATCCTGAGTTGTTTAGTGGACAAGTCTGGTATCAGGCGATGAACTCTTTGTGTGAAAATTTTGGAGGGAATTGTAGGCCGTTACAAAGGCCCCGATGTTGTCGGCCCCAGTTTCAGGTTCAAGTTCAAGGTATTTTGAATGATAGAATGAAACATTTAGTTGAAGAACTTGGATTCCTCGGTAAAGAACAAAATGCGTTCAGGCAAGATAGACGTTGCGAGGATAATCTGTAGTGAGTGAATAATGGAGCGAATGAGGAAGGATGATAAGTTTGTTATACCTAGCATTCCTGGATACTGAAAAGGCGTATTACAGAGTTGATCGGGTTAGGCTGTTTGAAATTTTGAGGAAAGTTGGATTTAGATGAAAGATGGTAAACATTGTACAAAGTCAGTATGAGAATACAAGTGCGGTAAATCTGAAAGATATGACAGTTATCGATTTTCCACTTTTTGGTGGCTAAACCTAGTGAATTAAATAAAAATAAACAAGTTTTCTTCTTTGCACTTTCCGTCTGAAATGATATTACGATTTATAGCGGTAGTTTAGTTTTGTCTCCCATGACGAATGCGCTTGAAATACAGCTACTCATCGATTTTCGAATTTTTGTTGCTTGAATAATGGTAATAACATTGGAATAAAAAATTTTTCATCTATACACTTTTTTTGCCAAATGAGTAATGAGGTATAGAGGTAGGTTTGGTTTCGTCTTTGATTACGATCCTGCTGGAAGCGAGAGTGCATTGCAATGTTGCTGTCCGACGCGCTCCATGAATTACTTGCCGCTTCAAACAATGGAGTTGCGGAAAGTCATTTACCGCTATAACTAATAAAATACTTATTTCAGATGGAAAGTGCATAGAAGAAAACTTGTTTATTTCGATCTAATTAACTATGCTTAGACATCAAAATTTATAAAATCAATAACTGTCATATCTTTCAGATTTACAAAAAAGTTCTACAGCTTAGGAAATTTGGTAACAAGGCAAGTGAGGAGTGTTGAGGCTTGGGGGAGACCACCCAGCGATTTTTAAATTTCGATCCGATTAGCCTAAAATTCAGCCAGTGTAAGTATTTTATAAAGAAAAACATATTTTACTAGTGTAACTTTTTAGTTTTAGGCCTTAGTTTATGAAAAAAATTGAAAAATTAGTTTTTTAGTTCGTTTTAGTGATATTTCATAATAATAGAAGTCAATGTGCTTTTATGCTAAACCAATTTCAAAGACAGTTTTGAGATCCTTTTAACATTTCTAACAAACTAATGGATCTGAATTTTTTATTTTCTTTTTGTTGTCTTTTGATTTGCAATTTTTTATTACACTCAATATGCAGTTTAGGGGATCCACTAAAATTGGGAATTCCATTCCTAAGAATCACTAAAGAAACGCATGTAAAATTGTTTTACATGAATGACGTTCTGCTCACTGATGCATTATTTTCGAATTATTCTACTTTGAAGTTGGCTTCCGCGTGCCAAGGAAGCGGGTGCGCCAAGCGGAATTCAAGTAATAACGGAAGTTAACCCCCTATTACAAACGTAAAGAGGTTGGGTCGTGAGGAGAAGCCACAGTTCTTCTAGTGAAAATTATAAATAAATGTTCGAAGCAACCCATTAATGTCACTTCAACAAGTGTGCTTACATCTGTTCCATGATGGCGGCGGCCGTACCGGGTGGCGCCATCTATGAGCTTACTGTAAAGGTGACGACGAAATAATGACGACTAAAAAAAAAGTCAGATCCACCAAGTACGAGAAATAGTACGTTAATTTTTTCAACTTATTAACTGATAACGATTTTCTTATTATTTTATTAACAAATTCTATCATTCTCTCATTTCTACGAAGTTATGACGAATGCTTTAACACCTCATGATCCGAACTTTGAATTTCCCGACCCAACCTGGTCGTACTCTGTGCTGCACATTTTGCGCGGGAAAGCGATTTCACCTAGTTATAACTTTAACGCTGAATAATTCTAAAATAACGCATCAGCAAGCAGAATGTCATTTGTGTAAAACGTTCTTAAATGTTTTTTTTTTGTGTTTCTTAAGAATAAAATTCCCATTTACTTTGATCACATCATGCTTCTCATTGACCCAATAACGCAGCAAGCGCGCCAAGCGTAATTTAAATGATAACGGAAGCTAACCCCCTATTACAAACGTAAACAGGTTGGGTCGTGAGGGGGAGCCACAGTTCTTCTAGTGAAAAATATATGTTAAGGTTCTGGTGGCGTCCGCAATTGAGTTAACATCAGCTCCAAAATGGCGGCCACCCGGTACGCTGTTTGGCACGCTGGCTGAGGAAGTGAGCATCCAAGACTGTGTTGCCATCCGCGCGGTCCCGCTTCAAAGAATTCAGTTTCCGTAACTAATTTACCACGGACATCGGGTGGGTTAGAACCTTTAGTTATAATTTTCACTAGAAGAACTGTGGCTCCGAGTGGAGCTGGGTGTCGTTCGTTGGGAAGCGCCGTCGACTTGAGCTCTTGGAGGATCAAAAGCTTAGGTAAGTAAGATAAAAATAGTAACTGACTAATTATTTCCTTAATAGTGATTAAAAACTGAAGATACAAATTTAATCGACGACTCGGAGTAGAGCGAGCCATCGCAAAGATGGCTCACTCGAGTGGAGAATATGGCGTTATGTCGGAGGAAGAAGACAAAATATCTTTTGCCGACTCTATGGATGAAGGAGTGTTGTCAGATGCAACAGTAGCCACAAATAATGACAGCCATCCAGCTACAGTTGCATCTGTAATATATTCAAAGTTCAAGAAGGAGCCCCAAAACGAGCAGGACCCATGTTCCAGCCTGCCGGTCTTGACCCTGACGCAAGAGGGAGAAGAGGTGATTCCAGATATCCCAGGATCGGATGAAGAAACCTTGAGAATCCTCAATGAAGATAATCAAGTCCAATAAAGCATCATATTTGGGAAAGGTAAGAGGAAACGTCCCATTAATTCATGGGCAAAAGATCAACAGCAAACCAGTAATGTTGATCCAATCAACCCAGAAAAAGCCTTGGATGCATCCTCTCCAATTAAAAAAAAGCAGCACGCTTAAACCACGGGATGCATGGAGAATTAAATTGTTCAGAATCTGGAGGTGCACTATCCCAGACAGCCATTAGCTATGGGCAGACTCACGAGAGAAACCCTGTAGTGTTTCTCATTCAGCCAGTCAATGACAATCAAGATAATGAAAGATTCTTCTCTAATGAACTAAGATTAAAGAGAAACCTTCAGGCTTCTGAATTTGGAAAACATAAAATAATAGACATGAAAAAGAACATTAGCCGAAAACTACTCATTGTCAAAACTGAACCTCTGAACCAAGAGCAAATCTCAAGCCTTAAATGAATCTCAAACATAGGAGACTGGAGGGTGGACTGCAGGCTACCGCAGGCAGTACAGAGATCAATAGGAGTAATAGGCCCTGTGGGACTTGACTCAAATGAAGAAGAAATTAAAAAATACTTACAGCAACAATATCCAAGTATCATCAATGTCAAGACACTTACAAAAGGAAAGGAAGCAAAACCCACACTATGCCTTCAAGTTACCTTTGACAGCCAAATTCTGCCAGACTATATTATCCTAGGATTTCAACGCTACCAAGTAAGACTGTTTGTTGACAAACCATGGCAGTGCTTCAAATGTCAAGGTTTTGGCCACAATGCAAAAGACTGCAGATTCAAGCCAAAATGTGTAGTTTGCTCTGGCCCCCATAGCTCCCGAGAGTGTATGAACAAAGAAGAAAGAGGGCCAGTTCAATGCTCAAACTGCCATGGGCCCCACACTGCCATCTATGGAGGATGTCCCTTTATGAAGAAAGCCAAAATAGTTGAAAAAATCCGAGCAGAGAGGAAACTATCCTATAGGGATGCTGTGATGACAGTAAACAATGAATCAAAATCTCTTCAAAGGTCTCAACCAATACCACATTCAGAACATAATAACCTGGATCAAGCTCCAGTGCAAAACAAAGCACAACAAAGCCAAAACTATGATCTGCTAGTGTACAACTCTAATAAGAGGATTCAACAGAAAGATGTAAGCACTCAGACAGAAAAAAACGTAGAAGAAACATGGCATACTGAAAAAGAAAAATCAAGAATTGAAGCTCTAAAGATCCAAGTTGCAATCACAATTGCTAAATTGTTCAAAGCAGTGACTGATATGGCTAGACCTTGCTCAGGAGGAGACATTGCAAAGATCATACACAGTGTGATGTGTTAAAGTTACACCTTGAGTGTTTTTTCTGTTTCTGATGTTGATAGATATTAATTGTTCCAGAGGTTTCTCTTGGAAGCAGTGGTAAACTAGTTCCTTAATTTTTACAACTGTTTCCATGTATGAAATCTCAGTAAATAGTATTTTCTTATTTATGAGGAATATTTGTTGCCACCAGTTAAATGCGATGTTTCATTACATTACTCATATTAGTATTTCTTCTTAGAATGTTCTAGAAGTTTAATGTCTAGACGCAACGCGCATTAGTTTATAGTCTGACTCGACAGTCGCCATCGGTACTCATTGCTGTCAGGATGTGCGGCTCTTGCACTATCCTCCTGTGTTCTGTATTCGTTATCCTCAAATAAAGTTCAGAACTAATTTCGTCGTCGTACTTGCCCCCATAATTCTAACAATGGTTATGGGCCCAGCTATGCAATGCTGGTTTAAATAAAAGTTGTCTCTGTGAGCTCGTCTTTGAAGAATTTAAATCGCGCGGCGGTTATTCGAATCGCGTGTGGCGGCAAGTCAGCAGACGACTGCAGGCAGACAAAATGGACGGCAAGGCGGTCGGCATTGTTCCGCTGAACGACAGGAACTATGCTACTTGGAAAATTCAAATGAAAATGAATCTAATCTGAGATGATCTTTACGACATCGTCGATGGCAGTGAGACGGCACCTGGTCCTGGAGCTGATGAAGCGGCTCGACGTAAATTTAAAAACCGAAGAGACAAAGCTCTCTCAGCAATTGTGCTTGGAGTGGAGCCCAAGTTGTTGTATCTTCTCGGCAATCCACAAGATCCCAAGGATGTGTGGGAAAAACTTCAATCCACGTTCGAGAAGAAAAGTTGGTCCAATCAACTACGTTTACGGAGGAAACTCCATAATCTTACTCTTCAACCTGATGGATGCATGCAAGAGCATCTGAAGGAGCTGGTGGAGCTCTTTGATTCCCTAGCAGTAATTGGTGATGAAATCAAAGAAGAACTAAAAGTTATAACTCTTCTTGCCTCGTTACCTGAAAGCTACTCGACATTTGTTACAGCGCTGGAAACTCAAGATAAAGTACCAAGTTTGGAATCTGTGTGTGAAAAATTGATCAACGAAGAAAAGAAGATCAAAGTGATGTCAGGAAATAAAATGTTACTATCTAAAAATAAGACAAAACTCAAATGCTTCGAATGTAATAAAACTGGACATCTGAAGAAGAACTGTTACAAGTTGTTGAATAGAATAAAACGTGAGAAACAAAACTCATCTGCAGTTGCTAATGAAGCTGGTGAATGCAATGACAAAATAACATTATTCGCACATGCATCGGTCATGAAAGACTTTGAAAACCAAGACTGGTTGATTGACAGTGGTGCAACTCACCATATGTGCAATGACAAAAACTTGTTTGTGAGTGTTGAAAAACTCTCTTCACCAATTAAAGTAGAAATTGGTGATGGCAGATTCATTGAAGCCATTGGCTCTGGTGATGTTCATCTATCAGTGAAAGCTTCTAATGGCAAAGTGAAAAACTGTGTTGTAAAAGATGTGTTACTTGTACCTGAGCTAGCATTCAATTTAATTTCTGTTTCTCAGATGTCAAATTCTGGCTTAGTAGTGACTTTCTCTAACAGCTCTTGTCAGATTTGGAGAGACAATCAATTTCAAGTTACTGGAAAAAAGAGTGGTAAACTGTATCTGTTGTGTACTGTCAACTCGAATGAAACTTGTGCTGCTTCTAAATGTGATGACAGAAGTCTGTGGCATTCTAGGTTCTGTCATTTAGGCAGTGATAACTTGAAAAAGTTGGTCAAGTCAAAACTGGTCAAAGGAATTAATTCATTTGATTGTTCTTTGACTGACGATCACATTGAATGCAAAGATTGTCTTGCTTTTAAAATTAAGCGTCTTCCTTTTGATGTTTCTGATAAAATTAGGAAAACTTCTCCACTTGAATTGATTCATTCTGATGTTTGTGGTTGCATTGAACCCATGTCTTTAGGTGGAGGTAATTACTTTGTGACGTTCATTGATGATGCTTCTAGATATGTGTGGGTGTATGTTATTAAGAACAAAAGTGATGTATTTTCTGTATTCAAAAGTTGGAAATCACTGGTTGAGAAACAGTATAACAAAACGATCAAATGTCTGCGCTCTGATAACGGAGGTGAATATTCTTCCAATGAATTTAAATTGTTCCTGCAACAAGAAGGCATTTTTCACCAAAAAACTGTTCCAAAAACGCCTCAACAAAATGGAGTTGCTGAACGTATGAATAGGACTTTAGTAGAAGCTGCTCGATGTATGCTCTCTGAGTCAGGCTTATCTAAATCTTTCTGGGGTGAAGCAGTTTCAACTGCAGCCTATGTTAAGAATAGAAGTCCAACTGTTGCCCTCCAGAACATGACTCCATATGAATCTCTCAATGGACGTAAGCCAAATGTGCAACATTTCAAAGTGTTTGGTTGTGTTTGTTATGCTCATGTTCCTAGAGATGAAAGATGTAAACTTGATCCTAAGTCAAAGCGTTGTTACTTTGTTGGATACAGTTCTGTGACAAAAGGCTATCGCTTGTACGACCCAGAGTTAAAAAAGGTGTTCTTGAGTAGAGATGTTGTTTTCCACGAAAATGAATTTGTCCAGTCTCAGGAGTCAATTAAAAATAATGTTGAAATTCAACCAATATCTGACTCGAGTTACTCCGAGAGTAACACTGAAATTATCACTGATGAACTGGAGCAGGAAAACCAAAATTATCTAGAGCGTAACCTAAGAAAATCTACTAGAATAAGGAAAGAACCTGAACGTTTTGGCGAGTGGGAGTGCGCCTGTAAAAATGATGATGAACCTTGTACTGTGAAAGAGGTTTTGAGTAGCCCAGACGCTGCTAAGGGGAAAGAAGCTATGGAAAAAGAACTTGCTTCTATTAAACTAAACAATGTATGGTCTCTAGTTGAACCCAACAGTAATCATAAGCCAATCAAGACTAAATGGGTGTTTAAGAAAAAGATTAACTCTGAAGGAATTATCTGTTCCTACAAAGCACGTCTGGTTGGTCAAGGTTTTTCACAAAAATTAGGAATCGATTTTGAAGAAACGTTTTCTCCTGTGACTCGTTTTGAAAGTGTTCGAACTGTAATTGCTTTAGCTGCAGTCAACAATTTGATGATACAACATATGGATGTAGATTCTGCCTTTCTAAATGGTGAAATTAAGGAAACCATTCATGTCACTCAGCCTGAGGGCTTTGCTGTTTCAGGCAAAGAAAACCTTGTTTGTAAATTAAATAAAGCACTGTACGGTCTAAAACAGTCTCCAAAGTGTTGGAACTCTACTTTAGATAACTTTCTGAAGAAACATGGTTTTGCTCAAACTGACAGTGACTCGTGTATTTATACTAAAATTGTTGACAGCAAATTGACCATTGTAGCCATCTATGTGGATGATATAATTGTTGCTGGTTCTTCTCTGAAGGATGTGTGTAAAATTAAAGATGCATTTGCGTCTAACTTTAAGATGAATGATTTAGGAGAGTTGAAATATTTTCTTGGAGTCAAAATCGATCAAGCAAAAGATAAAATCTCTTTGAGTCAATCTGCTTTCACAAATTCTTTGCTAAAGCGATTTGGTCTGGAAAATGCAAAACCTGTGTCCACGCCTGCTGATGTCAATGTATTGGAAAAAGCTAGTGAAACTTCTGAATTGTTTGATCAGATAACTTTCCAATCTGCTGTTGGTAGCTTATTGTATTTAGCTTGTAAAACTAGACCTGATATTAGCTTTGCAGTTAGCAATGTTGCTCGACACTGCTCACAGCCCACAAAACAACATTGGTGTGCAGTTAAAAGAATATTTAGATATCTAAAAGGCTCAAACAATTTTGGCATTGTGTATCACCGAAATAATAAGAACAAATGTGTTGGTTATGCTGACGCTGACTGGGCTGGCGATAAAAATTATAGAAAATCTACTTCTGGCTATTGTTTTCTGTACGGTAGCGGTTTGATTTCATGGCGAACTGCCAAGCAAACTTGTGTAGCACTCTCAACTGCCGAAGCAGAGTATGTTTCTTTGGCTGGTGCTGCTCAAGAAGCTGTTTGGTTAAAAAGCTTACTAAAGCAGCTAAACTATGACATAAAGTTACCCATGACTCTGTACGAAGATAACCAGTCGGCAATATGCTTGTCTAAAGATCCAAAAGACCATCCAAAAATGAAGCATGTTAGTATCAAATACCATTTCATTCGAGATATGATTAATAAAAAGGAAATTGTTGTAAAATATTGTCCTACGTCCGATAACCTCGCAGATCTGTTCACAAAGCCATTGCCTGCTGTAAGAGTTACTAAACTTAGAGAAATGATAGGAGTCTCTGATTTTTGAAAAGGCACTCAAGTTGAGGTGGAGTGTTAAAGTTACACCTTGAGTTTTTTTCCTGTTTCTGATGTTGATAGATATTAATTGTTCCAGACGTTTCTCTTGGAAGCAGTGGTAAACTAGTTCCTTAATTTTTACAACTGTTTCCATGTATGAAATCTCAGTAAATAGTATTTTCTTATTTATGAGGAATATTTGTTGCCACCAGTTAAATGCGATGTTTCATTACATTACTCATATTAGTATTTCTTCTTAGAATGTTCTAGAAGTTTAATGTCTAGACGCAAAGCGCATTAGTTTATAGTCTGACTCGACAGTCGCCGTCGGTACTCATTGCTGTCAGGATGTGCGGCTCTTGCACTATCCTCCTGTGTTCTGTATTCGTTATCCTCAAATAAAGTTCAGAACTAATTTCGTCGTCGTACTTGCCCCCATAATTCTAACATGATGGACATCAGTCTACTGGAACAATGCCCTGAATTGGAAAACCAAGAACCAAGTTTGGAACTAACTATACCTGACAGTGAGAGTGATCCTAAGATTATCACTCCAAAAGCACAAGAAGAGGTTAATGCAAAAAAGAAAAAGAAAAATAAGACTGTGATAGAAACTCTTACATCAGAAATGAAAGACAAACAAGCATATACCTACAGCCCCACTTACAACTCCCACCCAATGCAATTGCAGACAAACCCAGGCAGTACCAAGCAGAGGACTCAGACAAACAGATCTTCCAGAGGAAAACAAAAAAAAAACATTCATAGTAGATAGCAATCATCATTTACGCATATTGGTTTTGTAATTGTCATAGCTTGTACAGTAAATTATCTCATTTTAAACTAAAACTTTATTCAACAAAGCCACACATAGTATGTCTGTCAGAGACATGGTTGAAGGCCAGTAGAGAGCCTACATTTATTAATTACCGCACATTTTACAAACACCGAGACAACCGTCCTGGGGGAGGCCTGGCAATGCTGGTAAGGAATGATATTTCTTGCCTAGAAAAAATACTAAATGTTTATCCAAATGGTAAATTAGAAATCCAAGCCCTTCAAATCTTTAATAAGAAAAATAAAGTGGATCTACTCAACATTTATAATCCAAATCAAGCAATAGAAACAAACGAGTTTAATTTTTATTTTTCCCAACTGGTCTCTCATAAGTTGATAGTTGGTGATTTCAATGCACATCACCCAATGTGGGACACAAGAGTCCCAAGCAATTCCACAGGTAATAATTTAGTAGAAAGTCTATTAGATAACAATGATCTGTGCCTCCTTACACCTCAAAACTTGTCAACCTACTACCATCTGCAAACACACACATATTCCACTCTTGATCTTTGCTTTGCATCAGTTGATCTGCAGCCTGCATCTCATCTCGGATAGCCTTAGAACCCGAGATGGGTAGTGATCATGAGCCAGTGTTAGTGTCTCTCAATTTTAGCCCTGATAAAACTAGGTTCAGATCCAGAAAACATTGGATATTTAAGAATGATTCTTGGAATGCATGGAAATCATCTCTCCCTGCCATCAATAAAGGAAAGGATTTTCTGCATTCAGTGGAAAACCTCACATCGGCAATAGTTGAGACCTCTGAAAAAACTTTTAGCAGAAGCAAAGAAGAAGTTACTCCCAAGTACTCTAAGCATTGGTGGAACGAGGAGTGCGCAACGTGGATCAAAAAGCGGAGAGCTGCAAAGAACTTGTTTAGAAAACATCCAACTCCTACCAACCTGATAAACCTCAGGAAGTCAGAAGCTATGGTCAAGAAAATTACCAAAAATGCAAAGAAGAAATCATTTCAAGAATTCTGTTCTAAAATCAGTTATTCAACTCCAGTATCACCCATTTGGAAAAAGATAGGCTGTTTGTCTAATAAGCGTCAAGTAGCTAGATGTGACCCCCTCATACTTCAAGATAAAATAATTACGCAAAGCAAGGCAGATGCCTTAGCGGATATCTTTTTCGATGTTTATAACACTGGATCTGCGTCAAATCAAAACTATATTTTGCCATTAGCTCTAGCTCTTTGTAATGAGGATCCTTTGCCCTATAATAATTCCTTTTCTTTTACAGAACTAGAATCGGTTCTAAGGGGCTCACGTAATACATCTCCAGGTCATGATATGGTGCACAATCTTATGCTCAAAAATCTTACTCAGAAATATTTACTTTGGTTATTAGAAATCATTAATTATAGTTTTGAACACTCTGTTATCCCAGCATCCTGGAAGCTTGCAATTATTCTCCCTATACCAAAGCCTGGGAAACTTGCATCTGATCCCAAGGCATATAGACCCATATCCCTGTTGCCCTGCATGGCTAAAGTCATGGAAAAGATTATTTGTAACAGACTCTATTACGTGTTAGAACAATCGGATGCATTCAGTGGTACCCAGAGTGGTTTTAGGAGACAAATGTGCACACTTGATCAACTATCTAGACTTGAAATGAGCATTAGATGCTCCCTTATTGACCGTGGTCTCTGTATAGTGATATTCTTTGATTTGAGCATGGCTTATGACTGTATATGGCATACTGGACTATTGTATAAGCTGTCTCAACTAGGAATTAAAGGAAAAACCCTGTGCTGGATCAAGGAATACTTGACCAACAGGGAATTTAAAGTATTTTTGGAAGGTAGTTACTCATCTGAAAGGGGAATACCCTCAGGAGTGCCGCAAGGTTCCATTCTATCTCCGACCCTTTTCAATGTAATGTTAGCAGACTTACCTAGAGTGCAGGGTGTCACGCTCCTTGAATATGCAGACGATATTACTTTGTGCTGCAGTGGCAATGACCAACGCCAGGTTTGCAGGCTAGTGCAAGAGCAAGTTGATAAACTGAAGGACTGGACAAACTCTTGGGGACTGTCTTTGAATCATTCCAAGACTAAGGGGATGCAGTTCACTAGAAAAAAAACCTACCTAAGCCTGCAATATATTTGAGTACCTCCTGTATAGAATTTGTTGATAACCATAAATATTTGGGAATGCTGTTAGATGCCCCAGGCCTAACTTGGAAGAACCATATACAACATCTCAGAGATAAATGTATACCTAAAATAAACCTGATGAAGTCAATCTCAAACAATCATTGGGGAGCTGATAGAAAGACTCTGTTAATGTTTTATAAATTGGTAATTCGCAGCTGTATTGACTATGGTTCTATATTCTACAGTACAGCATCTAATGCTTTTTTAGATAGGTTAGATAAAGTACAAAATTCTTGCTTGCGAATTGCAACAGGGGCTCGAAGCACCTCCCCTATCCTATCATTGGAAGTGGAAAGTAATACCCAGCCTCTAAACCTTCATGGCATGTTGGTCCTTCTAAAATTTTACTGTAGGCTTACAGAATTGCCTCCCAATGTTCAAATAACAAAAGAACTTATGAAACCACTGACTCGCTTGCAAGATAGACCTTGGACAAGCCATATATTGGTCCCGCCATTAATCATACGAGCTCAAAAAACTTTCACGCATCTTAAAATTCAGAGAAGTAATAGGGAGATGGTTCCAATTATTTCCCCTATTGCTCCCTGGGAAGAAATGGACAAGTACTTTCTGACCGAATTTGGCAATTCTCCAGTGGGGTGTATGTCAAATGAAGTGGCTGGTTCCATCTTTAAATACTTGGAGGAATCATTGTTTCCCTCATACTTGCCTATATATACTGACGGATCAAAGCTCACTGATCCTGCTCCCTCTTCGACTGAATCGATGATAATTAAAGAATCTAATAATACCATTATGTCTAATTGGAGATTGCCCTCCGAAACTGCGATTCTCGGTTGTGAATTGTTTGCAATTTCTCGAGCAGTAAAGTACCTTTATGAGAACTATGCTTCGTTGCCAGGAGCTGTGATATATACAGACTCTCTCTCGGGAGTTGCCCTGTTGCAAAATCGGAAGGCTAAGAGTTATGTTCATTTAATATACAAGATCCATAAATATGTCAAACTGTTGAATGTAAAATATCCAACTCACATCCAGTATATTCCAGGTCATAAGAATTTAGAAGGGAATGAGCTTGCAGATCTGGCAGCCAAGGCAGCACATCAAAGCCCGGTAACTCCATTCATTCACTCGGCACAAATTGACAAGGTGAGACAAGTTAGAGATGCTCTGACTGAGGTTTGGCAGAGCCAGTGGCTCGAAAGAGTAAGTGACTTGAACAAAGGTAAATTTTTATTAGAAATCAGAAGCACTGTAGGATTTTGGCCTTGGTCTTCTCATCGTAACCGATCTATAGAAAGTGCAATGACCAGATTAAGAACAGGTCATGTGGGCCTGAATCAACATCTCAATCGATTTAATTTGTCTCATACAGACAAGTGCTCGTGTGGTTATATTGAAACAGTCAGCCATTTTCTGCTACAATGTCCAAAATATGGTGAAGCCAGAACAATTTTGGCTGAAGAAGTACAATCAGTAGGGGTTACTCTCTCTGTCAAGAGTCTGCTGGGAGGAGGAAATTACTCCTCAGAAATACAATTCAAAATCTTAAATTCAATGGCAAAATATCTAATCTCTACTGGGAAATTAGGTAACTTATAGCTGCTAACCACTAACCTTAACAAATAAAGTAACATCAACTTCTACAAGGAAGCACCTGCACTATGTTCGTTTGATTTTCTCCAGGTTGCTTGAAAAAAAAGTAGATAATGTAAATGCAACCAATATTGTAAGGGGAAAATTTTCTGAACATCGTGTTTTTCCTTAACATCAATATAACATTACAGCAAAGAGTATCTTGAATTGCTCCATCCATGCACTCCAATTGTAGCAGTAGAAGTAGTAGTAGTAATGTAAAGTTTGTTCCGTAGAGTAGGGAGTGATTATGGATCATGAAAGTAAGATAATGGCCCACATGTTTTTGACTGACAAGATGCTCCAGGTTGTGCCACCCAGGCTGGACCATCCACCCCCATTATGGCTCTGTGCTGTTCCCATTGAGCAATAGGTTGACGCCACTAACCTTGTATGTTGTGCTAACCCATCAGAGCTCTTCTGTCTTAATGCGATATCCATGTTACAAAATGATAACTGTACAGCCTGTAAAAATCTAAGATGAATTCTCTTTCTGCCAGCAGAAGTGAACTGACCACTTCACGTAAGGACCTGAGGCGCATGGACCAACAGGAACCGGGATCCTCATAAAACAGAAGAAAGAAGAAGAACTGTGGCTCCTCCTCACGACCCAACCTGTTTACATTTGTAATAGATAGGGGTTAGCTTCCAATATTAATAAAATTAGGCTTGGCATGCTCGCTCCATTGTTGGAACATCCTGTCTTCTGACGTGCAAAAGCCAACTTCAAAGTTGAATAATTCGAAAATAACGCATTAGCGAGCAAAATGTCATTCATGTAAAACGTTCTTAAATGGGTTCCTTTAGTGATTCTTTGGAATAAAATTATTAATTTTGGTGGATCCCCTAAACTGCATATTGACCTTTATCACTAATGAAATATCAAAATTTTGGTTTGAAGTGTGATAAAAAAACTAAATGTATAAATTGGAAAATGTGATCCATTTGTCTGTTAAATATGTTTCAAGAATTCTAAAACTGTTTTTGTTTTTTTCCTAGCATGAAAACTCTCTGACTTCCATTTGTTTGAATGTTGATAATAGAAGTAAATGTTGAGGATTTGTCAGTAATTGATTTTCCACTTTTAGGGGCCTAAACTAATTAGATTGAAATAAGCAAGTTTGCTTCCATGCACTTTCTGTTGTAAATGAGTATTTTACCAGTTATAGTGGTAAATTAGTTATCACAACTCAAGTGTTTGAAGCGAGAAGTAATTCATCAAGCGCGTCGTGTACAAACACTGTAATGGACGCTCGCTTCTGATGAGCTCAAATGATTGAGCCTGTACCTGCCATCTAAGACAAAAGTTAACATATTGCTGTAATTCATTATTTTTGGATGATAATTTCTAGTGTTAACTAAATGATCCTAAAAGTAGGTTCAGGCTCCGCAAGCTTTGTGGGGTGAGCTAATAATAAATAATGAAGTATTCAAACGTGCTCAAACAGCTCAATCGCGCAAAAAATAAAACCTTCGGCACTTACTAATAAAATACTCATTTGACACAAAAAGTGTACTGAGAAAAAGTAGTTTATTTCAATTTTATTACCATGATTCAAGCAGGGTTGCGGAGTCGGAGTCGGGAGTCGGATGTTTTAGGGTGGAGTCGGAGTCGCTTCCCTGAAGCAGTGCTTCCACTCCTAGGGTAATTACCCTAGTCTAGGGTAATCAGACCCCTCCTAGGGTACTTTCTAGGGTAAGGAGAAAATATGCAAAATCTAGGGTAAAATCTGTGTTTCAAATCTATTTTATAAAAATGGTGAAGAAATATAGCAGATTGTCATCTCCTATAGTTGAATAACCCAAATTAGAATTAATTGAGCAGAAGCCATAAATTCCGGGAAAAGACGTTTCAAAATTTGCTTCATAAATATAGCACAAGTTAATATGCTACATACCGGTACTGAACAAGTTGCGGTTCTTTTCGCAATGAGCGGCGTGCAGTTTCTTCACAAGCTTTGTGTTTGACGATTGCTGGAGCAGTGAGACGCACTCTCACTTTACTCCGAGTTGTCGTTTAGCGATCCAACTCTGGTTAAATATGATTGTCAATGCTTTAAACAGCCAGCTAACCCCTGATTATTTGGAGTTCTTTTATTACAACTTAAGGAAATTTAACGCATTGATTACTGCACAAGTGAAAGAGATTTGTTCACTAACTGTAGATGCATCTGGGTTGAAGCAGTTTTACTAATCCATCAAAGGTTTTCCCTCCACAATCCTTTACATTACCTCGTACGCTGTCTAAATCTGCGCAATACTTCAATATTTACTCCAAAATCTTTGTTAAATACAGGGTGTTTCAGAACAAGCGTTAAAAAATGAATACCAAGTAGAAAATGACCAAATAAACACTATTTCTTCTAATCGGGCTTTAAGGATATTAGCTTTTTATTGTTTTAAAGGATGAAATGTAATTAGACAATGACTCGCAATATTCATTTTCAATTTACGTTACAATCACTTCTATTCTATGAGAGTTTATAATAATAAATCTAGTTTTTGTAGTATTTGTTAGAAAAGTTTTTGCAAGAAGGCCACCCGCAGAGCCTTGTTTATACTACACCCATTAAATCTGAGGAAGATCTCTTGGATAGAATTGCAGTGGCTGCTGGTGAGATATCTGAAATGCCAGACGTGTTTTCTGGTATCCAGCAGTCTTCAAGGCTAAGATGTGAAAAGTGCATTGATACAGGTGGTACATATTTTGAGAAATTTTCGTAAATTAGAGTTAAAATAAATATTGCGAGCAACTGTGTCATTACATTTCATTCTTTAAAACAATAAACAGTTAATATCTGATAAGCATAAAAAATTTTTTTCCAAAAAATTTAATTGAAGGAAAAGTGTTCATTTGGTCATTTTCTACTTTATGTGCAATTTTGTACTTCTTGTTCTGAAACTCCCTGTATATTAAACAAAATTCCTTAAATGAATAGTATGTCGATCAGAACTGTCTCGAGGAAGAGTGGCATAAACATTACTTGGATGAACAATTGACACCAGACATTTCAGCCGTTAATTACTATGAAACAGTGTTTAGCCGTGAAAATACCAGTGGGCTACCATGTTATCCATACGAGTATAATAAAATTAAAGTTTCAACGTTGTTCTCCCTATCATTTTCAAATTCTTTCGTTGAACGTTTCTTTAGCCAATTAAATTTGACCAAAACTTAAAAAAAATATTAAGAATGAAACCGTGCATTCATTGTGTGATACATGCAATTTATCACCTTATAACAGGGTCTCCAAACTTTTCAATGTAACCGCCACATCCACATTTTATATTTTCTACATTCATGTGGGCCGAAGGAATAAAAAATGGAAAAAACAGCACCTGTAATTTAATTTCCTCATACATTATTTTCTCAAAGGCACCACACGGACTTGTTTGGCGGGCCGGATGAAATCATGTGGAGGGCCGGTTGTGGCCCGCGGGCCATAGTTTGGAGACCACTACGAGCTTAAAGAATCTGGCTTCACTGCATCTAATTTTCCAATTAATACTTATCTAATTGAGGCTATTAATGTAATAAAAGTAATGCTACGCATGCAGAACCTTCAGCAATGCCAAAACCTTAGACATATAAAATACAGAAAGCTTAATACGTTTTTATTATGTTGTAGACTGTAGTTTTGTACTATGTATTCCCAGAACTTCATTTTTTATGTGAGTTGCGTAGCTTCCTGGAGATTAAAAATTATTTGTATTAAGTTAAGCTTTATCTTATTTTGGACAGATTGATCTAAGGCTATACTTAACAACGCACGTAGAGTTCATTAATTCTTTATTTATTTTGAATTGGTTAGAAGTTTCAAACAACGAGCGGGAAAAATATAACATAGGTCTGCATTTTCAACCAAATTTTTTCTTTTGGTATTTGTAATTATTATTTATGTACGGTGAACACTGGTTATGTAAACCTGAACTTCAATTTTGTCGACCACAGTGCTTGTGTGTTTGTTTGAGTTGTTTATCGGTCAATATTTATGTATACATTTTATAGTTTTCATAGAAGGACGTCATTTTATACACATTTCGGTAATGAAGGTCTTCAGATCTTTCATTTATTAATAGAGAATTATGAACTTAACATTTATTAATAAATGAATGCCCAGAAACTTTAAAAAAGCTGCCAATGTGGCTTAATTAAGGGCAAAGCCAATAGTATTATTGATGACTCATTTACATTTTCTAGGGTAACCAAGGGGCATTCTAGGGTAAATTATATGTCAGCCTAGGGTACAAAGATTGACGAGCGTGGAAGGCCTGCCCTGAAGTGTGGTGGACAGGGCTGCCAATGCTTGGGTTTTAACCCAAGATCTTGGGTTTTTACGATGTACCTTGGGTTCTTGGGTTTTGTTTTCGAATATGTTGATAATCTTGGGTTTTGAGCCTCATACTTCAATCATGGTGCACAGAAATTTCTCATCAAATTATTATGTACAAATGCCTTCTTTTTATTTCGCTCAAAGGTTTCGTTATTCGATAGAAATGCGTTGCATGCCTGTCACAACCTGTAGGAGCACTTGGCGTATGAACTTGTAGTGATCGCCCTCAGCCGTACTTCAGCCAAATTTCATAAAATATTGAATAACTTAAATCTTAAAATTAAATTATACAAATGTAGTTATTTTTACAATTTTACAAGACCAAATTAATTCGATTAAACTCAAAATTGTACCAAAACTGTGTTTTCGAAAATATTTGCCGATCACGTTTCCGTCAGTCACTTCCGTTGGAAACATTCGCGCAGAACCATTTGGCAAGCTCGATAGCCATTTTCCAGGCAGACTGCTCATTTCACGTTGTGTGTTCTTCAGATATTAGTCCTTGGGCCCCAGAGGGGCAATTGTAAGTATCAAGTGTAACGATAAGTGTGTATTATGTCTTAACTTTCCTGTGTTGTGTCTTAACTTGTTCCGTGTTAGGGAGCTCTCGTTATTGTGTCGTAGAAATATTCACTATGTTGTCTCTGTGCCAGTGTAAGTTAGTCACCAGCCTCAAGCTCACGGCCCCATCTTTGCCATAGTTTTCGTGTTTACTATTCTCCGATGATTCCGTGTTGTGCTTCAGTGTTAGACGATATTGGCATTAGCTCCTAGGATGTTTTTTAGTGCTGAGCAAAGTGTTAAGACACTTTGATGTCCACAGAGATCATTTGTTAGTGCTCAAATTATTTGTATGTTCCAGCTTCTAATTAATTGTGTCCTCAACTTTTGTATTTTAATTAAGTCGTGATTCAAACAAGTATGGAACCCTTTTCACGTTCAACACTCAACGTTTAAAGTCCAAAAATCTTAAGAAATAAAATAGGATATTGCAGCAAATCGCGTTTGTATTTTCTGCAGTACTCATTTCAAGTCAATTCATAAATAATTGTTCCTTATAAATACCTAACTACATTTGACATGTCTTTTAGGAATAGAAGCAGCGTTCTTATGTTCAATATTTTTCCATGAATTAATTGAGCCTTTTTTAAATCAGTGTAACTTTGTTCTCAGCTTAGTTGTTGTGACTTTCGTGTCCGTTTATGGGCTGCTCCTTTTTATGTAACTTCTGCTGCAATTCTCGCTCATCTAAATAATAGAGTATAGAGACTTCACCTTTTCTCATACTTATATTTTTTTAGTACATTAATTATCTAATTACCTCAGTGCTTTAGCTATTATTTTGGCTGTAGCTCATTTAAACTCAGTTGTGTTGCTGCTTGCAATGTCAGGATAGAGCTTGTGACCAGTTGGTCTGGAGCACTGATTCTGGTGTTGAGATGATTCAGGCTGCGACTCGGGCGCTAGAGTTGCGGACTGATTCTCAGCACCAGACCTCTGCCATTGTTCATCCTGTGAATGTTGCAGTTTTGCGCAGTCTTGCACATGTGTATGAATAGACCCAAATTTTGTGTTCAAAATAATTCAAGTCACCTGCTCCCTCACAGGATCGACGGGACCACACATTCAAGCACTCACAAACACGTATGAAACCAAACCCTAACCTCTTAATTTAAGGAGCTTACCTCCTCCGAGTTCTCCTCCAAGTGTTCCCTCCAAGCTTCTCCTCATATTCAAAGTTCACTATACTGGAAAGGCCTGCACCCCTGCAGCTAAGCCGCTAAAATCTCCAGTTGAGGCCATTTGGGCGAGAGTCACCAATTCCTACCGAGTTTTCCCAACCGGTAATCAACTCCCTACCCAGCACTCAAATCACCAATCACTTAGTGTCGGAACCCCCCCCACACTTACAAAACATCGACTTCACACTCCAGCTCGCGCTTCACAAGCCTGAGCTGAACGAATCGTCTGAAGTCCTCCAACCTCCTCGGACTCTCCCCAAGAAGTCTCGCGAACAAGAGTCAAGCCTTGCACTTGGGAGTGCAACCTTCTCTTCAATAAATTCCATACCGGCGAGTGAAACTATTCTCTCATTTTCCTCCGGTGTTGGCTTGTGGTAGTTTGGTTGTTTCATGGATTATTAGACGCTAGATATATTGCGTCCGAATACCCAGAACTCCTTCTGAGTCAGAGGCCTTAAATCATTCAATTAGCAATTAAGTGTGTTTGGAAAAACACTGGTGACCTAGCCATTATGAAAAGAACATTCTCTTTTGAAAACGATAAATTCCTCAATAATCAACATTTAAAAAAATCAAATTCTATTAGTCCCCCATTTGGGACAAGTTTACACTGGTGACCAGAATTCATACCAGAGTTGATAAATAATCCAACAACTGGATTGCCGCAGCCATCATTTGGAGGTTTTTGAGCGCATGTCGAGGCTGTTGCAGCTGTTGCATGTTGAACTTTGGAGGAGGTAGTGTTCCTTTCCATCCTTTTCCTCTAATTCTCAGTAATCAAACATAGTTTTTCCTCTCTAAACTCTTCCCTAATAATAAGTTATTGCTACTGCAGCCTATTCTAACAAATTCTTCATGTTTTTCCATTGCCACTGAAGCCACCTTTTACAAAACTCTTCATGCACTTCCATTGCTACTGAAGCTCCTTACTAATAACCTTCGCAATTTCCATCGCTACTGCAGCACCATTGCTACTGAAGCACTAAAGCAAGCAAATGTCTATGTACGAAACACCAATTTAAACAAATTAACGTTAACTTCACAATTGTATAGACTTGCGAAATACTTAAGATGACGCCCAAAAATATGCCCAACCATAAATTTACTCTCTGCGATCGTTGCAAGGGACTGCCGGGTGTGCACTGTTGGTCTTTTGTAAGTTCCTCCGTATCCCAAATGCCAAGCTCTTTCCCGATCTTCCATTTTTTGTATCGCTTCTGGTCGGTGTGCTTGTAGCCTTAGAAACGCCTGAGGAGCACGCACGTTGCCTAGGAAGGCTGTACAAACGACTTACGTCGCACATTTGCTGTATTTAACCGGCATATGTGTTTTGGAAAGTAAGGAACTGATCTTGTATATTGTTTTGAGGGCATAATGTCACAAACCCAGACTAGATTTCGCTTCAGGTCAACACCTGTCGAGCCAACGAAATCGTACGTCGTAGTTCGCTTTGAGCTCTAAAGTCATGGAGGTCGACCAATTCTAGATTCCCCGTTACACCGTTCAAAGAACGCAGTCGGAATCAGGTTTTTCGGGCGCCTCCATTTCGGCAGATACTCTGGCACCGTGTGCCCAGTGATGCTAACCTCACAGATTCTTTTACGGTCCCAGTTGGGGATCCGAGCTGAAACTTTCATAGTTCCAGAGTTACCCTTCCACTCTTTTCATCTATTTTCCTCTGTCAATCTTTCTTTTGGGAACTTCCCTTAGTAACTCCCTCGAGCATCTTACAAGTAACAGCTTCAGTGTTACCAGACCTTTCGGTCTACATGCGTTGGGGAGTAGCTGTAGTGATCGCCCTCAGCCGTACTTCAGCCTAATTTCATAAAATATTAAAAAACTAAAATCTTAAAATTAAATTATACAAATGTAGTTATTTTTACAATTTTACAAGACCAAATTAATTCGATTAAACTCAAAATTGTACCAAAACTGTGTTTTCGAAAATATTTGCCGATCACGTTTCCGTCAGTCACTTCCGTTGGAAACATTCGCGCAGAACCATTTGGCAAGCTCGATAGCCATTTTCCAGGCAGACTGCTCATTTCAGGTTGTGTGTTCTTCAGATATTAGTCCTTGGGCCCCAGAGGGGCAATTGTAAGTATCAAGTGTAACGATAAGTGTGTATTATGTCTTAACTTTCCTGTGTTGTGTCTTAACTTGTTCCGTGTTAGGGAGCTCTCGTTATTGTGTCGTAGAAATATTCACTATGTTGTCTCTGTGCCAGTGTTAGTTAGTCACCAGCCTCAAGCTCACGGCCCCATCTTTGCCATAGTTTTCGTGTTTACTATTCTCCGATGATTCCGTGTTGTGCTTCAGTGTTAGACGATATTGGCATTAGCTCCTAGGATGTTTTTTAGTGCTGAGCAAAGTGTTAAGACACTTTGATGTCCACAGAGATCATTTGTTAGTGCTCAAATTATTTTTATGTTCCAGCTTCTAATTAATTGTGTCCTCAACTTTTGTATTTTAATTAATTCGTGATTCAAACAAGTATGGAACCCTTTTCACGTTCAACACTCAACGTTTAAAGTCCAAAAATCTTAAGAAATAAAATAGGATATTGCAGCAAATCGCGTTTGTATTTTCTGCAGTACTCATCTCAAGTCAATTCATAAATAATTGTTCCTTATAAATACCTAACTACATTTGACATGTCTTTTAGGAATAGAAGCAGCGTTCTTATGTTCAATATTTTTCCATGAATTAATTGAGCCTTTTTTAAATCACTGTAACTTTGTTCTCAGCTTAGTTGTTGTGACTTTCGTGTCCGTTTATGGGCTGCTCCTTTTTATGTAACTTCTGCTGCAATTCTTGCTCATCTAAATAATAGAGTATAGAGACTTCACCTTTTCTCATACTTATATTTTTTTAGTACATTAATTATCTAATTACCTCAGTGCTTTAGCTATTATTTTGGCTGTAGCTCATTTAAACTCAGTTGTGTTGCTGCTTGCAATGTCAGGATAGAGCTTGTGACCAGTTGGTCTGGAGCACTGATTCTGGTGTTGAGATGATTCAGGCTGCGACTCGGGCGCTAGAGTTGCGGACTGATTCTCAGCACCAGACCTCTGCCATTGTTCATCCTGTGAATGTTGCAGTTTTGCGCAGTCTTGCACATGTGTATGAATAGACCCAAATTTTGTGTTCAAAATAATTCAAGTCACCTGCTCCCTCACAGGATCGACGGGACCACACATTCAAGCACTCACAAACACGTATGAAACCAAACCCTAACCTCTTAATTTAAGGAGCTTACCTCCTCCGAGTTCTCCTCCAAGTGTTCCCTCCAAGCTTCTCCTCATATTCAAAGTTCACTATACTGGAAAGGCCTGCACCCCTGCAGCTAAGCCGCTAAAATCTCCAGTTGAGGCCATTTGGGCGAGAGTCACCAATTCCTACCGAGTTTTCCCAACCGGTAATCAACTCCCTACCCAGCACTCAAATCACCAATCACTTAGTGTCGGAACCCCCCCCCACACTTACAAAACATCGACTTCACACTCCAGCTCGCGCTTCACAAGCCTGAGCTGAATGAATCGTCTGAAGTCCTCCAACCTCCTCGAACTCTCCCCAAGAAGTCTCGCGAACAAGAGTCAAGCCTTGCACTTGGGAGTGCAACCTTCTCTTCAATAAATTCCATACCGGCGAGTGAAACTATTCTCTCATTTTCCTCCGGTGTTGGCTTGTGGTAGTTTGGTTGTTTCATGTATTAGACGCTAGATATATTGCGTCCGAATACCCAGAACTCCTTCTGAGTCAGAGGCCTTAAATCATTCAATTAGCAATTAAGTGTGTTTGGAAAAACACTGGTGACCTAGCCATTATGAAAAGAACATTCTCTTTTGAAAACGATAAATTCCTCAATAATCAACATTTAAAAAAATCAAATTCTATTAGTCCCCCATTTGGGACAAGTTTACAAACTCGTACCATAACCGTGACCTGTCACAAATCACAATCTGCTGAGCGCGCGCCACTGTGTCAAAACATAACTGATTAGAGTGCGCATGGTGTGTGCCAGTCGCGTTATTGCATTTGCTATGTGATTTTCGTCGGTGGTTTGATTTGAAAATCTGCATTTTTCGATAAAACTCAAATTTGAAGGGATTATCTTCTAATGAACTCTGTTTATTCAAATTAAAAAAGTGACTGAAGAAATTATGCCAGCAAAGAAGAGCAAATAGAATGCTCGGTGCTTCAAGGAAGAATGGGCCAGTGAAACGGAATACAAAAAAAGGGGTTTGAGCATGACTGCAACGACGAAGACTCAGTTACCTACTGCAAGGCATGCAAAGTGACACTAAAAAATAAAAATGAGTCTAGGTCGTTGAAATATAAAGTTTCTTTTAGTCATGAAAAAATTTGCTGTTGCTAAAGGAAGCACGAGTATCACTCAATATCTTAAAAAAGAGAACAACTGAAAGCCAACAAATAGCGAGGAGTGAGATAAGGTTGCAGTCTATTTCGTAGCACATAATTTACCCTTTGCTAACATGGAGGTCTGTGAGCTTGCATTTCCTGATAGTAAAATAGCCGAAAATCTGTCAATGAAGCGAACGAAACTTACCTAGGTAATTCTAGATGGTACAGCTTTTGATAAAATAAATAATAATCTCGCAAACGTAAAATAGAGAAAAAAGAAACACAGTTTATTTCCAATAGAGATGGTACAAAAGTACCATCGTTAATGTTTAAAATATCCTTAAATTAATGCACTTAGATGATACACACACATGAGTATTGTAATACCCATGTCACTAGTCGAAATAAGTGATTGATGGCAATGTACTCTTAATGTTACTTAATCTACATTTGATGATACATGTGATTGTAATTATACGTGAGTATATGTATTTTTTGTACAATACAAAGTGTTTTTGTGCTAACATATTTCAACTTATTGAAGAAAACTTAATATAAATAGATTTTTACGAATGATAATTTGCCAAAAACTCCTTACTTTTCGAGTTCAAATGACTGAAAGAAACTTTAAAACTTGAAGTAGAATACTACATGGGCGCCAATGTTATCTCTACTCTCTAAAATTCCGACCCCATTATAGCAGTTTTTGTTATTGTTGCAATAAAGCCAGCAAGCATTGTACAGTTGAGGAAAAATCGGCAATTTAATTTCCGGTTGAAAATTTACGCCAAGCCATCCACAGTAGTTATTTCATTAAATTTAGGAGCTTCATTTTTACAATTTGTTAGGAACTTTTCGTCAGAGGTATTGTAAGATATTAATAACAAGCCATAAATTAATGCTGAACTTTTATTCAATATTATAGATTGGATAGCCCTACACTAGAGCACAGCAAGGGTTCCACATAGACACAACATAGTTATAGTACTGAACACAATACCATTCAATGACACAGCAAGTTAATTAGGTAAATAGTTACTCACCTCTTGGATACCTTAACTTTATACTCCATTTTCAATACTGTGGCTAGCAAGAGTAGAGCGGAGATAGACGGGAAATGTATAGTATAGGGTAGAATAGAATTAGTACATTAGTTTAGAACTTAAGAAGTTAGATACCAACCACAGTAGTTAATTATGTACACACTCGGTCAACATTTACTTGTTGTTGAATCCGAGGCCAATAGCAGACTGACTTGCGAGTGTTGCCCTGTCGAGCGTTGCCAACTTATGGTCTCTCTAACTAGAACTTACACTACTCGCTATATTACACCCCTCCCTCCTTAATTAGAAACCCCTCCCTGTATCCCCAGTCCCCATATTCAATAGTCAATCCTAAAGGTCCATTCTCACCACAGGCTTCCGAGCCCGGGTAGACCTGCGTGAGATGTTAGCACTTGGAGGCTCGTGCATCCTAGCCTCCTGGGTGTGAGTCGGGTAATCAGGTGTTCCGGTGTCAGGTTCATTGGTCGGAGGTGGTGGGTATGAATTTTGAGCAGGTTGTGGAAACACGATGGTTTCCTCCGTAGGTTGTTCCAAGGGTTCAGGGATGGTGTTCGAGCAGGTAATAACTTGGTCCTGGTGTCGACGAACGACCTCTCCCCCCTTCAGTTGGCACTTGTAGGATACCGGGCCTGTTTTCTCAATGGTGGTAGCAGGGGTCCATTTTGGGGAACCCGGCGTGTATTGACGGACCATCACAGGAGACTCCGGCGGAATATCAACCGCTCGAGACCCTGGGTGGTATCTTTTCTGAGCGTCCTGGCGTTGAGCAACTTTGGACGCGATTGCTTCTGACGGCCAAAGCAGATCAAGACGAGAGCGAACTTTTCTGCCTAACATCAGTTCGGCGGGCGTAACACCTGTTGTCATGTGGGGTGTTAGCCGATAGTTGAACAGAAACCTGTCTAGTGCTAGTCGTAGGGGTTCCGTTGACTTTCGTATATTCTTCTTGAAAGTTTGTACCATGCGCTCTGCCAGTCCATTAGTTGAAGGGTGGTATGGTGCGCTCGTAATATGTCGCATACCACATGCCTTCACAAATTCTTGGAATTCAGCCGATGTGAAACACGTTGCATTGTCAGAAACAATTGTTACTGGAAATCCAAATGTCGCAAAAGTGTGTTTCAGGCACGAGATCGTTTCGCTAGAGGTTGTAGTAGATGTGGGAAAAATTTCAACCCACTTAGAGTGTGCATCCACGATCACTAGATAGTATTTTCCATCCATTGGGCCCGCGTAGTCAATGTGTATGCGATGCCAAGGCTTCGCAGGCCATTCCCACGGATGGAGTTCAGCTTTCGTTGGTGCAGCTCGAGTGCTCAGGCACTCGCTGCATGACTTAGTCGTTTCTTCTAGATCTTTGTCCAGCAGCGGCCACCATACATAGCTGCGAGCTAACTCCTTCATCCTGGATGATCCAGCATGGCCAGAGTGCAGTTCGTCCACAATGGCTTGTCTGAGAGCTTGGGGTACAATAATTCTTGCTCCCCAGAGCACACAGCCATTTTGTGTGGACAATTCGTCTCGCCTCCTAGTATGCGGAGCGAGATCAGGGTCACCAATTACCGTCGAAGGCCAGCCTACTTGGCAGTATTTGTACACCTTTGAAAGTACTGGGTCCCTTAGGGTGCCGTCGCGGATGTGGGTGCTGGTGACTGGAGCTGACTCGAGGAAATTCACTAAGGACGTCCATTCCGCAGGAATAGGTGTGGCTTCCTCGGGAGTTGTCAAAGGTAGACGACTGAGAGCATCAGCCGTGCCCAACAGCACGCCGGACCGGTGACGCAAGGTGAACTTGTAGGACTGCAGTAGTAAAGCCCACCTTTGAATGCGCCCGGATGCCATCGGAGGAATGCTTCTACCCGGATCAAATAGTCCTAACAAAGGCTTGTGGTCCGTAACCACAGTGAAATCCTGTCCCCACAGGTAGCAATGAAATTTTCGAAGTGCGAACACCATAGCTAGGGCTTCTTTCTCAGTTTGAGAGTAGTTGCGTTCTGTTGCTGTTAGAGTTCGGGAGGCAAAATAGGCGGGGCGTTCAGTCCCATCAATAAGGTGACACAGCACCGCTCCCACACCATACGCACTACTGTCCGCCACTACCACTATGGGTTTCTGAGGGTCAAAATGGACTAGAGTCTGAGAGTCCAGGAGGGCTTGTTTAGATTTCTGGAAGGCTCTCTCCTGACTTGCATCCCATTTCCAAGGGGTTTTGTCTCTCAGTAAGGTATTTAGGGGCTCCAGCATAGTTGCAGATGATTTTAGAAATTTCCTATAGAAATTTAGCAGCCCAAGGTAGGCTCTCAGTTGAGTTACATTAGTAGGGGCTGGTGCATTCTGGATTGCTGCTACCTTCTCTGCAGTGGGGTGCAATCCATCCTTGTCAATTTGGTATCCAAGGTAGGATACCTGTGGCACTCCAATTTGGCATTTATCCATTTTCAGTTTTAGTCCTGCCTCCTGTAGTTTAGATAAGACTTGATAGAGACGCTTGTTGTGCTCTTGCTCATTAGTGGCACTCACCAGGACGTCATCCAGGTAGCAGAACACTCCTGGGAGGCCCTGCAATAGTCCTTCCATGGCACGCTGAAAGATTTCAGGTGCGGACGCAATTCCAAAACTGAGACGGTTGTAGGCAAATAAACCTCTGTGGGTGTTTATTACCGTGAGTTCCTTGGAGTCTTCATCCAAGGGTAGTTGAGCGTATGCCTGAGACATATCTAGCTTGGAGTATATAACTCCTCCTGCTAACCCGCTAAATAGATCTTCCACTCTGGGTATAGGGTAGGTATCAAGCCTAGTGGCTCTGTTGACTGTTAATTTGTAGTCCCCACAGATGCGGATGCTTTGATCAGCCTTGAGCACAGGGACGATCGCCGCTGCCCATCTCGAGTATTGTACAGGGATGAGGATACCTTCCTGCACCAGTCTATCAAGTTCTGCCTCCACCTTAGGTCTCAGTGTGTAAGGCACGTTCCTGGCCTTACAAAACTTTGGTGGTACAGCTGGATCCACTTCTATTTTGAAATTCCTTCCCTTAAAGCAACCTAGACCTGGTTGAAAAAGGTCAGGGAATTTATTTGCTAACTCTTCAGGGCAGGTAGTCAATTTGTTGACATTATTTGATACTATAGTTAGCCCAAGGGAATCAATCAGGTCCCTACCCAGCAAGGCTGGCCCCTCCCTGTCTACAATCACAATAGTTGCTAGTTGAGGAACCATATTACCAGATTCACGCTGGATGTTAGCTCTAATCTCTCCGAAAACTACTAGCTCCGCTCCCCCATAAGTCCTAAGCTTAACATCAGAAAGTCTCAGCTCGGGTCTGGACTTGGCTGGTATTTTAGAGTAGGTGGCCATTGAAAGGATAGACCTGGCAGCACCTGTATCTACCTCCATCTCTAATGGCACACCATTTAGTAACAATTTTATTTTGATTGGGGGTTTCATTTCCTCGGCTATTGAGAAAATCTCTCCATAACAGCCTAGATTAGCAGCTGGATAGTCTGCACAGGCTGCATTGTTAGTTCTATTAGGGTTAGGGTGGTGTTCCCTCCCCCTTTTCTCATGCATAGCATGCACAAAATTATTTTTGTTGTCTTTAGAAGAATTTTGCTTTTTCAATTTAAAGCAACACTTCTTAAGATGGCCTTTTTGGCCACAACCATGACAAACACTGTCTTTATAGGGGCAATCTCTACGCCAGTGCAGATTACCACAGCCGCTGCATGCTGATTTGGGGCTAGCTTGAGCCTGAGTTTTGCCCTGAGGCTTAATAGCAGTTTGCTTTACTCTATGCTGGCCCACATTTAGTATGGAATTAGGTTGCCTTAACACAACCGTCTCCCTCAGTTGAGTTTCTTTGGCAGTTGCCAGATCCACGGCTTTTTTCCATGTGAGGTCATTTTCATTGAGCAAACAATTTTGAACATCATTACTGGCCACACCCAGTATTAACCTATCTAGCAGAGTTTCTTCCAGAACTTCCTGTTTGAAATTACAGGTGTCTGAAAGGGCCTTTAAGCTAGCCACAAAATCAGCAATGCTCTCCCCTTGTTTCTGGTTCCGCTTATGGAACCTAAACCTTTCAAAGATCTGGTTGCGTGTCGGCTTAAAATGCCGTCTTAACGCTTCCATGATCTCCTCATAGGTAGCATCTAAAAGTCTTTTAGGTGATAGTAGGTCTTTGGTCAACCTAACAATTTTAGGACCCACCAGAGCAATAAATGTTTTAGCTTTATTTGAATCTTCCACTTTATTAATACTAAGGAAGCAGTTTAGCCTGACTTCATATTCTGGGAATTCTTCCTCTAAAGGATTGAATTCTCCCACTGAGCCTAGCATTGGCATTTTTACCCAGCTTTACAGCTAATTGTCAGATATCTACCTGAAATAGTAGTAGCAACAATATCAGTTGCAAGAGTAGCCAATTCAAGAGGCTGTAATAATACCCCGTGTTAAAAAAAAATCAGAAATTTACAGCATCAATACTCTAGTCACTGAATAATATAAATTCTGAGTTCCTTCATTAGTCTAGCCTCTCCCAATAGTTCTACAAAAAATAATCCTCGTCGCCAGTATTATAGATTGGATAGCCCTACACTAGAGCACAGCAAGGGTTCCACATAGACACAACATAGTTATAGTACTGAACACAATACCATTCAATGACACAGCAAGTTAATTAGGTAAATAGTTACTCACCTCTTGGATACCTTAACTTTACACTCCATTTTCAATACTGTGGCTAGCAAGAGTAGAGCGGAGATAGACGGGAAATGTATAGTATAGGGTAGAATAGAATTAGTACATTAGTTTAGAACTTAAGAAGTTAGATACCAACCACAGTAGTTAATTATGTACACACTCGGTCAACATTTACTTGTTGTTGAATCCGAGGCCAATAGCAGACTGACTTGCGAGTGTTGCCCTCTCGAGCGTTGCCAACTTATGGTCTCTCTAACTAGAACTTACACTACTCGCTATATTACATTCAACAAACTAGTCTTGTTACAGATGTTGAAATTAAATGGCCTCCATTAACTTTGACGCATCGAACTCGTGTGTTCCAATAACGTAGAAACATTGTTTAATGCTTAAGAGCTTGAAACTACGGGTATTTTTTCTAACAGTAATATGCTTGTAGTTTTTATTGCTAAAATAGCAAAAACCTGCTTTAGTTGGTAGTTTTTGGCATTTTATCCTTCGTAATAAACATTTTTTATGTTTTTCCACCTATGATTGCAATTTGTTCGCACAGAAAGAAAAAAACACTTTGAATATCATGTATTTTTTGTTTTTTGGTAATCTTGGGTTTTAATTTTAGATCTTGGGTTTTTTAGACCCATGATCTTGGGTTTTTGTAAAAGTCTCATTGGCAGCCCTGGACTGGTGGAGTCGGAGTCGCTACTCTGAAGACTGTTGAAGTGTGATGGAGTCGGAGTCGCTTTTCCGAATGTGGTGGAGTCGGAGTCGGAGTCGTTCATTCGGATGTGGTAGAATCGTGGTTGGAGTCGCTATTTTTTGGTGTCTTCGATTCTAATTTTTGCTAAAAATTATTTATAATTCTTTAAAACTAAAAGTAAACCAAAACAGAGTTAGGTCAATGTGAAGTTTAATGCAATCACAGAAATTGATAATTATATCCCAAACAATCACTAAAGGAACCCATTTAAGAACGTTTTTCATGAACGACATTCTGCTCGCTGATGCGTTATTTTCGAATTATTGAACGTTGAAGTTGGCCGTCGCGCGCCCAAGGAAGCGAGCGTAATTTAATTAAAAACGGAAGCTAACCCCCTATTACAAACGTAAAGAGGTTGGGTCGTGAGGGGTAGCCACAGTTCTTTTAGTAAAAAGTATAAATAAAGCTTCTAAACCACCCATTAGGGTGACGACCGCAATCTTGTTTACATCGGGTCTAACATGGCGACCACTATGGCCGCCGCCATTTTGGACCCGATGTCAACAAGATTGCGGTCGTCACCCTAATGGGTGGGTTAGAAGCTTTATTTATAATTTTCACTAGAAGCACTCTGCCTCCCCCTCACGACCCAACCTCTTTACATTTGTAATAGCTTCCGTTATTAATTAAATTCCGTTTCACGCGCTCGCTTCCTTTGGCGCCAAGGCCAACTTCAAAGTTCAATTATTCGAAAATAACACATCAGCGAGCAGAATGTCATTCATGTAAAACGTTCTGAAATGTGTTCCTTTAGTGATTCCTGGGATCCGCATTATTATTTTCCGTGATTGCATTAAACTTCACATTGACCCAAAGTTAGAATGCTTTGCTGAAAAATCTTAAAAATACGCAATGTTTTTGTTGATTGTTTTGTTCTAAGTTTGAAACAGAGTATTTATTCCTATCACTTAATACCGTCATGTTATCTAGTCATTGAGGTTTTGCACAGATATATATGAGAAACCTACGAGTGCGAAATATAATTTTTGTACCCAGCATTAATGTATATTTTGTAGTTAAAAGCAGGAATTAGTAATTGAAAGCATCGCAAATTCATTCTGTATATTTCTGTTTTGTTCATTTTTCCTTCAATTAATACATAGGAACTGGAAAATATTATTAAATGTGTTGCAAGTTACTTGTAGAACATTTCAGCTGATGCAATACATTGTACTCACATAAAGAGTGGTAACTCTGTATGCTCAAAATGATGCATTTATTGATAATGATCATAAACATTTCTAGTCTTTAGGTTATGATTCATTGCCAATGAGTAGTTTTTGCTGAAACCTGAAGCTATGGTCTAGTGCACAAAGACTTCTAGTTTTCAAGTCATGTTATCAAAATTGATATGGCTTCCGTGTTTTTAAGTCAAGTTAACATGTATTAATAATAAAAATTTCTGCTCATTTCTCAAGTTATTCCTTGAATGTAATTTGGTTCTTTCAGAGTTATATTGAATTACACTATATCATCATCATGTTTAATTTTTATCTACGTATCACTCCCCAGTTTCTAAGCAAGGATACGCTGAAATGGAGAATTTTATAATTATGTTGATACATTTTTAAAAAACTGAAATATAATTCGTTTTGTAGCATTATGTAATTAATTACTTCTTGTTAAGGAAGATTTGGAAATATTTTAAGGTTATCTATATCGGCATTGAGACACTTGAAAAAAATTAAAATACGATGTAAACGAGCTGCAATGAAAATAATTACACACACCAGCAAAAATTTCACTTACAGTCACACACACACTGTAACTGAAAACAATGCACTATCTCAGCTGCAGTGGTTTTTGCATTTATGCGGTAATACAAATTCTCCTGCTGGAAATGTTTCAAATTGCTCCAAAAATACGAAATAAGAAGAACGTGGGCATTTATTAAAATAACAAAGTGTCCAATACAAAGTAAAAAGTTAGACGAAAATAAGAGATAGTATCATATTACACGCAAAGAAGCTAGAAGTGATTTTTATTCGTGAAAAAACGTCCCGAAAACGTCAGGCCCCTGCGATGAAAGCAGACCAACTTTTGCTTATTATACATAGCCGAAATGTAACATAGAGTTGAGCAATAATATGACACCTTTTCTGCATTACTGGATTTTTGCATGAATATTGTGAGCAACATCAAAGGAATTGTAGGCTATTTCCAAGGCCCCAACGCTGTTGGCCCTCATGTTTATATTCAAAGATGACAAATGACATAGTGTGCATGATAAGCTCATAAGAACAGCCAAAAAGTAAAATAAGTAATACATGGGGCTAGGTTAAAGATGAACAATACTGATATGAATAAGCAAGAAAAAAGAGTAAAGATGAAATGATAGATCGATAGAAGTTCATTCAAGGAAATCATAGAGGTAGGGATGGATGTCTGAATTCATGAATTAATTGTTAAGGAATTCAAAGTGAGTAATGTATATAATACTGCAATCTGCTGAATTGTATTTAATAGACCAAATGAAAAGATTGTGAGAACACCAAAAAAAAAAATTCTAGTGCAATCTAATTGGGGTGAAATTCAGAAAATGGGTTGGTAAGAAGTTAACATCAAGGGCTTTAAAATAGCCATAGAAGCTATTAGATGTGATACAGGCTTTAATCTGCTTTCTGAAAAATTGATCAAGTCTGTGTCAATAATGAAATTAGATTTAGGCAAATGAAAATGGTAGTAGGTTGAAGTAGATATTTTATGAAAAATTAAAAAAAATATATCTGGAGACTGAGTATTCAAAATACCTTCTGCATCAAATTTGACTCTTAGATAAATGGTATTGCTGTATAATTGAGGTACACCTGAATGAGATAGCCACGTTTGGAAGAAAGATAATTAATGATTCACTAGAAAGTATGGATTAATCAAATCAAAACTTGGCACGGGAAAAAACTGCAATAACAACATATGCTAAGAAACATTTTCTGAAAACAACTTTTATGATGGAAGGTCTGAGAATTAACTCCTGTTTGCAGTAAAATTTAAGGCTTTAAGTTTAAATAGGCACATAGATATGGTGTGACCCACCAGTCACTTGTCTGTATTTGGGAATAGGGTGGTGCAATCCTCCTGTTTTCTCAACTCATGCTTTTTTTAGTGCTGTGTAAAGTGTATGGTTTTAAATTTGGAAATATTGCCCAATTTATTATTATTAATTTTTTGTATTGGTTACTTATCCATTGCAGAATTATTCAGCTAGGTCACAAAAAATCAGCATCTTCCATTTAGAGTTGTTAGGTTTGTTAATGATGGTAGGATGGTTATTCTCTATCACAACCAGGGCTAGGAAGTTGGTGTAGAGGAGTCTTTGTTGAAGCTTATATGGAGCTTTCAGAGTTAGTGTAGGGATAACGTGACTGACTTCATTGTTAAATAAAGAAAAATATATTTGAGAAAACGGTAAAGATGCTATAGCTCAACTGTTATGATATAAATCAAAACTTACTTCACAGTCAGCGCCACGGGTATTGGCGTAAACGATCTATCAAAGACCCCCATTATATACCCAAGAAAAACGACAACTGTATTGGCGCGCTTTCATGTGGCAGAGTGCCCCGCGCTCAAGTCCCAGACAGACAATGAAGCTCTCAGTTACGCTCTAAGAAGCTCTAAGTGCTATAAGAGAAAAACATAAGCCAATCCCCGTGGCACCGACTGTATGTTTCATTCTCTTGAAAATTTTTGTAGTAGAAATTTTGTAAATACTAATGTTCAAAGCCACTTCTGTGGTAGATTAGCAATTGACCTACCTTAATAGGCTGAATCATATTCCCAAATCTTCCAGTCAAGCAATTTTGTATGAATATTTCTCTCAAGTTATCTAAATTTATAAAAGAAATAGTTACTATGTGATAATATTTTAATAGAATTCCTACACTCGCAGCATGTTGGGGAGATTTTCTGATTTGTTTTTATGAACAAACTGTTCAAGATTAGTGGAAAATATGTTTTAAATTTTCAATAGACTGAAAGGCAGCTCGACCATACATGAGGGGAAAAATTATTGAAGCAACCAATCTGCCATTTTAGAATCAAAGGAAATGATCTTGAAAAGCAGCTTTTTATTGTTACAAACAATAGCATTTAATTTCTTTCCATCAGCCTAACCTACTTCCATTACATATTACTTCATGAAATTTTTCTAAGGATCTGTATTTGCCTGCCGAAACAGATATTGACCTTTACCAAAATTTTCATTTTTTGTGCATACTCACTTGTAAGTAAATTAAAAATCTTGCTTTATTATCCAAGAATGCCTATTGATGTAAGGGACACTTATAAACAAGTCATAAGAACCAACATAATTAGCAGGATCTACTTGTCACCATGAGTCTGGGGTGGGAGAAAAGTGTAGCTACAATTCAAAACTCAGAGGATATTGAAAATTTCAAATAAATGTGCTCGTCCAAAAATAATAGAATATTAAATTTTATCACTACCAATGCTGGAACCGAAATTAGAATTAGTAACTCTCCACTTAAAAAACTTTGGTGATGCATAGATTTGTAAAATGCTAAAAAGTTAGAGAAAAATTGACCAGCTCCCTAGCACTGATCACAACTGGTGTACAGTAGTGCTAGCAATTGTAGCTACATGTGTGGGTAGTAGGACCAGCCATAGTTATTTTGGAAACACTAGAAGTTATTTCCCATCCCATGACAGGGGAATGAAAGGAATATAAAGTTATGCATGCACTGTGACAGATAAGGTGAAGAAACAGTAGAACATCTAGTTTTGCTATGGATGGCAAGAACATGGGGTGTGCCAGATGTGTTGAAAGTAATTCTGGTTTGCACTATATTGTAGAGTTGAATGATGAATGGAGCCTGCCTGTTGTTGATACAGGGAAAAATTTACCTACAACTGTATGGAATAGGAGACAGAAACATTGTAAAACCCCTTGAGTGGGCCTGATGATCTGCCATTGTTTCTGGTGAGTTTTGTATGGTTCTTCTTCATATACTATTGGTTGTGGCTTTGTGTATTCTATGGAAATGTTTTTGTCATGTATATTTTGTGTATTTTCTAGTGCCAGCCTGAACTTTATGCACCTGCTGCTGTTTTTGTGTGCCACACAATTGTGCTTGAATTAGACTTGACCCAAGTGTCCAACTTTCTTCTATTCTGCAATCCTGTGAGGTGAGTTGAATGTGTTTTTGTTAATTAGCTTGATGCTTTGAATTTTGTATTTGTTGTATTTCCATTATTTTTGCTTGATGTTTAAATTTTATTTTGTTATTTGGTTATGATCTGCTCATTTTGATTTATTTCCTTTCATATTGAGTTGTATTTTGCTTTGCTTTTCTATGTTGATCATTGAGGTATAATTGGCACTTATCCGTTAATGAGGCTTCCATTTTTTTCGTAATGCTTGATTGTATTTATTTTTAATATGCCTCTCCACCAGTAAATGCATGGAAATTTCCACAATAGATTCTTTGCAATTGTGCGGTCAGAGAAACACTTGGGAAGCTTGGCGAGTTTATTCCACTAGGTGTTGACAGCAGGATGGGAATCGGTAGATTGAGCGACTGGCTTCGACATTAGCAGCCTTTATATAAGTGTCGTACAGATACAGAATGACGCGGGATACAGACATGTGCGGGAGATGGCCGCACATAGTTCCCCCCTCTCATGCAACTGGTGAGCGAGTACCATAATAAAAACGTTGAATTCGAAATTCAAATCGGCTTACTAATCAAAAGCCTAGAAGCCACGCAATCAACTAGCGTGCTCAAACCCAACGATAGAAAAAAGAATGACAATTAATTGACAAATTGAACGACAATTCAAAATCAAATAACATTATGAAGTTAATTCAACCAAACAGACCGTAAATCGTTTCAATTACGTTAAATCAATCTCAACTCAAACTGTCAACAAGATCAACTTCACCAAACACTTTATACTTCAAGAAAACAAGCAAAACGAGGGTAACTTCGCGAACATAATACGTACACACTCGCTTTAAACTTCGATATATTAGGCTTAACAGCCTTTAACTAACACGCACAGTAAAACTGTTAAGATAAACGCAGTCAACTGTTAAGTAGAAACCGCTAACACCCTTATGATTAAAGATTACACGCAAGCACAAGCAGATTATAGGTAAAACGCCCCTAAAAGTTAAACACATGGGAACATGTTCGTAACTTCAACGGAACATCAAAACATGTTAGAGGAAGGAACCGTTAATACTTTACCCCGCCCCTCTAAAAGAGCACCGTTTAACATTTCCGCAATAAATCAAAACACGTTACCGCAATCACCCAACAAAAGAATAAAATCAATTTTAATACATCCTCAGGAAAAAAAATTAATACGTCACGGAAAGAGTCAGAATAAATTAGTTAGAGACTTTAATTTCAAGAAAAAAAAACATACGATATACCAAAACGTTCCCTATTAATACTTTCAAATAAAAATGTTTAAACTCCTTCCTTGGTAAAAAAAACCATATCACCAACTTACCACAAACATCCAAAAAGAAATTGCAGGTAAAAATTCAATTTTAACACACTTCTAACAAAACCCAATGCACGTAAAAAAAAATCAAAACCTTAATAATTAGAAAGCATACAAGCAAGCAAAGGGAACAAGCAAAAAGCAAGGCTGCTGACTTACCGTGCATATAAATAAACTGCACGCTGACAGCCACGTAGAACGTTGTAAAAAGGGTCATATTGAAACGCCATTTTAATATTTTTTAAAAACAACCTGCGCCATATCAATTAACAAATAATTACCCGTTGCATCATCGCAAATATCTTTTGTGTTTTCGCATAATACCCCTATTAGAAAAATTTAAAAATGCGCAGTGTTTCGAATTCGAATTGTCACACAATTAAAAAAATAATGCAATCAAAACACAACATATTCAAATCAGTAATGTCACTTCTAACACCAAAAACAAATAAGGCATTTGCTAATCAAAACTTTTGCGTCAATATTAAAACCAGTATACTTAAATTAAACACATGCGTTAAATAGATTTAAAAATACATTAAAGAGAACACTGCGCGCATATTTTATCGCGTGTTTCATGCGATTTGCGTTTCATTTAACCGCGCGCCAGATTTTCAAATAATTTAAAATCTAACACTTATAATTTTTCTGTTAATAAATCTTCAATTAATTCAAATAAAATTTTTCAACGTTATCATTTTTCAACCTAAACTCTTCGCGCACCACCGGATTTACTTGGACGGCCTGCATCCCTGGGACGTCCAGCCCGCCCCAAGTGTGTCACATTCACCACCACAAGATCGCGCGCAACGCGAATTATGGGTCCTGATGCAGGACCCTTGGCGGCCTGCCCCGCACCATCGCGTAGGAAAAATTTTCTCGTTGCGTCGCCGTCAACGTCTGTACCTCCTTCTTGAGATGATATAGTACAGTTCCCATAATCATCGTAGACAGGATCAGACCCATAATGATGATGTCCGTCAGCCGGTCTGGAAGTAATTCCATCTTGGTTACCGCGTTTTCTTTGACCCACTGTTCGTTAACGGTTGTGGAGTGCGTGGACAAAGCCGCGACGAGGGTATCTACGTCGATATTACTCTGTGCATTACCCATCGAGCACCCTCTCCTGCAAGTGAAGGATACAGAAAAATTAGCATGGCCGTATTCAATGAAAATAAATACAACATATAATTTGGTATCAATCTTGGTTGACTCCCAAGAGTCATTGAACCACGATAACTCTCGCGTACAAAATATAGTCGCCGATCGCTGAGAAAAAAAAATGTGGCAGGTGACAAGACAACTGCCTTATGAATTTAATTTAAATTTCTGCTGATCGTCGAACGATCGGAATCATTCACATCTAGATCAGTGACATTCTGGTCAGATAAAAATAGCTCGGCAAGACCGCAGCCTTTATATAAGTGTCGTACAGATACAGAATGACGCGGGATACAGACATGTGCGGGAGATGGCCGCACACAATACTTCTCTAAAACTCTCAATGTGATAGAGATCAATGATGTATTATAGGAAGTTGTGACCCTGCAACATCATGCATGAAGATCATTTTGACAACCTGGGTCTTGCAGTGATGCTGTTATGGGGCTGCTGTCTGAGCATTCTGTGTCCTGCAAGGGAGTGGTGCAATTCCACCAGTCCCTGAGTTGCCTGCCTCCTCTGCCCTCATTGGATGAGCATTGCAGTCTTATTTTCTTTGCCTAGGTTAGCTGCACAGTGCTCTTAAAGGTAGAATTTTGTAGTACACCTCTCGTTTTGATTGTTCTTTCCAGGTAGTTCATGTTTAAACTCAATTTTTCAGCAACTGAGCAGAAATTTGTGCTAAGCTCAAGTTGTGTGTGATAGGTTGATACAAATGATTGAAAATTATTTCATTGAAAAATCAGAAGATGAAAGTTGACTTCCAATATAATTGTTAACTAATACTTTGTATGCATATAAGTTAGTATGTGTCGTGCTGTTTGCATAGTCAGATTCTCGCCCTAGTTAAGGGAAGGCTCCCCCCAGAAATTGAGAAATTTGTAGAAATATTGATTTTAGCCACTATAGGAAGTATAAAAGGTCAGGTACATCCTGTGAAAAAAGGAGGTTCGTACATTTGCTCGTTTGCCTTCTACGGGGGTTTGAAATATGGGGAGGGGAGGAGGAATGTGGTATTTTGTGTTACACCCCACCGCTGCTGTTTCTTCATGGTGCAGCACTGCTATGTCATCTGTGTCTCTTTATTACTGTATACTGATTTCAAGGATCCTAGCTGAGCCCACAAATAATTTGAAGAAAAATTGAGATGGTTTGTTTCTTTGTTTTGCCTTTTTTGGGAGGTTTGTATTGTGGGGTTTCAAAATGCATCCCCCCTACAGTTTTAAGCTAGTGATGATTTTTTTGTCATTGGATGTGGAAAGACTTGAGCATTGTAATGGGGCGATTCACCAGTCTCCTAAACCGTGTTTGCTAATGAGATGGTGCAATCTGCACATTCCCCTAACCCCTACTTTTTCTGTTCCAGAACAGATGTATCAATGTTGAATAGTAAAGCAGAAAATTCCTAAGTGCAGTATTATAGCGTACACGCAAATTATTGGGAGCGTCACTATCCAGCAAGGGTAAGAATAATAGGCAGCGATAAGATTGAAATAAAAGAATATACGGGTTTATTTATGTATTGAAATATTCATTGGTAAATGATATTATTTGTTATGTGAGAGTAGGAAACTATGTGCCTTATTGCCTGTATTATCGTTAGAAGTTATTATTTATTATGCGTGGCGGATTGGCAGGAAGACCTCCAAACCTCCAAATCAACCTCCAATTGGAAAACAGTAGCAGAGGCCAACCAGGAGACTCCAGAGCCACCACTCGGAGCTCTGTGGTACCAGCCTCCGCAACTCAAGACCAAAGAACAGCCCACCATGGCTGATTCTTCCGGCATCTCTTGCCGCTGCGGTACTCCATCGCCTGCTGCCGCTGGACTTTGGCACTTCCCACTGCTGCTGTATTCTGGCATACCCTGCTGTTGCTGCACCCCGGCCTAATCTGTCGCTGCGGCGCCCCGGCCTACTCGGCTGCTGCCGTACTCCGGCATATCTTGCCGCTGCCGTACCCAGCACTACGCCGCTGCTGCACTCCTGCATCTGCCGCTCTTGCGCTCCTACCGCTCTTGCGTTCCTAGAGGCCAAGCCTTGGGTTGGCCGTTATTGCTGGGTAGGAAATCATCCTGGGGTTGCTGCTGTGCTAAATTGTTCCTAGTATAGTAGGCTACTGTGTTATAATCGAGTGTTTATTTTCTGCGGTTCATTGGAGGTAGGTTACTTATTAGTGTCCACACCTGGTTATTTTCCTATGTACCTGTATGTAATCATTGTTAATAGTATGTCGATAAACAAAAAAAAGAATTGTAAACCCATTACCTGGGAGTGTCGGCTTATTTATTCACCTTGAGACAAGATTGGAGTCATAGGTCGGTCACAACTAATGTATAGGAGTACGTACAATTTCGGCTACACATGTTGATGGTATAAAGGCTACCTGTCCCCCAACAGCAATACAAATCATTGAATGGCGATCCGAAATTCGATTTTGATCAAAAGTTGACGTCACAAATACAAAATTTTACCAAAAAAAGTATGCGTTAAAATTTTTTGTTTCAAAGTATAAATTTGGAGAATGCTATTCAACGATTTCTGATGCCCAAGTCTTTCCGCATCCAATGATACCAAAACCACTGTAGCTTGAAAACTAAAAAGAGATGCATTTTGAAATCCTCCCCTAATAATTTCCATTTTCTATGAATATCTCGTTTTCTATGGAGAAAATTGCATTTTTACACGAATGAAAAAAGTTTTCTCATTTCATTTTCTATCTGGTAATTAAATTTTATTGCTCTAGGTTCAATAACAAGAAAGTTTTCTATATGGGGGACCCTTTCCTCAATTTACAATAAATGTAATTCATTCCATTTATCTTCTGAAAGTTCCTTTAAGTAGGTTAACCCAGTCCCCTGTCGGTCAGAGGAGCCATTTTTTTGTTGGAAAAGCACCCTTAGGTGGTGGACTATTCGGTTCTAAAATATTATGGCACTACACACACTAGTTGGTTCTGTTTGGTTCTGGCCCCAGGGGCGTGTAAAGGGACCAAAAATCCTGTATTTTTTACCCCATATACAAAGAAAAAATAAGAAATGGAAAATTTGACACCGTAACTTTGCTTGCAATGCTTCAAGCATTCTAAAACTGCCTTTGGTTTCGTTCTAGCATAAAAACTCAATGACTTCTATTCTTTTGAAATAATAAAAATAAACCAAAAAACTAATATTTTGTACTTTTCCAAAAATAAGGCCTAAATCAAAAAAGTTACAGGAATAAATGTTTCTTTTCAATAAATACATACACTGGCCAAATTTCAAACGAATCGGATCAAAGCTAAAAATTCGATGAGTTGACCCCCATAATTCATGAGACAATTAGTAATCGGAGGAATTGCATGGGGAAGGGAGGAGGAAAGTGCCATCATCACTTGATTGTGGATAAGTGAAATTTCCAACTAGGACCCCTCAGAGGTTTTCATCCCTTCTTAATATCTGTTAAAAAAAACATACCGCAATACCTTCATAGTTGCTGCTACAGGCAATTCTCCTGGTTGACACCCTCAAGTACCTAATTTCCTTGCAGGACTCTGGTTTACAAGGAAGAAACCTGAGAAAGCCATCCATGTCTGTGTGTGGGTGTGTTAGAGGGAACTGAAGATGGTTGTATAAGCCCCAACTGCTGTAGGCCCTCACTTTAGAGTTCAAGTTTGTGTTTCGTAAAGGTATAAGGGGACGAGGTGCTAACATTTGCCCATCATTACATGTAGATGTTTTTGGCCGCTCAGTGAGAGAGTAATGAAACTTGTTTTGGGAAATGTTGGTTTATTGTGAAACAGGTAATTGGACTTGCAAAAACAAGTGCCAGGGCTTGTAAACAGTGAAGATAAACCAGGAGGCACTATAAATAAAGCCTTGAAAATGGAGATAACACAAAAATAGGAATGTAGACAACAGAAAATAACTCGAACCAGTTCATTTTGATTCCTCAATAAAGTAAGGTGCAAATCAAAATATATCATGCTGAGAATAAATTCATACCAAACAAAGTAAATGTATTGACTAAAAATGAAACAAGGCAACTGAAAAAATTGACTATGAAATGAATATGTATAAAATTAAACTCAAATCAAATCTTCTTTCCGCAACAAATTCAAAGGAGTAACTTTGGAAAAATTATACTACAAAAAAATTATGTAATCTATGAAAATTAAAGAACCTAATCATTTAACAAAAAAAGAACCAATATTCCAATTGAAAACGTCATGCTCAACGTTAAGTAAAATTTTAGCTTGGAGCAACAAAAAATATTTAGAAGCAAAGCAAACTGAACTATGAAGCAATGCTCACCAGATCAACATTAAGTTTTATCATGTGAAAGGAAAGCTTTACCAAAAGTACTATTACCCAAGTTTTACTCTGAATTTATGTAACTGAAAGTGAATGAGCGGCAGTGCATTAAGAAATTATTCGAACACAAAAACACGGCAAAATCAAGAACAACAAATGAAAACCTGAAATATGCACATGAAATCCTTATTTTTCTCTCTATTTACTATTATAAATCAGTTGAAAAGATAGGAACAAACAATCTATTCAGACTGACGCAAGTAGGATGTAACAGACATTCATGATTTGCTGCCACACCTACAGCCTAACACAATAATGTTGTCTACAGTGTCCAGTTAAGTTTGGTTCTGGCCATTGCTTATTGAATATAAAATAGCTACATTATTTCTATGCATAGATATAAATGGGGGCCTTTTGCAAATTTGAATTATAAATAAATGTACAAGGAGGTGCGGCTTCTTACAGATCATATGTAAGAAAGTCCATGCATAAAAATATTTGAACGTTTCACCCTCCTAGGTCATTCTCAATCTGGAAATGATTGAGGGAGTACTAGTCAAAATTAAATCAGAATGACTGATTATGGGAAAAGAAAGCAATGGCACAAAAAAACTTGCTGATGGAAAATTTTAATGTTTGGTATTAATATTACATTAGTAATTGGATAAAAGCTTCTAATTTTTCTACTTTTAGTCCTTTTATCATTCTAATCGACTAATTTTTTGTTATTCAAAGTTTTTATTGAGTTGACACAAATTGATTTTTAATAATTTCTCAGTTTTCAGAACTGTAGTGTAAAACTTTGAATGTTTTTGAATTAAGCGTGTTTAGAGTTTTCCATTTATTGCTCATAAGAATGCAAACTTTGGCTGTTTGCTTTCTAAGTGGGTAAATTTATGTTTTTTTGGTGGATTCTTCTGTCTAAAAAAGCCTTTTTAAAAATGTAAATTGCAACCCATTTTTCGTAAGCCGTGATGAAAAGTTGAACCCATAAAACCCTTGAAATTTTGACGCCCTACGCTCCAGGAAGTCATCACGTAACCTTTTGTATTTTGAGCCTATACCAGCATCGTCTTGTAGAATTGGCTCAGAAGGAAAGGCACTTCATCTTTCAACTCCATTCCTGCACGGCACAATTTGTTCATCCCCGGGAATTTCTTCATTCAAGTGTCGCAGAGAAATCGTACGCCATGTCAGCTGAGTAGAGGTCAACCTCTGCGCGGCCTGCGTTGGGCAGCCGCTGAGCCTGGAGGCCGCCACTGCACCTGCTCCCTGTGCGCCGAAGACCCGCTAGTTCAGACGTAAGTCGAACTCTTGAAAACATGCCTTCGATGTCTGACGTGGCCTACACTTGGTTAGCTTCGGTGAACCTGGGTTAGGGTAAACTTACAAATCCGGCTTACAATGTGTGTGTTCCCGAACTAAGCAATAGCATTGTTTATGTATCAAGGCCCGGGTGCGTGCTCCCTGATCAAATACTTCAGTATAATCTGTAGGTGTGCCAATGGTGCCATAATTGTATTTCAAATCTTTGTGTCAAACATAGGATTTACCTAAAAACTTGTTTATACTATTTTATTCAAACGTATGTGTAACGTGTATGTGTGACACCAATGAAATTGCTTGTGTAAGAAGTATATATAATTGATTTGGGGATTTAATTGATTTTGGGATTTAAGGCTCTTAAGCGTGTACGTGGTTGTACCGTCTGTTTTGCTCAGCCCTGTTTCTGCGTTTTTCAGGCAGCAGCTGTCAGACCGGCCCGCCATCCGAGGTGCTCCTACATTCGCACCGCCTGCCCTCAAGCTTTTAGAACAATTTTAACAAGAGTATCTATTCGTGCTATTGAATCTATATATTCGTAATTCTCTAATGAAATCATTTAACCTACCTTTTTTCTGTATTTTCTTCATTATATATGAATACTCAGAAAGCCTAATCAGAAAACTATTTTGGAGAAGTTTCTCAATGAGAGATTTTTTTCTACATCTTCATCTGCTGGTTTTAATTTTGAAATATTGATCTGTTTTGTTATGAATTCCGACGTATTTCATAGAAGGGTCATTACTATCAAAATATTTTTATGATCCTATGCTAGGAAATGTACGTGCTCATGATGTTCAAGGAAGACTTGAGATTGTAACCCTTCATTGCAATCTGATTCAAAGGACTGAGCCACTGGTGCTCCATGAAATGTAGCTCATAATGTGGTTTTGAAGCACATTTCCATTTCTTGTTGAACAGTGATTTCATCATTACTAAAACCTTCAGTGCTGATGCTTGTAGCACTTTGTGCAGTGTGGCCTGGTCTTCAAGCATGAAGCGTGTGAAGGTTGTGGTGCACAAGCTGACAGACGCTGAAGTAGAGAGGCTGTGTTGCAGCCATGACTCCATCAAGCAGGAAACTGCAGCAGAGGATGTGGTGCATGGTGAGTCTTGTTCATGGTCCGATTGTGAGGTAGGGTTTTCTTGGTTTAGTGCTTGTTCTCTGCAACATTTGTTGAAGTTCTTTTTGCAAAACCCACTCATTCATTGATTGTTGTTGGCTTACCTTACCGTTGCTGCGTGCCTTCACGTTAACAGCAACCGCTAAACAGCTGCCTCAGCTGTTGCACCTTCCTGTTCTCCCAAAGGAACGGAAGCAAGGCACTTGCCGGCCTTACACAGTTACTGATCGCAGCGAAGATAACACGAACGAAGGACGAAAGCACGCGCGTCTGCACTCAACCACTGCCATAATCAGACTGCCGAGGCAGCGCATCAGCCACCCGAGGCGGTTGCGGCAGGGTACGACAACTGCCGCAGGGTATGACAACCGGACCGCCCACGTAGCTCTTGGGCGGCGACAAAAACCCCACAGATGTCCAAGACGAAACCCAGCATGGAATTACTTTTTAGGTTGTAAGAAACGGTCAATTTTCTCGAAATGTGTTTTTCTTCAGTGCACTTTGGGACAAACTACTCTTTGGGCACATCCAGGGTGCTGATGGTATATGCCCTCTTTGGGTAGACGACCTCAGTTGTGGCACTAACACGTCATCAAAAAAAGCAAATGTTGCTTACAGGAGTCTGTTGCAGCTCAGATATGAACTCATGTTGCGTGTATACCCATTCTATACCTCTCTAGCTCTAACATGAGATCAGTATGCACCGTAAGTCATCCATATATGACTGCTTTTTTGTTCTTTTGTCTCAATTAATGTCATTCAAATGGGTATAATTTTTCACTGATGTTGCCAACAGTGTTACCCAAGACAGTGCAGTTATGCACTTTTGTGCTGGTTTTTGAACCCAAGATTTGTAGGCATCTGTACATATCGTTTTACTTAGCAGAAATGAGTCGAATACCTTGAATTAACACTTCGCGACGTGCGCCACCGGTGGTACACGGGGGTTAATTTTTATAATGCTGCTGACCGACCAGTAGTGGCAAACTCAATTTTCATCAATACTTAATCAAGGCTAAATAAAGGCACAATCCAGTTAATCTTTGGTATTTTCAAAATAGTTAACTACAATTGACTTGAAATTTTAGTTCGGCATTGCTGACAAACTTAACACAAACTTGACATTTAGTGCTGACACTGATGCTGACACAAACTTAACATTTAGTGATGACACTGATGCTGACACAAACTAAACACAAACCCAACATTTAGTGCTGATACTGATGCTGACACAAACTTAACATTTAGTGCTGACACTGATGCTGACACTAACTTAACATTTAGTGCTGACACTGATGCTGGCACACACCTAACATTTAGTGCTGACACTGATGCTGGTACAAACTTAATATTTAGTGCTGACACTGATGCTGACACAAACTTAATATTTAGTGCTGACACTGATGCTGACACAAACTTAACATTTATTAGTGTTAGGCCCCGCGCAAGTATGGCCAGAAGGATATTATAGTATTACGCTCCCAGCCTGGTAAATAATGTTCGCCGGAATTTAATCCGAGTATCCTAGATACTCGCCAAACCTCCTTGAATCCGGCTGATCCGAAATTCGAGAGAGCAACGAAAAGAACTTTGGTCAGCTCCCTGGAAATTCCGGAACCGTCCTACCTAATATCGAATGACTCTGCAACTAACCTTGTTCACCATACAAATAAAAATAGAAACTTAAAAAACTAATCTTCTCTTTCCCGGAGAAAGCATAACAACCCTCAGAAAAACCCTAAGGCAGGGACTTTAATAAAACGCCATCCAAATAAGAACTCGGCTACTGAAAACGTCTAACAAGTTGTAACGAGCCTCGAGTTTTCTCGTGTCCGGTGGCAGTACAGTACAGAAGAAGGATATAAACAGACGTTTCATTCATCTTCTTATTTCTTGTAAATCTGTAAGCAAAATCAAACAATTCTCAATAGATGACAAAAACCTTCAGTTCAATTAAATTTCAAATTTTAATTCAGAATTATGAAAACACAGTAGAGTTGCACAAATGTAAGCTAAACTAAAAATTCAATCAAGAAAAACACTAACATCAGTATCAGGATTGGCCCCCTCAGGGAAATACAGGTATTGTATCTATGGGAATTAGCGCTCCCAGGGGGACTATGTGAGGGCCTGAGCTGAAGGTTAGGAAGGCTTCCTTTTGTTGAAATAGAATAGGTTTTTGTTTTGTTACGGACCATCTTTTTTCGGTTCACTGCTGTCCTGTTTTTCAGCACCTACTACTTTCTTCTTCGACTTTTTTCTTGTTTCATGAACTTCTTTCCTAGCTTAGTGTTTCTGTGCACCTTGTGCATAGATTCCACGTTCCCTCAACTCCATACTAAATGGTGCCTTCCTTTTTCCTCTCTTGGAACATCTTTGTAGTGGTTAAGGGAGGCTAAAACTTTCTTATATAATAATAATAATCAGGATTGGCCTAGCCTAACTGATCTACACTGGTAGGAAATTCATTCAATGTTCAACACCTGCTGCCGTAAATTTAGTCTTTGAACGCAAATGTTCCTGGCTCTGAAACAAAATATAGAACTATGATTCGACGCCAAAAAGAAACTAGCGATGATCTTATAAAATAGCAAAATTTTAATTCCAAGAATAAATTTCATATACAATTAGCTCCACTAAGACACTTCAAACACAAATTAAAATGAACAATCTTAGCTAGATCTTCCAAAAATCTGCAGTTGAACGAAACACTGGTTATCAATACAGCCGCAGCCAACCAACATCCGAGCTTATATAAAGCCGACAAAAACGTAGTTGTACGTTAGGGCTTAATGACAATTATTGTTCACAAATATTACAAAAGAGCGTGAGAACAACACACTCCCCCCCCCTAGTACGCAAGTATTAATTCCCACAAAGGTAAATCAGTTCGCAGATCGATCTTTCGTAATAAAAGATCTTTGTCTTGTCGTCCGTTACTCTCACTACTTTACCGGTAACAGATCTGACTAGGTCGTCAACGCTCCTTTTTACGTTCGTGACAATGCCGATTGGCCAGCAATTACGCTTAACATTTTTATCTCTAAGTAGTACAACATCGCCAGGAGAAAGATTTTTCCTCTTCTTTTGCCACTTCGTCCGCCTCTGAAGAGACTGCAAGTAGTTTGACCTCCAGCTCTTCCAAAATTCTTCAGAAAGAGCCACCATTCTGCCCCAGCGTCGCTGCCCGTAAGTTACCAGAGAAGTTTCGTCGACATCTAATCTAGGAGCAGTGTCGTTTTCTCTCTTCATAGTCAGCAACATTGATGGGGATATTGGCTGAGGATCGTTAGGATCTGAAGAGACTAACCATAAAGGAGTTGAATTGACCGTGGCAGTGGCTTCAGCTACAAGCGTGCTGAATTCGTCCTTAGAGAGTTTAGTCGTAGGAGCTCTTAACAGAGCTGCATCAAGAGCTCTTTTTATCTGACCCACCTTACGTTCACAGACTCCTGCGAAATGTGACGCGTGTGGAGGGTTAAATTCCCACCTAATGCCGTGAGAGTTTGCTGCCTGTGCTAAATTTTCGAGATTCAAGTCATTACTAAGGCCAACAAAGTTTGTGCCACGATCACTTCGAATAAGACGACATTCTCCTCTAATGGCAACGAAGCGTCGCAGAGCACAGTAGAAAGAGTCCGTGCTGAGAGAGTTTAGCATTTCCGTATGTACGCCTCTCGAGGCTAGGCACGTGAGAACGAGGACCCACACCTTTGAAGACGTTCGGCGCGTCTTTCGCCCCTCACCGATGACCCATGGTCCCATGACGTCCACAGCAATATTCGTGAATGGCGGAGTTTCTTCGAGCCTGTCCACTGGCAAGTCAGCCATTATTTGCTCAGGGGGCTGAGAGCGAAGCTTACGACATGTCACACATGAATTTAGGTATTTTGTTAAGACTCTTCCACAGCGCATGATGTGGTACCCTGCGGACCGAAGGGCTCCCAAGGTCACATGGCGTCCCTGGTGCTCACTGCGCTCATAATACCGAATTATCATTACGGTGACAGGGTTATCAGCAGGCAAGAGGACGGGATGTTTCTCACCCAGAGAGAGCGATGATCTAGACAGACGCCCTCCTACCCTGAGAACACCTTCTGAGTCTAGGTAAGGGCACATCCCTATTATAGCACTATTAGACAATAAAGAAATTCCCCTCTGAAGATCAGAAATTTCCTTCGAGAACGAAGATTGAGGGCTCTTAATTAACAGTAGCCTAGCATAAGGAAATGCATTTAGTCCACAACGAGATGCTAAGGGCGTGCCCAAGCGTCGTTTGACGGCATCAATTTTAGTCCACACTGTCTTTAACAAAGTTGACACAATTTTCTGAATTTTAGACCAATCTGAAGTTTTGTGAGTTAGAGTGTCCAGTATTCCAAGACCAATCACAGAAATCAGGGTTACTACAGGCAATTGTTCTGGAACTTCCGGTAACTCCAATGTCGAGAGGTCACCGAGAGCAAGTTTTAAATTTAAATTGAATAGAAATTCTGGACCGCGGAGCCACACTGAGGTGGTGAGAGACTCTGGATCGCCAGGGCGAGTAGCCAAGTCTGCTGGATTGTTGGAAGACTCGACATAACTCCACTGTTCAGGTCGTGAGCAAGAGCGTACTAGCTTCACACGACGAGTCATATAGCGAGAAAATCTTCTGTCATTGTTTACAATATACGCAAGTACAACCTTACTGTCAGTATAATAGTTTACGTAGTCGGGTTTGCAGTACAATTCCTCAATAATTCTGGTGGTAGAAATGCACGCAGCAGCCGCAGCACACAGTTCAAGCCTAGGAATAGAGGATGCTGCTCTAGGGGCCACTTTACTCTCACCGTATAAAAATGAGACTCCAACTCTATTAGATTTGTCGACAATACGCATGTAAATTACGTGACCAATTGCGACATTAGAAGCGTCACAAAAAACGTGCAAAGAACGCTCAGTTACATCGTCAAAATCTGCAGGGATAATACTTCGAGGAATAGACAAAATTCCCAAATTTTGTACGGAATTTGAGAGAAAGGCAATGGGTCGTCCCAATCCAAAATGTGCTCAAAATCAGAGTCAAAAACGTCTCTTTGAATTAGGCGGCCTTCTAACACAATCGGACTGGTGAAGCCAATAGGATCATAGAGCGAATTAACCGTGGACAAAATACCTCTCTTGGTAAACGGCTTGTCTGGCAAGGAACAATTTACCACGAATCTATCACTGGAAAGTGTCCACGAAATTCCTAAAGTTTGATGGGAACTGTTAGGATTTACTTCGTAAGAAGTTACTTTAGTTGCTCTGTCAGAGACTGGGAAGGAGTTTACAACATTATCGTCATTAGACATTATTTTGTGCAAATTCAGACAATAGGAAGATAACACAAATTTAGCTGCGGAAAGAATTTCCACAGCTTCCTCTCGTGACCGAGCACATCCCAGGCCGTCGTCTACGTAAAAGTTATCCCTAATGAAAGAATTTGCCTTTCGCTTAACAGTTTCGTCAAAACTCAAACTCTGTATAGAGTCAGCGGCAAATCGAAGAGCGGCTACTGCAACTGCCGGACTTGAAGTGTTTCCGAACACATGAACCCTAGCGCGGTGTTGAACAATTTCGCTACCGGGATCATTGTCTTTGAACCAAAAAAATCTCATTAGATCTCTTTGTTTGGGGGGCACATGAAAAGAGTGATACATCGACTCTATATCGGCAACAAATGCTACTTTGTTCTCGCGAAAACGCAAGAGAACACCTCTTAATTTGTTATTCTGATCGGGCCCCTGTAAGAGACATGAATTTAGACTAGTAGAACAATACGAGGCAGCACTATCAAAAACTGTCCTAGTCTTTTTCTTAGGATGCTGCACGGGAAATACTGGCAAAAACCAAACCTTACCGTCGCTCCGCTCGAGCTCTGCGCAGGGAACACGTTCGACATGTTTTAGATCAATAAATTTCTGCATAGCACTTAGACACTGTTCCAGCTTACCAGGGTCTCTCTTCAATCGAAACAGAGCATTTTTCTGGCGGAATAAAACAGGCCTATAGTTATTAGGCATCGTCTTATGTTCATTTTTCAATGGTAAGGGAATTTCTAAATGAACCTCATCGTTGACAATTATGTTATTCTCAACAATACTCAAAAATTTCCTGTCGTTCTGAGATAGACCTACAAGCTCGTCGTCTTTACAAGAAGAGAACACAGATGGCGTGGCTATTTCTAACTTTGCGTCGAAATGCTCGTGGTCAACTGTGGTTCTAAGTACGCTCATGCGAGAACGTGCGGCTGGACTATCATACGGACAAATAGAGCCTACTACAGCCCAACCTAATGGAGTTTCATACACGCCTGGCGCTGTCTCGCTCTTAAGCTTACACATATGCAGCTGACCTGCATCTCTACCTATAAGAAGAGCTACCGGGGCATCATGATCAAGCGCCAAGAAGTTATCAGCAAAATTGCTTGAATTTGGGTGCTCTTTAATCATGTCAGGAGTAGCTACTTCGTGCTTTGTGTCAGGAATTTGATCATTTTCAAATGCGGGTGGCAATTTAAATGACATTCCAGAAGTTAAACTTCTCACAACAAAGTCAGAAGAAATCCTACCTGAGGAATTTGTTTTATGTGTAGACAGTGTGCGAAGGGAATAGTTGTGCTGAGGTCCCTGAATGTTCAATGAATCAAATAAGTAAGAAGTACCGAAAGTGTTAGTGGACTGATCGTCCAGAATTGCATAAGCACGTATAGAAATATCAGGCCGCAACGCACTGTAAATCACGACAAGAAACGTCTTACCACAACTCCTACCTAACGAAGACTTGCACACTTTGGTGCACAAACTTGCGGCAGGTTGTTCGTCATTACTAGAAACATTAGCTAAATGAGTTTCTCTTTCTCTGGGAAACTTTACAATTCGTTTGTTAGTCTTTAGCTTCCTATTAGAATTAAACTCCCGATGCATCAGAGTCAAGTGATTAGTCGCTTTACAGATTTCGCAAGAAACTAAAGTATTGCAATCAACCGCTAAATGAGGCTGCAAACATCTAAAGCAAAAATTGTAACTGGCCACTAACAATCTTTTAGTTCTTACGTCTAAATTGATGAAAGCGTGACACTCCGTCAATTTGTGATTATTAGCACGATGAAGCGGACAAGAAAAACATTTTACCTCTCCATCAGGAGCGACCGAAGTTTGGAGCACGCCAGCTGATTTGCGAGTTGTCTGCTCTTTAGCGCTACGTACATTGGTACTCAAGTCATCGCACAACATGTCGGACTCAGATTCCAAAAAATTTGAAAATATCTGAAAAGTTGGATGAACACCATGATTTTTCACATGAACAGATTTCAACTTACGCCAACGATTATTCAGGAATTCTGGTAATTTACTCCTCACGAGCTCCAACCCTGAAGCCTGGTCAAAAGTTTTAAGGTCAGGCACATGGTCTATGTTAGCTTGAACGATCAAACAGAGATCGCTGAGTTCTCTCATTTTATTTGCTACTTTAGGATCGTTCTGAGAACCCCTTATCTTCGGAAAGGCAAGCAACCTTTTCCGCAATGAATTCGCAATTTCTACATTGGCCCCAAAACGCTTCTCCAATTTTTGGAGAATAACAGAAAAGGCAGACTCTGGGTTCGTACCATGTGCCGTACCATGTGCCGTAATATTATTTCTCGCGGACTACCCACAGTATGAGCAATTAGAATGTCTAGCTTATCAATGGCATTGATATCTGAAGGTTTCATAGAATGCTGCAATGAATTCAGCCATGGATGAAACAAATGGGGCTCACCAGAGAAAGGACTAGCAGGGAGCCGCTTGAGCTCCTGATTCATCAGATAACGAGTGGAAGCATCAAAGGTACATTTTATACCTAAATCCCCACCAGAGTTACATGGCATACCTGCATTCCCGGGGCGCACTACAGAGTCCAACTGCTGAGGGGGCAGACTCTCAGCATGCTCAGACTTTGAGCGCGCAGATGCATCAGAACTAGTTAAAGAGCCCAAAACTACGACAGAAGATTCAGCATCAGGATTTTTGTTTTCATTATTCCACTGCTGTATTTTGGTGCGTCTGGAAGATTGCGAAAGGTCAGGATTGACTCCGTCGAGCTGTAGTTCCAGGTCATCAATCTCCTGCTGAGTTTCCAGTTTTTGTTTTTGCAAGGTGAGAAACATTTTCTCTTTGAACAATTTTTCTTCATGTTTTAATTTCAGTCTTTCATTCTCTAACTCCAGAGATCTTAACTTTATGTCTATATCCGCAACTTTGTCTAGAGCGGCAATTTTACTGCGAGCACCTTGAAGCTTCTGCGAGAGGTTTCGGGGCCGATCCTCCGATGCTACGGACGAGCGCGAAGAGCCCTCTTTCGATAACGAAGATTGAGCACTCTTCGATGCTCCACTACCATGCAATGACCTCCGCAACGCATGAAGCTTCTTAGTCCTGGCTCTTCTCAGCTCCTCAAATTTTTCCTTCCATTTGGAAAGCTTTTCTGCTGCTCCTTCTGAGCTTAGAGAGGAAATTAGGTCAAGATGAGCCCTCTCCAACTCAACCCAGCACTCCTGTATAGAGAGTTTGATGTCCTGGTAAATGAATGGATCATCACCAATGTTCTCGGGTTCGACGGTCTTCACGTAGCTCAGAAAATCTTTGCATAACTGCTCAAATTTAGGGATTAACTGAGGCAGAGGTGGCCTAACCTTACGAACTGAGCGAGTTGACATTGGTAGAGGAAAGTAGCGCCAGGCTGAAGAGTCAATATTCGCAGATGGGCCTCGGGTAGACTATTGAAACTTTACGACATTCACAGCCAGGTGATACTGCGTTGAAAATTTGCCAAGGTTTAATTTTGCCCGAGTGCAAAGAAGCATAGCAGATATATCGGCCACAAACTGATATTTACTGTAACGAGCCTCGAGTTTTCTCGTGTCCGGTGGCAGTACAGTACAAAAGAATGATATAAACAGACGTTTCATTCATCTTCTTATTTCTTGTAAATCTGCAAGCAAAATCAAACAATTCTCAATAGATGACAAAAACCTTCAGTTCAATTAAATTTCAAATTTTAATTCAGAATTATGAAAACACAGTAGAGTTGCACAAATGTAAGCTAGACTAAAAATTCAATCAAGAAAAACACTTACATCAGTATCAGGATTGGCCTAGCCTAACTGATCCACACTGGTAGGAAATTCATTCAATGTTCAAGACCTGCTGCCGTAAATTTAGTCTTTGAATGCAAATGTTCCTGGCTCTGAAACAAAATATAGAACTATGATTCGACGCCAAAAAGAAACTAGCAATAATCTTATAAAATAGCAAAATTTTAATTCCAAGAACAAATTTCATATACAATTAGCGCCACTAAGACACTTCAAACACAAATTAAAATGAACAATCTTAGCTAGATCTTCCAAAAATCTGCAGTTGAACGAAACACTGGTTATCAATACAGCCGCAGCCATCCAACATCCGAGCTTATATAAAGCCGACAAAAACGTAGTTGTACGTTAGGGCTTAATGACAATTATTGTTCACAAATATTACAAAAGAGCGTGAGAACAACACACAAGTAGTCGCAGTCAAAGTGGTGATGATCATGTGAAGAGCAAGAACTCTGCAGTGAAAAACCTTTTTGGCCATGTTTGATGCATTTTATCTGAGAAATTATTGTTACCGATTTCTTTTGTCAGTAGCAGCATTTGATGATAGACCTAGAAAGGAATTCGGCTCATATTTAAGTTGGGAGTTCAGATGTTTGCTTTTTTCATCTATTGGTATTGTATCAATAATGGAATACAAGCTCCTAAAGATTTTTCATTGAATCTTTCAATTGCAGTTGCCATTCCAGAAAGTGAAAATCCTCCAATAACCAAGATGGTCGAAAATGAAGTGCCTGACGATGAGCTGGAGGACATCACAGTAAAGGAGGAGCCCATTGACTGGCATCAGGAACCTCAGGTGTGTCAGTTGGTTGCCTGCTCTTCTCCCGAATGCTGTAATTCAAAGTCAATTTATCTACTCATTATTGTCATTCAAGCTGGAAAATTTAAACGTTGCCCTCCTGTATTAACATCTTCTATTTCTGTCCAGTTAAGTTTATTTCGTTGTTGCTTCTGAGATCCTTTGTTGTCCCGTAATTGTTTATTGTTGAAATTTAGAAAATGCTTGAGGGAATTTAGTCTCATTTTATTTCTGCTGAAAAATTGAACTTTGTGCTGAAGGTATAAGTTTCATCAGTTGTTGATAGTCGTTTTAAACTACTTTTTTTTTAACAAATCTCACATATGCGGGCTGTATTTCTTTATATTGTTCATGGCAAACAGCCTTCATCCTGGATTTCTGATACAGAAGAATTATTTCATTTAAAATACTTATTGCTTGACGTTCGATGACATAGCCAGGAGATCTTAAACCGTTCAACGCCAACATTTTTATACTCATATTACCGTTATCACAACCACTATCACTAAACCAACACTGGCATTAGGTAGTCACTGTTATCTAGGTGGGGAAGGAACTGCCACTCGGCAGTGAAGTTCAAAGGACACATTAGTGAACAAATTGAATAAGAAATACAATATATTATTGTTATTTTTGAAAGAGGACCGTACAGTCCACTTGGGCGTTAAAGGGTTAAAAAGGTTATGCATAAAATGATACTTTCTTTATCCAATTCTCCTCAGAGGATAACACTATCGCATCTGTGGTAGTTAGCATCCCCAGGGGAAATGTGAAGCCCCAAACTGAAGTTAATGCACGTTTTGGTCCTTCTTTTTTGTACTTATATTTGTTTGCCTTTAGGGAATGTTATTTATTTTCAACTTTCAGTATTTGTTAATCTGCATTTGATGTTATTGTTCTGATGTGTTGAGCCCGTGAAAACCTATTGTGCATGAATGCATAGTCCCTTTTGATTCTATGCAAAATGGTTCTTATCTCCTTGCACTCATCCGAGTCAGTTGTGGTTAGAGATGCGTGAATTGACTTACAATCTAATTTCAAGCATGGTAAATTTGAGAAGCGTTCATTTGTCATTTCATACATATGGTTTTTTTGAGAAGCTCTTGTTGAAATTCATAAAACTTTCAGCCTGTTGCCCTCCTAGGCATGAATTTTATATTTTCCCGATCAATGGCTGCACTAGTTTGCTATTAACTCTAGAGAGAATCATCGCTTGTCTATAAATGAAGTTGTGCACAATTTGTACTTTTGTTACTTGCTGTGACTAGCTGTGATCTTCACTTGAGAATTGACGAGCATGAAGGTATCGTCCAAGCAGATGCTTACATAATGGCACTGTACTCGATTACTTGAACATGCTCTGCCATGTAGCCCCTTAATTAAGGCTGTTAAACACTACACCAATATAATTAATGGGGTATTACCACCAAGGATATTACACAATCATGCATTTTGGGTTGGTTCTTCGTTTTTCCTGTCTGCTTTTTCATCTGCTTAAACAACTTTCCGGCTCATTCTATTTGTCGTTTCATCTTCAGTTTCATATTTTTATGCCCATTTTGCATCTCTAGTCTGGGTACGTTGATGCCCTGCTGAGTGTGCTGCTAGTTCCATATTTAGTTCCATTTGTTCTGAATAATTTTCGTCCTCTGATGATTGCATTCAATTAGCTTGCCCTCCAGTGAGGTCGGGGAACAGCGTCGTCCTTGATGACGCAACGTATGCCGCCTTGCTCATTTCAAGGGTTATGGCTATAGTATCCGTCTGAGTCAAAGTACATGTACTGTCGTGAAATTGCCAATTCTCAACGATAACAATTGTCAAAGAAAATCCATCAGATTTGTTGAAAGAATGTTTTATGGATTTAATTTGCAAATTTTCAGCTTCATCTGTCGATTTGCTACTCAATTTCGTCAAGAAAGCTGACACTCTCCAATCTACTTACCTTCTGCGTGTTTTAAACATTCTGTCATTTCATTCCATATTTTTGTTACTGTTGTGCTGAAAACTTCTACTGATTGTGTAGTGGGATGTGCTAACTGAAATAAGTTATTTATCCTTGTTGGGCCACTTGAACGTATCCTGTTCTGAGTTTCTGTGATAATCATTGTTACTAAGATGGAGCAATCGTCAAAGGTATGAATTGATACCATGTCCTCATTCGTGCCTGCCAGCGTCAGGGACATGCATAATTTAGCATGTGGACATTTCGGACAACCACGCAACGAACCAATGGGTTATCTTTTTGTCGTGGCTGATGTTAGCAACTCACATTGTATGAAAATTTTTTTTTACTGTAGTTTTGTGCTGTGTGGGAATTGAAGTCTGCAATTTTCTGGTAAAGTTGCTTGTTGATAGAAATGTTGGATAGGCAACATGGGCTACCCTGTCAGTGGCTGCTATTGTGCCTGACTTGATTTTCTGCCCGTATGAAAATGGCTCCTGTTCTGAATTCCTTTGTGGCTGTCCTGTCTAATCTTAACTCTCTAATGATTGAAATTAAGCATCTTAAGCAAGCATCTCGAGGACAGCAAGTCCTTGATAGCTATCCTGCCTGACTTGGTCTCTCTCCTTATTCTCCTGCCTAACCTGGCCTCTTAAGTTGCTCTTTCGCAAGAAATCTTCCGTTTAGTCATGGGTGCCTGGCTTGATTTTCTGTCTTTGTAATTTTGGTCGTCATGTTCACATACCTTAATGGGGGGGGGGGGGAGGCAGTCCATCAGCCATCAGTTAGTTGACACTCTTGCAGACTGTCAGCAACAGACTACAACTACCATCTGCCTGCGACTGGCTGGCTGACTGCTTCTGATGACTGGTACTGCAGTCATGTGTAGCAGATGTCAATTTTTGGTAGTACAGAAGCCAATATTTACATTTCATATTGAAGGGATTTTCAAGCCTAGTCAAAAATTTAATGTTTATGTGCTAAAAAAATGACTCAAAGTATTGATTCCAGGACCAAATGATCGCAGCCCCCTTTGCCCTCACTTTCAAGAAAGAAGTAGACGATGCCTATGCTGAGGCGCGAACAGAGCAAGCAGAAGCAGAGGACGAGTTGAGGGAAGGCAGCTCTGGTGCGTGCAACACAAGGGCTGGTCATCAGAGATCAGCTGCAGCATCTCAAGGGAGCGCTGACTCGCTATCGTCAGACGTGTCGGGTAGCGGCAGTGTTGTTGAGGTCAACCCTCCGGACACACTCGAATCAGTACGCTTCCTGTGTGCACATTGTGATTACTTGTGTACTCGGAAGGACGAACTTGAATTGCACCTACGTGACGATCATAAATTAGGGCTTCATTTCGAGTACGAGGCTTCTGGTTATTCTGGTCTTCATTCCAATAAATCAAAACTATGTTTAGAGGTGAAACCTAATGAGAAAATTCTTTATGAAGTGAGCCCCTGTTCTGGAAATAAACCTCTGAAGCAACATAAAAGTGCAAAACAGGATGTAAAAAAATTGAACAATTGTGGGTTGTGTGACCACTCCTCAGCGCACAAGAGAACTGTTGAGCGACACCATAGCAGGAAGCACAGCAAAGAGAAACTGTTCAAGTGCGAGATGTGTGCATTCACCACCGCTTATGGAAGTAGCTTCAAGTCGCAGCAAGCACACCTTACGGAAATTTCTGAAATGTGAGCTCTGTGGTTATTGTACTATAAGTAATTATTGTATGAAAATACATCAAGCTAGCAAGCATGAATTAGGAAAGCTACTAAAATGTGAGCTGTGTGACTACTCCACTTATTATACTAGTAACATGAAAAGACATCAAGTTAGCAAGCATAAATTAGGAAAGCTACTAAAATGTGAGATGTGTGACTACTCCACCTATTATACTAGTAGCATGAAAATGCATCAAGATGTCCAACATAAATTAGGAAAGGTACTAAAATGTGAGCTTTGTGACCACTCCACTTATTATACTGGTAACATGAAAAGACATCAAGCTAGGAAGCATAAATTAGGAAAGCTACTAAAATGTGAGCTGTGTGACTACTCCACTTATTTTACTAGTAGCATGAAAATGCATCAAGATGGCAAGCATAAATTAGGAAAGCTACTAAAATGTGAGCTGTGTGACTTCTCCACTTATTATACTCGTAGCATGATAAGGCATCAAGATGGCCAGCATAAATTAGGCAAGCTACTAAAATTGTGAGCGGTGTGACTAAACTACTACGTTAACCCTTTCGGTACTAACGGCTACTCCAGTGCCAAGTTTGCTAGTGCTTCCAATTTAGGGCATATAACCTAGTTTTAATGTAATTTAACTAGTGAGGGAATATTTTAGAGTAAATAAAAAACTTAGGGAAATTGAAAACAATCATTAAACTAGTTTTTCAACAATTCCAGAAACCTGCACGTGTAAATTACCATAGGTTACCATAGGACCCTGTAATTACCAAAGGACCCTGTTGCATAGGCTCGCGTATGTTCATGCTACAGGGTCCGTGCAACACATTCAATACCCTTTCCATTGCACTTGAACAAGTTTACTGAACTTTGTTTATATTTTATAAATTCGGGCAAGAACTCGTAGATAATTTCTTCGTAAATACAAAAACCTAATTATCAACATCAAAAATTTCTGTCGCCAAGCAAAGAGCTTCAAAGATTGAAAATTTTTAAAAATTAAAATAATGAAGTAGGCACTTACTTAAGCTGAAAGCATCCACATTAGGACAATTTCACTGACAATTCAGGGTAACGACAACTTTTTCCCCTGCAAGTTTTTACCCAAACCATTAGAATTATCGTACCGAAAGGGTTAAATAATTTTTTGAAGAGGCACCACGTCGGCAAGCACACCTGATGAGCGCAGTGGTGCAGAAACCGACCCCGGATGTACTATAAGCAAACAAGTTCGGCTTAATTGACAATATAAATTAGATCGCCCCGCACTACGCCTCATGAAACGCCAGTGTTGTTTAATGCACTACGCAATATGAACTTCCAATGTTAACAAAACTTCCCATCCTTTTGTTGGAAAAAATGTAATCTAAATCTACACGCCTCTTGCGCTGCTTGTGCTTTTCCTTAACTCGTTGACTGCGTTTGCGCGGTCGCTGCGGTTGGTTAGGTTAAGATGGTTGTGTGGGCCATAGTGAAAAAACCAATATTACTGCTTGAAAACATGTCTATTCTTCCTAAAAAACAGTGAAAATATTTTTTGCGCTTTAATCCATCAAGTCGTGCACTAAAATTCATTTTTAAATGCTATTATAAAAATAAAATGCCATTCTTTTACACCAGAACGTATTCCTAGTGGTACACACGTGTCACACGTTTCCAACGTGTTGGGCAGTGGAAAACCAACTTGTTATCTACTTGAGCATAAAATTAGTCGCCAAAAAATCCATAGAAAAAATCTACAGGAAACAGAAGAATTGTGTTTACTGCTGTTATTCATCATTACATATGACACGTTTGGTGGAAGGACGACGTAAGCGCATTTATACTTTTTCCAAAATAAGAGGCAAAGTGTTGGAAGCGTCAATATACTTCCTTGCAATTAGCCAAACTTTGAGCCTTTGAATGGGGTTTTATAATTGTGTAATGGAAGAGTATTATTATTGATTTAAATTTAATTACGATATCATATTATCCCCATCACACGCCTGCCCTCGTGTGATATGGTTGGCCTGTCTTGTGCGGGGGGAGGGGCTGCACTCAATGAAGCGGTCGGGGTAAACCAGCTATGGCTGTCGAGCCTGGCTGTGGAAGGTGGTTGTGCTGGGCTGCGGCTAATCCTGGCAGTTTTGGTGCGGTCAGTGCTGCCTCTCTCGCCTCCTAGTGACTAAGGGTGATGATTGTGGCCTGTTGTCGGCTACCCTCCCATAGGGAGGAAAAGCCTGGTATATCTATGTAGGTTTAATATTTTCGAATGGTAGGAGTTTGTGATTTGGCAACCGTGCATTTCTGGGAACCGCCCCTAAACGGTCATTTCATTCTGGTCCGACTATAGTTGTCTCTCAAGGCGGCCGCTGCTGAGTGTGTGGCATTAGTCCTCCCGAGGGGAAGGTGTGACGCCATGAGCTCTTGCTTATATGTGTAGACCATCGTGCTGATGATGAAATATACCAACCAGGGTTTTTGCTATCTTGGAATTTTTCTTCGTGGTTTATTGTTGTTTTGTTTCCCTGCATCTCATACTTTCATCTTCAACCTTTTTCTTGTTTCATAGACACACTTTCTGTTCCTACGCTGAGGATCTTGGTTATTAACATATTTTGGGCATAGATTCCTCGAACGTTGAACTAGGTACTACATGGTCCTTTTCTGCTTCTTCTTTCCTAACACGTTCGTTGTGGTTAGGGAGGCTTAAACCCGCTCGTCTAATCAAATCAATGCCTCTGAACCATAGACGATCTTGCCTATTCTAAACTTAGTCATTAAATCTTAGTTTGGATTCACAAAAATACCTATACGTTCACCTCGGAAATAATATTTTTATTTGGTAAATTTAATTTTTGATGAGCATTATAGATCTAATATACTCTAATTTAATTTAAACTTGACCTTGCATAACTAAACCTAGCCTATTCTAAACCTGACATAACGTAGAGCCGTGCAATGCGCCATCTGGCATCAACGTCAGTTCGGTTACCGCGTTCAAATTTACGCGCGGATTTTTGGAAGATATACTGGCAGCTGTGTGTGCTGTACGTGCTAAAAGCGTGTGTATTCATTTCGTCATGTGCTCGCTGTGGCACAGTGGTTAAGGGATCGGCCTTGTATGTTGGAGACGAGGGTTCGTATCCCTGCGCTGGCGCGGCGATTTTCCCCGTTGGGTATAAGGGAAAGCTCAAGCACAATACCCCACTCAACCCAGGTGTCGGAAATGGGTACTGGCTTAACGGGGGAACCGTCATGGTGTCCTATATATAGTGTTAGTTATGAGACACTTGAAAAACCAATGCTCAAGATCATATGAATCAGGCTTAATTGGAAATGAAGCATCTTAAAGATGCCGATGTTTGATGATGATGATGTTTAATGTATTTAGTAATCTACCGTACTGGAGGAATTTGATCTTATCAACGATGTCTGCTTAGAAGCTGAATGCGGCAGGCCTTAGCGATGTATGTGGGCGTAAATGCGTGTCCTGTTCTTCGCGTACGTTTGTGCTGTACGATATTTTCTGGCGATGTTACGACCATAAGTTGATTGTACATCCTTTGTTCCTGTATTATGTTTGCAGGTAAATTTTAGGTTTGATTTTGGAGTAAACAATGCGTCTTTTGCACTGTAATCCTCCTGTACTTGTGCATATGTGTGCAAACAATGGCTCCTAGTGAATATTCAGTAATTCTGTTTGTTCTCCTCGACTTGTTTTGGTTCAACATCAGGTACTGAATGATCTTAACACGTTCACCGAGTTACCGCGCTTGTTAACGGTTGGTCTGGTTAGGTTGTGAGTAGAAGAACAGGGAAATCGACTTTACTGCTCCAGTGCATTTTCGTCCTTCCCAAGAAATATGAAAAGTACAATTGCACGATAATATTTCACCTTCTATGATAACAGTTATTTTTTAAATGGTCACAAAACAAATGAAATGACATTCATTTATGCCGGTACGTGAATGAGCAATTTACCTAGTGGTAAATTGCTGTATGTCCCAATACCCGGGGAACGTGGTAAGGTAGGCTGAAGTGTCATTGTTACTGAACATTCTGTGATGAGGGTCAACATGGCTGTAATAACGCGTTACCCTTGTTGATGTGTAAAAATACAATGGCAGGGATCCTCTCTAGTTCTGAAGCGTTTTGACTTCGGCGATTGCACTGCCGATTGTGACCATTCGGTAACTACCGCCTGCAACCAGTGTTGTGTTATTATATAGGGTGTTGAAGTTTAGGTGCTGTGGAGACATAGTAGTAATAGAATTAATATCTTGATGAGCAAAAATAAGACGAAATGATAACGAATTGTTTCCTTGAATCTGAAGCATATTTTTTGTCTTTCGTTTTAGGTAATGTTTTAAAATGCCTTCTAGCGTCTCAGTCTGTTTTTATCAATAATCAAACGTTGAGATTTTCATCACTTATGGCGAGAATATCCGTTGTGGTAGGCAATAGAAGAGCTTAGGCAATATATAGTCGTTGTCCTCTTGCCTGCGCCTCAGAGATAACTTATAGGAATATCGCCACATTTGCCTGTACTGTCACAGCAGCGCTGCTTGAAATTCAGTGGGCAAACCTAATTCGTGTACAACCTCCGTTTGATGTATTTTGATGTATCTCTTTTGCGTACCTTCACGCGATGGCGTCTTGGCGGTGAGAAGTGATCTTTGAACACAACAGGTGTTAATTTTAATGCTAGTAGTGATTTTAGTTGTGTGATCTATACAATTTCTGTTCTTCTGTACTAAAGTTTGCATTGCGAAAGAGTTCCTGTAAAAACTTTCTAAAATTTATTCACAATCTGGACTGTTTCATTTGTACATAATGTAAATATTACATAGATTTTCATGCGTACGTTTGTGATGAACTGCCATGGGTGTTGTGCGTTTGAATAAATTACTTGTTTTCTCACCAGTTTCACTGTAATGTCGACCACGGCAAGTTTTTACTTGATTTTATAGCGTTGCATGAGCAAGCAACGCGCGGCGCATCCGGCGTGTGAAGCAACGAACTTTTGGCGACCACCGCCCGTCGTAGGCAGTCTTCTGCTGCACCCCCAGGGGGACACGAATGTTGTATCTGTGGACGTTAGCGCTCCCAGGGGGAAAATGTGTGAGGGCCCGAGCTGAGAGTTAGGTAGGCCTTCTTTTTGTTGAAATAAAATGTTTTTAGCTATGTTAAGGACCACCTTTTTCGGTTGACTGCTGTCCTCTTTTTCAGCACCTACTGCTTTCTTCTTCAACTTTTGTCTCGTTCCATGAACTTCTTTCTCAACTTACTGTTTCTATGTCCTTTTAGAAAAGATTCCGCATTCCCATATCTCCATGCTGAATAGTGCCTCCCTCATTTTGAAGCGGTTAAGGATGCTTAAATTAAGATATAATCTAATCCAACTGATTTTTACTCTGTTTAATTTGTGGTAGAGTTTCTTCGGTAATTTTTGTTGTATTGTATTGGAAATAATTTTTCTTAAATTTATACGAGAGTTGAATTAATGAGGTGTTTAAGTTAATAAATTGAGTATAATTGTGCAAATCTAGATTTCGATTAATGGGATTTTGTAGTTACTGCTTTTTCCATGCAATCAATGAGTATTTGATTTTTGTAACTTCTGAAATGAGCTGTGAATATTAGAAACTTGTAATTTTTGTTAATTGGCCATTCATTTCAAATGAAAATCAATTTCTTGTTACCATTCATGTACTTCATCGCCAACTTTCTCCGTGATCGTCGCATCAGAGTGAGAATAGGATCAGCCTCCTCGATGCCCTACTATGCCGAAGGAGTCATACCCCAAGCCAGGGTACTGTCCCATACCTTGTTTCTTGTAGCTGTGAATAACATAGCTGCTTCCTTACCCCATCTGTTGGAGCCTCACTATATGTGGACGACTTAACGATCTACTTTGCTGGAGCTTCCACGCGAGTTGTCGAGCGGCAACTCCAACTTGCAATCAACTCGCTAACCCGCTAGAGTCAACAAACAGGATTCCAATTCAATGCTGAAAAGACAGTATCCATGCATATCTGTCGCCGACACCACTGCCCTAAAACAGCCCATACTTTGACAGTGAATGGTCAACCTGTGCGAGTGGTGGAGCAGTACAAGTACCTAGGACTGACTTTTGACACTTCCCTCACTTGGAGGCCGCACATCCAAGACCTGAAGCGGCGATGTAACTCAACCCATAATTTACTGAAGCTACTTTCTAATAAATCGTGGGGCGCAGATAGGATATCCTCACTCCGTTTCTACTTTGAGATCGCTATGCTCTCCATCGAGACCAGGCTCTTCTAGAACAGATTTCTCCACTTCCACCGTGGCGGTTACCTGCTATTAGCATCTATCGCGAACTTCACTAATATTCCAAGTCCACGACCGCTCCATCCCATCTTTGAGTACTTTGCCTTGATCATGTCCGTACCCACCAATGTCTCTCCCATGTTTATACGGATGGAACTAAAGCTCCAGAACGAGCAGCATATGCTTACAATCAAGGCTTCACGACGTATCAACGTCGTATTCAGCCGCATGCTACCTTGTATACTGCGGAATTATATGTCATATACGATGCTCTTCACCACGCTGAAACTCTTCCTCACCTGGCGACTACCATAATTACCGACTGGCGGAGTGCAACGCGAGCTCTCTCGAGATACAACTCGCCTCATCCCGTTGTTCAAATCATACAGTGTCGCCTCATTTCGGGCCATAAACAATTTACGTTCTGCTGGGTGCCGGCCACGTCGGAGTGCCAGGGCGCGAGGCAGCCGATCGTGCAGCTCGAGAGGCTCTCCACTTGCAAATAAATCCGGTTCGCCTTCCTCGAACAGACCACAAATGGCATTACAAAAAGAGCATACGAGAACACTGGCAGGATGAGTGGTCGGCACTTGCCAACAACAAGCTAAAGGCGATAAGACCTGATGTCCGTCCGCTCCCGTTATCCCAGCAGAGGGACGGACTCTGGGAAGTAGTCCTCGCTAGGCTCCGTATAGGCCACACACGCCTCAAGCACCGCCACTTGCTGGAGGCCGACCGCAACCGCACTGCGGTAATTGTATTGTGGCTTTAACGGTCCGCTACATCCTTCTCGAATGTCCCGACTGCGGACAAGTGCGTCAAGCTCGCCTCGGCGCTGAGCCGAACCTCTCTGAACTGCTGACCGGCCCCGCCATCTGCGGGCCACGCCCCCCTCTGAACCTTTTCTAACTTGAAATTCGTCCGCTTCACGAAATTTGAGTCACACTGAAAATGAGTAACATCAGGAAAGAAAATCTCCTCCGCCTCACATGAGGCCCATACCATCGCCAGCGCGCATGCCCGCGTCTGGAAACATTGTTGCTCCTCCGTCACACCAAAGCTGACGCCCCACCGCACTACACTGGGTTGGGATGACCCGCACCCCCCGCAAATTCCCATTATAAGACCTGAATGTTACAGCACTACCAAATTACGCTCTGATTCCGTCTGAGTATCGAAAACGGCGGAAAACCCCAAAATGAAAATAATTTTTCATTAATTGGGTATTTCTTGGATATGTGATGCATATTTCATAGTTATTTTATAGTCCTTTTTTATACAGCCCTTCTCTTTTAAGGTCCTTATATTAGAAGGTCCTTATCTATTAGGGTCCTTATCTTTTAGGGTCCTTTTCTTTTAGGTCCTTTTTTTAAGGTTCCTTTTGTTTGAGGGTCCTTTTCTTTGAGGGTCCTTTTCCCTGAGGGTCCTTTTCCCTGAGGGTCCTTTTCTGTGAGGGTCCTTTTCTTTGAGGGTCCTTTTCTGCCAGGGTCTTTTTCTTTTTGGGCCTTTTTCTTTTAGGGTCCATTGTTATTTTACTGTTTTATGGTCCATTGTTTTTTACCGTCTATTATGTTTTTTTAGTTCTAACGGTCTTTTTTTGGTCCATTGTGGTCATTTTTTGGTCTGTTATGGTCATTTTTGGCCTGTTATGGTCTTTTTTTGGTCTGTTATGGTCTTTTTTTGGTCTGTTATGGTCTTTTTTGGGTCATTACGATCTCTTTTGGTCCATTACGGTCTTTTTTGGTCCATTACGGTCTTTTTTGGTTCATTACGGTCTTTTTTGGTTCATTACGGCCTTTTTTTCGTTCATTACGGTCTTTTTTGCTGCATCACGGTCTTTTTTTGATTCATTACGGTCTTTTTTTGATTCATTACGGTCTTTTTTGCAGCATTACGGTCTTCGTCGGTTTATTATGGTCATTTTTGGTCTGTTATGGTCATTTTTGGTCTGTTATGGTTTTTTATGGTCTTTTTTGGTTCATTACGATCTTTTTTTGGTTCATTAGGTCTTTTTTTGGTTCATTAGGTCTTTTTTTGGTTCCTTACGGTCTTTTTTGCTGCATCACGGTCTTTTTTGCTGCATCACGGTCTTTTTTGCTGCATCACGGTCTTCGTTGGTTTATTATGGTCATTTTTGGTCCATTACGGAATTTTTTGGTCCATCACCGTCTTTTTTTGGTCCATCACCGTCTTTTTTGGTTCATCACGGTCTTTTTTGGACCATCACGGTCTTTTTTGGACCATCACGGTCTTTTTTGGTCCATCACGGTCTTTTTGGTCCATCACGGTCTTTTTTGGTCCATCACGGTCTTTTCTGGTTCATCACGGTCTTTTTTGGTCCATCACGGTCTTTTTTGGTCCATCACGGTCTTTTTTGGTCCATCACGGTCTTTTTTGGTCCATCACGGTCTTTTTTGGTCCATCACGGTCTTTTTTGGTCCATCACGGTCTTTTTTGGTCCATCACGGTCTTTTTTGGTCCATCACGGTCTTTTTTGGTCCATCACGGTCTTTTTTGGTCCATCACGGTCTTTTTTGGTCCATCACGGTCTTTTTTGGTCCATCACGGTCTTTTTTGGTCCATCACGGTCTTTTTTGGTCCATCACGGTCTTTTTTGGTCCATCACGGTCTTTTTTGGTCCATCACGGTCTTTTTTGGTCCATCACGGTCTTTTTTGGTCCATCACGGTCTTTTTTGGTCCATCACGGTTTTTTTGTCCATCACGGTCTTTTTTGGTTTATCACGGTCTTTTTTGGTCCATCACGGTCTTTTTATATTATTTTTCTGTTAATTAAGTTTTTTCACTGCCTATTTGTGATTTTTGGTCAATTCATTGATCTAGTGTGTTTTTTAGGCTCTTTTATGCACCTTTGTAGTATGGCAGACTTGATTCGTCCTGTGGCCTGAAGGAATCTGGATTGTGTTGTGTTGGTGTAAATATACGAAACGGTCCTTTCATCCTTCCTCTCTTTGTACATCTTTGACATGGTAAGGGAGGCTCGACCTAAATTATAATATTTTTATCTGGAGGATGAATTCAGTGTTGAATATGTGTGCAAATTGATATATTTTGCATCGCTCTTCAAAAACCGGTAGTTTTATAACTATGTTTAGATTTTATATAACTTAATGTATAAATATGTTATACAAGATAGTTTAGATATGATATATAACTTGTGTTTAGATATGTTATATAAACCCCTCAGGGGGTACAGGTATCTATGGGAATTAGCGCTCCCAGGGGGACAATGTGAGGTCCCGAGCTAAAGGGAAGGTAGGCTTTCTTTTTGTTATAATAAAATAGGTTTTTGTTTTGTTACGGACTATCTTTCTTTTCGGTTCACTACTGTCCTGTTTTTCAGCACCTACTACTTCTTCAAATTTTTCTGGTTTCATGATCTTCTTTCTTAGCTTACCATTTCTGTGCCCTTTCTGCATAGACTCCGCGTTTCCTTAACTCCATACTAAATGGTGCCCTCTTCCTTCCTCTCTTTGGATAGCCTTTGTTGCGCATAGGGAGGCTTAAACTTACTTATAATCTAATCTATGGAATATAACTTGTGTTTAGGTATGATATAAAACTTGTGTCTAGATATGTTATATTACTGCATATTCCGACGTTTATATAACGTTTGAATCTATAGTTAACATATCTAGACGGGTACTATAACCGTTGCTGTGTTATTACAACATAGGATAATAATTTGATATGTCATTATAACATAGCAACTAAACCCAATAGTTACTATATTACCGTCAAATGTAACTACTGTTAACCGAATGAATTATGCCTTTATTTCCAGTGCGTGATATTACGTTGATGTTCATACATTGTATATAGGTTATAAATGTGGAACTTTATCGAGTGTACAAAATGATCTAAATAAACTTTCATACACGAACTCTCTGTTATACTCTCATATTTTAAACAACTTATGGCGTGCAAGCCCTACAGAGGCTCAGCATATGATGGTAACAAATGCTATTTATGAAAATGTTAACTACAATAAACAAGCCAAATATATTATACGATAACACCCAAAGTTTTACTAATCTTAAGGCGGGAATGGGCAGAGTTAGAGCCAAAATGGGTGGAGTTAGAGCGGGGCGAGGGCGGGACTTGGCGGAGCTAGGGCTTAACACCACCCATTTCCACCTTCGCTCCGCCTTATCCCGCCCTAGCTCCACCCATTCACGTCAATATCCCCGCCAATTCACGTCATTAACTCCGCCCATTCACGTCATAACTCCGCCCATTCACGTCATTAACTCCGCCCATTCACGTCATTAACTCCGCCCATTCACGTCATTAACTCCCCCCGTTCCGGCGACCGAGGATTATGCACGTGGTCATCACAGAAGTCAGAAAGCAAGTTCATAAAACATGATAAAAGTTGAAGAAGAAAGCAATAAGTGCTGGAAAACAGCTAAGCAAACAACCGAAACAAGTACTTTACCTACCATAGCATGCAATTTCAAGGAAGAAAAATAAAAAAAGCAGAACCGGTTATTTAAAAACCAAATTGATTCAAGAATGTACATATATGGCACATCGGAACAAAGGTACGACAGTATGTAAGTGCAGTGTGTAAGTAATAATATACAGTATGTACGTAATAAAGTAAAACTGTGTGTAAGTAATATATTAGATATAAAAATAACTGCATAACAGATATACAGTTTTATATGTATATAAGATATGGAATACATCTAGGTAAATAATATTTCGGCTTTATGATATCAGACAATAAGATGTATACATATATATCCGTAACATACTACGGGAGTATGTTTCAACTTAAAAATAATTTCAAACAAATATCTCTTCGGAGGTTATCTAATATACTTTTGTCAGTACTAGGATACATCGGCCATTACACAGGACACAAACCGGTGGCCAATACACACGACACAAAACGGTGGCCAATACCCACGACACAAAGCGGCGGCCAATACACAGGACACAAAACGGTGGCCAATACACAGGACATGAAACGATGGCCAATACACAGGGCATGAAACGATGGACAATACACAGGACATGAAACGATGGCCATACACAGGACATGAAACGATGACCATACACAGGACATGAAACGATGGCCAATACACAGGACATGAAACGATGGCCAATACACAGGACATGAAACGATGGCCAATACACAGGACATGAAACGATGGCCAATACACAGGACATGAAACGATGGCCAATACACAGGACATGAAACGGTGTCCAATACACAGGACACAAAACGGTGTCCAATACACAGGACACAAAACGGTGGCCAATACACGGGACACAAAACGGTGGCCAATACACGGGACACAAAACGGTGGCCAATATACAGGACACAAAACGGTGGTCAATACACAGGACACAAAACGGTGGCCAATACACAGGACACAAAACGGTGGCCAATACGCATGACACAAAACGGTCAGAAACATGAAAACGATAGTTTTATAGTGGTCACCAAAACATGTACAACATAATTGGAGCAATACGGGAAATAACCACCTAGATAGGGCTGTCATAAACTCATGAGCGTAAGAAATGACATGATAATTTTCATCACATAAACCTAAGATGAACATTTTAGGCCTTGAATAAGAGAAGAAAACAAGAATGTCCGATAAGGTTAACAAATTAGGAGAAGTTTCATTATTTTCGAAATATGATGCAAACGTCTTTGATTAAAACACATAGGTGCCATTACGGTCCAGTTTGATGCTTGTACAACAGATTAGATTATTAGTTAGTTTAAGCCTCCTATCCGCAACAAAGGCGATCCAAAGAGAGGAAAGAAGAAGGCACCATTTAGTATGGAGTTAAGGGAACGTGGAATCTATGTAGAAAGGGCACAGAAACAGTAAGATGAGAAAGAAGTTCATGAAACCAGATCAAAGTTGAAGAAGAAAGTAGAAGGTGCTGAAAAACAGGACAGCAGCGAACCGAAAAAAGGTCCGTAACAAAATAAAAACCTATTCTATTGCAACAAAAATAAAGGCTACCTAACCATTAGCTCAGGTCCTTACATATTGCTTGTACAACAATGGAGAGAAAAAATGTCTCCAACGATGGTTAATTGAAGTTAATTCATGTAAACAATGAAGATAATGAACTTTGTGGGGTTAAATCCCTTATGGCAGTTTACACGTACATTGGACATATAAGCCTTGGATTTCTCGACGTCAAAAATGAAGACAAGTGAGTTGGCTGCCTAGAAGGGCACACAGTAACAATGACAATGCCATAGGGAGAAAATTGAAAAAATATGGTGCATGCAGAACCAATTGCAAGTCGCTTGATTGGAAATTTTGCAAAAACTGTCGAGAATAAATGTACACAATTGCACACAATGTACTAGGATTTAAGCATGAAAATTACTAGTTATCTTCTACCAATTAAAATTTTCAACATAAAGATCATTAGTTAATAAGCATCTTATTAAACATATATGTGTGATCACACACAAATTTATATTTTGAAATGAATGTTTTACAATAATAAAGAGAAATGACGAGTTAGGTAACGCTACAAGTTGATTAAACAGAAAAAGAGCGGCATTTGTAATTCTGATTTACATTTACGGCTCGTGAAAAATAACTCCATGTCTGAATTATTTGCTTAATTCTATGCTAGGGTCAGAAAGTGGCGTGTGAGTTTGAAGTAACATCTAAACAGCAGGTCTTCCCTTCGCAGTTCTGAACTAGGACTTCTTGGAGAGAGCTGGAAGGACGTGGTGGCTAAAAAAAAAAAAAAAATAATGAAGGCATCTACGGATGCTTTATTTCCAATCAAGCCTGATACATATCACCTTGTACATTGGATTTTCAAATGCCTTATAACTAACGCCAGGACGCCATGACGCTTTCCCCCGGTCGAGACCGGTACCCATTTCAGACACCTGGGTAGAGTGGGGTATTGTGCTTGGAATTTTTCTCCTATACCCAACAGAGAAAATCGCCACTGCCAGCGCCGAGTTTCGAACCCGGGTTAAGAACTCGAACCCTATACCCGGGTTCGAAACCGGGTAAAAGAACTCTAACGTTTTGTGGCAAGTACCAGTAGTTTTGTAACTTGAAATAAAGTTAAAATAATTATCACCGCAATCTTTAAGGTAATATTACCGACGTTGAAACCGCTGGGGCCTTGGGCCCTCGGCATTTACCAACTTATACTGATTTTGTTTCAGCCCTCAGATAATTTTCCCAAGTGAGCCTAAAAACCCAATATTTGAAATTCCTTTTTTGCCTATTTAACGTTGGTAACTTCGGATCCTATCAAAAATAAACTGCTGAAAATCCTTGAAAGATTGACCTACCCAATGGCCTCTAAAGAAAACCCCCCTGGAGGCCCTGGGAATAGCAACACCAAGGGTAAAAAAGGAGTGCACTCATACTCTCAACCTGTGCCAGGAAAAAATGGAAATATCAAATCTTCCAAAAAAAGTCAACCTAAAGCCAGGAGTTCAACCCCCAAAAGTTGTGCCCTAACTCAACCAACTGTATCAGAAATGCATAGTCTTGACAGCAATGCAATATTTGCAGTTACAAATGAAACCGAAAAGCCCAATAATCCACAAAAACGAACGCTTGACCAAAGCCCGGAGACTGTTGGAAAAGAAGCTTATGTTAAAAAGAAAAGAAACTCATGCAACAACTTGGAATTTTGTACTACTGACTTGTTCTTTGAAAGCAACCCATCTGGAGTGATATCTAGGGATAGGTCTCCAAATACAACCATAGATACCATTCCTAACAACCAAGAGCAATACAAAAACAATCGAGCAACTTTCTCACAACTCAGATCGGCTAAAATTGATTTGAACCTGCCTGAAAATATAGATAAAATATCTGATTCATCCCGACATATCATAATCTCTGCCAGTGATGAACAGATCAAATTAACCAAACTGAGTCCCTTCAGAGTACAGACCCTCATCAATCAAATCTGTGGCCCAGTGGAAAAAGTGGAATATAAAAAAACAGGAAGGTGAATTATAAAAGTGAAAACCTTCGAACAAACAAAAATACTACTTGCTGCCAAATCCTTGGACAAATTAACTGTAACTACTCAAATAGCATGGGGAGCCTCTACTGTATGTGGCAAGATCTATGCACCTGAATTTCTCGGGGAGTCCCTGGATGAACTGCTGCTGCACCTTGCCCCATCAGGAATAGTAGGTATTAGGAAAATGTACATGGACCCAAAACGAGCTGACTCTCTGTTATAGCTCTAGTAACCCTCCACTAGAGCACAGTATAGGTGCCACATAGACACAAATAACATATCAATAGACAAATGCAATGACACAGGTAGTTAGGTAAATAGTTCACTCACCTCGTGGGTATCTTAGCTTTATACTCAATTGGCGGTACTGTGGCTAGTGAGATTAGAGCGGAGATAGGCAGAAATATATAGAATAGGATAGAATAGAATTAGTACATTAGTTTAGAACTTAAGAAGTTAGATACCAACCACAGTAGGTAATTATATACACACTCGGTCAACATTTACTTGTTGTTGAACCTGAGGCCACTTGCAGACTGACTTGCGAGTGTTGCTGTCTTGAGCGTTGCCAACTTTTGGTCTCTCTAACTAGAACTTACACTACTCGCTATATTACACCCCTCCCTCCTTAATTAGAAACCCCCCCCTGTATCCCCAGTCCCCTTATTCTATATAGTCAATCCTAAAGGTCCATTCTCACCACAGGCTTCCGAGCCCGGGTAGACCTACGTGAGATGCTAGCACTTGGAGGCTCGTGCATCCTAGCCTCCTGGGTGGGAATCGGGTAATCAGGTGTTTCGGAGTCAGGTTCATTAGTCGGAGGTGGTGGGTATGAATTTTGAGCAGGTTGTGGAAACACAACGGTTTCCTCTGTAGGTTGTTCCAAGGGTTCAGGGATGGTGTTCGAGCAGGTAATAACTTGGTCCTGGTGTCGACGAACGACCTCTCCCCCCTTCAGTTGGCACTTGTAGGATACCGGGCCTGTTTTCTCAATGGCGGTAGCGGGGGTCCATTTTGGGGAACCCGGCGTGTATTGACGGACCATCACAGGTGACTCCGGCGAAATGTCAACCGCGCGAGACCCTGGGTGATATCTTTTCTGAGCGTCCTGGCGTTGAGCAACTTTGGACGCGATTGCCTCTGACGGCCAAAGCAGATCAAGGCGAGAGCGAACTTTCCTGCCTAACATCAGTTCGGCGGGCGTAACACCTGTTGTCGTGTGGGGTGTCAGCCGATAGTTGAACAGAAACCTGTCTAGTGCTAGGCGTAGGGGTTCCGTTGACTTTCGTATATTCTTCTTGAAAGTTTGTACCATGCGCTCTGCCAGTCCATTAGTTGAAGAGTGGTATGGTGCGCTCGTAATATGTCGCATACCACATGCCTTCACAAATTCTTGGAATTCAGCCGATGTGAAACACGTTGCATTGTCAGAAACAATTGTTACTGGAAATCCAAATGTCGCAAAAGTGTGTTTCAGGCACGAGATCGTTTCGCTAGAGGTTGTAGTAGATGTGGGAAAAATTTCAACCCACTTAGAGTGTGCATCCACGATCACTAGATAGTATTTTCCATCCATTGGGCCCGCGTAGTCAATGTGTATGCGATGCCAAGGCTTCGCAGGCCATTCCCACGGATGGAGTTCAGCTTTCGTTGGTGCAGCTCGAGTGCTCAGGCACTCGCTGCATGACTTAGTCGTTTCTTCTAGATCTTTGTCCAGCAGCGGCCACCATACATAGCTGCGAGCTAACTCCTTCATCCTGGATGATCCAGCATGGCCAGAGTGAAGTTCGTCCACAATGGCTTGTCTGAGAGCTTGGGGTACAATAATTCTTGCTCCCCAGAGCACACAGCCATTTTGTGTGGACAATTCGTCCCGCCTTCTAGTATACGGAGCGAGATCAGGGTCACCAATTACCGTCGAAGGCCAGCCTACTTGGCAGTATTTGTATACCTTTGAAAGTACTGGGTCCCTTAGGGTGCCGTCGCGGATGTGGGTGCTGGTGACTGGAGCTGACTCGAGGAAATTTACTAAGGACGTCCATTCCGCTCGGATGGGCATGACTTCATTGGGAGTTGTCAAAGGTAGGTGGCTGAGAGCATCAGCTGTGCCCAACAGCACGCCCGACCGGTGACGCAAGGTGAACTTGTAGGATTGTAGCAGTAGAGCCCACCTTTGAATGCGTCCGGATGCCATCAAAGGAATGCTTCTACCCGGATCAAATAGCCCTAACAAAGGTTTGTGGTCAGTAACCACAGTGAAGTCCTGTCCCCACAGGTAGCAATGGAATTTCCTGACTGCAAACACCATAGCCAGAGCTTCTTTCTCAGTCTGGGAGTAGTTGCGTTCAGTTGCTGTTAGAGTTCGTGAGGCAAAATAGGCGGGGCGTTCAATTCCATCAATAAGGTGACACAGCACCGCTCCCACACCATACGCACTACTGTCAGCCACTACCACTATGGGTTTCAGAGGGTCAGAGTGTACTAGAGTCTGGGAGTCCAGGAGGGCTTGTTTAGACTTCTGGAATGCCCTCTCCTGACTTGCATCCCATTTCCACGGGGTTTTATCCCTCAGTAAGGTGTTTAGGAGCTCCAGCATAGTTGCAGATGATTTTAGAAATTTCCTGTAGAAGTTAAGCAGCCCAAGGTAGGCTCTCAGTTGAGTTACATTAGTAGGAGCTGGTGCATTCTGGATTGCTGCTACCTTCTCTGCAGTGGGGTGCAATCCATCCTTGTCGATTTGGTATCCAAGGTAGGATACCTGTGGCACTCCAATTTGGCATTTAGCCATTTTCAGTTTTAGCCCTGCCTCCTGTAGTATAGATAAGACTTGATGGAGACGCTTGTTGTGCTCTTGCTCATTAGTGGCACTCACCAGGACGTCATCCAGATAACAGAACACTCCTGGGAGGCCCTGCAATAGTCCTTCCATGGCACGCTGAAAGATTCCAGGTGCGGACGCAATTCCAAAGCTGAGACGGTTGTAGGCAAATAAACCTCTGTGGGTGTTTATTACTGTGAGTTCCTTGGAGTCTTCATCCAAGGGTAGTTGAGCGTATGCCTGAGACATATCTAGCTTGGAGTATATAACTCCTCCTGCTAACCCGCTAAATAGATCTTCCACTCTGGGCATAGGGTAGGTATCAAGCCTAGTGGCTCTGTTGACGGTTAGTTTGTAGTCCCCACATATTCGGATGCTTTGATCAGCCTTGAGCACAGGGACGATAGCCGCTGCCCATCTTGAGTACTGTACAGGGGTGAGGATACCTTCCTGCACCAGTCTATCAAGTTCTGCCTCCACCTTAGGTCTCAGTGTGTAAGGCACGTTCCTGGCCTTACAAAACTTTGGTGGTTCGGCTGGATCCACTTCTATTTTGAAATTCCTTCCCTTAAAGCAACCTAGACCTGGTTGAAAAAGGTCGGGGAATTCATTTGCTAACTCTTCAGGGCAGGTAGTCAATTTGTTGACACTATTTGATACTATAGTTAGCCAAAGGGAATTAATCAGGTCCCTACCCAGCAAAGCTGGCCCCTCCCTGTCTACAATCACAATAGTTGCTAGCTGAGGAACCCTACCACTAGCTTCACGCTGGATGTTAGCCCTAATCTCTCCGCAAACCACTAGTGTGGTTCCCCCATAAGTCTTAAGCTTAACATCAGAAGGTCTCAGCTCGGGTCTTGACTTAGCTGGTATTTTAGAGTAGGTGGCCATTGAAAGGATAGACCTGGCAGCACCTGTATCTACCTCCATCTCTAATGGCACACCATTTGGTAACAATTTTATTTTGATTGGGGGTTTCATTTCTTCGGCTATTGAGAAAATCTCCCCATAACAGCCTAGATTAGCAACTGGATAGTCTGCACAGGTTGCATTGTTAGTTCTATTAGGGTTAGGGTGGTGTTCCCTCCCCCTTTTCTCATGCATAGCATGCACAAAATTATTTTTGTTGCCTTTAGCAGAATTTTGATTTTTCAATTTAAAGCAACATTTCTTAAGATGGCCTTTTTGGCCACAACCATGACAAACACTGTCTTTATAGGGGCAATCTCTACGCCAGTGCAGATTACCACAGCCGCTGCATGCTGATTTGGGGCTAGCTTGAGCCTGAGTTTTGCCCTGAGGCTTAATAGCAGTTTGCTTTACTCTATGCTGGCCCACATTTAGTATGGAATTAGGTTGCCTTAACACAACCGTCTCCCTCAGTATGTTTCTTTGGCAGTTGCCAGATCCACGGCTTTTTTCCATGTGAGGTCAGCTTCATTCAGCAAACAATTTTGAACATCATTACTGGCCACACCCAGTATGAACCTGTCTAACAGTGTTTCTTCCAGAACTTCCTGTTTGAAATTACAGGTGTCTGGAAGGGCCTTTAAGCTAGCCACAAAATCAGCAATGCTCTCCCCTTGTTTCTGGTTCCGCTTATGGAACCTAAACCTTTCAAAGATCTGGTTGCGTGTCGGCTTAAAATGCCGTCTTAACGCTTCCATGATCTCCTCATAGGTAGCATCTAAAAGTCTTTTAGGGGAGAGTAGGTCCTTAGCTAACCTAACAATTTTAGGACCCACCAGAGCAATAAATGTTTTAGCTTTATTTGAATCTTCCACTTTATTAATACTCAGGAAGCAGTTTAGCCTGACTTCATATTCTGGGAATTCTTCCTCTATAGGATTGAATTCTCCCACTGAGCCTAGCATTGGCATTTTTACCCAGCTTTACAGCTAATTGTCAGATATCTACCTGAAATAGTAGTAGCAACAATATCAGTTGCAAGAGTAGCCAATTCAAGGGACTGTAATAATACACCTTGTTAAAAAAAATCAGAAATTTACAGCATCAATACTCTAGTCACTAGAATGAGTTCTACAAAAAAAAATCCTCGTCGCCAGTGTTATAGCTCCAGTAACCCTACACTAGAGCACAGTATAGGTTCCACATAGACACAAATAACATATCAATAGACAAATGCAATGACTCAGGTAGTTAGGTAAATAGTTCACTCACCTCGTGGGTATCTTAGCTTTATACTCAATTGGCGGTACTGTGGCTAGTGAGATTAGAGCGGAGATAGACGGAAATATATAGAATAGGATAGAATAGAATTAGTACATTAGTTTAGAACTTAAGAAGTTAGATACCAACCACAGTAGGTAATTATATACACATTCGGTCAACATTTACTTGTTGTTGAACCTGAGGCCACTTGCAGACTGACTTGCGAGTGTTGCTGTCTTGAGCGTTGCCAACTTTTGGTCTCTCTAACTAGAACTTACACTACTCGCTATATTACACTCTCCTATGTTTGTTTTGACTTTTCTAGGAACAGAATGCCCCAAGGAGATCAAGGCAGGATATTGTAATTACAAGGTAGATCCTTTCCATCCAAACCCAATCCGATGCACAAAATGTTGGAGGTGGGGGCATACTGCTTCCATCTGCCGGAACAAAAAAATTTGTAGAAACTGTTCATCAGCAGAACATGACGAAGCAACCTGCAAATCAGAGAACTACCACTGCCCTAATTGCAAAGGGAATCATTCTGCTAACTCCAAAGACTGTCCAAAATATATTCAAGAACACGAAATTTGCAAAATCAAGGCCAGCGAAAATATTTCTTTCAATGAAGCACGAGCCATCTACTCTCAACGGCAGAAAACTCAATCAGAGATAAACTCTGAAGAGTTTATTGACCTTGAATCACAGCACACATTTCCTGCTCTGACTCTGCCACAACAACAAAATTTCTCTCAGAATACATATGCAGCAGTAAGCCAATCACATAGTTTGCACCCACTTGTCAACAGAACCAACTCTCAGAAGACAACAGCAAATATGAAATATAGGCAGGTGGTAAACAGCCAAAGCTACAGGAATCAATCCATGCCAACACAAACCACTACAAGGAGTCAGTACCAAACGTTGGGCCAGAGTACATTGTCTGAGACTGATGTAGCCCCTGCATATCCTCTGGAACACAGCATCATGATAGAAAGACAACCTCAAAAAAGAGGTGCGGACAACTCAAATGGAACAGAGCAATTGCCAAAGGTCTCCCAGGAAAAACAAATGATGGGCTACTTTAAAAATCTAATTATCAAACTTCTTCCTGCTATTATCAAAATCTTACTAGCTAACACTATAACTGAAAAAATAGAAAGTCTGACAGAAATAGGAAGCCTACTAGAAGCTGGAGAACTAATTTCCGAGTTACTCACAAAATTAAATGTCCCCTCCCTCATCAGTCAAGCATGAATTTAACAATCCTACAGTGGAATCTTAGAGGATACTTTGCAAAACTACCATACCTTCACTTGCTTATTGATGAACATCATCCAGGAATTATATGTATTCAAGAATCTTTGTTACAAGGAGGCCACAACATAAAATTGAAAAATTACTGCAGTCCTTCCCGACATGAAAGAGGGGAAGGTAGAGGAGGTGGGATGATTACCTTTATTCACTCCAGTATACCAAACATAACAACATTGACTACACCATTAGAACTCGTGCTCTGCAAAATATTTATCAACAAAAAGCCTATCAATATAATAAATATGTATTTGCCTCCCCATTTGGAAAGTAATGGTTTAATGCAGAAGTTACAGGACATCAGCAATCAGATTACAGGATCCAGCATTATTATGATGGACTCAAATGCTCACAGCTATAGCTGGGGATCTGACTTCAGTGATACAAGGGGTAAAATAATAGAGAACTGGATGACAGAGAACAATTTATTATTACTGAATAACACTGCCCCAACCTTCTTGTCCTCCAGAGGTACTTATACTCACATAGATCTAACAATAGTCACTGAGGACCTGCATTCTAAGTTTACGTGGAACACTTGTAGCGATACTTTTACAAGTGATCACTTTCCACTGATAATTGAATCCACTTTAGCATTTCCCACGGCACAACTACCAAGAAAATGGCACCTGCGCAGTGCAGATTGGCCGAAATTCGAAAAAGCTCTAGTGTTTACGAACTGCTCAGATAGGTCAATATCTGATGCTTATCAATCCTTAGCCAAAGCTATACTGGCAGCAACTGAAGGTAACATCAGGGCTAGTCAAAGCCGTTCACCACTACAAAGGACTAATTGCTGGTGGACTAAAGATTGCAAGATAGCCCATAGGAAATATCATAAGGCATACAACCATTACAAATATCACCAAGGGAACATTGAGAAATGGATTGCATTCAAAAAAGCAAGACCAATTTTCCGAAAAACAGTACAAGAGGCTAAAGCCAACAGCTGGAAGGCATTTGTGTCAGGCCTCAGTACCTCTTCTCCAGCGGAGGCTTGGCACAAAATTAAAGCCATAAAGGAAAAACAAAGCCGGGGACAAATTGTACTCAAAAACTCAAGCAACGAAATAATTACTTGCCTAAAGGAAATTTCTGACATATTGGTGGATCAATATGCCTTGAATAACAACTTAGAGTCTCATGATCTAATATTTGATGAACATAGAAACATCTGTGAACAAATTCCTATCTCATTTTCATTTGATACAGAACATGATTACAATCGTCCTCTCGCTATGGTAGAGCTCAAAAGAGCAATAATCAGCTCTAAAACTAAAGCACCCGGACCAGATACAATATCTCTAGAATTCATTAAACATATGAATGAAGACCAGACAAAATTCATATTAAATTACTTTAATAGAGTTTGGGTCTCAGAAATCCCAGAGCAGTGGAAGGAGGCCATAATATGTCCGATCCTTAAACCAGGAAAAGTGCCAACAGACCCAAGAGCATACCGACCAGTAGCACTCACAAATGTACTGTGCAAGCTTTATGAGAAAATAATAAACTGGAGACTTCTAAAATATATAGAACAAAACAAATGTTTGAACGAGAATCAGAGTGGATTCAGAGCGGGGCGTTGCACTCTGGATGGACTCACACGTATTGAAACTCCATTCGGAGAGCAATAACCCTGCAGGACTTTTGTGTTGTAATATTTGTTGATATAAAACAGGCCTTCGACACTGTTTGGCATTATGGTCTATTGCAAAAGCTACAGATTTTAGGACTTGAAGGTAACCTACCTCAAACCATAATGCCTTTCATCAAGGAGCGAAGAATAAGAGTCAGAATCAATGACACCCTATCCAAGTAGTGTTTCCTAAGGTCGGGTGTTCCACAGGGATCGGTGACCAGCCCAACATTGTTCAACATCATGATAAATGATATTTTCCAAGACTGTAACCCTCTACTACAGACATCCCTCTATGCTGACGATGGTGCTGTTTGGGTTACTTGCTCTAACTTGACTGAAGCACTTTGCATGCTGCAAGATGCCTTAGATGCTATTCTTGTTTGGTCCCAAACCTGGGGGTTTCAAATCTCTCCAGAGAAAACAAAATGTATGATTTTCACTCACAAAAAAACTAAGCCCCCTTTCCACTTGAAATATCAGAATGTAAACTTGGAATTTGTCACCAAGTATAAATTTCTTGGTCTACTTCTTGATGCCCAACTTCGGTGGGGTCCACACATAAAAGAAGTAACCCAGAAATGTCATAAAGACCTAAGACTTCTTCGCATCCTCTCAAATATGAAATGGTCAGCCAATTTTGACATTTTAATGAAAATATACACTTCCATAATTTTGCCAAAGTTATCATATGGATGTTTTCTCTTTGACACTGCTTGTAAATCTCATTTGCTGTCTTTAGACAGAATCCAATATGCAGCACTGCGCTTTATTCTTGGTGCAATGCGATGTACCAAGGTAACTCATCTAGAAATAGAGGCAAACTTGATGCCACTGATGTACTTAAGGAAAAAACAGCTGTGTCAGTATGCTCTCAGAGCACTTAGTGTCCCTGGTCACCCAGTTGCATTGCTAATTCAAGATTATTACCCGTTCCATGTCTTTGAACATAACCCAAACCCTCTTCCAGTAACAGGCCGGATATTCCACTTGCTACAAGAATTGGGCATTAAATCAAACTGCATTGGACCTACCCAGGCCTCTGACAAATATGAAACTTTTGATATGAAATGCTTTTCCCATCTAAAAACATATCCAAAGGATGCACTAGGCGAAAATCAGTGGAAAGCTCTATTTAAACATACTCTAGCACAGTATACTACACGACAGGAAATATATACAGATGGCTCTAAACACGACCACAGAGTTGGAGTTGGCATTTGGTCGAGTGAATCCAATATCATGGCAAGACTTCCAGATAGGGCCTCCATTTTCACAGCAGAACTCACGGCTATTTTATATGCCATAAAATACATTGAAAAGATACCAGGAAATTTTGTCTTGTTCACTGACTCATACAGTGCTATTCAGGCACTCAACCAATTACTTCCCTCCAACCACTACTTGATACCTAAAATCAAGAGGAGGTATGAAGGTCTACCCCCAATGAAATTAATCATTGAGTGGGTTCCCAGCGACATGGGTATCATGGGAAATGAAAAAGCGGATCAACTGGCAAAAGCAGCATGTAATCTGGAAATAATCTGTTCACCCCATCTTCCACACCTTGATCTCATACCTCATGTCAGGCAACATTTCAGACAAAAATGACAAGATGCATGGGACTCAAGCATTAGCCAATACCATACAATCAAATCTAAACTGGAGCCAACGGTAAATTCCTCTGTATCGCGCAAAAAGCAAGTGGTTTTGACGCGATGTAGACTACTTACCACTAAACTTACTCATAATTATCTTTATACAAGAGATCCACAGCCCTTGTGTCATCAATGCCAATGTGTGCTCAGTGTTGGACACATTGTGATTGACTGCCCTGCATACGCTGCACAAAGAATTAATTTAAAGAACTATGCATGTGCATGTAAATTTCAATTCAACTTGGAAAATATTCTGAGTGGCTTCGTTAATCATGAACTGATAATGAATTTTTTGGACAAACTTGACATCATCAATTAAATATAAAATGCTCCACGTCCTAAAAGCTTATTTATCAGGCACTCCTGCCTGTAATTGGTGATGTGCCTGAATTTACACAAGTATTCACACAAGTAAGTATTCTGAACTAGGCTCATTGCAGATGACGTGCAAGTCCGCTACCGGTGAAGTCTGGAGCGCCCCTGTGCTATTCGCGTTGCCTCACTCACAACATCGAGCTCTCGCAACGCAGTTCCGCTCACAGAGCCACGGACTACACAGCGATAGGCAATCTTGGAGCAGATGAGATATCGATACAGTCGCATTAGGATTTCTTAAACGGCATTTAAACAATAGAAGGACACCTATTTCATATCCAGATTCTTACAGAATTTGTCCCTGAACTAGTGATTATGGATGATCCAGCTGAGTTTTTAGTCCAGATAGAGTCCAAAAAATTTGGTGCTTTCGACTAGCGAAATATTTTTATTTCCCAACGTTAATGATGGAATGAATATAGGCTCATTTATTCTGCAGAGATGCAGTGCTGTGGTCTTCGTTGATGAGAAAATGAACCCGTCGCACCTGGCCTGACGGGTAACTCGGCGTATTGCTGACTGCAAGGCTCGTTGAGCTGGCGGGATCTGCGTGTGCCATAAGGTCGTCCACAAACAAGGAGCTGAAAATATCTTCCGGGATTTACTAAGCCAATGAATATATTTTGATAGCAGAGAGGCTCACACTTGGGCCCTTTTACATTGACGGTGTCTTCGCGCTCCACACCGTCGCTCCATCCCGCCAGTCAAATGAGCTCCGCCCACAGCAGAGCAAAATGACTAGAGCTGTGCCAATATGCACGTGCATATATGCAAGCGCATATGAAATTATGCGCGCATAAAATATGCGGCTTGAGGTTACATACATGCGGCTGCGGAGTGTCGTATGCACAGTACTTGCATTTATATGCAAACAATATGCGATCAAGTCTTGCACATGCACTGCTGAATGACCGACTTCAGTTAGTTGGAACTTGTTTGATGTTGTAAATATTGAACTCTAAGGTAATGATTCAATACAATAGTGTTCAATATTTAGAATATCGAGCATTTGCTACTAATGAAGAAAACACGAAAATATGATTACAGAAGATTTCAAAGTAAAACAATGTTTAACAATTGTGGTTACATTCAATCCTAATGTACTTTTTAATGTTTTCAAATAGGACACTTTTTTGCTTTTCGGCATGAATAATTTTGTATTGCGAAAACACTCTTTCTACACCGTACATCAGCGAGCAAATTTAAAATTCTTCATGTCAAATGGAAAGAGGTAACCAACTACTTCGTTGGTCAACAAATTTGGTTGGTTGGTCTTCGTTGTTCAACAGGATAGCCACGCAAAATTGAGTTGACATCCTCAATCATGGGAAGATCTTCTCGTGCTAGCAATCTAGAAAAAAAGTTTTATTCCAATCAATTCAGCATGATAAATATCATCTTGTACATTGGTTTTTCAAATGCCGTATTACTATAGCACCAGGACGGTTACTCCCCTGTCGAGCCGGTATCCATTTCAGATATCTGGGTAGAGTGGGGTATTGTGTTTGAGTTTTCCTTTCACCCAACGGGGAAAATCGCCGTGCAGCGCCGGGGTTCGGACCCTTGACACCTCCACGGATGGGTACGTTCTCAAACACTCGGCCACGGCGAGCACTAAAAGTTAGTTTCGTACATTAAATGAGACATGGGGGTTAAACTACTAGCTTTCGGTGGTTTTAGCGAAGAAGAAAATGGGTCAATATCGGTTAACTTTATGCTGAACCAAAAGGATTATCTTCGTTATTCATGTCTATGAAGTTGCAGCAGATATTTTGATAATAACAGTGTATTCTCTTATTAGATTGCACGACAGACTTACAGTTTTCCGGCAATAAGTAAAATACAGATTTCCGTCCCGAAAGTCATATTCTGAGAATTCATTTTTTAAGTATTATTCCTTACACTTTGGGGTACTTTGGAATGGTGTAACTAATAAAGATTGGTAATCATTAGAATACTAAAAAAAATTGTTCATTTCTTCAATCAACATATTATCAAATACATCTGAAAATTTATATACAAAAATTAATACAAAATTTTGCGAAAAAGTTCTCATAATCTTCCTCTAGGTAATCTCTCTCATTCCGGACATCCCTCAAATACCGGACATTTGCATTAGGTTTTGAATAATCAAATATTGCAGGAATATTCAAATTAGCATATAATCTCTAAATGTCAATTGCAGATTTGATTGTCCTTATGTAAGTCCAGAAAGCGAAATCACTGTAATGATGCAAATTTTGGGAATTTGTGGCGTATTCGGAATCCGAGGGATAACCTTATTGAGTTCTTTCTCATTTTTTATGAGCAAGCAGAACACAACAAAGGTCTTTATTATTAATTCACTAAACGCATATGTTTCGGGAATTGATACAAACTTCACAGTTGCATTTCCACTTCATCACTTTGTACGTGTAAGTAGGCCTATGTGTAGAACAAAACAAGAAAACTATAACTAGGTGTGCAAAAACTATTACACCATGCAATTCTTAAAAACTTCAAACTCCAATAAATTCAGTTCGGACACCTCTATTGTATTTTATTTATGAACCAATTTTAACTGAAGAACAGGTCAAGAAGGAAACCTGGGCATCAGGTACTGAACATAGCGCACCGGGTAAAACTTGAGAGGTTGCTTTAACAACTGAGAGTGTGTATGCGAGAGATCCCATCAATGTACAAAATTTCTGGTTCTAATAACCAATTTGCAGTTTTACATTAAAAAAATTACAATATTCGTATTACAGCATATATGCAATGATATCGTGCATATGCAATATGCATTTTCCATATTACATCTGTTATATTGCATATGCAAAATTGCATGTGATTTTGCATATGCACAAGATAATTCTTTGCATTGCATAAAACACTCTGCATATCTCTTGGCGTGCATATATGCAAGTTATGCAATGGCACAGCTCTAAAAATAACCCTTATTGCCACGCTCACGGGAAGGAGCGGCAACATTCTGCATGCTAAATATTGGCGGTGTGCACTGCCAGTCAACAAGGGCTGCCAGTGATGATAATCTGAACAGTGGACAGTCTCATTCACACAGCTCATTGACTTTTTGCTCGACATTCCCCTCATTAACTAAAATTATTCTTGTATATATTATTTGTTTGTGAATTCAGATATTTTTATCCGATTTTCTTCGGCAAAGGAGGCGAAACGCAGAAGTTCTTGAAGAATAAATACTTGTGTTGTTCAAAATTAAGAGATGTTAAAAATGTACGGCAGGCTTAGTTTTCAATCAGTAACTTTCAACATTAATATTTTTTACATATCTTCCAGTAATTAGTTTTCAATTTTGAATATTAACTTAACGTTTTAACACGCAAAACTTTAATTAATTTTAATGCTGATTTCATTCCTGTCTCTCCTAATTCTCTTCTGCAGCGCAAATTTCAACATTAAAATGACTTTTCGGTTGTGCAAGGCACTTTTCATCACGCTGGTGACATACTCTGTTGATGACATCTCTTACCAATTTCGGCTTAGGTTTCCAACCGTAACAGGTTTTTCATTCTTTCCATTAACCATTCTTCTTTGAAAGACTGCGTACACCTCTTTTGAGACATCGTTTTTGGAGGGCTATACATTTCGAATACTAGTGCGGCAATAATATGTAAATTTGAATGTTTAAAAATATTAACTTTTAGACATTCATTTAAAGGAATGCACGAAAAGTTTTACGATCAAAATGCGTGTCATCTCACTGCAACGTGCCACGCAAATCGAAGCAACACAAGTGGAGCGCCGGCTATACCTGGCTTAGCCCGGCTTGCAAGTTCGTAAGATACTCGTTCGTTACACGTTTTTAGGGTCTAGAAACAGATTGAACACGTTCTACCCCATCCGATAGGTGTGGTATTGAATCAGATATTCATTTGCACACTGTGTTAAAATAATAATTCGTAACTGGGTTATTAAATTTACTTCAGTTAAGGATGAATTCACTCTCTGACTTGAAAAAAATATATATTTAGCATTATATCATAAATTGAACCTAGCAACCCAGGAGAGATCGAAAAAAAAGATCTGGGTGGAAAAACCCTGGAGTTTGAGCCCTACGTGACGATTGCTGACTCTCGAGAAGGAGCGTTGTATTGAGAGGCAATGTAAAAGCAAGCCGGTATGCACTGACGCTCAATCTTCTCGCCGGAGGAGCTGTAGGAATTTCACCATCGCTCCACACCGCTAGTGTAAAATGAGCTTTATTGTGCTACCCTGCGGCGTTCCTGGGGGTGAAGTCAACATTAACGGAAAGTGGTCGCTGCTCAGCACTGAATGGAGTACTGTGAGTTGCACGTTTGGTGTAACATCAGGGGAGGTCTGGGTGAAATCTGTTGTTGTTCCTGCGATATGGGCTGAGGAGTTTTATCTCAACCTAACGGTGTATTTTGAGCTCAGTGTCTATTCACGTTAAAGAAGTAGAATACTTATACAAGCCAGACCTCAACAGTTTCCCTCCAATTTATGCTTGCGATCTCGGTGTCGCTTCAAATTACAACTAAAACCAGTAGAATAGTCACAAAGCTCACATTTCAACATATTCCCTAATTTATGCTTGCCAGCTTGGTGCTTTTTCATGTCAAAATTTCGACATGTAGAATAGTCACAAAACTCACATTTCAGTAGATTCCCTAATATATGCTTGCTGCCTAAGTGCAGTTTCAACTCACTATTCTACCACGCAGAATAGTCACACAGCTCACATTTCAACAGATTTCCTAATTTATGCTTGCTGGCTTGGTGCCATTTCAACTCACTATTCCGACATGTAGAATAGTCACACAGCCCACATTTCAAAAGATTCCCTAAATTATGCTCGCCAGCTTTGTGGAGTTTCAAATGACAATAGAAACGAGTGGAGTAGTCACACAACTCACATTTGTGTAGCTTTCCTCCGTTATGCTTGCTAGCTCTGTGCATCTTCATAGAATAATTAGTGACAGATAAATAGTCACAGAGCTCGCACCTTTGAAGTGTCCCAATACTGTGCTTTCTGGCTTGATGCACCTTCAAGCAACTCCTATAAGCGGTGGTGAATGCACACTGCTCACACTCGAACAGTTTTTCGCTGCTGTGCTTCCTGATTTTGTGTTGCTTAACATGACCTCTGTACGCTGAAGAATTGTCGCGTCTTACAAGACACGACAAAATTCAAAGAATTTTGATAATTTGTTCCGGCAACGTTTTGCGGATCCGCGCTTCGTCCGCAAGAATGACGCCAACGTTTTATTTGTTTGAAGTGCGTGGGAGGAACAGGTTCCCGGATAATATTAAGTTTTTGTGTAGTTAGAGAGTGAACTTGAGTGGGAAACTCATTTGGTTTACGTTTTACCGTGCTGGCTATATTTTCGGGTGTTTTCACACGACTTGCGTTAGATAGTGGTGAGCGGCCGGTTTCTGGAGCATTCGAGAATGCTTCCGGCGGCCGGCAAGCCCACCTACATTGAGTCAGACCAGCCATTGCAGTTCGGTAGAGTCTGGTGTTTTCTTTCGGTGTAGCCAGTAAGCTGCGGTGTAATGCTGGGAATTAGTCAGGTTCTGGCTTAACGGTATTTTAGCTGAACACTGTGATTTACCGATGAACTTTTCTATCTCTGTTTCACTGCTCCAAGTGATTTCGTGCTGATGTCCAAATGTTTTCTTTTGCTCAGCAACATTTGCATAATAGTCAAGCCATGTAAGCTGTGTTGTCATATATAATATTGTAAACAGTGTCAAGGGCAGTAAATGCAACATGGAGAGACTGACATTTCAATGCTTTTTAGTTTGACACAAGATTACTTGAAGTTTATCACATTTCATAGATTAACATAAGATAGCACAATCATATATTTATTTGATAATGCAAACCAACCACTGCTTCACTGTTGAAAGATTTGTGTGCTGAAAATAAAAACTATGGTGGTTCTCCCATGGATTGGACATCAGTTGTTGATATTGAAAATCCATGGCACGTCGTGCTGGACTCGCACCAACTTGGGAACATGATTTTTCTTGTCTTTGTATTGTTTCTTGTCTTTGTATTATTTCTTGTCTTTGTATTATTTATAACATTCATTAATAGAAGGATGTGGAGCAAGTAAGAATAAATTTAGTCGATTGGCTTCTTACCTATGAGCTGGGCTGGGCAAGTTGCGCCAGTCAGCAAGGTGGAAGCCTAAAGTTACGGCATTCAGTGGGCTGGGAATAGGCGCAGAAACTTGAGACCACTAGCTCATATGATTTGTGTTTTCAAAGCGACTTTGACAAACGTGTGCTTGCCTCTCTCATTTTTTTCTTATAATAGAATTTATTGATAATGGTTGATTTGATACCCTGAGTGACTTGCCCTGCTTTAGAGACCTAATTTTGCTGTCCCTTTTTCCACAGATAGTGTAAAGTAAAAAACAGAGCAATCAATTATTTTATGTCCTAGAATATGCTGCTCCAGGTCTAAAGTGAGGGACATTTCCCCATCGTCTGTAAGTATTTTAGAGTATCCTCTTTCAACTTGTGATGTTACCTAACTCGTCATCTCTTTATGTTGTGGAGCATAAATGTGAAAACTATAAACTTATTGTGCGATCGTCCACTCTTTGCTCATATAAAGTGCTTATCAACCAGTAGCCGCTGTGTTAAGACTGCTAGATACGGATGTGTATTCATGTATATATCCTTTTATGCTTCCTTAAAAAGACACTTTGAACATTGGGCGAAACAAGCGATTCATGTACCATTGCCTAGCGTTAATGACACGAGTCTTACAATATTCGCGTGCGTATCATAAATGTGTTCTTTCTAAATGTGTTTCTAGCTGTGTGTCTCTGGCAGGGTGTTCTTGATAATGGGTTCCTCAACTAGGTACTTATTCCCTTCCTTGCCAACGCAACGGAAACCTTTCTTGTTTCGTGAACTTATTTCCTAGCTTGCTGTTCCTGTGCACCTTGTGCGCAGATTCCGCGTTCCTCCAACTCCACACTAAATGGTGCCTTCTTCTTTCCTCTCTTGGAACATCTTTGTCGTAGTTGGGGGAGGCTAAAACTTTCCTATATAATGATAATAATTGAGTCATGGAATATCATTGTGCTATGTTGTTCTGAGGACTATGCCTCGTGACCACTCTTATCGCCCTCCTGTCATTGAAATATCATGCCTAGCGTTAGCACTACTCGATTGCCTCTTATGTCTCGGGTATGAATTTTCTTTCTTGTCGTGCGGTGATATATAAATGGTGCCTCCCTCCTTCCTCTCTCAGAACATTTTGTCGTGGTTAAGGGAAGCTAAACCCCTCTTGTGTAACAACGAATACTGTTATGAATTCCGTCACTAGACTATCATACCTAGTTCTAACCTTATTTAGCTGTTATCTGTGTTTTGCTCAAGAAGTAGGATGCTCCTTTCTCGTTATGCAGCACCGTATAAATTAATCGTTCATTCGACTATAATCTTAAATTGGGATTTTTGTCACGTAATTCCTAGCCCGAGTCTGAATCATACTTGTCTGGGCAGATTAACGGAACCAGGGGATAAGAAATAAAAAACCTGAAGAGACCTCGTTTCCCTTTGGGCATCCTACCGAGTTCCGTTCAATGGCGTGCCGAAGCGAAGATCAATTCCGCTAGCGCACGACATTACAGTAAATAGACGTCAGCGGAAGGTGCCCTCCCACGAAGAAGCCCTCCAAAGAGGAGGCCCACAGCAGATTCTCAGCCGCCCGCGGCGAATATATATATATCCGAGACCACAGAAATGACCTCTCTCGGAAGAAAGAGCAAGCCTAGACTTCCACAGCTGGAAGAACAATTCCATACGGAGCTAGCAGCCTTGAACAGTCTCCTGAATGGTGCAGTACCACGAGATCTCAAGACGCCCAGCGAGGTGGATCAAGTCCACGCTGGAATCCGAGCAAAGGCTAAGACCGTCAAGCGAATCGGAGACCAGCTGGTCCTAGCTCTAGAGGGCTCGGGAGCCACAACAGAAGCGACAGCAGTCCGGGACTCGCTGACAATCGCCAGGGCCCGCAGGAAGAAGCTGATGGATTCAATGGATCGCAGAAGTGAGGAGCTCCTGGGGAGCTCGTCACGGAGTGTGACAAAGGAACCCTCCCAGCGCAAGAACTCGAGGTCGAAGAGGACCTCGTCCAAGAACCAGCAGCAAGGCGCTGCCTATCAGAACAAGCCCCAAAACCATCATTGGCCGAGAGCAGGAGCGGACACCGTTCCAACCGTCGGGGCAGAGACCAGGCCAGCCCCTGCCATCGTCGTCAGAGTCACCAAGGCTCGAGCTATTACAGCCAGAGCCAAGACAGTGAGAGTGATCGTAGCCAGAGCCTTCTCAGCGCCAGCCCTCGTCACAAGGACGGCGAATACGAGCGCCGCGAGCCCCCTGGCCAAGGCAATAAGCAGATGCTTATCGACATCACTGAAGAGCCATCGGTACTGTTGGCACAAATCACCATCGAGAGGTCGAAACTGAGGAACGGGAACCGAGCGGAGAATGATCAGCCCTTCGGTGAAGAGAACACTGAGAGCAAAAACGCTCGGACAGGTGCCTGGGTCGACCAAGCTTTCCAACGCCACGTCGTGGAGCCCGCAAGGGGCGCGACGGCAGTCGCGAACGCTCTACCCGGTGACACCGCACTCGCACCCCTGATGAATCCCTCCGCACCAGCATTCCAGCCTAGCGCTTCCACCAGCTCGCCTGCCATAGTATTCGAAGCAAGGCCACCAGTGATCGACGGAGCTATGAGGCTCTCGATGATCGAAGACCTAAAGAAAGGGCCTAGCCAACCTTATGCGGGAGAGGCCCATCTGTTCCACAGATGGTTCGACGCCCTCAAGAGGAGGATGGAAAGACTCGCCGTGGAGCCCATCGACGCCATTGAGATCCTCACAAACCACACCTGCGGAAAGCCGAGGAGCCTGATCAACGATATACTGGCCGCAACGTACCTAGACACAGCGGCCCTGCTCACCCACATCGTCGAACAATTGAAGACTCGCTTCGGCTCTGACGACCGGGTAGCCGACACTCTGCTCGAACGCCTCGCGCAAGCCTCGGACATCAAGGGATCTAAAGGCGACCGCACGGTCGGCCTCAAGCTGCGGAAGTTCAGCGACGCCTGTCTAGCGATTCATCACACCATGCAGCACAATCACGGCCTCTCCTTCCTGAACACCGACGTAGGGCTATCCCCCATTGTAGAGAGACTGCCCTTCTTCGTTTTAGATGCCTGGAGAAACGAAAGAAGCAGGCAAAGAAGATTAACTGGATCGTTACCTGATTTCGTGAAGTTCTGCGATTTCATCAAAACGCTGTCAGATACCCAATGCGACAGTTTCGGGGCATCGAACCTCAACTGGATGAGTGCTCGACGCGAGACCGCGGCCCCCGCTCGCCCCAATCTAAGAGCCCCGCGAGTCCTCTACACGTCCTCGGAGAATCAAACCGGCAGCTGCGTCCTACACCAGAGTGCACGACATGCGACGAACTCGTGCCAAGCAGTAAGAAAGATGGAACCTCAGAAGAAGAAGGACTTCATACGTGAGCACAAGCTGTGCTACCGCTGTCTGGGGACTCATTGGGCAAAGCATTGCAAAGAGATCGTGAAGTGCGACGATTGCGGAGCCGAGAATCACACCACAACCGCTCACATCAACTGGCGAGCAGCGGGAAATTCGAGTGAAACCACTCGTCGGGAGAGACCCAGTCGAGAACCGAGCGACGACAGAGCTCAGAGCGAACTCGGGGAGAGATTGAGAGCCGTGGCCCTGGCCTCTCGCGTACCCGCAGCCGAGAAGGGTGCATGCAGCAAAGTTGTCCTGGCAGACGTTATCGACGAGAACACGGGTCGGTCGTGCCGCGCCTACGTAATCTTAGATGAGCAAAGTACCACGTCCTTCTGCTCTCCTAAGCTGTTGAACGCCCTCCGCGTGACAACCCCCAAGTCTCACTACGAGCTGGAAACGCTGACCGATCAATCCGCCGCTCGATACGGCAGACGCGTGTCAGGGCTGAAAATAAAGGGAGTGTCCGAAGACCAAACATTCGAGCTCCCACCGATGTTGGAGTGCAACTCCATCCCCGATAGAAAGAAAGCAGTTGCGACCTATGAACGCGTCGCAAGAACCCCGGAGATATCGCACTTCGCTCACCATTTCTTGCCCTTGGACAAACACGCAGAAGTCTCGGTGCTCCTAGGGACGGACTGTGGAGACCTACTCTACAGCCACTCCGACAAACAACGTCGTAAGGCTCCGTTCGTCCACCACACCGCCTTGGGCTGGGCAGTGGTCGGCAAGGTGAACGACGACGTCTGCCCCGAAGGAGAGCACTCTTACACGGTCGCAAGAATCGTAGCCGAAGTCGCTCTCAAAACCTGTGGCCCGGAGGCGTGCCTTGAACTGTTTTCAGGAAAAGACGCTATTACCCAGCAGCACAGCGACGAGACCTCTCAACCGCGGCCCCCCGACGACCGCGGAGACCCTGAAAAGACGAAAAACACAAGGATGGAGGACGAGAATCAAGCGGGAGCCCCGCCAGCGACGAGATTTATCAACCAGTCAGCAACAAACGATGAAATGGACGCACAGTGCGATCCAGACAGCGCACCACCGAAGTCCAAGAAGAAACGGAAACGGGAGCTTCCGCACCCTGGTGATTCGAAGAGAAAGCACGACGCGCACCATGCTGAGCGCACCTCTGTTGATAAGAGAGCTCGACGGAACGGGCCAAGCAAAGGAGAAGGCTGCCCCGTAGCCCCCGACCCTCCAGGAGACGCCAAGCACCCACCTCCATTCTCCCTCAACCAGCCTCTCAGTACCGCCTATGCGACAAGCCGCCGTCGGAATCCGAAGCATCGGGACGAGCACGACGCACTCGCCGACGCACGAGGAATGCCGGGCAACGTTGAGAAAGACCAGGAGACGACACCGGGACCCTCCCAGAGGTCCACAACCCGCCAGCGACGGAAAGTTCGACGTTGGTCGGGGAAGCAGAGAAGACTCCTCTACGAGCCACGCCCGCGCGGCAGGTGGAAGGCCACCCACCCGTCGCTGAAGACAACACCGACGCGTCCCGCGGGGCGAGACGGCTGCGATGGGCCCGTAGAGTGTGGCGCCCCGCCACTGAACCAGCCCTTACCCAGCGCCCCCCCTCCCCCCCGAAGGCAGTTATTGGTGGCCAGAGCCCCCAAGGGGGGGGAGTGTCGCGTCTTACAAGACACGACAAAATTCAAAGAATTTTGATAATTTGTTCCGGCAACGTTTTGCGGATCCGCGCTTCGTCCGCAGGAATGACGCCAACGTTTTATTTGTTTGAAGTGCGTGGGAGGAACAGGTTCCCGGATAATATTAAGTTTTTGTGTAGTTAGAGAGTGAACTTCAGTGGGAAACTCATTTGGTTTACGTTTTACCGTGCTGGCTATATTTTCGGGTGTTTTCACACGACTTGCGTTAGATAGTGGTGAGCGGCCGGTTTCTGGAGCATTCGAGAATGCTTCCGGCGGCCGGCAAGCCCACCTACATTGAGTCAGACCAGCCATTGCAGTTCGGTAGAGTCTGGTGTTTTCTTTCAGTGTAGCCAGTAAGCTGCGGTGTAATGCTGGGAATTAGTCAGGTTCTGGCTTAACGGTATTTTAGCTGAACACTGTGATTTACCGATGAACTTTTCTATCTCTGTTTCACTGCTCCAAGTGATTTCGTGCTGATGTCCAAATGTTTTCTTTTGCTCAGCAACATTTGCATAATAGTCAAGCCATGTAAGCTGTGTTGTCATATATAATATTGTAAACAGTGTCAAGGGCAGTAAATGCAACATGGAGAGACTGACATTTCAATACTTTTTAGTTTGACACAAGATTACTTGAAGTTTATCACATTTCATAGATTAACATAAGATAGCACAATCATATATTTATTTGATAATGCAAACCAACCACTGCTTCACTGTTGAAAGATTTGTGTGCTGAAAATAAAAACTATGGTGGTTCTCCCATGGATTGGACATCAGTTGTTGATATTGAAAATCCATGGCACGTCGTGCTGGACTCGCACCAACTTGGGAACATGATTTTTCTTGTCTTTGTATTGTTTCTTGTCTTTGTATTATTTCTTGTCTTTGTATTATTTATAACATTCAATAATAGAAGGATGTGGAGCAAGTAAGAATAAATTTAGTCGATTGGCTTCTTACCTATGAGCTGGGCTGGGCAAGTTGCGCCAGTCAGCAAGGTGGAAGCCTAAAGTTACGGCATTCAGTGGGCTGGGAATAGGCGCAGAAACTTGAGACCACTAGCTCATATGATTTGTGTTTTCAAAGCGACTTTGACAAACGTGTGCTTGTCTCTCTCATTTTTTCTTATAATAGAATTTATTGATAATGGTTGATTTGATACCCTGAGTGACTTGCCCTGCTTTAGAGACCTAATTTTGCTGTCCCTTTTTCCACAGATAGGGTAAAGTAAAAAACAGAGCAATCAATTATTTTATGTCCTAGAATATGCTGCTCCAGGTCTAAAGTGAGGGACATTTCCCCATCGTCTGTAAGTATTTTAGAGTATCCTCTTTCAACTTGTGATGTTACCTAACTCGTCATCTCTTTATGTTGTGGAGCATAAATGTGAAAACTATAAACTTATTGTGCGATCGTCCACTCTTTGCTCATATAAAGTGCTTATCAACTAATAGCCGCTGTGTTAAGACTGCTAGATACGGATGTGTATTCATGTATATATCCTTTTATGCTTCCTTAAAAAGACACTTTGAACATTGGGCGAAACAAGCGATTCATCATTGCCTAGCGTTAATGACACGAGTCTTACAATATTCGTGTGCGTATCATAAATGTGTTCTTTCTAAATGTGTTTCTAGCTGTGTGTCTCTGGCAGGGTGTTCTTGATAATGGGTTCCTCAACTAGGTACTTATTCCCTTCCTTGCCAACGCAACGGAAACCTTTCTTGTTTCGTGAACTTATTTCCTAGCTTGCTGTTCCTGTGCACCTTGTGCGCAGATTCCGCGTTCCTCCAACTCCACACTAAATGGTGCCTTCTTCTTTCCTCTCTTGGAACATCTTTGTCGTAGTTGGGGGAGGCTAAAACTTTCCTATATAATGATAATAATTGAGTCATGGAATATCATTGTGCTATGTTGTTCTGAGGACTATGCCTCGTGACCACTCTTATCGCCCTCCTGTCATTGAAATATCATGCCTAGCGTTAGCACTACTCGATTGCCTCTTATGTCTCGGGTATGAATTTTCTTTCTTGTCGTGCGGTGATATATAAATGGTGCCTCCCTCCTTCCTCTCTCAGAACATTTTGTCGTGGTTAAGGGAAGCTAAACCCCTCTTGTGTAACAACGAATACTGTTATGAATTCCGTCACTAGACTATCATACCTAGTTCTAACCTTATTTAGCTGTTATCTGTGTTTTGCTCAAGAAGTAGGATGCTCCTTTCTCGTTATGCAGCACCGTATAAATTAATCGTTCATTCGACTATAATCTTAAATTGGGATTTTTGTCACGTAATTCCTAGCCCGAGTCTGAATCATACTTGTCTGGGCAGATTTACGGAACCAGGGGATAAGAAATAAAAAACCTGAAGAGACCTCGTTTCCCTTTGGGCATCCTACCGAGTTCCGTTCAATGGCGTGCCGAAGCGAAGATCAATTCCGCTAGCGCACGACATTACAAGAATAGTCACACAACTCGCAATTGTGTAATTTTTTGACGTCCTGTTTTGCACTTGCATGTCGCTTCATTAAATTCTTTTCAAAACATGAACCAGATTTCGACATCACTTCTACATTATTTTTCACCTTTAAGCGCAGTTTTGATTCATTGGAATGAAGACCAGAATAACTAGAAGACTCGCACTTGAAATCAAGCCCTAATTTATGCTCGTCACGAAGGTGCAATTCAAGTTCGTCCTTCAGAGTACTCGAGTAATCACAATGTGCACACAGGAAGCGTACTGATTTGAGTGTGTCCGGAGGGTTGACCTCAACACCACTGCCGCTACCCGACACGTCTGACGGTAGCGAGTCAGCGCTCCCTTGAGATGCTGCAGCTGATCTCTGATGACCAGCCCTTGTGTTGCACGAACCAGAGCTGCCTTCCCTCAACTCGTCCTCTGCTTCTGCCTGCTCTGTACGCGCCTCATCACAGGCATCGTCTACTTCTTTCTTGAAAGTGAGGGCAAAGGGGGCTGCGCTCATTTGGTCCTGGAATCAATAACGTGAATTATTTGTAAGCACACCAATATTATGTTTCCGAATGGGCATGAATATCCCTTCAATATGAACTGCAAAAACTGACACCTGTATTACAACCAAAATTTAGCTTTTATAATGTTCAATTTAAGGAGAACTCTTCTGAAACTAGGAAAAATCTATGCAAGACAACTGACTATATATTGAAATTAACACAACAACCAGCCAGTTAGGCAGCAGTCACCAAATCGACTGTCACTCAGTTAATAGGTAGTCATTTATCAATCAGTCAACAGTCAGCCAGACAGTTGCAGTCAAAAGGTAGTTGTAGTCAGTTGCATTCAGTCCTGAGTTTTCGACTGCATACAGTCTGCCAGAGTACCAACTGACTGCTGGCTGACGGACTGTCCGCCATCAAAGTAAACATGACGATCAAGATTTCAAAGGCAGAAAATTAAGCCAGGCACCCATGACTTTACGGCAGACATCTTGCAAAACGACAAGTAAAGACAGCAATGAAAAGATCAGGTTAGACAGGACAGCAAGGAGACAGACCAGGTTAGACAGAACAGCAGAGACAGACCAGGTTAGACAGGTCAGCAAAGAGGCAGACCAGGTTAGACAGGACAGCAAGGAGACAGATCAGGTTAGGCAGGGCGGCAAGGAGATAGACCAGGTGAGACAGGACAGTAAAGAGACAGACCAGGTAAGACAGGACAACAAGGAGACAGACCAGGTTAGACAGGAAAGCAAGGAGACAGACCAGTTAGGCAGGACAGACACCAAGGAATTCACAACAGGAGCTTCAGTTAGGTAAGACAGCAACAAAGAGCGTATGGGCAGAAAATAAAGTCAGGCACGATGGCTGCCACTAACCTCAGGGTAGACTACGTTACCTATCCAATAATTCTAACAACAAGCAACATCACAAGAAAATTGCAAACTTGAATTCCAACATAGCTGAAAACTACAGAAAAAAATTATATTTTGATACAATGCGAGTTGCTAATATCAGCAACAACAAAACTTTAACCCATTGGTTCGTTGCACGGATGACTAAAATGTTCAAATGTCCATTCTTCAGTCACCAATCAGAGAAACTTGAATAGGAGCATGTCTTTCTTCATTCGAAGCATTTCCTGCAGATTGATTCTAAAATTATGTTAGTTAATATGTATAAGATGATATATTTAAATTATAATGTAAGTTATGTCATTCACATACACAGTCGCACACAGTGATCGTCTGAAAACGTGAGCTTGAGCCCTGTTTATTCGTGTTGAAGAGCGTGCCAGGTGGAGTTTTGGAACAGACTAGTTACTTTCCACACTTTCCCATTCTTCAGTCTGCTCTCATGCAGAGAAGTGCAATATTCCACTTCAATTAATCAATTGTAATATAATATCTTCTGCATTGAATCAAATAAACAACTGAATTTTAGAATATTTTCACATCTTAAAAGAAAAACCTGTTTTAACCCTCAGTCTACCAACAGTAACTTTACTGCCAAGATGGCTAGTGCTTCCAGTTTAGGGCAACTCACAGAATTTTGAAATAATTTTACAAGTAGGGAAACATTCAAATAAGTAAAGAAATTTAAAAAATGAATGGGAATAATGAATATGACATTTCATAAACCTGACATCTCAAATTTGCTGTCCATTTGTTCTGAGCCCAAGCCATACGATCCAGGTAATATATTTAATAATTTTTTATCACATCTATAAACATTTTTTGATGGCTATTAACTGTCTGATAAGTTGTTGATAAATTTTTTTTATTATATTTAATGTATAAAATCTATGGTATCAAACATTCTTCTTGCTAAGCACACAATTTCAAAAAAACCTAATTTTTATTGGAAATGAGAAGTAGACACTTGCTTAACTGGAAAAGACCCATGCTAGGGTAATTTCAATGATAAATCAGAGTATCGATAAAATTTCTCTATAAAAACTTTTCCTTTAGCCACTTGAGTTGAGGTACTCAAAGGGTTAAACGATTTTCAATCAGCCTCTTTTTTACAACTTATGTAATATTGATACTGAACATTTTTATTTTCATCAGTGAGTTGTTTCTTTTGTGTGTTTAGCTTTTGTTCTCCCATGATCGAATATTTTGATTTACATTTGACAAGTTTTATCTTTACTCCATTTCAGGTAGAAAATGATAAAAGAGGTCAAAACGTCCTAAATAATTTTATTCATTAACTTTCTTGAATACGATAATGATATCATTATGGACGAGTTTCTTTGCACTTTTACATATAAATCGGATTTTCAACAAGCAAACCCTTCATATATATCCAACTCACATGAAGGTTTACCAGGGCCAGATGCAGTGACAAAATCCATTTGTACTTCCTCCTCCTTTGTCTCTACCTTAAAATGTGCCACTGCAGCAGGCATAATTTACTGTACTAAGGCCCTTCATTTACGGATTTTTTTTTCTTTTGTTCTCACAATGAAACTGGTAAATATTATTCAAACACTTTAATGAAATGGTGGTTTGGGAGCAAAACACAAAAAAAAACTAATGAGGTAGAACCTATTTTATATTCTTTTCCAGTATTAATAAAATGTGACTAACTTTATACATGATTTTTGTAAAACCAATCATAAATAATTATGGGGCAACAAAGGATCATAGTAGCAACAACAAAATAAACCCAACTGGACAGAAAGACAAGATGTGAATATAGAAAAGCAATGTTTAAAATGCAAAATTTTAAACTGTGATATACAACAACAATAATGAGTAGATATATTGAATTTGAATTACAGCATTCCAGAGCAGAGCAGGCAACCAAGTGACGCACCTGAGGCTCCTGATGCCAGTCAATGGGCTCCTCCTTCACTGTGATGTCCTCCTGCTCATCCTCAGGCACTTCATTTTTGACCATCTTGGTGATTGGAGGATTTTCACTCTTTGGAATGGCAACTGCAGAAGATGAAAAATTTTACAGATAAAATCACCAAGAGCTTGAAAATATATGTTTCATTATTGAGATATATCCAATAGATGGAAAATAGCTAAATTTGAACTCTCAACTTAAGTAACATGAAATTAATTCTATACAGGCCCATCCTTGAATGCTGCAATTGCTAACAAAATATTTTGAACAGTATAAATGACTCAGAAAATTTGTACCAAACACAAACAAAAAGGTTTCTCATTGTAGAGCTCTTGCTGACCATTCAATTTTTAGTTCAAGGTGTTATATTCATTTCTGCTTAGTAATGATAATAGTTACAGAAACACGCATAACTTGGGTTCAAATATCTGTACAGAAGTGGAAAATTTCAGAGTCTTGGCTAACACAGCTTGCAACATCAGTAAAAATTGTAGCATTTAGATGCAACAATTAAAAAAACGCTAAAGACTGAAAAATGAAGCCACATAAAGATTAGTTTTAAGGCAAACCAGCCATACTCAAAGGAAGTGAGGTACGGAATGAGTAAACAGGCTACAGAAGTACCTGAGTCATTAACACATTCCTGCAAACAAGAGTTGCTGATTTTTGATGAGTAGCTAGTGTTACAACTGAGAATGTCTGCCCAAAGAGAGCAGATACTATCAGCATACTGCCCAAAATTGGGCTAAAAAATTCTGAAGAGTAGTTTCTTCCAGAGAGCACTGAAGGAAAACATCTCCAGAGCCACTAGACAGCATTTCTACATCCTATTAGGCAATCTCGTACCGTTCGCTCTCATGTGCATTGCTTTCAGCAGGAAGTCAATCATCGGCCCAAATTGCCCCATGTTATCATTTAATACACTATAGAACACTCGAGTGTTATAGATATATCAGATTTTCAATTGTTTCATGATTTGAAAATCAAATTATGTTGGGAAATTTTTCTTTAAAATAATTAGAATAAATTGTGAGAAAGTCTAGGCCTCTCTAAATGCAATAAATCAAAAAAGGGTTTATGGAACAAGATTTAAGTTAAAAATAAAACAGGTAACAGCTGAAGAAAATGACAGCAGTAAACTGACCAAAGATAGTCCATAAAAAGACAAAAACTGTTCCCTTCAAGAACAATAAAGATACTCATTTTTCAGCTCAGAATTTCACATACTCCCACTGGAAGTGCCAATTCCTACAGATACACTAGATCCATTTCTATAAAATTAACTTTTCTTTGATGTTGATTTATTATTTATTCACATAACTAATTAACTTCTTCCAACTAAACAGATAAATAAACTCACTACTTAGTAATTTCATAGGTTTTTGTGAGATCACATCTCTTGCAGTAGTTTAAGTAAAAGTACCCGGTGCAGCCAGCTCTGTTCGAACGAATTCAAATATTTATTTGGCAGCTACAATAGTCATTTTGAACCTTTATTTAGTTTAGTGCTAGCTAGTTCCAACATTAAAGATGATAATGTTTGCTATTCATATTTTGATTAACTATCGAAACTTGTCTGTTTCATTTAAAATCCAAATCTGTGGACTCTACGCCCAAGCAGCATAAATGATATTTTGTGCACAAAGTAATGAATTGATATCATTGTATTTCTTAAGAGAAATGTGGCATTTTGAGTATTGCCTTGCTTGCATCCTAATTCTGAATCAATTAGATGATTTTCTAAATCAAATAAAACAATTTTGAGACATACCACCATTGCAGTTCACCAATTGTTCAAGTAAGTACAGTACAATCAAGAGTTTTATAAGACCGTGATCTGGCTGTAGTTTTAAAACCCAAAACCCATCTCCCCTACATCAAATGCTATGATAAACTGTCCTCCGGTAAACATACACCGGAAACAGGACCACTATAGCGCCCTCTTGAAAATGCGTGATGAAAATCGTGTTGCTCCCTCCCCCATTTTGTGACTAAATAACAGTGATCAAATTGAATATGAAGCTGAAATCACAAACAATGAACGCGACAATAAAGACCTAGAGACGAATACTAAATGCCCTGCTAGACCTAAAAAATGCAATAACTCCACTAAAGATCTGCCTATTGAGGTAAATAATATCAAAATATTGCACATAAATGCTCGCAGCCTCAATGGTAAAATGGATGACGTACGAGTAATGTTGATCACTAACGATATCGATATTTTATGCGTATCTGAAACATGGTTCGATTCACGAGTCGAAAGCTCATATCTCAGCATTACCGGGTACAAATTGTACCGTTATGACGGAGTCAAGAGTAAGAGAGGTAGCGGTTCATGCATTTTCATCAAAGATGTCTACTCTACATCCTTAGTTCCGATAAAAGAAAAATGCGAGGACATAGAAATGGTTTGGCTCAATGTTCAAGTAAACAAACACAAGTCTTTCATTATCGGCAGTCTTTACAGACATCCGTCAGCATCTCTTCGTCCAACATTAGATTTCATTGAAAATACGCTTAGATCAATCTCTGCAGCCAAAAAGTCTTTCTATGTTTTCGGAGATTTTAACGTGGATCTGACAAATAAAAACAATCAGCTAAGCAAGATGCTGCACAGACTTAATCTTTCTCAAATGGTCCAAGAACCAACGCGAATTACCAACACTTCTAAAACTCTTCTTGACCTAGCAATTACCAACAATCCCCAAGCAGTACTCAGCACAGAAATCTTACCGTCCTTTCTGATCACCATTCGGTAGAATGCCAAATCAATATTGCAAAAGAGAAACAGAAATCTAGTTACATTACATATCGCATGAAAAACCACTACTCCCCTGAAATATTTCAAGAAAAGCTATTAGACAGATGGAGTGAATTTCAAGCCATGGAAAACACCGATGATGTCAATCTACAAGTTTCGCTTTTCAACGAAAATTTCGTATCAGCTCTTAACGAATGCGCACCTTTCACTACGAAGAAAGTTAAGCCAAGAATTTCTAAATGGATAACAGATGAGATAAAACATTTGAACAGAGCTAAAAGAAATTTGCAGCGTGAGTACAAACTGAATAAATCAGACAATACGCGTCGAAAATTATATAAAGATCATGAGAAGATCCTACGAAGAAAAGTTAAGGAAGCAAAACGGGACTACTTCCACAAAGAACTCTTGGCGGCAAAACAAAACCCTAAAAGAACTTGGGAAATCATTAGAGAAGCTGCTCAGTATAAAAATTCAGACTGCAAAAGCACTTTTGACAACCCCTCAGAAATGGCGAATGACTTTAACACTTTCTTCTCAAAAGTTGGCGAAGATGTTTTCAATGAAGTATCCAGGACAGTTTCAGACACATCTACAGAGGCAAATCTGAGCGATGTTTCATCCCCAAATAGTAGCAACAAGTGGAGACCAAAGCCAGTTAGCGTCATGGAGATACGAAAAATCTTATACTCACTAAAGAATACTAAAGCGACTGGACATGATGGCATAAGCCTCCAACATATAAAAGACAGCTTCCCTGTCACAGCACCCTTTATTCGCTAGATAATAAATACATCTATAGTCACAAAAAAGTTTCCCGATCAATGGAAACTATGCATAATTAAGCCATTACATAAATCTGGTGATATCGACATAGCGTCAAACTACAGACCAATCAGTCTCCTGCCTGTTATGTCCAAAATATTAGAAAAAGTAATAACAAACCAGCTCTCGTCTTACATAGACGAGTCACATCTACTGCATCGCAATCAATATGCTTACAGGAGGAATACCAGTGCTCAGGACGCCCTGTTAAACATAACAGAAAAAATTTACAATGATATTGACCGAAAAAAATTAACTCTCTTACTATTGCTTGATCTCTCCAAAGCTTTCGACAGTGTTGAGCATAAGAAACTTCTACAAAAAATTTCAAACCTCAGAATAGACACTCAGTGGTTTGAAAGCTACCTACGAAACCGCTCTCATGCAGTGTGCTTGAATAACAAAATGTCATCATTCATACCAAATAACTTTGGCGTTCCTCAAGGTTCAATCATCGGCCCACTCCTATTTTCAATTTTCATCAACGATTTTCCCACCATGCCGGCAAACACAAAAATCTCAATGTATGCTGATGACGTACAAATTGCCATGACAAGCTCAACAGCAGATTTAACAGAAACACAAGCCAACGCTGAAAACCTTCTGAGAAATCTGAAATTGTGGTATGACCATAATGGCCTCAAACTTAACGCAAGTAAAACGCAATGCATTATTTTTGGATCACAGAATGCGACTGAAAATTTACCACCATTCAAGCTAACATTTGGAGACGATACAATTAAACCAGTCGATACGGTTAAAAATCTGGGTGTTTGGTTTGACAAAAATATGACTTTCAATTCACACGTCGAAACAATGTGCAACAAAATTAACGGAACCTTAATGTTCTTTCATCGTATAAAGAACACACTTGACGAAAAATCTTGATTATTAGTGATTCAGTCTTTAGTTTTATCGCGTCTGGACTACTGCAGTCTTGTGTGGGGAGACTTACCTAAATGTCGTCAGGAAGAGTTGCAAAAATATGTAAACTTCGCCGCCAAAGTGGAATGCAAAGGAAATTTCAATAAATACGACCATGTCACCCCTCTTTTAAGAAAACTCGACTGGATCCCAATACCGAACAGATTCATGATCCAGAAAGCTCGACGAGTATTCTCCTCTCTGTACCTCCCCCAAAGTAATGCAGAGGTGGTAAAATATTTTCCATCTAATATCCCAAACGAAAGACCAAACCGGAGGAACGGTGTTTTAGTCAGTTACCGTTCATCTAACGTGGGACAAAAAGCTCTCTCAGTTTCTGGAGCTTTTTTGTGGAACAAGCTTCCCCAGCATATCAAAAACTCTAAAACTGGAAAAGAATTTAGATTAAATGTGTCACGTCATTTTGCATCTCTGTCATAGGGCCTGCAGCATCTCGGTGTGAACTTCCCATCTATCAGAAATTTTAATTTTTCCTGAAATTGAAGGGTGGAAAGCTTTAGTGGACTACTTACAATGGATTTCCTATGAAAGTAGTCCACTAAACCTTTCCACCCTTCAATTTCTGTTAGAAATTTAGAAACTGTCTCATTTTACGTTTGCTAAGCGATTCGTATATTCATCTTACTTATTTCTGTCGACAACAATGAGCACCACAGCCGTCAGTTCAGTGCAGCAGAACGAACGTTCTTTCCATAATTAGGAGTATTTCCTCATCTTTATTTTGTTATTTCTTTCTCTTTTCTGTATTAATATTTAACGTCCGTATCACAAATATACCATGAAATATATTTTGTGTGTACACCAATAAACAGGTTTATAGATGTGAGGGTTGTGCAAAGTTTATAATGAATTAAATTTTTGGCTAACGTTGTCTCGCTATTTCAAAATCATTCTCGAAGATGTTTCCCATTGATTTTCGGCTGAGCTGGAGGGAAAGGGGTAATTTAAGCATTGCATTTAGTCTTTTTATTTTTTTTTTTCGTGCGTTCAGCGCACACTAGCACTGAACTTTCAAATCGGAAAAAACTCTAAATTTCTGTAATCAAAATCATTATTTTGGATCAATACCTAATCTTCCTATACGTGCCAATTTTGTGAATATTCTCCACTCAGATGTGATATCCGGCCACAATGTTACTCCATTTTATCCCACGTACACATGTCCGTATAATGCTGAAGAGTTGTGTTGCTTCTTGACTATAACCTGATTTTTCTTAAAAATTTCTGTGAAGAAATTAAAAATAAGCTCATTTTTACGTTTTTCAAAGTCTTCTCTTCCTCTTAGTTATTTTTTGCGAAAAATTTCTTAGGATTACAGTGAGCTCAGCTGTCATTTTCTGTGTAGTAGATGGTAGGTTGCTTCTTTCTTTTATCTTAGATATGTATTTTTTTTCTAATATTTTATTTTCAATAATTAGATATATTAATATGTGTGTGTACATATGTAGGTATATATATGTATATACATAGATATACATGTTTCTATTTCATTTCTTTACGCAAAAACCATTCGGTTAATAAATTTTATTGCAATAGCGAAATGATTCAAAAATAGATCTAGCACTTCCCCAGAGGGCGTTTCTGTGAATCGGATTAATGTCATATATAAGTAATGAAATAAAGTGCAGTTTGAGCATATGAATCGTAGTAAAATTATCTTTCTGTCCGTATGTTGTACAAGCTATGAATTTTGATATTGAATATATGTTTGTTTACCCATTTCTACCAATATTTTGTAGATATTTGCCAATCATGATTGGTAACCGGCTTACACTGTATCTCTATTTTATCCCATGTACCCATGTCCGCATGATGTGGTGAATATCGAGATATGAAATATGTTTTTGGTGGTGATAGGGCTTTGCATATTTTTCATTTCTCATTCAACTACCCTTGACAGAGATAGACTGTTATCAAGCCACGTGTAGTTTGTCTATTAGTACGCCTCGTATATTTTGTCTATTAATATGCCTCGTATGGTCTATCTATTTTGTACACCTCTGATAGCTTGTCTATTAGTACACCTCGTATAGTTTGCCTATTATTATTATGCCTCGTATGGCTTATCTATTTGTACACCTTGGATGGTTTGTCAATTAGTACTCCTAGTATTGAACTTTTGTTAGACTACTAGCACACCACGAATGGTTTGTCTATTAGAACGCCTCGTATATTTTGTTAATTAATATGCCTCGTATGGTCTATCTACTTGTACACCTCTGACAGTTTGTCTATTAGTACAGTATACCTCGTATAGTTTGTCTATTATTATGCCTCGTATGGCTCATCTACTTGTACACCTCGGATGGTTTGTCAATTAGTACTCCTCGTATGGAACATTTGTGTTAGGATGCCCTGTATTTAAGAAACTTTTAAAAGCCAATATGTTGGCATGTATCTCATGTGACAATTTGGAAATAAACATTTTTTCTTTCTTTCTTTTTCTTTTCTTTTCATTTCCGAACAAGTTGTCTATTTATGATCAACAGATTAGCCTAGATTATTAGTTAGTTTAAGCCCCCCTATCCGCAACAAAGGCTCCTCAAAGAGAGGAAGGAAGAAGGCACCATTTAGTATGGAGTTAGGGAAATGCAAAATCTATGCAGAAAGGGCAGAGAAACAGAAAGCTAAGAAAGAAGATCATGAAACAAGAAAAAGTTGAAGAAGAAAGTAGTAGGTGCTGAAAAACAGGACAGCAGTGAACCGAAAAAAGATTGTCCGTAACAAAACAAAAACCTATTCTATTTTAACAAAAAGAAAGCCTACCTAACCTTTAGCTCAGGCCCTTACATAGTCCCCCTGGGAGCGCTAATTCCCACAGACACAGTTGTTGTATCCCCCTGAGAGGTTTATGATCAACACTACATGAGAAAAAATCATCTTTTCATTTGAATAATAGAGGAGAAAAAGCAACTCTTATCAAGCACCGAGGCATGAACACACTTACAGTAGGTAAGGGCATTTATATATATCACAACACAACATCAGCCAATTTTGAAACAGAATTTTCACCAGCACCTACCCCATTGTAATATAACATAACTTTGTAACACAGAAATTATCTTTGTGCTTTTTGATGTCAAGTTACCATTATCAACAGCTAAACGTTTGCTAGAAGGACTAAACTTTTGAACATCATGTTTGTTTTGAAATACTAATTTGGAGCAGTTGTTTGCTACCAGTTCCCACAATTGATGATCTTGCTGAGATTGGAAGCAAATCCTTCTTTTGAAAAAGTACACCTGTACAAAAGAACAACATCATTGCATGAAATAGCAATGCAATACATATCCACTTTAAAGTTTACTGAATGTGATACTTAAGGACACGGTCCGGGGGAAACCAAAAGTCCGTCAGTTCTTGACGGATTTTTCTAAGATTTACACAATAGGTGTCAAATGATGCGGCATTTCTTTTTGAACTCATTTGTTTTTTGTACATTTATAAAAAATATTTTTGATAATAACTGAAAAAGTGAAGGTAATCAGAGGACATGATGAAAAACTAGATATATGAAATCCATTTTCCTTAGCAAGTTCTAGATAACTGGAATACTTCATCTTTTGAATCAGTGTTTTTTCAGCTGCATTACATTCCACTATTTTCCACGCACACAAAAATATCACAAAATTACAAACCATGGAGGTGAGGCCAAAGGATCAAGAAGGAAACTGGTGGTTCTAAGCACAGAATGCATCACAATTGTAAGACAGGCAACTTCATCTGCACCTTTGGACTCTTCATTAAAATGTGTTTATGCTGTAAAAAATTTAACTCATTCTAACTTTACCTTAGTCATGTTTCAAACTTTAACCAGCTGTACTTAGTGGACACCAGGTACCAACTTGTCAATGCATGTGATGTTCTAGTACCATTCACACTGGACAAATGTAGATTAAAATATCTTCAACATTTTCAATAAGACAAAAATTCTACACACCTATGCAGCATGTATAAGTGATGTAATCAAGAATTTTAAATGATTCAAAACAAAGAACAAATGAAGCTGCCTAAAATACTTGCACACCAAATCAATAGATGAGTGTATTTTGTAAAAAGAACTTCAACAAATCTTGTGGGGAATATGTACTAAGCCAAGGAACCCCTACCTCATGAACAGACCAGAAATAAGACTCACCATGCACCATGTCCTCTGCTGCAGCTTCCTGCTTGATGGAGTCATGGCTGCAACACAGCCTCTTTAACTTCAGCGTCTGTCAGCTTGTGCACCACAACCTTCACACGCTTCATGCTTGAAGACCAGGCCACACTGCACAAGTGCTATTAAGCATCAGCATTGAAGGTTTGAGTTTGTAAGAGGATGGGGCATAAGCATTTGCAAATCATTACAGGTAGCTGTTTTTGGCCATATAGTGAAAGTAATAAAACTTGTTTTGCTAAATGATGAAGGATTTTTGTGGAACAGATGATTAGTGATGCAAAAACAAGTCACCAGGCTTGAAAACAATGATGACAAATCAGGACCAGCCCCTATAAATGAAGCCCTGAAAACTGATAACACAAATAAAATGCAAGAAAAAACCATATCAGTACATCTGAATTTCTCAAAATTAATCTTTAATAAAAATAAGAAGCAGAATAAAATAAATAACATATGAATGTATTCAGGCTAAACAGGAAAATTGCTTTGAATAAAATTTAAAGAAGCAACTGAAAAAATGAAATGAATGTAATGACATAAATATGAATGAAATTTAACTCAATTCAATCATTCGGAAAAAAATTCAAAGGAGCACCTAAGGATAATTTTTATTTTTACAATAACATGGTCTTGAAACCTAGCAAAGCTGAAAAACTTGAATCTTCTAACAAAAAATTAATATGCCAAAAAAACATGCTCAACATATATTTAGGTAAATGTGAAGGAATGGACAGTAATCAATTTTCCACTTTTTGGTGCCTATACTTAGTTAATTAGATCGAAATAAACAAGTTATCTTCTATGCACTTTCCTTCTGAAATGAGTATGTTACGAGTTATGGTGGTAAATGACTTACCGCAACTCGTGTGTTTGAAGCGGGAAATAATTCGAGCTCGTCGGATGGCAACATTACAATGAACTCTTCCTTCTGACTCGCTCAAATGATTGAGGACATTCCTGCCATCTAGGACGAAAATTAATATACCGCTATAACTCGTTTTTTTGGGTGATAACCTTTATTCTGTTATTAACTAATAGATCCTAGAAGTGGGTTCAGGCTCTGCAGGCTCCGCGAGGTGGGCTAATAATAAATTACAAATTATTCAAACGTACTCTAACAGCTCAATTGCGTAAAAAATAAAACATACCGCTCGAACTCGTAAAATACACATTTGCCGCAAAAAGTGCATAGAATAAAATCAATTTGTTTCAATGTTAATACCGTGATTCAAGTGACAAAAATTAAAAAATCAATTAGCAGCTGTTTATTCGATTGAATTTGTCATCAAAGACAAAAATTAACATACCGCTATAACTCGTGTATGATACTCATTTCGGTCAATATTGAATTTAATGTTGTCAACGAATTTCATAATTTCGTAGGTATAGATAGGTAATATAGTCGATTTTAAGACGTTTTACATGAATGACAATGTGCCCGGAAATGCTTAGTTTTGGAGATATAGGATAAATAACGCCAGGTAAGAATAGCATTACCGGCAGTTTTGATATGGCTCTTCCGGCGTTTTGCGGACACGGACCACGCCAAGTTTTTTGGCGGGAGTCATCGGCCTCGGTATGGTTGAGTTAAATTAAGATATTTTAGGCTTACTTAGGTTAGGATACTTAACTAAATTAACTTAACCAAACCTAACCTTCCCTATCGTTATGTCAGAACCGTATTTCTGCTTATTTACCTCTCCGTTTGTTCAATTTTATAAACGACGCTCATATAACTTCAAAGTTAAATATCTCCAAAACTAAGCATTTCCGGGCACATTGTCATTCGTGTAAAACGTTTTAAAATCGACTATATTACCTATCTATACCTACGAAATTGTGAAATTCGTTGACAACATTAAATTCAATATTGACCCTCATTTCAGATGGAAAGTGCATAGAACAAAACTTATTTATTCTGGGTAAATGTTGAGGACTTGACCATAATTGATTTTCTAGTTTTGGATGCCTAAACATTGTTAATGAGATTAAAATAAATAAGTTTTCTTCAATGTACTTTCCATCGGAAATGAGTATTTTACAAGTTACAGCGATAAATGAGTTACTGGAACTCCAGTGTTTGAGGCGGGAAAAAATATAGCGCGCTGTCCGACGTGAAAGTAAACAGGCGTTGCCGCGCGCCAACCAAGCCGACTTTGCAATAACTCCACTGTTTGAGGCGGGAAAAAATAAATAAGAGAAGCAAACCCCCTATTACAAACGTAAAGAGGTTGGGTCGTGAGGGGTAGCCACAGTTCTTCTAGTGATAATTTTAGAGAAAGGTTGTAACCGACCCATCACGTCGAATGATCGAGTGTGTGCAAGCGCGCCGAAACACATGTAGTCATCACCGCTGCTTCGACGTAACTGGCAGCCTTGAGATGACCGCAGGTCCGTAACTTCAACGCCGGTATGTTGTGGGTTCGACGTATCTGAGAACATTCGAATTAAGTCGTTCGGATCGACAATATAACTCGTCATCGCATTATCTATGTTAACGCATACTACAATTTCACTTTATTTATAGTTTTCACTAAGAGAACTGTGGCTACCCCTTCACGACCCAACCTCTTTACATTTGTAATAGGGTGATGCTTCCCTTTTTTATTTATTCCTGCCTCAAACACTGGAGTTCCGGTAACTCATTGTAACAAGATCTGATCTTGTTTAAAGCCGCCTTCACCCCACTTGTCTCCCAAGGCCAAAAGAAAAGTAACCAATAACGAATTTATTGAACATCCACGTATCAGAGGTAATGGGCTACACGATTGCTGAGTAATCATAACATTAACCTAAATTTACTATAGAGAGTTTGGGAGAGAGAACGTCAGCAACAGTCCCTTCACGCACCTCTGAAGGGCGTTCCGATGTGGCACGGGAGGACAAGATACAAGGGAATACTACCATGGCTTGAACTAGGATTCTCCTAGTCGCCCAATCTACTTTGTCAGACTTAAGAATACGGCCCACTACATATCCCCTCCTCTTAGGCGAAGTTCTCCTAAGAACAAGGATAACGCGACAACACATCGGCCAAAAAGTTTTCCTTGCCCTTAATGTATTCGATGTTGAAAGAGTAATTTTGCAATGACATCGCCCAACGCATCCGCCGACTTTTCAAATCTTTATTTTCGTTCAACCATTTTAATGGTGCGTGATCCGTCTTTATCGTAAATTTCCGGCCGTATAAGTAATCGTGAAGCTTCTCAATGGCCCATTTGATAGCCAAGCATTCCAATTCTATTATAGCGTAGTTTCGCTCAGCTGCTTGAAGTTTTCGGCTGATGAAAGCAATGGGTCGGTCTTGTCCTTCACATCGCTGCCACAGCACCGCTCCGATCCCCGTAGTTGACGCGTCCGTTTGTACCACGAAGTCTGCTTCAGGTCCCGGTATGTAAAGAGCCACGCTTTCTTCTAAAAGTTTTATAGCCTTCTTGAAGCTGCCCTGCAGATCTGTAGTCCACTTAATCTGGTCAGGGCAACCCTTTGTCAAAGTTTCATTCAAGGGGGATATAGTCATTGCCAAGTTTGGAACAAACCTACGATAGAAGTTCACTAAGCCAAAAAACGAACGCATGTCCCTCTTACTAATTGGCCTAGGAAAATTCCTTACGGCCTTTATCTTTTCGGGATCAACTGAAATTTTATTACATCCTACCAGAACACCCAAGAATCTTACTTGTTCACAAGCAAACTTACATTTCTTCAAATTCACAGTTAATCCAGCATTCCTCAATTTTGTAAGAACTACATTTACATGACATAGATGTTCTTTAAAACTAGAACTGAAGACCAACAAGTCATCAACAAAACTCGTAACAAAGGACCGACACTCAGTCAGAACTTCATTTATAACCCGATTACACACTCCACTAGCAAATTTAATACCAAACGGCACAACATTAAATTCAAATTGACCGAAGTCCAACACAAATGACGTATACTTAGTCGAGTCTTCCGACAAGGGAATCTGTAAAAAGGCTTTCGTCAAGTCTAACTTCGTTAGGTACGTTGCACCGTATAAAGATTCTATGACACTCTCGGTATTGGGCATGGGAAATGTGCTGCCTTCGCAGCAATTTAGGAAATTTCTATTTTCAAACAGCGGTAGAAAATTTGTGCCTTCGAATATCGAGGGAACCAGTCCACACGTTCACTCGTTTTCCGGAAACGCTCTCTTCCGGTACATTAGGTATTTAAACTCTGCGAGCTGAGTAGAGGCCGCCAGTTGTGTTGAAGTAGTGTGTAGACTCCAGAGAAGGAAATGTAAGTAAAGAGTGCTAAATATTTAGTGCATTGGGTCCCTATAGATGTCTGTTTTGTGTCTCCTACTAGACAGTGAATTCTTAGGTCCTAGAAAAGCTAAAAGATTTCAGGGGATGTTAGAATGTGCGCTGTCACTGTTTTTCTGTTTGTGCTTTTACAATTCTAGATACTGATTCTTCATTCGCGGTGCCAATATAATGTAATGCTGTGTTTACCTATTTGTACCTGGCTCAAATTGTCTAGTGGTATTGCCCTGTGTTGGACAGGGTTGTGAGACTTTCTTGCAAACACTCAGTCATGTTTTGATTATATTGTTGAGCCTGATTTGTTCTGTGCTTGTCAGTGCTACTTAATTTATTTGCTGGAATTCACAGCTGGATTCATTGTGCTCAGTTGTTGATTTGATCTAAGCACATTGCATTATATAGATCCTTGTTATCATTCACGATTAATGTTAGTGGATTTAAACTCTGGTATTTGGACTCTAGAATTGTGTAATTCCTCACTCAAGTTGCTATTTTACCAGTCTGTAGAGTGTGGTGGTTTTTGCCTATTTTTATTTGTGTGATTTTTACTGTGCTGCGGATATTTTATATTGCCTGGTTGATGATGTGTTCATGCCTGTTAGGTAACTATTTACTTGTTCAGAGGTGTCTAAGTGTGCCCCCTTGTTCACTTATTAACCACCTTTATAGATGGGTGTGTTTTAACTATGCCCAGGTGGTACTATAGATTGATAGACTTTTGTGACTAGTCATGTGAGTCAGAAACAACTCAAGTTGTCAGGCACTGTTTACGTAGGAATAGCTGTGTAACTTTAGTTCAGCGTCTACCGGGTTGGACATGCATTTTTATATGGGAATAGCCGTGTAACTTCAATTCAGCATCTACCTGGTTGGACATTAGTGTGTAGAGCCTACTGCCTGACCTTAGTATTTAATGAGGGCCTCATTAGGTTGACTGGTTATATCTGATTGTGCCATTGGGATGCTCGTATGAAAATTGTACTAAGTCTCGCCAATGATTGGGGTGTTGAATGAGCCGCTGAAGTATTACCCGTGTTCTCTGAATTAGATTTTCTTGTGCCAGTGATGCAGTTCTGCCCCAATTTTTGCGTCCTTATTTTCTGGTTTGCCCTCTGAATCACCTTTAGATATGCAATCTCTAAAAACTGTATATTTTTTGTATTACTTTTGTGCTAACTAGACCTTTCTATTTCAGGAAAATTTATGTACAATAAATGGCTGCTTAAGAAAAGTTTTGCATCATCCGTGGACTTTTCTGAACCTTCCCCTCGTCGATAGAAATTGTTGAGGCAGTCACAATAAATTTTCAACAACATCTCTGCAATGTCTCAAATGGCCAAAAGAAGCTCAAAGAAAACCCTTAAACTAGCTGAAGTTGAAGCCGTAAAGACCTATGACGATCTTTATGAAGCCCTCTCCAGGGAGAGTCCAGGAGAGGATGAGACGTCGGCCATCTTATCCTTCATAGCTGAACTTAAGGTCAAGCGCGATCAGTTCATCACTTCAAGCAGAGCCTTTGAAGGTTCCTTGGAACGAGCAGGACATAAGCAGCGGTACCATGAGCAATTTTTGAAGAGACGTGTGATGCTGGAAGACTGCTTTGGTCGCATCGCGACGCTCAACAAACAGATGGAGAGGCTTGGAGGGGACATGGTTTCCAACCTTGATCCCAAAGACCTGTCTTCTCTGCGTAGTGAGAGAATGAGTAAACTTACCTCCGTAAGAAGAGAAAAAGTTGGACCTTTTTCCACACCACTGTCGGTAGCCTCTGAGGTTTCTACTATCTCAGAAGGAGAGGATGAAGAATATCAAGAGCAGGAAAGCAACCTAGATGATCTGGCAGGGCTGATGGAACACGCTTCCGTGAGCTCTCGCAGGTCGATTCTAGAGCCTAGAGTAGAGGCAAACCATCGACTGAGAGCTCCTAGGCAGGGAAGCACTCTAGATGCAGCTTCTGTTCACCTTATCCGGGCCGAGCTGTTGAAGACCCCTGCCAACCCCTTCAAAGGAGACATCGGATTGTACCATTGCTGGGAATCTGATCTGAAGAATCGACTGCAGGGACTAGCTTTGGGCCCCATCGAAGAGCTACAAGTTTTGGCGGCCAATACCGCGGGTAAACCCAAGGAGTACGTTCAGAGAGCTATGAGGTCAGTCATCGGAAACAATGCAGAGGCAGTGTTGCAGGTGGTATGGAACACCCTTCGTGAGCGTTATGGTTCGGACTGGTTGCTAGCAGAACACACGGCAGACCAACTTCGGAACTTCCCAAACATCCCTCCTGGGGATCTTACCGCTCTCCAGGATTTCTTAGATTCTACGAGTACCGCACTTACCAACGCAGCAAGATCGGACGAGCTGGAGGAGTTTTGCACTACCAGAGGCATGAGGCTCTTGGCACTCAAACTCCCGCCAGATCTGCAACGCAGATGGCATAGGAAAGCATCTGACCTACGAGCCAAGAGTGGGCAGCGCCCAACGTTCTCCTTCTTCAACCAGTTCCTAAGAGACGAAGAAAGAGCGATGAGGGATCCATTTTTCAACCCAGCACTGTCAGGCGGAAGACCCAAGCCCGTTCGGGTCCTGCACACAAGCGCTGACCAGAATACCAAGAAAGAGTCTAGTGAAGGTGATCAGTCCATGGTGGCCTACAACAAACCTGAGTCAAGATATGAGGCGCAAGGACCTCACAACAAAAAACCTCCGGAAACGGACCATAGAATCAACAAATGTATTTTCCACAAGGTCGACGCCCATGGAACCTGGGAGTGCCGGTCCTTTGGAAGACTACCCATCGACCAGAAGAAGAAGCTCATCACCGAGGCGAAGGTATGCTTCCGATGCCTTGGTCCCCATTACATCAGGAACTGCGACAAACAAGTGAAGTGTTCTCACTGTCAAGGCTCACACTTGACGGTCATGCACCGGGCAAGCACTAAACCGGTGACCCCTGGTGAGGTCGCCACCTGCACCAGAACGGGATGCCTCGGTCTCGAGTCCAGGGAATTTTCCAAGACGCTGTTAGTAGATGTCACCTCGACGTCCACCCAGAGAAAAGTGCGTTGTTACGCCATCATTGACGAGCAAAGCTCAAGATGCTTTGCGGACCCTTCTCTGATAGAACAGCTCGATCTTAAGGCCACTCCCTGGAAGTACGCCCTCAGAACACTGAGTGGTCTGTCGTCTGAGGTGGAAGGACACGCCATCACCGGGCTCAAGATAAGGGGTGTGGGTGAGAACCGATGGCATCAGCTACCCACTACATGGACGAACGAAAATATCCCGGACACGACTGACGAAGTAGCCACTCCCGACGTTGTGAAGAAGCTCAGCCACGTTGCGCACCTGGTCAAGCACTTCAATGAGCATGATCCTTTGGCTCGGTCACTGATACTCATCGGAAGAGATGCCGTGTCGCTCATGGCATCTAGACACTATGGAGTACGAGGTCCTCTTGCCTGCAAGACCGCCCTGGGCTGGGCACTGTTGGGACCATTGAACGGAGGAGCGAGAACCCAGCAGACCACTGCCCTGCGGACGTCATTCGTGAACCACGAAGATCATCACTTCTCGATCAAGATACGTGGGCCCAACCCTGGGAGGCAGACGCTCGACGTCTTTGAGGAGCGAGTCGACGACGAGCTCCAGGGTCTGAGTGTGTTAGACAATAAATTTGTAAGTATTTTGAGAGCTGGTATCGAAGTGAAAGACGATAGGATTGTTGCGCCCTTACCCTTTACTAGAGATCCACCAAATTTGTGTAATAATTACGTGTCTGTATTGGGAAGAACGAACACGACGTTGGGAAAACTGCGTCGAGATCCCTCAAGTGCTACACTAAGTCTCGAGAAAATGCAATCGTACATTGACAATGATCACGTTGAGGAAGTAGTCGCAGGGGAACTTCCTGAGAAAGGCGTGGGATGGTACTTGCCTATCTTCCCGGTAAGGCAAGCCCAAGAAGGGAAAGTTAGGTTGGTGTTCGATGGTTCAGCAAAGCACAAGGGACACTGCCTCAATGATGAGTTGTTGACGGGCCCCGATTTGAACAACAGCCTTCGGGGAATATTGCAGAGATTCCGACTCCACCAGGTAGCCTTTACAATTGATATAAAAAATATGTTCCACAATTTTCGAGTCAAGATTGAAGACAGGGACTATCTGCGTTTCTTTTGGTTCAAAGATAATCGGGTTACTAACGAGATTGTCCCCTACAGAGCTAAGGTCCATGTCTTCGGGTTGCGGAGCTCTCCGGCCGTCGCTGCGTTCGCCCTTCGCCATATCGCCGACCTGGGCGATGCATCCGGACGCCCGAGCCGGGCCACTGACTTTCTCCGTCATGCGACGTACGTTGATGATGGGTCTGCTAGTTTGGACTCCCCAGACGAGGCCAGGGAGCTGCTTGGCGAGGTGCGGTCTCTGTTGCACAAGTATGGGTTGAACATTCACAAAGTTGCCACGTCTGACACTCGGGTAACGGTGGGTCTGCCAGACGAGGAACTAGCCGCACCAAAGACTGTCACTTGGGACGGATCCGTTATCCAACGAACATTGGGGATCCATTGGAACGTCTCCGAAGATCTGTTAATATTCAAGGTCAATATCCCGGACAGACCCTTCACTAGGAGGGGTGTGCTGTCTACTGTGAACTCCTTCTTTGACCCCCTCGGACTAGCTGCGCCTCTTATTTTGGGTGGCAGACTTCTACAAAGAAAGGCGCTGTCTGATAGCACTGCCGAAACTAACCAAAGCTCCACTCTGTGGGACGAACCTCTACCTAAGAAACTGGAAGAGCATTGGGAATCGTGGAAAGACGGACTGAGAAGATCAAAGGAAATACGCCTCAGTCGGTGCGTGAAGCCGCGCGACTTTGGGGAGGTTTCACGGCACTCGCTTCACGTTTTTTGTGACGCCTCTCAGGAGGCCATTGGCTATGCGATTTATTTGCTGCTGACCAGTACCCGAGAGCAGAAACATTCCACCTTGATCAACGCCAGTTCGAGGGTGGCACCTAGGGCAGCTACCACCATACCACGGTTGGAACTGTGCGCCGCAGTCGAAGCAGTACTGGCAGCAAGAGAGACCCTCAACGACCTCAAGGTGAATGTGCAAGAAGTCAGATACTACACGGACAGTCAAATTGTTCTTGGATACCTGAAAAATGAGGATAAACGCTTCACCAGATATGTGACCCGGAGAATAGAGTTGATTAATAAGCATTGCTCTCCGACTCAGTGGTACTTCGTAGACACGAAAGAGAACCCCGCAGACATGGCTACTCGTCCCACGGATGTAGAGCAGCTCGTACACAGCCATTGGTTCACCGGCCCTGCCTGGATATTAGAAGATTGCGTCGTCGACGCTCAGCCCCCTTTTGAGGAAGCGCAACTAACAGAATCGTTGCCGGAGACCAAAGCCTTCACGACCTTGACCGGTTCGCCACCTCCATTTCGTACGGTGATGGACCGACTGAGTAGGTGGACCAGGCTTCTCGGGGTTACCCGCACCGTGCACAACCTGGCACATAAGTGGCTGATGCGAGCGAGATCTAACCTCAACACTTCTTCGGAACCGACACTACGTATACTTCAGAATGACCAGGAAGCTGAAATGTACCTCGTTAAGGCCGTCCAACAAGAATCTTACAGCGAAATACTACCCAAGACGGGGAAACCAGGTCCAATGCAGCTACCGGAAGGACATCAACTGACACCACTGGCCCCCTTTGTGGATGAAGAGGGTCTGATCCGTGTAGGAGGCCGCCTAAAGCACAGTGACTTACCAGTGGATCAAAAAAACCCTTTGATCCTACCCAGGAACCATCCCTTCACTCAGATAATTATAAGACGGGCACACCAGCTGGTGGCTCACCAGGGCCGTCTCCTCACCCTTGGTAAGGTGCGATCTCTGGGCTTCTTCATCCCGCAAGGTAGAAAGCAAATAGAACGACTCCTGAGGAGCTGTGTGATTTGTAGGAGGCTGAGAGCTCCCTTTGAGCAACAGATGATGGCCGACCTCCCGGAAGATCGTCTCATCCCCACCCCACCTTTCACCCGGGTGGGCTTAGATGTCTTCGGGCCGTTCACTGTACATGACGGACAGAGCACCCGAATCACAAAGGCCACGAAGAAAATGTATGGCCTACTGGTGACCTGCCTTGTGTCCAGGGCAGTTCACGTTGAACCTCTCTGTGGGATGGATACTCCTTCCTTTATGAACGCATTGCGTAGATTCATCTCTGTACGAGGCACCCCCCAGCTGATAAGAAGCGATCGAGGCACCAACTTTACAGGTGCGGTGTCTCAATCTTGCGATTTGAACAAAGTATCAAAGGACATGGAGACTAGGGGATGCGAGTGGAAATTTAATCTCCCTGGAGCGAGTCATCATGGAGGTGTGTGGGAGAGAAAAATTGGAGCGATCAGAAAGGTACAGGAAAGGTGACACTCAACCGTGATGATATGCACACCCTCCTGATAGAAGCCGCGGCCATTGTAAATTCTACGCCCCTGTACGCCCCTTCCGAAGACCCCAATGATGTGTTCCCTATCAGTCCCTCCACCTTGCTAACCATGAGGGACGCCTCTCGCACACAGTCGTCAGACTCGTTCACAGATCGCGACCTCCTCGCTTATGGTCCACGAAGATGGCGGCGAGTGCAGCTGTTGGCGGACCAATTCTGGCAACTATGGAGACAATTCTACCTTCAAGAAATCAGTCGTCGCAGAAAATGGACGACACCAAGGCGTCCCTTGTCCCAGGGGGACATCGTACTGGTACGAGACTCGCAGTCTCCAAGATGTCAGTGGCCCCTGGCTCGGGTAGAGTCGGTGCATCGCTCGGGATCGGACGGACGCGTGCGTGGGGCGACGCTGCGGCGGACGGGCAATTCCGGAGGTACCAAAAGTTGTGAGCGATCGATTAAAGATATTGTAGTAATCTTACCTAGCACTGTTGAGAGAGAGGAGTGTGCTGCCTTCGCAGCAATTTAGGAAATTTCTATTTTCAAACAGCGGTAGAAAATTTGTGCCTTAGAATATCGAGGGAACCAGTCCACACGTTCACTCGTTTTCCGGAAACGCTCTCTTCCGGTACATTAGGTATTTAAACTCTGCGAGCTGAGCAGAGGCCGCCAGTTGTGTTGAAGTAGTGTGTAGACTCCAGAGAAGGAAATGTAAGTAAAGAGTGCTAAATATTAAGTGCATTGGGTCCCTATAGATGTCTGTTTTGTGTCTCCTACTAGACAGTGAATTCTTAGGTCCTAGAAAAGCTAAAAGATTTCAGGGGATGTTAGAATGTGTGCTGTCACAGTTTTTCTGTTTGTGCTTTTACAATTCTAGATACTGATTCTTTATTCGCGGTGCCAATATAATGTAATGCTGTGTTTACCTATTTGTACCTGGCTCAAATTGTCTAGTGGTATTGCCCTGTGTTGGACAGGGTTGTGAGACTTTCTTGCAAACACTCAGTCATGTTTTGATTATATTGTTGAGCCCGATTTGTTCTGTGCTTGTCAGTGCTACTTAATTTATTTGCTGGAATTCACAGCTGGATTCATTGTGCTCAGTTGTTGATTTGATCTAAGTAATGGATGTAGGTTAAGAAGACGAGACTCTTGGAGTTTGTATAATCAGTACACACAGCAGGACACACGTTTACATTACGAAGGGTAGTGGTGGAGTAGGCTCCAGCCAAGCCCGAGAACCACGAGCAGAGATCCACAAGAACCATGAGCTCAGTTCTCAACGCATAGTGCTGTCTAAATACATTCTTACACAAGAGCACTGTAACATTATCATTATTATACACATATACATTCAAGGTGCTACATGAAAGGTTTCAACACTCCTTCTCACATTGAATGTGTGTCAGATGAGACCATTCCTAACTTCGTTCTTAGTCTAGAGAACTTTTCTATCGGCAGGTTCTTGGTGAATATGTCGGCGAGCATTTCGTCGGTAGGGCAATACACTACGTCTATATCTTTGTTACTTACAAGATCCCGTACATAGTGAAACTTAATATCGATGTGCTTGCTCCTCCCATGATATTTGGGATTGTTGGCAAGACAGATGGCTGACTGGTTGTCTTCGTTTATAACCATTGGTTCCATAGTCCCAAAATTTAGATCACTGAGTAAGTGCTTTAACCAGACAGCCTCTTAAGCCGCACCGGCAAGAGCAACGTATTCGGCTTCTGCAGTTGAGAGGGCTACACAAGTTTGTTTGTTAGATCTCCACGTAATTACCGAATTACTGAGGGTGAAACAGTAACCAGAGGTAGACTTTCGGTCATTTTTATCACCAGCCCAGTCAGCATCTGAATAACCAATGCAAGTATCAGAACATTTGCTATACAAGAGACCTAGTTTAGAGGTGCCTCTCAGGTACCTGAATATTCTCTTAACACACATCCAATGCTGTTCAAGAGGTTTGGAGCTGTATTTAGCAACATTATTCACTGCGAATGCAATGTCAGGTCGAGTTCTGGTTGACAAATACAAAAGGCTACCTACAGCACTTTGATAAGTGGCAGGGTCAAATTCGACATCATTTGGGGAGTATATCGGATTTACGTTTACATCGGCGGGAGTTGCAACAGGTTTACAATTATCAAAGCCAAATTTTGACAACAGAGCCTCAGTGTAGGCAGTTTGATTCAAGAAGACATTGTTTTTAAATTGTACAACACTTACACCTAGGAAGTAACTCAGCACACCAAGGTCCTTCATTTTGTATTGGGTAGAAAGGCTCAACTTTATTTGATTTATTTCATCACCAGACTCAGAAGCAATTATTAGATCGTCTACATACACCGCCACAATACACAGTTTCTTATCTTGAACACGAGTGTATATACAAGCATCACTCTTAGATTGTACAAAACCCAATTTCTTCAAATAGCTATCTAGTGTAGTATTCCAACACTTAGGAGCTTGTTTTAGTCCGTAGAGCGATTTTTGTAGTTTACACACCAGATTTTCTTTGCCTTTGACAATAAAACCGTCAGGTTGAACCAGATATAGTTCTTCAATCAGTTCTCCATTAAGGAAGGCTGTTGCAACGTCCATGTGATGGACTTGCATGTTGCATTTGGCAGCCAAAGCTAGTACTGTCCTGACAGACTCAAATCGAACCACGGGACTGAAGGTCTCGTCGTAGTCAATGCCATATTTTTGTGAGTAGCCCTGAGCCACAAGGCGAGCTTTGTACGAGCAAATGCTTCCGTCGGGTCCGGTTTTTCTTTTAAAGATCCACTTTGATTTGATAGGTTTTTTGTCATTAGGACACTCTACAAGGGACCATACTCTGTTTTGATTTATAGACTCCATCTCATTCTCCATAGCTGTTTCCCATAGTTTTGCTTCTGGTCCACTGAGTGCTTCTTGAACACAAGATGGTATATCAAGCTCATTTTTCATTAAATACACCCATTCACCAAACCTATCAGGAGCCCATCGATATCTGGCTGATTGTCTAGGCTGCACTCCCTCCATCCCAGCATCTGACTGTCTATGCTCCACCCCTCCCTCAGAGTCTTCTGGTTCTGGATCCTGAGGAAGAAGAGTAAAATTACCATCATTTACTTCTGAAGGCTCCTTCTCAATTGGCATCTGCTGAGATTCATTGAACATAACGTCTCTACTCAAAAATATCCTTCTACTGTTTATGTCATACAGACGATATCCCTTGGATCCACTTCCATATCCTACAAGAACACACGGTTTAGATTTTGGATCAAGTTTTTCCCTCTCATCTTTGGGGACATGAGCGTACGCACTGCAGCCAAAGGTTTTGAGGTGCTGTACGTTGGGCTTGTGTCCATTAAGGGCCTGATAAGGGGTCATATCATTCAATGCACTAGCAGGGCTCCTATTTTTGACATACACGGCAGTTGATATAGCTTCACCCCAGAATGATTTTGGTAACTTTGAACCAGACAGCATAGCTCTGACAGAGTCAAGAAGAGTTCTATTCATTCTTTCTGCAACTCCATTTTGTTCAGGTGTCTTAGGCACAGTTTTTTCATGGATAATTCCTTCCCTTTTTAGGAATTGTTCAAAGTCATTAGAGATGTATTCCCCACCGTTATCGGAGCGCAGAATTTTAATTTTGTGATCATAGTGATTTTCTACCAAGGATTTGAACTCCTGAAACACTTTGAAAACATCACTCTTATGTTTGATAATGTACACCCAAGTATATCTGGAGTGGTCATCTATGAAGGTTACAAAATACCTTCCACTCCCAAGTGATATGGGATTGAGCTGGCCACACGCATCACTGTGGATAAGTTCTAAGGGTTGGCGTTCCCTTTTGTGATTTGTTTTGGGGAACGGAAGCCTATGATTTTTACCATCACAACAGTTTTCACAAAAAATGTTATCTCCACTCACAGAACAATCAAAACCTCTAACAAGATTCTTAGTGGCTAATTTCTTAAGATTATTGAATCCTAGATGACAAAATCGTTTATGCCACAGAATTTCATCAGAGGAAACGTTCATGCATTTAGCGGCTGAATTAAGGGTGCAATTAAGTTTATACAATTTTCCTACTTTACTGCCTAAGGCAATTAATTCATCGTCTTTATTTACAATCTTACATGAGCTTTCGTCAAAGTAAACTGAGTTTCCACTTTCTGTAATCTGAGGCACGGAAAGTAAATTGTAGGCTAAGCCAGGTACATACAAGACATTCTTAACAACACAGGTATCTACTCGACCTTTAGGCAACAACACCATAACTTCAACATCACCTACACCAACACCTTGCAAGTTTCTACCATCACCAACTTCAATGTTAATTGGACTAGATAGCTCATTCATGCAAGAAAAATCATTCCTATTATTACACATGTGTGCTGTTGCACCGGAATCAATTACCCAACAATTATTGATATTTATCGCAGACAATGCACCGATATAATTTGTTTTACCTGCTACAAAATTGTTTTGGTTTTCTGTGTGGTTCCCATCTTCTTTCTTCAATTTTTCTTGATAGATCCAGCACTTGGTACGTAGGTGTCCCAATTTTCCGCATTCGAAGCATCGTGAGTTTTTCAATTTGGAGGTCACAAGGGATTTTTCACTGAAGTCTGAAGCACTTTGGTTTTTCAGTTTTGCTTCTTCATTCAGAAGACGCTCTGTCACAATATCCCATGACGGTAGTTTTTCATGAGCTTCCAGTGCAGTCACCAGTGTGGAGAAATGGTCGGGAAGTGACGACAGCAAGATTATTACACGACTTTCTTCATCAACAGCGTCATCAATCACACTCAAGGACTCAAATATTTCGACAAATGCTTTGAGATGAGTTTGTAAGTCTTGGTCTTCTTTTAGTTTCATGTTGTAGAGTCTTTTGCGTAGTCTGAACTTGTTAGACCAAGTTTTCTTCTGGAATGTATCTTCAATCTTATGCCATAGTTGCACAGGGTCAGTAGGATCACCCAACAAATAAAGTTGACTTGTTTCGACACCAAGCACAATTGTTGCAAGTGCACTGTCACGTCTTTCTTCAAATTTTCTTCGAGCAGTCTCGTCCGTAGTCTGTGGCATGGTTTCCGTTCCTCGAACCAAGTTCCACAGTTTTTCCTTCATCAGAATCATCTTCATTTGCAGCTTCCACGTAGGATAGTTTTTATCATTAAGAGCCGTGAGGCAGTTCTTTGCACTTTCACTTACGGAGCCTGCCATGTTTCTTTCTCTTTCACCGTTTCTGTCTCACACAGCACTAACAAATCACCAACTTCTGTTCTCGCTGTCCCGGGCTGTTTTTCGCTTCGGGACTTAAGATAACCTCACTTGATATTGCTTCATCGGAAGGTTTACTGTGCCCATAACCTAATGGATGTAGGTTAAGAAGACGAGACTCTTGGAGTTTGTATAATCAGTACACACAGCAGGACACACGTTTACATTACGAAGGGTAGTGGTGGAGTAGGCTCCAGCCAAGCCCGAGAACCACGAGCAGAGATCCACAAGAACCATGAGCTCAGTTCTCAACGCATAGTGCTGTCTAAATACATTCTTACACAAGAGCACTGTAACATTATCAGTATTATACACATATACATTCAAGGTGCTACATGAAAGGTTTCAACACTAAGCACATTGCATTATATAGATCCTTGTTATCATTCACGATTAATGTTAGTGGATTTAAACTCTGGTATTTGGACTCTAGAATTGTGTAATTCCTCACTCAAGTTGCTATTTTACCAGTCTGTAGAGTGTGGTGGTTTTTGCCTATTTTTATTTGTGTGATTTTTACTGTGCTGCGGATATTTTATATTGCCTGGTTGATGATGTGTTCATGCCTGTTAGGTAACTATTTACTTGTTCAGAGGTGTCTAAGTGTGCCCCCTTGTTCACTTATTAACCACCTTTATAGATGGGTGTGTTTTAACTATGCCCAGGTGGTACTATAGATTGATAGACTTTTGTGACTAGTCATGTGAGTCAGAAACAACTCAAGTTGTCAGGCACTGTTTACGTAGGAATAGCTGTGTAACTTTAGTTCAGCGTCTACCGGGTTGGACATGCATTTTTATATGGGAATAGCCGTGTAACTTCAATTCAGCATCTACCTGGTTGGACATTAGTGTGTAGAGCCTACTGCCTGACCTTAGTATTTAATGAGGGCCTCATTAGGTTGACTGGTTATATCTGATTGTGCCATTGGGATGCTCGTATGAAAATTGTACTAAGTCTCGCCAATGATTTGGGTGTTGAATGAGCCGCTGAAGTATTACCCGTGTTCTCTGAATTAGATTTTCTTGTGCCAGTGATGCAGTTCTGCCCCAATTTTTGCGTCCTTATTTTCTGGTTTGCCCTCTGAATCACCTTTAGATATGCAATCTCTAAAAACTGTATATTTTTTGTATTACTTTTGTGCTAACTAGACCTTTCTATTTCAGGAAAATTTATGTACAATAAGTGGCTGCTTAAGACAAGTTTTGCATCATCCGTGGACTTTTCTGAACCTTCCCCTCGTCGATAGAAATTGTTGAGGCAGTCACAGGAAAGTTATCGACGTTCACATATTTATTAAGTTTCCTATAGTCAACCGTTATTCTTAACGATCCGTCCGAATTTTTCACAATCACAACAGGTGATGCCCATTGGCTATTCGATTTTTTTATGATCCCGCACTGAAGCCATTGGTCAATTTGCAGCTTAAGCGCGTCCTTCATGTGAAAAGGAATACGGTAGGGAGCACTCCTCACCGGCTTCACAGAATCTGGAATGACAATCTCGTACTGCATAAAATTCACTCTTCCGGGTAAATCATCAAATGACTTCACGTTTTCGCGTAATACTTCCTCTACCTGCTTTCTATCTTCAGTACTTAATTCGTCATTTATATCGAAATCAACTTTTGGAGAATCCTCGATATGACAATTCTGTGCCTGCACCAGGTTCACTGATTCCAAATCAGGTTCTCGCAAGCGCTCCCGAAATACCTTAAGCATATTGACATGGTAAGTTCTCTCATGTTCACCCACCCTTATTACATAGTCTTCTTTATTAAGACGTCTCACAACCTCATACGGTCCCTTCCACTCTGAAAGCAATTTACTAGAACTGGTTGGCAGCAACAGAAGGACCTTTTCCCCGATTTTGAACCTACGAGCACGCGAGCGTTTATCATAATACACTTTTTCTTTCCTCTTACTCACAGTTTCAGTTTCATTCGATATTTCCAAAAAAGTTCGTATGCGCTCTCTCATAGCTATCACGTACTCCGTTACTGGGATGTCTTCCTCACTACCAGGCTCCAATAAACTCTCTTTTATCAAAAATAATGGTCCTCTAACTTCATAACCAAACAACAGTTCAAACGGGGAGAATCCGGTTGAACTCTGAGGTACTTCCCTATAGGCAAATAAGAGAGGCTGTAAATACCTATCCCACACGCCAGGTTCCTCTGAACATATTTTCTTAAGCATACTTTTGAGCACTTTGTTAAAATTTTCGCAAGTCCCATTACATCTGGGATTGTATGGAGTGGTGTTTATACCTTTTATCCTCAATAGGTTACAGAATTTTTTCATTACCGCAGACATGAATTGAGTACCTTGATCATGCAGTATTTCAGCTGGCAAACCTACTCTGCAAAAAATTTCTAGCAATGCCTCTGCGACGGTTTCACTGTCTATCCGCTTTAAAGCTACAACGTCTGGGTATTTTGTTGCCAAATCAATCATGACCAAGGCAAATCTATGGCCTTTAGTACTTTTTGGTAGAGGACCAATGATATCAACTGCAACCCTACTGAATGGTTTACCAATAACGGGCATTTTTACCAAAGGAACCCTAGGAGGACGATTGGACATGCATTTCTGGCACAGCTCGCATGATAGGCAATAACGTCGAATCTCCGACAAACAGCCTGGCCAAAAAAAAATGAGTCAAAATTCGATCCGTGGTCTTCTTAATACCAAGATGACCCGCGGCTAAACTATCATGACCCAATTCAATCAATCTAGATCTCAGCTCCTTTGGTAAGACTATCTGCTTTACAATCTCGCAAGATTGTTTATTCGTCAATGCGTACCTGACAAGGATACCCTTCTCCTTTACGTACTTAGGGTAGCTAGCTGACGTAGTTTCAGCCATAGATAAACATTTCTGAAGAGTTTCATCCCGTTCTTGCAAAGCTTTCAAATCCTGGGCATTAACTTTCGTCAAATCAAACAATATTTTATTATCAGACAACCGAGTAACTGGTAACGGTACATCTTCGGCGGCACGTTGGCCCCTAGTCTGTACAGCAAGAGCATCATCACCGTCCTCGTCTAACTTACATGCACAAATAGCTCCGGGAATATTTCCCAAGAGAACATCGAAAGGCAAGTCTGCCATACAAGCTACTTCAACATCACCTTTAAAGAATTTACAATCTAACATCACACGCGCAATAGGTACCACAATTTTGCGATTATCCGCTAATCTCAGGGATGTCTTACCACCGGTCAGCTGCGATGCATTCACCAATGAATCTCTTACCAAAACTGTGGTAGCTCCGGTATCGCGCAAGATTTTCACCTCCTTACCGTTACACACACCAAAAGTAACCGGCAAGGTTTTATCAAAGATCAACTGCGATTTTGGCTTAACGATAGAGTTAATGATCAGGGGTTCTAACCCAGCTTTCTGATCAGAAAACTCGAATTTCGGAACACTGCAATTTCTAGCAATGTGGCCTAACTGGTTGCAGCGGTAACATTTCACACTATTCCTATTTCCTACCTCACCATTTTGGTTTACAGACTCGACAAAATTGCTAATTTTCACATTAAATTGACGTGCCATATGCCCTACCTTGCCACACTTGTAACAGGCGATTACTTTAGGATACCCAAACTCTGACGGAATTTTACCTATAGTTTTCTGATCATTCCTACCATGAATCGCTTGGAAGTTATCAGCTAACTTAACTACTTTCTCCATAGGCACCTGAAATAAATCGTTTTCTCGGAGATATTCAGACAAGTTCCTATCCGCGGCTGACACTAGCTGATCCTTAATCATCAGCTCCACGACAGACTCATACGACCTGTCAACACCCGCCAATTCACAAAATTTGTCTAAATACTGGCGAACCCTCAACGAAAACTGACAGAAAGACTCTGAACCCTGATTGGCAAACCGGAACTTGCGTTGGTAATCGTACACTGACAAACCGAAAGCACTTATTACCTTCCTTTTCACACTGTCATAGTCTTCAATAGACGGAATAGAGTTTATGAAGGTGCCTACTCTTGAATTTACGAAGCCGTTCTGAAGTGCTGAAATAGCAACCGGCGGAGACCAGCAGTTGGCATCCCTCACTTTCTCGAAAGTCTGCAGATATACTGCCACGTCTTCCCCGTCGTTGAACGTAGACAGCTTAATTAGGTTCCGCTGTGGTGGAAATATACCAACTCCCCTCAGCTCCTCACGGCCAGTTGCTGCTTCGACTCTGGCGGCATTAATCCTCGCCATCTCTACTTCCGTCTCCATCCTCTTCATCTCTCGTTCGTGGGCTCTCGCTTCTCTCTGGAGATCCTCCTCCTGCTTTCTCCGTTCTCTCTCCCTCTCCTCTGACTGCTTATGTTCCTCCTTACACTGTAGCACATATTTACGTAACTCATCGCCCTCATATCCCAAGTCCCTACCATTAGTTATGTATTGAGTGTCCATTTAGAATAATTTAAGAGGCGCCCAGATGACTACGATGAATAGAATGATACGTATAGATTCCTATTCTTGGTAGACCCCAAAGGTAGAATAAGGAGATGAAGCGGAAAAAAGATCCCGGACGAGCCCCCATATGTAACAAGATCTGATCTTGTTTAAAGCCGCCTTCACCCCACTTGTCTCCCAAGGCCAAAAGAAAAGTAACCAATAACGAATTTATTGAACATCCACGTATCAGAGGTAATGGGCTACACGATTGCTGAGTAATCATAACATTAACCTAAATTTACTATAGAGAGTTTGGGAGAGAGAACGTCAGCAACAGTCCCTTCACGCACCTCTGAAGGGCGTTCCGATGTGGCACGGGAGGACAAGATACAAGGGAATGCTACCATGGCTTGAACTAGGATTCTCCTATTCGCTTAATCTACTTTGTCAGACTTAAGAATACGGCCCACTACACTCATTTACCGCTATAACTTCTAAAATACTAATTTCCGACGGAAAGTGCATTGAAGAAAACTTGTTTCTTTTGATCTCATTAACAATAATTAGGCATCAAAAATTCGAAAATGGTCAATGTATAGTTTCCCTTCGGCAGGGAAATTAAAGATGTTGTCGCGCCTATCGGCTAAAGCGCATACTTCCAGATTTATCTGGCATTAACATAGTCCCTTCTGCATTAAGATAAATAAACATATGACAAGCAAAGACAATAAGTAAGGATCGCTCAACTGAACTTCGAAGAAAAGTTGTCCAGGGAACACTTCCTCAATGATAGCCGGCTATCCGGGCCCAGAGCAGCCCGAAAGCAGGAACCGGTTTAGAAGTCGTAACGCACAAGTCACGTGCTTCCGACTCCGTAGGTGGTTGTCTTCTGACGTGTCAGCCCGCAAAGGCCTCGACGTCAAGTGCGCTCCGAATCCGCTGTTGTGACTTCGGATTCAGCTCGCGAAGATAAACGAACATATTAAGGCTGTTCGACATACGCATTTGTTGCCAGGAAGGGGAAGCAATCCATTATTGCCTGCTTGTCATATTTAATTAATATAATTCTTTTAGGTCAATTAAGAATTGATTTTGACCCAGTCCCTTATACTACAAGATATTAATTAACTTGCATGGGACATACAAGAGGAGCAGGCTGGAGTTGCGACAATGTCATTGCTGATAATCAGTAAATGAGCACATTTAAAAACCTTTTACAAGAATGACATTATGCTCGCTGATGCGTTAATTTTGAATAATTGAACTTTGAAGTTGGCCTTTGCGCCAAAGGAAGCGAGCGCGTGAAACAGAATTTAATTAATAACGGAAGCTATTACAAATGTAAAGAGGTTGGGTCGTGAGGGGGAGGCACAGTTCTTCTAGTGAAAATTATAAATAAGGTTTCTAACCCACCCATTACGGTGACGACCGCAATCTTGTTGACATCGGGTCCAAAATGGCGGCGCCCATGGTGGTCGCCATCTAAGACCCGATGTAAACAAGATTGCGGTCGTCACCCTAATGGGTGGGTTAGAAGCTTTATTTATAATTTTCACTAGAAGAACTGTGCCTCCCCCTCACGACCCAACCTCTTTACGTTTGTAATAGGCGGGTTAACTACCCTTATTAACTGAATTACCGCGCGCGCCGGCGCCAACTTCAAAGTTCAATAATTCGAAAATAACGCATCAGCGAGCATAATGTCATTAATGTAAAAGGTTTTTAAGTGTGTTCATTTAGTGATTATCAGCAACGACATTTTTAATTTCCCTGCCGAAGGGAAACTATACATTGACCCAACTTTTTTTCTATGTAGGCCTAGCGTCGCAAATGAGTAATTTACAAGTTATAGTGGTAATGTTGGTAAATGTTGAGGACTAGACCATAATTGATTTTTGAATTTTCGATGCCTAAATAATGTTAATCAGATCAAAAGAAACAAGTTTTCTTCAATCCACTTTCCAGCAGAAATGAGTATTTTAAAAGTTATAGCGGTAAATGAGTTAACGGAACTCCAGTGTTTAAGGCGGGAATAAATGAATAAGGGAAGCATCACCCTATTACAAACGTAAAGAGGTTGGGTCGAGAGGGGTAGCCACAGTTCTTTTAGTGAAAATTGGAAATCAATTGAAATTCTACTATGCATAAACATAATTAATGAGATGACTAGTTATATTGTCGATGCGAAAGACTGAACTCGAAAGTTCCCAGATGCGTCAAACTGACGATATACCGTCATCTCAGGGCTGCCAGTGACGTCGAAGCAGCGGTAAACACTTTATTATAAACGTAAAGAGGTTGGGTCGTGAGGGGTAGCCACAGTTCTTTTAGTGAGAATTATCAATAAAGTGAAATTCTAGTATGCATTAGTATAAATTTTGAGATGACGAGTTCATTTGTCGATCCGAACGAATTCATTCGAATGCTCTCAGATACGTCGAACGTTCAACGTAATGGGTCGGTTAAAACCTTTCTTTATAATTTCCACTAAAAGAACTGTTGCTAGCCCTGACGACCCAACCTCTTTAGGTTTGTAATAGGGGGTTTGCTTCTTTTCTTTATTTTTTCTAGCGAAGTCGGCTTGGTTGGCGCGCGGCAACGCCTGTTTACTTTCACGTCGGACCGCGCGGTATATTTTTCCCCGCCTGAAACACTGGAGTTCCGGTAACTCATTTACCGCTATAACTTTTAAAATACTTGTTTCCGCCGGAAAGTGCATTGAAGAAAACTTGTTTCTTTTGATCTCATAAACCATATTTTGGCATCAAAAATTCGAAAATCAATTATGTTCAAGTCCTCAACATTTACCGTAATGTTACGTAACCAAACTAATGTAAGCCAATCTATGGTCAATACTGTATTTAGTGTTGTCAATGGTTTTCCTAATTTCATTGCAAGATCTAGGTAATTAAAGACATTTTACATAAATGACGTGCTTGCAAATGATTAGTTTTTGAGATATAGCACAAATAAGGTTCAGGTAAGAATAGCATTATTGGCTTTTTGCCGTTAATGCAATTTGTTCCTCCGGCTATTTGCAAATGTGGACCACGCCAAGTTTTTTGGCAGGAATTATTGGCCTTGGTATGGCTAAGTTAAGTTGAACTATTTTAGGTTTACTTAGATTAGTTTATTTAACTAACCAAACTTTACCTTACCTAACCTTACCTATTATGTCAAAACCATATTTCTATTAATTTATGTGTCAGCTTCTTCAATTTTATAAATAATGTTCCTAAAACTTCAAAGTTAAATATCTCAAAAACTATGCATTTGCAAGCACAATGGCATTCGTTAAAAACTTGTTCCATTGTACCACACTACCCATATGTGGCATCAAAATTATTGAAATCATTGACAATATTATATGACAACAAACTCTTAGTAATGCCATTTATGTAGTTGACCACCACTGAAACGATTAACAAGTGAATTTGAAGGTGGTGGTGGTGGTCTATGCTAAGAAATGCACCTGCTCAAGGTGTTCAAGAAAAGTTGAGATTATAATCCTTCATTGCAACCTGATGAAAATGACTTGATCACTAGTGCTCAATAAAATATAGCTTGTAATGTGGATTTGGAGGATATTTCTACTACATGTTGATGAGTAATTTCATAAAACATGTCCCCAAATGTCTCTTGAGTGTCTATCATTCAGCTTGCATGAGTCTGAATACATTGTGTTTGCTCTAGTTCCTGCAACAGATGCTCAACTTTATATGCAAGTAATAGTTTTTAAATGTGTTCTTCAAAGGTTTCCCCTCAGGGGGATACAACTATTGTATCTATGGGAATTAGTGCTCCCAGGGGAACCATGTGAGGGCCCAAGCTAACGGTTAGGTAGGCTTCCTTTTTGTTGTAATAAAATAGGTTTTTGTTTTGTTACGGACCATCTTTTTTCGGTTCACTGCTGTCCTGTTTTTCAGCACCTAATACTTTCTTCTTCAACTTTTTTCTTGTTTCATGAACTTCTTTCCTAGCTTACTGTTTCTGTGCACCTTGTGCATAGATTCCACGTTCCCTCAACTCCATACTAAATGGTGTCTTCCTTTTTCCTCTCTTGGAACATCTTTGTTGTGGTTAAGGGAGGCTAAAACTTTCTTATATGATAATAATAATAATAATAATAATCTTCAAAGGTTTATTGGTATATCTGCATATCTTGATTTTGCTGTATTTTTGTGATTAAATAATTTCATACTGCACTCAGTGCACTGTCTTATTAGACTTGGTCACGTTATAGTAAAAATAGGTCAGTGTTTCCTGCAGCGCTATTCCTTTACATGTTATAACCAAGTGTGGATCTGGTAAGTGTAGCTGCATTGTTCAGTTTTGCTTTGCTTGTATATGTTTTTGTTGCTTGAGGTTAACATTAAATTTATGTTGAACATGTTATTCTTTTCTGGCATATTGGTTTGTTTATTAATTTTTTTTGATAGAAGATTCAAGTTTTTCAGCTTTGCTAAGTTGAAGACCATGTTGTAAAAATAAAAATTATCCAAAGTTGCTCTTATGAATTTGTTGCTGAATGATTGATTGCAGTTTAAATATTTATGTCATTACATTCATTTCATTTTTTTTTTCAGTGGCTTTGTTTTATTTTTAGCCAATGTATTTTTCTTGTTTAGCATGAATACATTCTTATGTTATTTGTTTTATTCTGCTTCTTATTTTTATTCAAGTTTAAGTATGGAAAATCCAAATGTATTGGGATGGTTTTTCTTGCATTTTCATATTGTGTTATCTCTCTTTTTAGGGCTTCATTTATAGGGGCTTGTCCTGATTTTTCATCATTTTTTTCAAGCCTAGTCATTTGTTTTTGCATCACCAATCATCTGTTTCACAACAAACCATCATTTAGCAAAGCAAGTTCAGCAAAGCCTTCACTGCTGAGCCTCAGTAACACTTTGTGCAGTGTGGCCTGGTCTTCAAGCATGAAGCGTGTGAAGGTTGTGGTGCACAAGCTGACAGATGCTGAAGTAGAGAGGCTGTGTTGCAGCCATGACTCCATCAAGCAGGAAGCTGCAGCAGAGGACATGGTGCATGGTGAGTCTTGTTTATGTTCTGCTTGTGAGGTAGGGGTTCCTTGGTTTAGTGCATATTTGCTGCAAGATTTGTTGAAGTTCTCTCTACAAAACCCACTCATCCATAGATTTGGTGTGCAAGTATTTGAGTCAGCTTCATTTTTTCTTAGTTTTAAATCATTTAAATTACTTCATTACATCACTTATACATGCTACATAGGTATGTGTAGAATTTTTGTCTCACTGCAAATGTTGTACAATTATTAATTTACATTTGTTTAGTGTGAATGGTACTACATAGAACATCACATGAATTGACGAGTTGGTACCTGGTGTCCACTTAGTGCAGCTGGTCAAACTTTGGAACACCACTAAGATAGAGTAAGGATCAGATAAGTTTTATTTTCTAGCAAAAACATATTTTAATGAACAGTTCAAAAATGCAGATGAAGTTGCCTGTCTTACAATTTTCATGCATTCTGTGCTAAGAACCACCAATTTCCTTCTTAGTCCTTTTGCCTCTCCTCCATGGTTTGTAATTTTGTGGTATTTTTGTGTGTGTGTGAAAAATAGTGGAATGTAATACAGCTGAAAAAACACTTATTCAAAAGATGAAGTATTCCAGTTATCTAGCACTTGCTATGGAAAAATAAATTTCATATTTTTAGATTTTCATCTTGTTCTTTGATTACCTATGAAAGTATAAAAAGTGGAAGCTAATTCATCAAATTCACAAACAGTGATAGCTGCCTAGAGGGGATTGTTTATTCATTTTAGTTTCATGTATGGTGAGTCAGAAGTTTGCACTTTGCAGATATTTGAAGGTTTGTGCTCTGTGTGCTACCTAAGTATCACATTCAGTAAATTTGTTAAAGTGGATATGTATTGCCTTGCTATTTCATGCATTGATGTTGGTCTTTTGTACAGGTGTACTCTTTCAAAAAAAGGATTTGCTTCCAATCTCAGCAAGAACATCAATTGTAGGAACTGGTTGTGAACAACTACTCCAAATTAGCATTTCAAAACAACCATGATGTTCAGAAGTTTAGTTCTACTGACAAACGTTTTGCTGTTGGTCATGGTAACTTGACATCAAAAAGTACAAATAAAACTTCTGTGCACAAAGTAGTGTTATATTACAGTAGGATAGGTGCTGGTAAAAATTCTGTTTCAAAATTGGCTGATGTTGTGTTGTGATATATAAATGCCTTTACTTACTGTAAGCTTGTTCATGCCTCAGTGCTTATTAGGAGTCACTTTTTCTTCTTTAATGGGATCTACTACCCTACACTACCCTCTGACTACTAAATTTTACAAATGTCTTTTTTCCCCATTTCTATCGCAACTAGGTTAACGAAAATGCTTACAGATATGTACAATTGAATTCCAAACACATTTGCTTCTATGAAAATTTTCAAATTTTGTAAAAAAAAAATTAATTTTCAAACATGAGGAAAAATAAGTGCGCCAAACCTATCTCACTCTACAATTTTTAAACTAGAAGCGTGGTTTTGGTCTCTTTTGAAGCGGAAGGGCTGTAGAAACGCCGTAATGAAGGATTTTTTGATTTTCAAACTAGTAAAAAGTTATAGTTACACGTATGCAACATGTAAAAAAATTTAAAAAAATGTCAGTTTTTTTCTAGTAAAAGTTTAATTTAGAATTCAAATAAAATATTACTTTGCTACGCTGTTCCCATTGTTGAACAGCATCAAATGAGACCAAAATCACGCTTCTACGTTGAAAATTGTGGAAGGGGTGCGGTGTTGGGCAGAAAAATATAAATATGTATATGTTTGCCCAATAACTTTTTTTTTCTATCGGGTATCTTGAAATTTCTTATGAAATCGAATGTGTTCAGAATTCAATTTTACAAATTGTTATTCATTTTCATTTACCTAGTTGCAATAGAATCCTGTAATTTGAGATTAAAAAAAGTATATTGAATTTGTCTATTTAGTACACTTTTTTGACATATGTAACCATAATTTTTTTCTTATCCAAAATTCAAAAAAATCCTTTGTTTCAGTCATAGTACAGTCCTTCCACGTCGAATGAGACCAAAATTACGCTTCTACTTTGAAAATTGGGGAGTGAGATGGGTTTGGCGTAATTTTATTTTTATTCCTTATGTTCAAAAATTGACTTTTTTTTGCAGAAATCGAAAATTTTTATGGAAGCAAATGTGTTTGGAATTCAATTTTACATCCATGTGTGAATTTTCGTTCCCTTAGGTGCAATAGAAATGTGTACAGTGAAGTTTGAATGATGAGGTTCGAGTCCAGGGTAGTAGATCCCCTTAAATGATGATTTTTTTTTTGTGCATTGTTGATAATAAAGTGACAACACATTTGGAAATGTGTTCTACAACTACAGCCAGATCACGGTTATGTAAAACTCTTGATTGTACTGTACTTAATTGAACAATTGTTGAATGTCAATAGTGGTATGTCCAAAAATTGTTTTATTTGATTTAGAAAATCATCTAATTGATTTAGAATTAGGGTGCTAGCAAGGCAATACTCAAATGCCACGTTTCTTTTAAGGAAATGCAATAATATAAATTCAATACATTTTACACACAATATCATGCTGCTTGTGCATAGATTCCATAGATTTGGATTTTGAATTAAATAGAAGAGTTTTGACAGTTAATCAAAATATGAATAGTGAACAGTATCATCTTTCAAGTTGGAACAAGCTAACACTGAACTGAATAAAGGTTTGAAATGATTGCTACCAAAAATTTGAAAGCTACCAAAGAAATGTTAGAATTCATTCAGGCAGAGCTGGCTGCACAGGGTACATTTACTGGAACTTGTGCAAGAGATGCAATCTTACAAAAACCTATGAAATTCCTAAGTAATGGGTTTATTTATCTGTTTGTTTTGTTGGAAGAGGTTAATTAGTTAGGTGAATAAATAATAAATCAACATTAAAAAGATGTCAATTTTACGGCAGTAGATCTAGTGTATCTGTAGGAATTGGCACTGCCGGTGGGAGTATGTGAAATTCTGCATCGGCGTTATTGTTATTGAACGGAAAAGATTTTGTCTCTTTTTAAATTAACTTAGGTCAGTTAACCGCTTTCATTTTCTTCAGCTGTTACTGCTTTTATTTTTATCTTGAATCTTGCCTCATAAACCCTTTCTTGTTTTGTTGCATTTAGAGAGACCTATGCTTTCTCTTAATTTCTAAGAAAAATTTCCATATAAAATTAGTTTTTAAAATCCTGAAACAATTGAAGATTTGATACATCCAAAACAATCGAGTGTTCTATAGTGTAGTGAATGATAACATGTGACGATTTGGGCCAAAGTTGGGGCTCTGAAGATGTTTTCCTTCAGTGCACCTTAGAACAAACTACTCTTTAGAATTTTTTAACCTAATTTTGGGCAGTATGCTGATAGTATCTGCCCTCAGGGGGATACAATTATTGTATCAATGGGAACTAGAGCTCCCAGGGGGACAATGTGAGGGCCCCAACTGAGAGTTAGGTAGGCCTTCTTTTTGTTGTAATAAAATGTTTTTATTATGTTAAGGACCACCTTTTTTTGGTTCACTGCTGTCCTGTTATTCAGCACCTACTACTGTATTCTTCAACTTTGATCTTGTTTCATAATCTTCCTTCCCAACTTACTGTTTCAAATGTTAGTATTTTCCATCTATTGGAAATATATCAATAGTGAAACATATATTTTCAAGCTCTTAGTGATTTTACCTGCAAATTTTTCCATCTTTTGCAGTTGCCATTCCAAAGAGTGAAAATCCTCCAGTAACCAAGATGGTCAAAAATGAAGTGCCTGACGATGAGCTGGAGGACATCACAGTGAAGGAGGAGCCCATTGACTGGCATCAGGAACCTCAGGTGCGTCAGTTGGTTGCCTGCTCTGCTCTGGAATGCTTTAATTCTAATTCATTTGATCTACTCATTATTTTTGTGCAAATTTTGCATTTTAAACATTGCTCTCCTATATATACATCTTCTCTTTCTTCTCAGTTGTGCTTATTTCATTGTTGCTTCTGAGATCCTTTGTTGTCTCATTGTTTACGATTGAAATTGAAAATATTCTTGAGGGAATTAGTCCAATTTCATTTTTACTAAAGAAATATTAAATTATTTTTTCCGGTTTTGTTATGTTCCTAAACAATAATTTTAAAAAGTTTTTGAGTAATACTTCCTAGTTTCAATGTAAAAACTAAAGAGCAAAACATTGAAGGTCATAGTAAATGGAAGGTCCTACTACAGTAAATTATGTCTGCTGTAGTGGCACATTCTAAGGTAGAAATATAGGAGGAGGAAGTACAAATGGGTATTGTCACTGTATCTGCCCTGGTAAACATTCATGTGAGTTGGATATATATGAATGTTTTGCCTGTTGCAAATCCAATTTATAAATAAAAGTGCAAAGAAACTCGTCCGTAATGATATTATCATATTCAAGAAAGTTAATGAATAAAATTGTGAGGCACATTTCGACCTCCTTTGTCATTTTCAACCTGAAATGTAATAGAGATAAAACTAGTCAAATGTCCAATGTAAATCAAAATAATCAATCATGGGACAGGAAATGCTAAACACACAAAAGAAACCACTTACGGATGAAAATATAAATGTTCAGTGTCAAATTTGAATCTATACTATAAAAAGAGCCGCGTCTGTCCGAAGCTAGCCAAAAGTGTGTTATGAGCGTATCTGTGATACGAGCTCCAGCCCTTTATATTTTGACGGGCCATGTTCATGCGGCCTTGAGAGATTGTAAAACTCTCGAGAGATTGTAGTTTTTAATTTATTACTGCCTTTCTCTCATTTCGTCCTCTTTTTTATATCAAAAAAAGAGGGGTGGACTAGTTGGGTTGAAACGAAAGATGATTGCCAATCATTTAACCCTTTGAGTACCAAACCTTGAGTGGCTAAAGGAAAAGTTTTCACAGAGAAATTTTATTGATACCCTGATTTATCATTGAAATTATCCTAGCATGGGTCTTTTCCAGTTAAGCAAGTGTCTACTTCTCATTTTCTATACCCCTCAGGGGGATACAACTATTGTATCTATGGGAATTAGCGCTCCCAGGGGAACCATGTGAGGGCCCGAGCTAAAGGTTAGGTAGGCTTCCTTTTTGTTGTAATAAAATAGATTTTTGTTTTGTTACGGACCATCTTTTTTCGGTTCACTGCTCTCCTGTTTTTCAGCACCTACTACTTTCTTCTTCAACTTTTTCTTGTTTTATGAACTTCTTTCCTAGCTTACTGTTTCTGTGCACCTTGTGCATAGATCCCACGTTCCCTCAACTCCATACTAAATGGTGCCTTCCTTTTTCCTCTCTTGGAACATCTTTGTCTTGGTTAAGGGAGGCTAAACTTTCTTATATAATAATAATAATAATAATAATAATCTCATTTTCTATAAAGAATTAAGTACCCTAGCATGGGTCTTTTCCAGTTAAGCAAGTGTGAACTTCTCATTTTCTATAAAGAATTAAGTACCCTACCATGGGTTTTTTCCAGTTAGGCAGGTGTGTACTTCCCATTTTCTATAAAGAATTAAGTACCCTAGCATGGGTCTTTTCCAGTTAAGCAAATGCCTACGTCTCATTTTCTACAAAGAATTAAGCTTTTTTGAAATTGTGCGCTTAGCAAGAAGAATGTTTGATGCCATAGATTTTCTACATTATATATCATGAATTGACGTTTTATCAAGAACTTGTCAGACAATTAATAGCCATCAGAAAAATGTTTTTAGGTGAAATGAAAAATGATTAAATATGTTACACGGATCATATGACGAGCTCAGAGCAAATGAATAGCAAACTTGAAATGCAAGGCTTCTGAAATCTGTAATGTTATCATTATTCCAATTAATTTTCAAGATTTGTTACTTATTTGAAATTTTCCCAAACTAGTGAAATTATTTCAAAATTCTGTGAGTTGCCCTAAACTGGAAACACTAGCCATCTTGGCAGTATAGTTACCGTTGGTAAACTAAGGGTTAAAATAGTTTTTTATTATATGTGAAAAGATTCTAAAATTCAGTTGTTTATTTGATTCAATGCAAAAGATACTATATTAAAATCGACTAATTGAAGTGGAATATTGCACTTCTCTGCATGAGAGTAGACTAAAGAATGGGAAGGTGTTAAAAGTAACTGGTCGGTTCTAAAACTCCAGCCAGCACGCTCTGCAACACGAATGACCAGGGCTCGTGCTCACGTTTTCAGATATACACTGTGCACAATTATATATGAGAATGAAAGATAATATACATTATAATTGAAATATATCATTTTATACCTATTAACTAACACCATTTCAGAATCAATCTGCAGGAAATGTTTCAAAACAAAGAAAGACAAGCTCTTTCTTAAGTTTCTCTGATTGCTGACTGAAGAACGGGTATTTGAAAATTCGTCATCCATGCAACGAACCAATAGGTTAAAGTTTTGTCATTGCTGATGTTAGCAACTTGCACTTTATCAAAATATAGCTTTTTTCTGTAATTTTGAGCTATGAGGGAGATCAAGTTTGCAATTTTCTTGTGAAGCTGCTTGTTTATAAATAATTTCTGTAATTCTGTAATTTTGAGCTATGAGGGAAATCAAGTTTGCAATTTTCTTGTGAAGCTGCTTGTTTATAAAATTATTGGATAGGTAAAGTCTACCCTAAGGTTAGTGGCTGCTAAGGTGCCTGATTTTATTTTCTGCCCATACGCTCCCTGTTGCTGTCTTGCCTAAATGAAGCTTATGATGTGAACGAACTCGTTAGTGGCTGTCCTGTCTAACCTGGTCTGTCTCCTTGCTGTCCTGTCTAACCTGGTCTGTCTCCTTGCTGTCCTGCCTAACCTGGTCTGTCTCCTTGCTGTCCTGTCTAACCTGGTCTGTCTCCTTGCTGTCCTGCCTAACCTGGTCTGTCTCCTTGCTGTCCTGCCTAACCTGGTCTGTCTCCTTGCTGTCCTGCCTAACCTGGTCTGTCTCCTTGCTGTCCTACCTAACCTGGTCTGTCTCCTTGCTGTCCTGTCTAACCTGGTCTGTCTCCTTGCTGTCCTTGTCCTGTCTAACCTGGTCTGTCTCGTTGCTGTCCTGCCTAACCTGGTCTGTCTCCTTGCTGTCCTTGTCCTGTCTAACCTGGTCTGTCTCGTTGCTGTCCTGCCTAACCTGGTCTGTCTCTTTGCTGTCCTGCCTAACCTGGTCTGTCTCCTTGCTGTCCTTTCTAACCTGGTCTGTCTTCTTGCTGTCCTTTCTAACCTGGTCTGTCTTCTTGCTGTCCTGCCTAACCTGGTCTGTTTCCTTGCTGTCTTGTCTAACCTGGTCTGTCTCCTTGCTGTCTTGTCTAACCTGGTCTGTCTCCTTGCTGTCTTGTCTAACCTGGTCTGTCTCCTTGCTGTCTTGTCTAACCTGGTCTGTCTCCTTGCTGTCTCGTCTAACCTGGTCTGTCTCCTTGCTGTCTTGTCTAACCTGGTCTGTCTCCTTGCTGTCTTGTCTAACCTGGTCTGTCTCCTTGCTGTCTTGTCTAACCTGGTCTGTCTCCTTGCTGTCTTGTCTAACCTGGTCTGTCTCCTTGCTGTCTCGTCTAACCTGGTCTTTCTCCTTGCTGTCTTGTCTAACCTGATCTTTCTCCTTGCTGTCCTGTCTAACCTGGTCTTTTCGTTGCTGTCTTTACTTAACTAATTTGCTAGGTATGAATAGGCTCTATTTGGTTAATAGTGTGCACGGCCCGCTAAAAATGAATTTTGAGAAATTTTAAGAAATTTTCCAGACGTGGATGACTAACAAATATATTCATCATAACAGTACTCGTGATAAAATATATTATTGTACTTGCTCACTGGTGAAACTTGTATCACAGATACGGTCATTATGGCTAAATTTATGAGCGTAACAGAAATGGAAGAAGGGGACTCCAAACAAATAAACCAAGGGTATTTTTAGGGAGTAGCAGGACCCATGGAAATTCTATGGACAATATCATCGTTAAGCTAGGTGGACTCGTGAGAAAATTCCGTCATCATTACTCAACCTTTCCTGTCCTAACCTTTCCTAACCAAAGCTATCCTGATGAAATATCAAATATATCAGTGCATGTAAGGGCCATCTTCCAATGTTACACTGAGATGTTCGGTATTCATGATACCGCACATTCAGACATCCTGTGTCTTAAGATGCGCACGTCAAACAAACAAATATGTGAATAAACACACAATGGCTATTATTAGGTTAGATACTTCTACTTTCACGATTTATGACCTTCATTTTCACGATAAAATACGCATTATTGGGAAGTATCTGCCAAATTTTGCCGATACCGATACCAGTAAAAATAACCAATACTGTCGATACTAATACATCGGTACATCACTACATGTGTGAATACCCTGCTGTTGCTGTTGAGAGTAATTTTAATTTTTAGGGAATTTTTGAGCTAGCTAATACAATTTTAGAGCTACTGAAAGGTGAGCTATGTGACTATACTAATAGAGAGTTTTGATGTTCACCCAACGAAGTTGTATGGATGTCGTATTGTGTCATTTGTATCGTGAAAGGAACAGCCTATAGACAAGGATTTTATGAGGATTACTTTCTGATAACAATTATTTCAGCCTACCTTCCCAGGGGGTACTCTTGGTATACCCACTTGGAGTTGCAACGCAGTCCTCAGTGTTGATTCATTACGTGGTGTTCGTGAGGTTATTTACTGAATTGTTGTCAGTAGAGAGAACCAACTCTGAGGGGCTCCCACTAACATCTGAGTTTTGTTTTTTGCTTTGTGTGTTTATCTTAAATTATTTTGTGTTTGAAGTGTGACTAAATTTGGCATCTTGAATTTTCAAGGAGATCCACTGCATATATAGGAAACATGAGAATTGAGTGAAGGTGTCCAACGGGACCTCTTCAACGATCAGTGGCAGATTCACAGCGGCCATGCCACGAGGGAGCTAGAGCAGGTTCTTTCAGTGAGAAGGAGCGAGTGAGCAACACAGCAAATACTAAGAGAAATATAAAAAAGCACTAGATTCAATGTTCAATGGAATTAGTAAAGAAAATGTTAAATGAAAAAGTATGCCTGTTAACCTGAGTGCCAGTAAGATGGCTACGATAGAGAGGCAGTTGGCAGAAATCAAAGAAACGGTCTTATTGGCTTACTTCAGCAAACTCGGTAGTACCAAGGCTAGGTAACAGAAAAAGTGGTAAGAAAATAGAACAAAAACTATGTCCCTTTAATGCTGACCAAGGAAAAGTATTTTATTATGTACTTCTCAGTCACCTTGGGCATTGGAAAGAAGAGGATGGTAAATCCTTTTGACATTTTGAAAGAATGAAAAAGTTACTGAACCAAAGAGGATTTTTAGCATGAGCCTTGAGATGATGGTGTAGGTGCGGAGTGCAGAGCAGGCGGAGAGGGTTGCAGAAGCTGAGGATGTGTGCAACTGATTGTTTTTATAGCCTCAGTTGGAACCATAATACATTTGTAGAAATGCCAGAATGCGACGTCCACGGAATGTTGATGCCGTGCTGCTCGAAAATGGGCCAGAAAAGTAGTGCCGAAGCCTCAAACTACTCGTGAAGAATTGAAGGATGATCTCAAGGCCTCTGGGATAGAAGCCAGCTAACACATCATCAACAGGGCACCACGCCTTGAAGGTCTTTGCTCTCACACTCCTCGAAGAACACCTCTTCTCCAAAAACGTCATGCCAAGCCAGGCTGAAGTATACCAGCAACCATGAGAAAAAGTCAGGAGCATTTTGGAACTCAGTACTGTGGTCAGCTGAAACCAAAAATGGAACTATTTGGGAGAAGCAAAACAAACCGTGTTTGAAGGCAATAATACGAAGAATATAAACCAAAGTGCACCATACCCACTCTTGAATTTGGAGGTGGCTCAATCTTGGTGTGGAGATGTTTCACCTCATCAAGGGTTGGTAAACTTTTCATCATTGAAGAAACCATGAATGGCAGGAAATATGAAATATTGGATGGGCAACTCCTACTTTCAGCGCGTTTTTTAAAATTGAAACGTGGATAAACCTTCCTGCAAGACAAGGATTCAAAGCATACTTCAAACAAAACCAAAGAATGGTTGAGGATGAAAAAGATTAACATTTTAGAATGGACGAGCCAATCTCCGCACATGAATCAGATCGAAAGCTTATGGGAATAGAAATTGAAGATACAGAAGAGAGGTCCCAATAACATCATGAACTCAGAGAAATTTGCATTGAAAAATGGAATAAGATTACACCAGAAATTCGTATAAGGCTGCTAGTGAACTACTCTAAATGTTGTGGAGCTGTAATTGAACGGCTGTGTCATGAACCATTAATGAATGTATATCTCGAAACGTGTTGTAAATTTTGCTCACGAAATTATTATATATGTCTACTTATTTTTTCCATTAAGTATATGTGGGTTTTAGGTACATTATTAATCTTTTAAACTATTGTTTACATCAAGCCCTTCAGGGGGATACAACTATTGTATCTATGGGAATTAGCGCTCCCAGAGGGACTATGTGAGGGCCTCAGCTAAAGGTTAGGTAGGCTTCCTTTTTGTTGTAATAGAATAGGTTTTTGTTTTGTTACGGACCACCTTTTTTCGGTTCACTGCTGTCCTGTTTTTCAGCACCTATTAACTTCTTCTTCAACTTTTTCTTATTTTATTAACTTCTTTCCTAGCGATTTGATAAACATTTTGTGTTATTTTACCCCCACTGTATATATATATACGCACATACATTTATACAGGGTGTTGGTGGAACTCTTGGTACAAACTTTGGCTACTAGTAGAAAATACAAATTTAAACACTTTTTCATCAGTGAAAAAATATCGGAAAATGCTTAGTTTTTTAATAATTGGGCTTCGCGGTTTTAATGCTGCACTTCAAGAACTCACGGCGATCCTAGTTAACCACATGCACTAATGTTCAATAACACACGAGGGTAATGAAAAACATTAAATAACATGAGGTACTTTAGTAAATAATAGAAAGTAACGCATGAAAGTAGGTGTTCAAAATTTTGACCATTAACATTGATACACGCACGACACCTTTGTAGAAGGGAGTTGCGTACATTGCCAAACATTCCTGGGTTGTCAGCAATATCTCCAGCAGCGACTAATTCTAGCGACAAGGTCTTCTTCCGACTCCACAGGTGTTGCTTAAATCAGAGATTTCAAGTGCCCCCATAAGAAAAAATCTAACGGAGTCAAATCAGGCGATCTCGGTGGCCAGGACAAAGCACCACCACCAATCCATCGATTTGAAAATTGTTGGTCAAGAAACCGTCGCACATTAAGCGCATAATGTGCCAGAGCTCCATCGTGTTGAAACCAAAGTCGTCTACGAATACCTAATAGCACATTTTCCAAAAAACCAGGAAGGACTTCTTCAGGAAAGATTTTGTACACATCTCCAGTAAGACGCTCTGACAGAATGTATGGACCAATGAGTTGATTGTGCATGATACCTGCCTAAACATTGACAGTGTAGCAATGTTGGTGATGACATTCATGGTTGACATGAGGGTTGTTCTGCTGCCATGAGTGAAAGTTATGATAATCAAAAATTCCATCTCGGCTGAAGGTTGCTTCATCCGTAAACAACACACACTCTACAAAATTGGCATCTTCTACCCCCCAATCTAAATACCAATGCGCGAATCGCTCACGAGGACCATAATCAATGGGAATTAGACCCTGGACTCTCTGGAAGTGATACGGATGATAATTATTACGGTTCAATACATGCCACACAGTACTATGGTCATGAATACCCGAAGATGCTGCTGCGGCATGGGTGCTCAAACGTGGGTTTCTACGAAAATGTTCCAACACTTGCTCTCGATGATGATTTATTGGGCGACCAACGTTTACTCTGTTTACACTAAAACTGCCAGTTTCCGTCAATCTTTGGTGCAATGCAGTGAATAATCGATTATCAGGGACTTCTCGATTAGGGTAACATTCATGATAGATTCTCGCAGCACGTCTTGCATTACCATTAGCAGCACCATAAGTAAAATGCATGTCTGCCATTTGTGCATTTGCAAGGTGATATATCTTACCACTTCAGTGCCATGGTGCCAACTGACAAAAGATACACATATGCTTCTCACCAGGGGTGGCTCACATTGACTAGGAATTTCTAGTAATTTCCTGAATCTGTGAAAAAATGTTTAAACTGTAAATAAAACATGTTCGATTCTGCCAACACTTGTTCATTCTAATTCCCCATATTGCCCTTATTCCTGTCTGTTGCAAAATCGCTGTTGTGTTTAAGTGTAGCATTAAAAACTTCTAAGCCCAATAATTAAAAAACTAAGCATTTTTTTATATTTTTCACTGAAGAAAAGTGTTTAAATTTGTATTTTCTACTGGTAGCCAAAGTTTGTACCAAGAGTTCCCCCAACACCCTGCATATGTAAATCTTCTCCTTCTGCCAGTTGTGTTCATTTTGTTGTTGCTTCTGTGATCCTTTGTCGTCTCAATTGTTTATGATTGAAATTGAAACAATTCATGAGGAAATTGGTCCAATGTTAGTTTTACTGAAGAAATGTTAAATTGTGTTTCAACAATTTAAATAAAGTTTTTTTTGTATAAAACTTCCTACTTTAGTTTAAAATTTGAAGAAAAAAACATGGAAGGTCTTATTACAGTAAATTACGTCTGCTGTAGTGGCACATTCTAAGGTAGGGACAAAGGAGGAGGAAGTACAAATGGGTATTGTCACTGAATCCTACTTTGGTAAACCTTCATGTGAGTTGGACATATGCATATATATTAATATATATATGAATAGTTTGCCTGTTCCAAATCTGATTTATAAATAAAAGGGCAAAGAAACTCGTTCGTCATGATATCATTATCATATTCATGAAAGTTAATGAATAAAATTGTTTAACATGTTTCTACCTCCTTTGTCCTTTTCTACCGGAAATGGAGTAGAAATAAAACTAGTCATATGTCAAATGTAAATCAAAATAATCAATCATGGGACAAGAAAAGCTAAACACACAAAAGGAACAACTCACTGATGAAAATATAAATGTTCAGTGTCAATATTACATTAGTTGTAAAACGAAAGACGATTGCAAATCATTTAACCCTGTGAGTACTGAAACTTCAGTAGCTTAGAGAAAAATTTTCATGGAGAAATTTAATCGATACCCTGATTTATCTTTGAAACTACCCTAGCATGGGTCTTTTCCAGTTAAGCAAGGGTTTACTTCTGATTTTCTGTAAAAAATTGAGCTTTTTTGAAATTGTGTGCTTAGCAAGAATGTTTGATGCCATAGATTTTCTACATTAAATATGAAATGAATTTTTATAAGAACTTACCAGAAAATCAATAGCCTTCAGAAAAATGTTTATAGGTGAGGTAAAAATTTATGAAATATCTTACACAGGTCATATGGCATGAACTCGAGCAAATAAACGGCAAATTTTAAATGTAAGAAGGCTGCTGAAATTTAACATTTTTTATATTCTAATTAATTTTTTAAATTTTTTACTTATTTGAAATGTTTTTCTATTAGTGAAATTATTTCAAAATACTGTTAATTGCCCTAAACTGGAAGAACTAGTCATCTTGGCATGAAGGTTACCATGATTGACAAAAGGTTAAAACTTTATTTTAAAATGTGAAAAGGTTTTAAAATTCAGTTAATTTGAATTAATGCAGAAGATATTTCATTAAAATAGCCTAATCAATGTGGAATCTTGCACTTCTCTGCATGAGAGTGGACTGAAGAATAGGAAGGTGTGGAAAGTAACTGATTGGTTCTAAAACTCCTGCTGGCACGCTCTGCGACATGAAATCTGGGGGGCTTGAGCTCACATTTTCCGATGCACGTTGTGCGCAACTGTTTATGTGAATGATAGATAATTTACAGTATATGTGATATATATCGTTCTATACAGATCGACTAATACTTTGAGATTAAGTTTCTCTGAAGCATGGACATTGGAACATTTCGGTCATCCATGCAACCAACCAATGAGTTGAAGTTTTGTTGTTGCTGATGTCAGCAACTCACGTTGTATTAAAATATAGCTTTTTTCTGTGATTTTGAGCTATGAGGGAATTCAAGTTTGCAATTTTCTTGTGAAGTTGCTTGTTTGTTATTAGAATTATAGGATAGGCAATGTAGTCTACCCTGAGGTTAGTGGCTGCCATAGTGCCTGACTTTATTTTCTGCCCATACACTCTTTGTTGCTGTCTTACCTAAATGAAGCTCATGTTGTGAACTCTTTGGTGGCTGTCCTGCCTAACCTGATCTGTCTCCTTGCTGTCCTGCCTAACCTGGTCTGTCTCCTTGCTGTCCTGCCTAACCTGGACTGTCTCCTTGCTGTCCTGCCTAACCTGATCTGTCTCCTTGCTGTCCTGTCTGACGTGATCTGTCTCCTTGCTGTCCTGTCTAACGCTATCTGTCTCCTTGCTGTCCTGTCTAACCTGGTCTGTCCTGTCTAACCTGGTCTGTCTCATTGCAGTACTGCCTTATCTGATCTGTCTCATTGCAATCCTACCTAACCTGGTCTGTCTCCTTGCTGTTCTGCCTAACCTGGTCTGTCTCCTCGCTGTTCTGCCTAACCTGGTCTGTCTTCTTGCTGTTCTGCCTAACCTGGTCTGTCTTCTTGCTGTTCTGCCTAACCTGGTCTGTCTTCTTGCTGTTCTGCCTAACCTAGTCTGTCTCCTTGCTGTTCTGCCTAACCTGGTTGTTGTTGTTGTTTTGCCCCGACGGCCGCTCGAAGGGGTCCGCCGCGGCCAGGGCCACCTCAGACCGGGCCCGGCCCGAGGCGAAGAGGGGTGTGGTTATATGGGCCTCTGGAAGACGCCCGAATCGTGCAGAAACCTCACGACGTCAGCGGGGCGAGTCTAGAGGTGCTCCAGTGCATGTATCTGGTGTGTGTGTCGGTGTGGCGTGTAGGGCGGGACAGTGTAGGAGGACATGCGGAAGATAGCCCACGTTGGCATGACACCAGACGCAGCTGTCGTCCTCCGCAAGTCCTATTCTGTGCATGTATGAGGGGAGTGAAGTGTGGTGCCCGCACCGCAGCCGCGCCAGGTGGACTCGATCTTGCCGGGGGAGGGATCGCTCCGTCGAGGGGACGGGGGGGGGGGGGGTCTCACTCCGAGGAGGGAGTTAGGAGTAGGGCATTGAGGGCGCGGGAGGTGAACTGTGTGTGTATGTGTGTGCGTAGTGAGGTGTCAGGGGGGCAGGGAGGGAGGGAGTCGTATAGTGTTTTGAGGTGTGTGGCCGAGGTGGTGTGTAATGTTCGTTGGGTTGGCCGGGGTTGTTGCATGTAGTGTAGCGGGTGGGCAGGGTCTTGTGTGGAGGTGTAGAAGTTTGTCCCTAGCGTGTTCATGTGGTCAAGGAGGGGGAGGACAAGGGCTTCTTCGTGTAGGTGTGCTAACCTAACCTGGTCTGTCTCCTCGCTGTTCTGCCTAACCTGGTCTGTCTCCTTGCTGTTCTGCCTAACCTGGTCTTTTTCACCGCTGTCGTTAATTGTCGTTTTGCAAAATGTCCGCCGCAAAGTCAGGGGTGCCTGGCTTAATTTTCTGCCTTTGAAATCTTGGCCGTCATGTTTACCTTGATGGGAGCAGTCCGTCAGCCAGCAGTCAGTTGGTACTCTGGCAGACTGTATGCAGTCGAAAACTCAGGACTGAATGCGACTGACTGCGACTACCACCTGACTGTGACTGGCTGGCTGGCTGACTGTCTACTGATTGATAAATGGCTACCTATTATCTGAGTGACTGTTTTCCTAGTAATAGACTTCCGAGTGACTGACAGTCTATTTGGAGGCTGCTGACTAACTGGCTGGCAGCTGATAGTCTGGTTGTTGTGTTAATTTCAATATATAGTCAGTTATCTGCATCGATTTTTCCTAGTTTCAGCAGAGTTCTCTTAATTTGAACATTAGAAAAGCTATATTTTGGTCGTATTACAGGTGTCAGTTTTTGCAGTTTATATAGAAGGGATATTCTTGCCCATTCAGAATTATATTATTTTTGTGCTTACAAATGACTCAAGTAATTGATTCCAGGACCAAATGAGCGCAGCCCCCTTTGCCCTCACTTTCAAGAAAGAAGTAGACGATGCCTGTACTGAGGCGCGTACAGAGCAAGCAGAAGCAGAAGACGAGTTGAGGGAAGGCAGCTCTGGTGTGTGCAGCACAAGGGCTGCTCATCTGAGATCAGCTTCATCATCTCAAGGGAGCGCTGACTCGTTACCGTCAGACGTGTCGGGTAGCGGCAGTGGTGTTGAGGTCAACCCTCCGGACATACTCAAATCAGGACGCTTCCTTTGTGCACATTGTGATTACTCGAGTACTCGGAAGGAAAAGCTTGAATTGCACCTTCGTGACGAGCATAAATTAGGGCTTGATTTCGAGTACGAGTCTTCTAAATATTCTGGTCTTCATTCCAATAAATCAAAACTGTGTTTTGGGGTGAAACATAATGTAGGAATGATGTCGAAAACGAGTTCATGTTTTGAAAAGAATTTAATGAAGCGACATGCAAGTGCAAAACAGGAGGTGAAAAAATTACACAATTGCGAGTTGTGTGACTATTCCTTAGCATGCAAAAGCAATGTTAAGAAACGCCAAAGCAAGAAGCACAGCAACGAGAAACTTTTTAAGTGTGAGCAGTGTGCATTCACCACCGCTTATGGAAGTAACTTGAAGGTGCATCAAGCCAGAAAGCACTGCATTGGGCCACTTCTACGGTGCGAACTCTGTGACTATTATACTAAAAATAGTTATTGTATGAAAATACACGGAGACAGCAAGCATAAATTAGGGAATCTGTTGAAATGTGAGCTGTGTAACTATTCTACGCATTGGAATAGTGAGTTGAAAAAGCACAAAGCTGGCAGGCATAAATTAGGAAATCTACTGAAATGTCAGTTTTGTGACTATTCCATACGTTGGAATAGTGAGTTGAAGCGGCACCAAGCTAGCAAGCATAAATTAGGGAATCTACTGAAATGTGAGTTTGTGACTATTCAACTGCTTGGAATACTAATTTGAAACTGCACCTCGCCAGTAAGCATAAATTAGGAAATCTACTGAATTGTGAGCTGTGTGATTATTCTACATATCGGAATAGTGAAATGAAAAACCACCAAACTGGCAAGCATAAATTAGGGAATCTGTTGAAATGTGAGATGTGTGACTATTCTACTGGTTTTATTAGAAATTTGAAGCGGCACCGAGATCGCATGCATAAATTGGAGAGAAACTGTTGAGACCTGGCTTGTGGTAAGTATTCTACTTCTTTAACAACGTGAATAGACACCGAGCTCAAAATACTCCGTTGGGATGAGATGAAACTCCTTGACCTATACCGCAAGAACAACAGATTTCATCCAGACCTCCCCTGATATTACACCAAACGTGCAACTCGCAGTACTCCATTTAGTGATGGGCAGCGACCACTTTCCTATAAGGTTGACATCATCGGTGCGGCTGGCAGACGGACGCGGTGAGACCGAGGGATGAAATTACAAGATGTTTAACTGGAAACAGTACAAATAGGGTGACATTTGGAAAAATGCGCAAGATCTTGAACCATCAGGAGACCCTGAAGCAGCCATTACTGAACTGTACGTGAGATTCATTAATGCTGCTAAGGCATACAAGATAACGAGTCTACGCAAGCCTTGGTGGATGGCAGACTGTAGAGCAGCTTGGTGAGGGCACGAAGTATTGGTGGCTGAATAAGAAGACTGGGGAGATGGAGGACATGGTGAGGTGGAAAAGAGCAAGAGCAGTTGCCACGAAAACCTTCTGAGGCGAAAAAGAAAGGCTGGAGGAAGTATGACCCAACCCTCAAAACCAACACCGAGCAGCTACTTTTGGGTCAAAGTTAATTGAATTTGTGGCCTAATAAGAAGGTAAAAATGAATGTTGAATGATGTAAACGCTCATTTCGTAATGTGTTAGAAATTGCAGACACATAGGTTGAAACCTTCAAAACCGGATCCAGCAACTTCAAGTACTCGGACGAATTCAAACAACATACAACAGCAAATTCATAACAAACAACAAAATGAATAAATTCCAATTGAATTATCAGGAATTGACATCCGACCTCTTACCGGCTGTTATTTTGAAAGAAAGATCACCGCAATTCATTAGAAAATTTTTGAAAACCGAACATTTCGTATTGGAGTGGAAGGTGTAACGCCCTCTTCCACTGAGTACACCGCAGGAACGCCGCAGGGTAGCACATTAAGTTTGACCCTCTCTGCTATCAAAATATATTCATTGACAAAGTAAATCCTGGAAGATATTTTCAGCTCCTTGTTTGTGGACGACCTTGTAGGACACGCAGATCCCGCCAGCTCAACGAGACTTGCAGTCAGCAGTACACCGAGTTACCCGTCGGGCCAGGTGCGATGGGTTCATATTCTCATCAACTAAAACCACAGCACTCCATTTCTGCTGAATAAATGAGCCTATATAAATTCCATGGTTCAAATCGAGAAATCAAAATATTTCAATATTCGAAAGCACTAAATTTCTTGAACTCAATCTGGACAAATAACTCAGCTGGATTTCCTTATTCACAAGGTCAGAGCCAAATGCTTTAAGGATCTAAATTAAATGAAATTAGTGTCCACCATTTCTTAGAATGTAGATTAGAAAATCCTAATGCAACTGTATCGATCTTTCATCCACTCAAGATTGCCTATGACTGTATAGTCGATGGTTCTGTGAGCGGAACTGCGCTGCGAGAGCTCGATGTTGTGAGTGAGGCAATGCGTATAACACAGGGGCGCTCCAGACAACACCGATAGCGGACTTGCACGTCGTCTGCAATGAGCCTAGTTCAGAACTGCGAAGGGAAGACCTGCTGTGTAGATGTTACTTCAAACTCGCACGCCACTTTCTGACCCCTGCATATAATTGAGCAAATAATTCAGACCTGGTGTTGGCTTACCTTCCGCGTTGCTGGGTGCCTTCATCAACCAGCAACCGCAAACAGCTTCACTGCTGTTGCACCTTCCGGTTCTCCACAGAATCGGAAGCAAGGCGCTGCCGGCCTTACGATACAAACACACGGATGACAGCAAATCTCAGGAGCGAAAACACGCCGCGTCTGTACTCTACCACGTCCATCACAACACTGCCGTCTCGGTACCGCAGAAACCCGGTCGTACCAGCACGGTTGCCACGTAGAGCGCCAAGTGGAGGCGCTGGAGCGTACCCCGCGACAGCGCCCTCTTGCGGCGGCAAAACACCACAACTCCCCCAGTTTCTCAGGAAACTCGTGTGGCGTAGCGCCTAGCACTCGTACTCGTTTAAGTACGTGGGACGCCGTCACTCGTGGCGTGACCGCCTCAATGGCTCAGGCTAGAGATGTGACTAAAAAAAAACCATGCCGTTTTTTTTTAAAAAAAACACGTTTTTTACAAAAAAAAACCGTGGCCAAAAAAACGTGGATATTTTGATTTTTTTTTTAATTTTGTCTGAAAATAACTCAGCAAGAAAAAGAACCACATTAAATTATTTGTTTTCATGTCAAATTACAAAATAAAACAGCATACTTCTTAATTGATGGTTTTCAATGGTTTTATGAAATTTTTCATTTTCAACGGTTTCATGCTTTGATATTTAATTTATTTTACAATACATGTGAATGACCCTTCAACTCCCAAAATGGTGTGTTATAATAAAATATCTTTACTTATGGTCATTGATAGAGATGTGACTAAAAAACCATGCTGTTTTAAAAGAAAAAACGTTATTTATACAAAAATTATGATTAAAAAACATGGATATTAATATATTTGTGACCCTAAAAATCCAATGCTGTTTTTTTAAAACATTGTTTTTTAACAGAAAAATCTTGACTAAAAAAACATGGCTATTATATTTTATGGGACCAAAAAAAATGTTTTTTTTAAAAACATTTAAAAAAATCATGACTAATAAAACACGGATGTAAATATCAGGAAAGGTTTTTTTCTTTAATCAAATTGTCTTTAGAAACTTATAAACAAAGAATGCTGTTAATATTGAAATCATGCTTATTAGAACTGTACTAGGTCTTAGAATAAAATATCTACAAAGAATCTATTCACCCCATAAAACCTTTCGGAGACCAGCTCCATCCTCAGTCATTCAGTAAAATTTGGTGAAATGTGTTGAAACCTTTCATGTAGCACCTTGAATGTATATGTGTATAATACTGATAATGTTACAGTGCTCTTGTGTAAGAATGTATTTAGACAGCACTATGCGTTGAGAACTGAGCTCATGGTTCTTGTGGATCTCTGCTCGTGGTTCTCGGGCTTGGCTGGAGCCTACTCCATCACTACCCTTCGTAATGTAAACGTGTGTCCTGCTGTGTGTACTGATTATACAAACTCCAAGAGTCTCGTCTTCTTAACCTACATTCATTAGGTTATGGGCACAGTAAACCTTCCGATGAAGCAATATCAAGTGAGGTTATCTTAAGTCCCGAAGCGAAAAACAGCCCGGGACAGCGAGAACAGAAGTTGGTGATTTGTTAGTGCTGTGTGAGACAGAAACGGTGAAAGAGAAAGAAACATGGCAGGCTCCGTAAGTGAAAGTGCAAAGAACTGCCTCACGGCTCTTAATGATAAAAACTATCCTACGTGGAAGCTGCAAATGAAGATGATTCTGATGAAGGAAAAACTGTGGAACTTGGTTCGAGGAACGGAAACCATGCCACAGACTACGGACGAGACTGCTCGAAGAAAATTTGAAGAAAGACGTGACAGTGCACTTGCAACAATTGTGCTTGGTGTCGAAACAAGTCAACTTTATTTGTTGGGTGATCCTACTGACCCTGTGCAACTATGGCATAAGATTGAAGATACATTCCAGAAGAAAACTTGGTCTAACAAGTTCAGACTACGCAAAAGACTCTACAACATGAAACTAAAAGAAGACCAAGACTTACAAACTCATCTCAAAGCATTTGTCGAAATATTTGAGTCCTTGAGTGTGATTGATGACGCTGTTGATGAAGAAAGTCGTGTAATAATCTTGCTGTCGTCACTTCCTGACCATTTCTCCACACTGGTGACTGCACTGGAAGCTCATGAAATACTTCCGTCATGGGATATTGTGACAGAGCGTCTTCTGAATGAAGAAGCAAAACTGAAAAACCAAAGTGCTTCAGACTTCAGTGAAAAATCCCTTGTGACCTCCAAATTGAAAAAACTCACGATGCTTCGAATGCGGAAAATTGGGACACCTACGTACCAAGTGCTGGATCTATCAAGAAAAATTGAAGAAAGAAGATGGGAACCACACAGAAAACCAAAACAATTTTGTAGCAGGTAAAACAAATTATATCGGTGCATTGTCTGTGATAAATATCAATAATTGTTGGGTAATTGATTCCGGTGCAACAGCACACATGTGTAATAATAGGAATGATTTTTCTTGTATGAATGAGCTATCTAGTCCAATTAACATTGAAGTTGGTGATGGTAGAAACTTGCAAGGTGTTGGTGTAGGTGATGTTGAAGTTATGGTGTTGTTGCCTAAAGGTCGAGTAGATACCTGTGTTGTTAAGAATGTCTTGTATGTACCTGGCTTAGCCTACAATTTACTTTCCGTGCCTCAGATTACAGAAAGTGGAAACTCAGTTTACTTTGACGAAAGCTCATGTAAGATTGTAAATAAAGACGATGAATTAATTGCCTTAGGCAGTAAAGTAGGAAAATTGTATAAACTTAATTGCACCCTTAATTCAGCCGCTAAATGCATGAACGTTTCCTCTGATGAAATTCTGTGGCATAAACGATTTTGTCATCTAGGATTCAATAATCTTAAGAAATTAGCCACTAAGAATTTTGTTAGAGGTTTTGATTGTTCTGTGAGTGGAGATAACATTTTTTGTGAAAACTGTTGTGATGGTAAAAATCATAGGCTTCCGTTCCCCAAAACAAATCACAAAAGGAAACGCCAACCCTTAGAACTTATCCACAGTGATGTGTGTGGCCAGCTTAATCCCATATCACTTGGGAGTGGAAGGTATTTTGTAACCTTCATAGATGACCACTCCAGATATACTTGGGTGTACATTATCAAACATAAGAGTGATGTTTTCAAAGTGTTTCAGGAGTTCAAATCCTTGGTAGAAAATCACTATGATCACAAAATTAAAATTCTGCGCTCCGATAACGGTGGGGAATACATCTCTAATGACTTTGAACAATTCCTAAAAAGGGAAGGAATTATCCATGAAAAAACTGTGCCTAAGACACCTGAACAAAATGGAGTTGCAGAAAGAATGAATAGAACTCTTCTTGACTCTGTCAGAGCTATGCTGTCTGGTTCAAAGTTACCAAAATCATTCTGGGGTGAAGCTATATCAACTGCCGTGTATGTCAAAAATAGGAGCCCTGCTAGTGCATTGAATGATATGACCCCTTATCAGGCCCTTAATGGACACAAGCCCAACGTACAGCACCTCAAAACCTTTGGCTGCAGTGCGTACGCTCATGTCCCCAAAGATGAGAGGGAAAAACTTGATCCAAAATCTAAACCGTGTGTTCTTGTAGGATATGGAAGTGGATCCAAGGGATATCGTCTGTATGACATAAACAGTAGAAGGATATTTTTGAGTAGAGACGTTATGTTCAATGAATCTCAGCAGATGCCAATTGAGAAGGAGCCTTCAGAAGTAAATGATGGTAATTTTACTCTTCTTCCTCAGGATCCAGAACCAGAAGACTCTGAGGGAGGGGTGGAGCATAGACAGTCAGATGCTGGGATGGAGGGAGTGCAGCCTAGACAATCAGCCAGATATCGACGGGCTCCTGATAGGTTTGGTGAATGGGTGTATTTAATGAAAAATGAGCTTGATATACCATCTTGTGTTCAAGAAGCACTCAGTGGACCAGAAGCAAAACTATGGGAAACAGCTATGGAGAATGAGATGGAGTCTATAAATCAAAACAGAGTATGGTCCCTTGTAGAGTGTCCTAATGACAAAAAAACCTATCAAATCAAAGTGGATCTTTAAAAGAAAAACCGGACCCGACGGAAGCATTTGCTCGTACAAAGCTCGCCTTGTGGCTCAGGGCTACTCACAAAAATATGGCATTGACTACGACGAGACCTTCAGTCCCGTGGTTCGATTTGAGTCTGTCAGGACAGTACTAGCTTTGGCTGCCAAATGCAACATGCAAGTCCATCACATGGACGTTGCAACAGCCTTCCTTAATGGAGAACTGATTGAAGAACTATATCTGGTTCAACCTGACGGTTTTATTGTCAAAGGCAAAGAAAATCTGGTGTGTAAACTACAAAAATCGCTCTACGGACTAAAACAAGCTCCTAAGTGTTGGAATACTACACTAGATAGCTATTTGAAGAAATTGGGTTTTGTACAATCTAAGAGTGATGCTTGTATATACACTCGTGTTCAAGATAAGAAACTGTGTATTGTGGCGGTGTATGTAGACGATCTAATAATTGCTTCTGAGTCTGGTGATGAAATAAATCAAATAAAGTTGAGCCTTTCTACCCAATACAAAATGAAGGACCTTGGTGTGCTGAGTTACTTCCTAGGTGTAAGTGTTGTACAATTTAAAAACAATGTCTTCTTGAATCAAACTGCCTACACTGAGGCTCTGTTGTCAAAATTTGGCTTTGATAATTGTAAACCTGTTGCAACTCCCGCCGATGTAAACGTAAATCCGATATGCTCCCCAAATGATGTCGAATTTGACCCTGCCACTTATCAAAGTGCTGTAGGTAGCCTTTTGTATTTGTCAACCAGAACTCGACCTGACATTGCATTCGCAGTGAATAATGTTGCTAAATACAGCTCCAAACCTCTTGAACAGCATTGGATGTGTGTTAAGAGAATATTCAGGTACCTGAGAGGCACCTCTAAACTAGGTCTCTTGTATAGCAAATGTTCTGATACTTGCATTGGTTATTCAGATGCTGACTGGGCTGGTGATAAAAATGACCGAAAGTCTACCTCTGGTTACTGTTTCACCCTCAGTAATTCGGTAATTACGTGGAGATCTAACAAACAAACTTGTGTAGCCCTCTCAACTGCAGAAGCCGAGTACGTTGCTCTTGCCGGTGCGGCTCAAGAGGCTGTCTGGTTAAAGCACTTACTCAGTGATCTAAATTTTGGGACTATGGAACCAATGGTTATAAACGAAGACAACCAGTCAGCCATCTGTCTTGCCAACAATCCCAAATATCATGGGAGGAGCAAGCACATCGATATTAAGTTTCACTATGTACGGGATCTTGTAAGTAACAAAGATATAGACGTAGTGTATTGCCCTACCGACGAAATGCTCGCCGACATATTCACCAAGAACCTGCCGATAGAAAAGTTCTCTAGACTAAGAACGAAGTTAGGAATGGTCTCATCTGACACACATTCAATGTGAGAAGGAGTGTTGAAACCTTTCATGTAGCACCTTGAATGTATATGTGTATAATACTGATAATGTTACAGTGCTCTTGTGTAAGAATGTATTTAGACAGCACTATGCGTTGAGAACTGAGCTCATGGTTCTTGTGGATCTCTGCTCGTGGTTCTCGGGCTTGGCTGGAGCCTACTCCATCACTACCCTTCGTAATGTAAACGTGTGTCCTGCTGTGTGTACTGATTATACAAACTCCAAGAGTCTCGTCTTCTTAACCTACATTCATTAGCCTTTGAACAATGAATTTTCACTGTTCCTTTGAAAAACATTTGACTGAATGACTTACTGAGGATAGAGCTAGTCTCCAAAAGGTTTTATAGAGTGGATAGATTCTTGGTGGATATTTTATTCTAAGACCTGGTATGGTTCTAATGGATATTAATATATCTTATGTGACCAAAAAATCCATGCTGTTTTTTGAATGTTTTTGTTACAAAAAAATTCATGACTAAAAAACACGGATATTAATATACTTAATTTTACCATAAACAACCATGCTGTTTTTTAAAAAACATCTTTTTTACAGAAAAATCATGCTTAAAATATGTGGATATTAATATATTTTATGAGCCAAAAAAAATCATGCTGTTTTTTTTATCATGTTTTCTTTACCAAAAAAATCATGGCTAAAAAACATGGATAATAATGACTTTTTGTGAAAAAAAATGGTTTTTAAAATGTCATGTTTTTTTTTAGTCAGATAAAATGGTAAATCTGAAGGATATGTCAGTTATCGATTTCCCACTTTTTGGTGCCTGAACCTAATTAATTGAATCAAAATAAACAAGTTTTCTTCTATGCACTTTCCGTCTCAAATGAGTATTTTACGATTTATAGCGGTAAGTTTAGTTTCGTCTCTGATGCCGAATGCGCTCGAATAAACAGCTACTCATCGATTTTCGAATTTTTGTTGCTTGAATCATGGTAATAACATCGAAATAAACAACTTTTCTTCTATACACTTTTTTCGTCAAATGAGTATTTAACGAGGTATAGCGGTAGATTTGGTTTCCTCTTTGATGACGATCGCGCTGGAAGCGAGTGCGCATTGCAGTGTTGCTGTCCGACGTGCTCCTTGAATTACTTGCCGCTTCAAACACTGGAGTTGCGGTAAGTCATTTACCGCTATAACTAATAAAATACTCATTTGAGACGGAAAGTGCATAGAAGAAAACTTGTTTATTTCGATCTAATTAGCCATGTGAAGGCATCGAAATTTACAAAATCGATAACTGACATATCCTTCAGATTTACCGATAAAATTTAATAATACTCATGTTTTTTGTAAAAAAAATTTTTTTTCAAAAAGCATGGTTTTTTGGTCACATAAAATAAATTAATATCCATGTTTTTTTACATATTTGATTAGTCACTAGTTTTAGCCTCCCTACCCAGCAACAAATGCGATCCAAAGAGAGGAAGGAAGATTATGAAACAAGATCAAAGTTGAAGAAGACAGTAGTAGGTGCTGAAAAACAGGAAAGCAGTGAACCGAAAAATGGTGGTCCTCAACATAACAAAAACATTTTATTTCAACAAAAAGGAGGCCTACCTACCTCTCAACTTGGGCCCTCACATTGTCCCCCTGGGAGCGCTAGTTCCCATAGATACAATAATTGTATCCCTCCTGAGGGGGTGTTTTATTACAAAGAAGTCGTGACCAAAAAATGAATAATAACTTTTTAATAAAAAAACATGTTTTAAAAAAAATAATATCCATGATTTTAAGACACGATTTTTTATGAAAAATACATAAAATAAAACAGCATGGTTTTTTGGTCGCATAAAATATATTCATATCCAGGTTTTCTTATACATCATTGTTTGTAAAAAAACGTATTTTTTAAAAAACAGCATGGGTTTTTTTAGATCTCATATATATATTCATGTTTTTTTAGTCATGATTTTTTAGTACAAAAACATTTCTTTGGTCTCATAAATATATTATTCATGTTTATTCAGTCATGATTTTTTAGTAAAAAAAAACATGTTTTTTTTTTAAAAAACTGCATGGGGCTTTTTAGGTCACATAAAATATATTGTTTTTTAGTCATGATTCTTTGTAAAAAAACAGCATGGTTATAATTGGTACCAGAAAATATATTAATATTCATTTTTATTAGTCAGAATTTTTGTGTAAAAAAACATGTTTTTAAAAAAAACAGCATATTTTTTGGTTACCTAAAATATATTAATATCTATGGTTTTTAGTAATTTTTTTGTAATGAAAACATTAAAAGGAAACCATACAGTAATAGTGGTGGCAGATAACCCACAATTACCTACAGGAGTCTAAGAAGTACAGCAGGAGCCACAAAAGTTATATTGATGGAGTCAAAATTCAGAGCTTATTATCTCTGCAAAGTCTGATTTTTTTGGTCTCATAAAAATAAAATCAGACATAGTAGAGATAGTAAGCACTGAATTTTGACTCCATCAATATAAGTTCTGTGGCTCCTGCTGTTCCTCTTAGACGCCTCTAGGTAATTGTGGGTTATCTGCCACCACTTTTACTGTATGGTTTCTTTTTGATGTTTTTATAACAATAAAATGACCAAAAAACATGGATATTAATATATTTTAGGTGTCAAAAAAAAAACCAGACATATACTTAACAAAATTTAGGTGTGCAAAAAAAACAAAAAAAAAACACATAAAAAACACATTTTTTGTAAAAAAACCGCAATCAAATAAAACCGTATTTTTTGCATCACTAGCTCAGGCTCCCCCTGCTGCGGCTCCGTATCACTGTCGACAGCGTTGTGCTCCTCGTCCTCTTCTTCAGAGGAGTCCTCAGCCGACGCGTGATCTGCCGCCGGCACAACGGGCGCCGGGTTTAATGCGTCAACAACAACTGCCTCGGGCGACGCAAAAGGAGCTGCACCGCCGCCGCCCCCTCCACCGAAGCTCACTGCTTCGGGTCCGCGGCGCCAGCAACACCACTATGGTTCTCAGGAACCCTGCCCCAGTCACCGCCAAACCGCCGTCTCCTGACGTCGCGCACATGCCTAGGCATGCCGTCTACGCAGACTACGTACTTAGACACGACGCTGGTGACCTCACCGGACGTCCACTGCTTCGTGCATGAAGGCAGTGGGGGTTTCACCCACACCTCATCACCAACAGCAAAGCTGTTGTGCGCGCACCCATCAATCACCCGAAGATTGACGTCGAACGGCACTCGCCAGCGATACCGGAAAATACCGCTCGAAGGGACTGAGCCCGCCTCAGTGCCCTTCCTGGGCGTCACATTGTACCAAACTGTAGCCTCTTCAGGAGTGATACCTCCCCTGGCGGCGATCCTCTTGATCGTCCGGTGATTTCTCTCAACGATCCCGTTGCCGCCCGGGGCGTAGGCGGCACGGAATCGCAGCGAAATCCCCCACGCATCAGCGAACTGCTCCACAGTCGCTGATCGGAACGCCGTAGAATTGTCCAGTAGCAACTCGTCGCACGGCCCTCGCTCAATTACGACCTCGCGCAAATGAGCGACAATGCTCGCTGCTGACTCATTCAGCAGCCGTCGCCAGATGGCGAACCGCGAGGGTCCACAGTCAACCAATGACAAGTAGAGCTTGTTGCCATAATGGGTTACGTCAACCGCAACCCGGCGCCAGCTCTCCTCCACAGACAGACCTCCTCGCTCCGCGAGATTTACCTCCCGCAGCGCGTGATCGATCCGCTGGCAGGCCTCGCTTCCAGCCAGCTCACGCTTCACCTGTTCGCGCGACAGATCACTACAGATCTGACGCGCCAAGTAGAACGTCCGATCGATGCCCAAATGATGCGGCAGATGAGCCGCCCAAATGGCATCCTCGAGACTCTCCCCAGTGGCAAGCACAGCAGACACCTCTGCGAAGACTCCACCATCATCGCGGTAACTAAGCCACCTCTCAGGTACCCGGGTCAGCTGATCGGCCTTGTTCTCGATCGTCGAAACGAAGCGAACAGACACGACCAGACCATGCTCAGCGATCGTCTCACGGATCACCCCAAGACGTCGCTTCACGAGCATCTCCGCCGCGCCCTTCGTGTGAACACGATTGCGGCCGTCGACAGTGCTGTCCATTCATGTGATGACTGTCCGGGAATCGCTGGCGACCGTGAAGGTCTTAAAACCTCACGCAATCGCCAAATTGATACCCCGCGCAACCGCCTCCAACTCGGCCACATTGATATGAAGGTGGTCTGACTCTTTTTGGAGCCAAGACGCATCCTCAACAATGCGGCCATCGACCTTAAGGGCCACACCGACTCCAAGGGAGCTGGCATCTGCCCACACGGTAACCGTACCTTGCGGATCGACACCCCACACGCCCCCAACAGGGTCTTCCCGACGAGCACGCGTCAACAGCTTCGCAGCCAACAGGCTGACAGAACCGTCAACCGAGTCGTTCCAAGAGCCGCTGCACCCCAGCCGTTTAAAAAAACTGCAACAAGGACGCAGCCACCCCGCCACGGGGTAATGGCCGACTAACCGACCGCACAAGGAAAACAGCCTTCTTTTCGTTAAGCCGACATTCACCGAACCAAACTCGGAGAGAGCAGTACCCCGCGACATCCGAAGATGTCCGTTGGAACCCTTCCGTAAAGAAATTCCCAACAACCGTCCTCCATCCAGGCTCTCAGGCTCCTTCTCTACAAGTTCGTACCTCGCCAGATGCTCCCGGAGCTCCTGCGCGCTGAGAATGGACTCACAAACCACTATATCATCGATATAGTCGTCCGTCCCTCGACTAACTCGGTCGTTCAACGACAGAACCTTGCCGAAAAACACCATCATGATTCGAGGCGCACACGATAGGTCGAAGCCTAATCGCGTCAAAGCGTAAGGCACACCCTTAAACTTCACGATCTGGTACCGCCACAAATCCTCGGAAACGTGGATCTGCAGGTACGCTGACTTAAGGTCGACGACCTTAAGCTCGCCCCGCAGCTGCCGCCATTTCCGAATCTTGTCGCCACACACAGCAACAATGTCATCACCCGTATGACATTCGACAAAGCCGTTCAACTCACGAAAATCCATGACCGGGCGGACTTTGTCCGTCGTTGGTTGCACGACGGCCAGCAACGGAATGACGCCCTGGATGGGGCCATGCCATCGCCTCAATCAACCTTCGAAATCCAACTCTGAATCTCCGCATCATAGCGCTCATGCACATGAGGCGCCCGAGTACATCCGTACTCCGCGATCTGAGTCTGCAACCCCTTGGGCGGCTCCTCGGACCACCGCCAACTGACGGTCCACCGATCGTCAGCGAACCTAGCAACAAAGTCGGGGTCGACAATCTCGACCGGTACTGGCGCACCCCCCGAGGTCACCGCCCCGCCACCAGGCCGGCTCCCAGCTTGGCACAGGCGAAACCATTGCTGGACCCCCTACAGCATCCAGCTGACCAAGATCTCCCCCAGTCAACTGCATACTTCGAGTCAGGACCTCTCCTGACGGTGACGCCCCCCATGTGATCAATAACATCACTCCCTAGGAGACAGTCCACGCCAAGATTCCCCAACTCCGGTATGACGAGCGCAGTGACACCAAAGCAATGCCCCTGCAACCCGACTACCACACGGGAAGCCATACGCCGTTAGCAACGGCCGCCCCGGTCGGGGGCGTTGGCCCACCACCACCCGCGGACAAACCACCGTCCGCTCGCTCCCGTAGTCTACCAGACACCAAGAACAATGCCCATTCAAAATGGCACGAACGACTGGCAAACGTCGCCGCGTCGTAACGCCAGTCGCTCCGAGTGATCCTAGATCGCCCCACCTCAGCGACACACTCGTGCCGCTCAAGGTCCCTTTCTCCGATGGGGCGCCGTCACCTCCCTCGGAGAGAGGAGACCTCCGGTAAGCTCGGCTTACACGGGTTCCATTGAAGAGGACGCGTCGCCCCGACTGGCGTCCTCCGCAGAGAAATTCGACCCACAAACCGTAGGCCTACCTACCGCCGGGCAGTCACAAGCAAAATGACCGACCTCTACACACGCAAAGCATGCGAACTTCCTTTTGGCGGGAGCCTTCACGGCCCCCATGCCAGCAGGCGCCGCAGCGCCTTGCTTCTGCGGTCAAACCCGCACGAGGTGTGCACCGCCACAGCTGTAGCAAGCACCCTTGCCACTACTGCCCTGCTTCCCCGAAGCAGCAAGGTCTGCCTCGAGCCTGGCCCCCTAGCCTTGCCCGGCCACAGCCATCTGTGCGACCATTCTCTCCCGCACCTTCGACACCACAGCGTCGAATTGCGCAGTATACGCGTCCTCACGCGAATCTGCCCAAGTATACAGAGTAGTGGTGAGACCTTCGTAAAATTTGACCCTGAAGATCAAATCTTTCTTAGTCGTCCCCACTCCCACCCAGACGCGCCAAGTCATCCAGGTACACGTCCACCGACTCCCCGGCTGCAAGCCGACGTTCGGTGAACCACCTAAACGCCTCCTGCATAGGCAACGCAAATTGCGAGGCTAGCGTAGTCCTAACTACCTGCCACTGAGCAGCATCACCGACAGTCATGGAGCGAAACACCCGAGCGGCGTTGCCTTCGAGCATGAACCCAATGACGTCGGTCGGAGCCACGTGCTCCAGCTGGCAGAGCCTCTCCAGATTCTCCAGCCACTCAAGCGCGTCGACCGATCCATCGCCGGTCAACTTAGGCAGCTGCCTAGATAACCGGTCGAGGATCGGGCCATGCGCCTGAGTCAGGTTGTTAGCCAACAGGCTAACATCAACAAGCACTCCCGACGTGCTCCCCGCCGGTGGCACTGGCGATCCCGCATCGCCAGCTCCGGCTGCCGCAGCCTTCTCAGCTGCCTCAGCTGAGGCAGTCTTTCCAGCCGCCGCCATCTTGCTACCGACAAGATGGCTACCACTGCCAAAAGCCTAGATAGCTTGTTGGCTTACCTTCCGCGTTGCTGGGTGGCCTTCACCAACCGAAAACAGCTTCACTGCTGTTGCACCTTCCGGTTCTCCACAGAATCGGAAGCAAGGCGCTGCCGGCCTTACGATACAAACACACGGATGACTGCAAATCTCAGGAACGAAACACGCCGAGTGTGTACTCTACCACGTCCATCACAACACAGCCGTCTCGGTCCCGCAGAAGCCCGGTCGTACCGGCACGGTTGCCACGTAGAGCGCCAAGTGGAGGCGCTGAAGCGTACCCCGCGACAGCGCCCTCTTGAGGCGGTAAAACACTACACCTAGAGTTATTTTTCACTTGCCGGAAATGTAAATCAGAGCTAGAAATGCTGCTCGTTTTCTTTTCACTCAACTTGTAATGTGATCTAACTTGCCATCGCTCTTTTTTATTGTAGAACATTAATTTATAAAGATAAATTTGTCATGATATCACCCATATATGTTTGATAAGATGCTTATTAACTAATTACCTTTATGTTGTAAATTTTAATGAGAAGAAGAAAACTTGTGATTTTTATACTTGTATCCTAATACCTGAATAGATGTGTAGTATACATACTACATTTATGTATATGTACGTATGTACAGTCGTACATTTACCTACGACAGTTTTTGCAAAATTTCTAATCAAGCGACTTGCAATTTTTCTGCAAACACCGTATTTTTTCAATTTTCTCCCCATGTCATTGACAAGCATTTAAATGAGAAATCTCAAATTTTTTGTGCGAGTTAAAGCGTGTTCTTCTGGGCAGCTGACTTGCTTTTTTATTTTGACGCCAAGAAATTCAAGGTTTATATGTCCAATGAACGTGTAAACTTTCATGAGGGATTTAACCCCACAAAGTTCATTATCTTTATTGTTTCCACGAATTAACTTCAATTAACCAGCTGTGGGATATATTTTTTTTTCTCCATTTTTGTACAAGCATCAAAACTGGACCGTCATGGCACCTATGTATGTTAATCAATTCGACATTTGCATCGTATTTCGAAAATAATGGAATTTTTCCTAATTTGTAAACCTTATATGACATTCTTGTTTTCTTCTCTTATTCACGTCCTAAAATGTTCATCTTAGGTTTCTGTGTTAAAAATTATATCATTTCTTACTCTCATGAGTTTATGATAACATTATATAGGTGGTTAATTTCCCGTATTACTCCAATTATGTTGTACATGTCTTGCCCCCTCACGCCATCCTGTCCTTGTCGCGGGGAGGGGGCTTGTGTGTTCAATGAAGCCCAAGGCTATGCTGTCCCAGGTTCAACCATGACAGACAGGCTTGGGCCGAGATCCAGACCAACTGGAATGGCAACACTGACAACCGAGCTGACAACTGGATACTACGATAGTGGCCCACGGTGGGCGAGAGTGAACAGAGGAGGACCTGAACGATGTCGGCGCTCGCAGCGAACGGGAAGACAGTATACTGCATATGATGAAGAGTGTAAAGATACGTCGTACTATGCAAAGTACATCAATATAAACTTTCCAAACCTAGACATAATCAGAAACCTCAACGTGATCCAAGTTGACAAAGACATCAGAATCCAAATAGGTGACCCGGGGAAAATCTTAAGATGGGGCAAGAGTTCTCTACTAATAACTACCCAGTCGGAAGACCAAACGAAGAAACTCCTGTCCATAACACGCATTGCTGGAAATCCAGTTGTCGTTTCTCCTCACCGGACCCTCAATGTGGTTAAGGGCGTTGTGCGTAGCCACGCTTTTACAGGATGCTCAGAGGACGATTTGAGAAGGCAACTGAGCGACCAAGGAGTTACAGACGTCCGGCGAGTGAAGATAAAGAAAGAAGGAGAACTAGTTACAATAAATACCTACATCCTTACCTTTGAAAAACATTCCCTTCCAAGAACCATCTCCCTCACATCCTGGCACCCCGAAATTGTCGAAGCATGCAAGGAAAGACCGCAGCAATGCTTTAGATGCCAGTGATTTGGCCACGTAGCTAAGTACTGCCGAAGTGAGACTGAAACCTGTGCCCGATGTGGAGGAACAGGACACAAATAACAGGATTGTAGAAACCCGATCTGCTGCTACCATTGTCAGCAAGAACATTATTCCAACGATAGAAGCTGTCCCAAGTACATACTTGAAAATGAAGTCCTGGCCACTCAAGGAAAAGAAAAAATTCCCCGTCCTGAAGCTCTCCAAATGGTTCTGGAACGATCACCAGACCACAACCGCCTCTACATCACGGTACTGCAAACGCCATGATCAACCCCCGACACAGCAAATAACCCGGCGCGTACCGAAACGAACCTACAGGGAAGCACATATAGTACAATACCTGGCGCTCTCAACGCAACAACGCAAACGCTAAAACTCCCAGATGCAACACCAACTCTCGCACCCACGACCATCCCGGACTCGACTCCACAATCAGCTGCAGAGGACGCTAATGTAAATAAGACGCCACATAGACTGCCGGACAAAAGTGCCGTACCCCCGAAGCCACCAACGCAGGAGGGTGTGAGCGAACCCGGTAGCGGCAAAGACTTACCTTCTGGTGCAGCAAAAATGACGACTCATGGCAAAACCCAAGATAATCCACAAAAGCAACTGGATCCTACTTGCCCACCACGGACCCAGAAAACGAAGGAACCAACTAAGGAAACGCCAGCGCGCGAAGAAAGAATAGCGAACAGATACACTTTTAAGAGACTCAATAGGCCAGACAGTCTAAACCAGCTATCAATATACGACAGTGACAGCTCGGTCGATCAAACCAGCAATAGCAAAAAAGACAAACCATCAAAGAAAGTACGGCAAAAGTCACCCAATAAATCCCACAGGACATCTTTGGGAACAAAGAAAATTCCACCACGTGGAAGGCCAGCCGAATGCCCTAGCTCTGGATATGCCAAACGTGGCTCTAATGAGTGCAAAATTCCTGTAATAGGCCAACAACCGCGGCCTTGGGAGCAGAATAGGCGCTGATGCTGAAGACATTGATTCAATAGAATCTACAATCCTACCGAACCAAATTCAATGAAATCAAAAATCTTACATGATCAAACACCAATTTGTATGTGTCTACAAGAAACAATGTTACGAAATCAACAAGCCCATCCCCCCTCGCATTATAAAATAATCATATCCACTGTTACTCGTGCCGACAACCATGAGCGAGGTGCTGCAATCCTCATCCATTATTCAGTCCCATACAAAATATTGAGGCTGAACACAAACTTGCAGGCAGTTGCTGCCCGGATTCACCTCAACAAAAGCTACACTCTATGCTCCCTCTACCTACCACACCTGGATGTCTCCTATGAAGACCTGAACTCACTAATACTACAGCTGCCTGAACCATTCATAATCATGGGAGATTTTAATGCACGAAGTACGCTGTGGGGAGACCATACTACAAACGTCCGAGGACGATTGGTGGAGCGCCTACTGCTAACGCACGACGTCGCACTCCTCAACTCAGGCCAGCACACCCACGTCCATCACCATACATCCACTACCTCTGCAATAGACCTGACGATTTGCTCGTCAAACTGCCAGCTCGACTTTAGATACTCTGTTCACGATGATCTGCACGACAGTGATCACTATCCAATTCAATTAGAACTCATACAACCAACCACAAACCACGAGCGCATCCCCCGGTTTAATACTGCAAAAGCAAACTGGCCCATGTACTACACCCAAACTGCCGTCGAGAACTCTGAGTTGTACACAAGTGAAAATACAGAGATATTCCTGGACAACGTGTGCAATATTCTCTTATCAGCCGCCAATGCCACCATACCTCTCACCAGCGGAACGCTTCAGAGACCACCAGTCCCGTGGTGGGATGAAGAATGCGACGACGTAAAGCGTGAGAGAAGAAGAGCAGGAAGAGCCTTGCGCAGATGCAACAGCATCGCCAACAAAATACGTTACAACCGAGCGAGAGCCATTTGTAGGAAAACATTTCAACAGAAACGTTCCAAGTCATGAGAAACATACCTCAACAGCATCACATCCCGGACGAGCATGATCTCTGTCTGGAAAAGAGTGAAGAAGCTATCAAGTAAGTTCACTCACTCCCCAACGCCAGTAATAGTGGGCAACGACCAGCGCCTCCATAGCAATCCGACTACAGTTGCAAACCTAATTGGAAACCACATAGCCAGGACAAGCAACATCTCCAACGTCAGCGCTAACTTCTCAACCCATAAGCAAAGAATGGAGAGCCAGGTGCTACGCTTTGGAAACAGCAACGATATTTACTATGTTCCACTTAATATAGAAGAACTACACGGAGCCCTATCAAAAAGTAAAGAAAAAGCTCCGGGACCTGATACCATCACCTATGCAATGGTAAAACGCGCGCATGAATCTTTCCACCAGCTCCCATTAACCTATTCAACTATATCTTTTTACACGATGTATTCCCGGACCAGTGGAAAACTGCAATAATAATCCCCACCCCCAAACCAGGAAAAGACCCGCAGTGCGTGGGAAATTACAGACCGATTGCCCTCACACGTTGCTTGAGCAAATTATTGGAAAAAATAATCAACTCACGGCTCATGTTCTTCTTAGAAGCAAATAATAAAATTACAAACGTGCAGTGCGGCTTCAGATCATTCCATAGTACGACCGACAACGTCGTGTGCCTGGAAACTGCTATCCGTACGGCAATGGGTCAAAAGCAGCACTTCCTGGCCATCTTCTTCGACCTGGCTAGGGCGTATGATACTGCATGGCGATATAATATAATTAAAAAGCTCCACACTAGAGGACTCCGAGGACACCTACTGCACTTTGTCAATAATTTTCTCACCCATCCTAAGATAAAGGTACGTGTAGGGAATTCCTTCTCTGATACAAAATATTTACAAGAAGGAGTGCCCCAGGGCAGTGTGCTAAGCTGCACCTGCTTCCTGATGGCGATCAACGATATAGCAGAAGACTTACCTCTTTATGTAAAAAGCTCCCTATATGTGGATGATTTTGCCGTATATATAGCAGGACACCGAACGGACACGCTGGAAAGGCAACTCCAAATCGCAATAAACAGACTGGAGCGCTGGACTGACCGAACTGGATTTCGTTTTTCTACTGCCAATGCAAACATCATGCATATCTGCCGAGTTCGTGGGTGTACCAAAATCGCACCGCAACTGGTCCTATACGGGGAAAACATCAACCAGGTGCAGACATACAAATACCTCGGCTTAACCATACATGAGAGCCTAACATGGCGACCCCACATTCAACAACTGAAGATGTCATGCATTAAAGGGCTGAACCTCCTGAAGTTCCTCGCCCACTCGTCATCCGGATCCGACAAAAAAAGTTACTACGTCTCTACATAGCCTTAATCAAACCCAAAATTGATTATGGATGCGAAGCCTATGGGTCCAATTGCCCTTCGCTACTGGCGACTATACAACCGATTCAAAATGCAGCTTTGAGAATAGCAGCTGGTGCCTTCCGAAGTTCGCCCATAAACTCACTACACAGCGAGACCGGGACCAAGCCAGTAGAACAATATCGTGCAATAAAAATTATGAACTACTACCTCCGCCTGCAAATAAACCCCAATACATATACACTCCAAGAACTCAGAAATATTCCACCTCATACTTACGCTCCAGAATCAGCGACCCCCCGACCATTTTATGTGAGAGCCACAAATCTGTTGGAATACTACGACGTACGCTTCGATGATGTGCTGGTGGAAATGCCATACGTTTACCCACCCTGGCAAGCAGGTGTTCAGAGATTGTGCAGGGAGATGTACAATGTGAGGAAATCGCAGGTGGGGCCAGTGGCAGCTCGATCGGTGTTCTTGGACCACTTGGCATCCCACAGCGCGTCAACAATATATTACACGGACGGTTCCCGCAATGAATTCGGTACTGGATTTGCTGTAGTACAGGGAGATAGTGAAACATATGAAAAGATCCAACGAGTAGCATCCAGCTACACAGCTGAACTGTACGCTATCCCGACTGCTGTCCAAGCCTGCCGCTTCGCTCCCACGGAATCTGTGACCATTGTGTCTGATTGTCGTAGTGCGCTTTTGGGGATTGCACAATATAAACCTCGACTCCCTCTCAGCCTTGCAATCCAACTGACGATACAGCAGAGTGGGAAACAGATTGCGCTCTGCTGGGTACCTAGTCACGTTGGGGTGAGGGGCAACGAGCGCGCGGATAATGCCGCCGTTCTGGCAACTCGCCGGCAAACCATTGAACGAAAGCCAATTCCCTCAACAGACTACAAAGCAACAATAAAGAGTAGGGTGAATCGAAAGTGGGCAGAGGAGTGGGCAGCCCAAGTGGACAACAAACTACGATCAGTAAAAGAATCAACAGTGCCCTTCGCTACCAGCTACCAGCAGAACCGCCCATGGGAGGTGAAATTATGCCGGCTACGCATTGGCCACACGCACGCCACTCATGGACATTTGATGGAGGGGGGCGTGGCACCGACATGCGGGGCTTGTGGGGCTCCACTGACAGTGCACCACATACATGTCGAGGGTCGGTGTCATGATGTCGCGCGGAACCTTTGGTTTGGCGGACGTCCCCCGGACGCCTTGGAGGGTTACCTTGGAGATGGCGACCAGGTGACGTTTGGGGGACCGTTGCACAGCTTTATCAGACAAATAAACTTCTACAACTACATCTGAAAGTGAAACTTGCCTACGCAGTAGATTAACTACTACAGAACAACTCGCCCTGATACGGAAACGACAAGAAAAATTTAACGCAACAAACCAATATAACTGAGAATCACTACTGAGATCAACACTTGTGCGGCTGCGGTGGTAAAACCAGGAATATAATTCTAATAATAATGTACATGTCTTGGTGACCATTATAAAACTATCGTTTTCATGTTTCTGACCGTTTTGTGTAATGTGTATTGGCCTTCGTTTTGTGTCCTGTGTATTGGCCACCGTTTTGTATCTTGTGTATTGGCCAGCGTTTTGTGTCCTGTGTATTGGCCAGCGTTTTGTGTCCTGTGTATTGGCCACCGTTTTGTGTCCTGTGTATTGGCCACCGTTTTGTGTCCTGTGTATTGGCCACCGTTTTATGTCCTGTGTATTGGCCACCGTTTTGTGTCCTGTGTATTGGCCACCGTTTTGCGTCCTGTGTATTGGCCACCGTTTTGCGTCCTGTGTATTGGCCACCGTTTTGTGTCCTGTGTATTGGCCACCGTTTTGTGTCCTGTGTATTGGCCACCGTTTTGTGTCCTGTGGATTTGCCACCGTTTTGTGTCCTGTGGATTTGCCACCGTTTTGTGTCCTGTGCATTGGTCACCGTTTTGTGTCCTGTGCATTGGTCACCGTTTCGTGTCCTGTGTACTGGACACCGTTTCGTGTCCTGTGTATTGGCCACCGTTTCGTGTCCCGTGTATTGGCCACCGTTTCGTGTCCTGTGTACTGGCCACCGTTTTGTGTCCTGTGAATTGGCAACCGTTTTGTGTCCTGTGTATTGGCCACAGTTTTGTGTCCTGTGTAATGGCCACCGTTTTGTGTGGTGTGTATTGGCCGATGTATTATAATACTGACAAAAGTATATTAAATTACTTTTGAAGAAAGTATGGGTTTGAAATTACTTGTGAGTTGAAACACACTCCCGTAGTATGTTACGGGTATATATGTATATATCTTATTGGCTGATATCATATAGCCCAAATTGTATTTACCTACATGTATTCCAAATATTATATACATACAAAACTCTATATGTTCAGTTCTTTTTGTATTTAATTTATTACTTACATACAGGTTTACTATATTACGTACATTCTGCATATTATTACTTACATACTCAACTTACATACTGTCGTACTTTTGTTCCGATGTGCTATATGATATATACATTCAAGAATCAATTTGTTTTTCAAATAAACAATTCTGCTTTTTTTATTTCTTTTTTCCTTCAAATTGCATGTTATTGGTAGGTATAGTACTTTTTCGGTTGTTTCCTTTGCTTTTTTCTAGCACTGATTGCTTTCTTCCTAAACTTTTATCATGTGTCATGAACTTGCTTTCTGACTTCTGTGATGACCGCGTGCATAATCCTTGGTTGCCGGAACCGGCGGAGTTGATGACGTCAATGGGCGGAGTTAATGACGTCAATGGGCGGAGTTAATGACTTCAATGGGTGGAGTTAATGACGTAATGGGCGGAGTTAATGACGTAATGGGCGGAGTTAATGACGTAATGGGCGGATTTAATGACGTAATGGGTGGAGTTAATGACGTAATGGGCGGAGTTAATGACGTAATGGGCGGAGTTAATGACGTAATGGGCGGAGTGAATGACGTAATGGGCGGAGTGAATGACGTAATGGGCGGAGGTAATGACGTAATAGGCGGAGTTAATGACGTAATGGGCGGAGTTAATGACGTTATGGACGGAGTTAATAATGTGAGTGGGTGGGGCTAGGGCGGGAATGGGTGGAGTTAGGCCCTAGCTCCACCTAGTCCCGCCCTAGCTCCGCCTTGTACCGCCCTAGCTCCGCCTTGTCGTGCCCTAGCTCCGTCTTGTCCCGCCCAATCTCCGCCTTGTCCCGCCCAAGCTCCGCCTTGTCCCACCCTAACTCCGCCCATTCCCGCCTTTGACTCCGCCCATTTCGGCCTTAACACCGGCTATTCACGCCCTACGATCAGTAAAACTTTGGGTGTTAGCGTGTAATATATTTAGACTTGTTTATTGTAGTTAACATTTCTGTATATAGCATTCGTTACCATCATCTGCTGAGTGTGTGTAGGGCTTGCATGCCGTAGGTTATTTAAAATATAGGGTATAAGAAAGAGTTCGTGTATGAATGTTGTTTATTTAGATCATTTTGAACACTTGATAAAGTTTCACATATTTAACCTATATACAACGTATGAACATCAACGTAATATCACGCACTGGAAATAAGGGCGTAATTAAACTGATTAACAGTAGTTACATTTAACGGTAATATAGTAATTATTGGGTTTAGTTGCTATGTTATAATAACATACATATTATTTATATCCTATGTTGTAATGACATAGCAACGGTTATAATACCCGTTTAGATATGTTAACTATAGATTTAGACGTTATATAAACGTTGGAATATGCAGTTATATAACATATCTAAACATAAGCTATATATTATATCTAAAATATGTTCAATAACATTCAAACATTTAGTTATATGAAATCCAAACATCCAGTTATAAAACTACAGGTTCTGATATCTCAGAGAGAAGAGCATTGCAAAATGTATCAATTTGCACATGCATTTAACACTGAATTCATCTTTCAGATAAAAATATAACACCGTGATGGACCAACAAAGACCGTGATGGACCAAAAAAAAACCGTGATGGACCAAAAAAAGACCGTGATGGACCTAAAAAAGACCGTGATGGACCAAAAAAGACCGTGATGGACCAAAAAAAGACTTGATGGACCAAAAAAAGACCGTGATGGACCAAAAAAAGACCGTGATGGACCAAAAAAGACCGTGATGGACCAAAAAAAGACCGTGATGGACCAAAAAAAGACCGTGATGGACCAAAAAAAAAGACCGCGATGGACCAAAAAAGACCGTGATGGACCAAAAAAAAGACCGCGATGGACCAAAAAAAGACCGTGATTGGACCAAAAGATGGTCGTGATGGACCAAAAAAAGACCGTGATGAACCAAAAAAAGACCGTGATGGACCAAAAAAAGACCGTGATTGACCAAAAACAGACCGTGATGGACCAAAAAATGACCGTGATGGATCAAAAAAGACCGTGATGGACCCAAAAATCATGATGGACCAAAAAATACCGTATTGGATCAAAAAAGGGATCAAAAAAGATCGTAAGGGGCTACAAAAAAACATAAAGGACGGTTAAAAACAAAGGACGATGAAAGAACGATAAAAAACAATGAACCTCAAAAGAATGGTAAGAAAAACGATGAACCATAAAAGAATGGTCAAAAAACTCTAAGAAAAGGACCCTCCTAGAAAAGGACCCTCAGAGAAAAAGACCCTCATAGAAAAGGATCCCAAAAGACAAGGACCCTCAAAGAAAAGGACCATAAAACAACCATGAAATATGCATAGCATATCCAAGAAATTATTATTAATGGGCTTCCCTGCCGTTTTCGATACTCAGACGAAATCACAGCGCAATTTGGTAATGTTGCAACATTCAGGTCTTATAATGGGAATTTGCGGGGGGTGCGGGTCACCCCAACCCCGTTTGGTGCCGTGGGGCGTCAGCTTTGGTCTGACGGTGAAGCGACGATGTTTCCAGTCAAGCGCTGGCGATTGTTTGGTCCTCATGTGAGGCGGAGGAGATTTTCTCTCTTGAAGTCACTCATTTTCAGTTGGTGACTCATATTTCATGAAGCAGACGAATTTCAAGTTAGAAAAGGTTCAGAGGGAAAGGGGGGGGGAGAGGGGGGTGGCCCGCAAATGGCGGGGCCGGTCAGCAGTTCAGGGAGGTTCGGCTCAGCGCCAAGGCGAGCTTGACGCACTTGTCCGCAGTCGGGACATTCGAGAAGGATGTGGCGGACCATTAAAGGCACAACACAGTTACCGCAGTGCGGTTGGCCACCAGCAAGTGGCGGTGCGTGATTCGTGTGTGGTCTATACAGAGCCTAGCGAGGACCACTTCCCAGAGTCTGTCCCTCTGCTGGGATAACGGGAGCGGACGGACATCTCGTTTTATCGCCTTTAGCTTGTAGAGACGGAGTAAGGAAATCATATCTGCGCCCCATGATTTATTAGAAAGGAGCTTCAGTAAATTAAGAGTTGAATTACATCGCCGCTTCAGGTCTTGGATGTGCGGACTCCAAGTGAGGGAAGTGTCAAAAATCAGTCCCAGGAGCAGCAATCAGTCCCAGGGAAACATTACTGCTCCACCGCTCGCACAGGTTGACCATTTATTGTCAGGGTATGGGCCGTTTTGGGGCAGTGGTGTCGGCGACAGATATGCATGGATACTGTCTTTTCAGCATAGAATTGGAATCCTGTTTGTTGGCACCAGCGGGTTAGCGAGTTGATCGCAAGTTGGAGTTGCCGCTCGACAACTCGCGTGGAAGCTCCAGCAGAGTAGATCGTGAAGTCGTCCACATACAGTGAGGCTCCAACAGATAGGGGTAGGGAAGCTCCTATGTTATTCACAGCTACAAGAAACAAGGTATGGGATAGTACGCTGGCTTGGGGTATGCCTCCTTCGGCAGGGTAGGGCATCAAGGTGGCTGATCCTATTCTCACTCTGATGCGACGGTCACCGAGAAAGTTGTCGACATGAATGGTTACATGAAAATGATTTTTATTTGAAATGAACGGCCAATTAGATAAATACAAGTTTCAAATATTTACAACTTATTTCAAAAGTTGAGAAAATAAAAATTAACATTGATTAGATGAAATAAGCACTAATTCATCATACAAAAATTAGGCAATTAATTACCAAATCACGTTAATTGAACTTCACATTTGCACAATTACTCGCAATTTTTCAATTGAAACACCTCATTAATTTGACTCTCGCATAAATTCAAGAACAATCATTTCCAAGACAAAACTACGACAAAAGTTACCGAAGAAACTTCACAAAATTTTCAACGTAAAAATCAGTTGGGTTAGATTCTATGTTAATTTAAGCCTATTTAACCAAAAAAAAGTTTTGAAAAGAGGAAGGCACCATTTAATATGGAGATAAGGGAACGCGGAATCTATGCAGAAAGAGCACAGAAACAGTAAGCTAAGAAAGAAGTTGCTGAAACAAGACATAAGTCGAAGAAGAAAGCAATAGGTGCTGGAAAACAGGACATCAGTGAACCAAGGAAAAGGGCCTACCAAATAAACAAAACATTCTATTTCAACAAAAAAAGGCCTACTTAACTCTCAGCTCAGGACCTCACATATTTCCCCCTAGGAGCGCCAATTCCCACAGATACAATAGTTGTGCCCCCTGAGGGGAACAAAACGTTGTTTCAGCAAAAAAATAAAACACACTTCAGAATTCCATCAATTAATTCAACAAGTGAAAATGACAAAATTAACCAATTTCAAAGCTCAATTAATGCGGTGAAGTCTTCTACTAATCCAGAAATCCGCCAAAAATCACAGATCAGCGCAATATTGAAGCTAATTTAACAGAAATTCTTGACCGTGAAAATCGGGAATTATTTTCAATTTTTACAAAAATTACAATTTTTAAAATTAAAAACATTCAACTGCAGCACATTACATTAACTAGGCACGTGCGCAAGTGATCACGTAGTTGTAGGGGTGCACACTGCTACCATCAATTCTCAATAATGAGACGCCAGGCGTGTCCTTATTTAAATTTACTTGTGCACGACCCGTCAAAATGACGAGATTAGAATAGTAGTGACAATTGCGTTCAGTTGCCGGAATTTGTAGAACATCATTATTATGGAAGAAAGTTTTAGCCTCCCTTAACCACGACAAAGATGTTCTAAGAGAGGAAGGAGGAAGGGACCATTTAGTATGGAGTTGAGGGAATGCAGAATCTATGCACAAGGTGAACAGAAACAGTAAGCTAAGAGGGAAGTTCATGAAATAGGAAAAAGTAGAAGAAGAAAGCAATAGGTGCTGAAAAACAGGACAGCAGTCAACCAAAAAAAAGATGGTCCGTAACAGAACAAAAACCTAATGGATTTCAACAAAAAGGAAGCCTACCTAACTCTCAGCTCGGGCCCTCACATAGTCCCCCTGGGAGCGCTCATTGCCATAGATACAACAGTTGTGTCCCCCTGAGGGGATTTGTAGAATAACACATGATTTCTCCCAAGAGCATTTTACAGTCGGTACAATCAACCTTATCATTGATGAGACACAGCTTAAAACGCTGAATTCCTGACCTGAAAATAAAGACCATTGCATTCTACGGCAAACTCTACGCTCCGGACAGACATCTATGAAGACAGCGTGACAGCAGCTGCAGCTGAGTGCACACAGGCGATACAGTCCGGCCAGACGCACACAGGCGACACAGTCCGGCCAGACGCACACAGGCGACACAGTCCGGCCAGACGCACACAGGCGACACAGTCCGGCCAGACGCACAGAGGCGACACAGTCCGGCCAGACGCACACAGGCGACACAGTCCGGCCAGACGTACACAGGCGACACAGTCCGGCCGGACGCACACAGGTGACACAGTCCGGCCAGACGCACACAGGCGATACAGTCCGGCCAGACGCACACAGGCGACACAGTCCGGCCAGACGAGCTCAGTGACGGACCTGAGGTTGTCTTCCTCTCGTAATAATGCTAGGAAAGTGCGGCAGAATAAATTAGATTCGATTATTAGTTAGTTAAAACCTCCCTATCCTCAACAAGTGAGATCCAAAGAGAGGAAGGAAGAAGGCACCATTTAGTATGGAGTTAAGCGAACGTGGAATCTACGCAGAAAGGGCATAGAAACAGTAAGATGAGAAAGAAGTTCATGAAACAAGATCAAAGTTAAAGAAGAAAGTAGTAGGTGCTGAAAAAACAGGACAGCAGTGAACCGAAAAAAGATGGTCCGTAACAAAACAAAAATCTATTCTATTTTAACAAAAAAAGGAAGCCTACCTAACCTTTAGCTCAGGCCCTCGCATTGTCCCCCTGGGAGCGCTAATTCCAATAGATACAATAGTTGTATCCCCCTGAGGGGAGATTTCGAATAAATTTTAGAAAGTTTTTAAAGGAACTCTTTCGCCATGCAAATTTAAGTTCAGAAACTACATGGATCACACACCTAGAATAACTACTAGCATTAAAATTAACAATGTTGTGTTTAAGGATCACTTCTCACCGCCAAGACGCCATCGTGTGAAGCTACACCAAAGAGATACATCAAAATACATCAAACGGAAGAAACGGAGACATCCAATCCGAATTAGGTTATAGATTAGATCATATGTTAGTTTAAGCCTCCCTAACGCTACAGTAAAAAGCATATCAAAGAGTGGAAGGAGGGAGGCGCCATTTAGGATGGAGTTTAGGGGGGACAACACAAAATCCGCGCCCAAAATTGGACGCGGTAACCGAATCGATATTGATGCCAGATGGCGCACTGCACAGCTCTACGTTATGTCAGGTTTAGATTAGGCTAGGTTTAGTTACGTTAGGTTAAGTTCAAATTAAATTAGGATATACTTCATCTATAATGCTCATTAAAAATTAAATTTAGCAAATAAAAAATCATTTTCGAAGTGAACCTTTAAGTCTTTCTGTGAATCCAAATTGAGATTAAATGACTATGTTTAGAATAGGTAAGAGTGTCTATGGTTCAGAGGCGTCGATTTGATTAGACGAGCGGGTTTAAGCCTCCCTAACCACAACGAACGTGTTAGGAAAGAAGAAGTAGAAAAGGACCATGTGGTACAAAGTTCCACGTACGAGGAATCTATGCACAAAATATGTTATTAACAAAGATCCTGAGCGTAAGGACAGAAAGTGTGTCTATGAAACAAGAAAAAGGTTGAAGATGAAAGTATGAGATGCAGGGAAACAAAACAACAATAAACCACGAAGAAAAATTCCAAGATAGCAAAAACCCTGGTTGGTATATTTCATCATCAGCACGATGGTCTACACATATAAGCAAGAGCTCATGGCGTCACACCTTCCCCTCGGGAGGACTAATGCCACACACTCAGCAGCGGCCGCCTTGAGAGACAACTATAGTCGGACCAGAATGAAATGACCGTTTAGGGGCGGTTCCCAGAAATGCACGGTTGCCAAATCACAAACTCCTACCATTCGAAAATATTAAACCTACATAGATATACCAGGCTTCTCCTCTCTATGGGAGGATACCCGACAGCAGGCCATAATCATCACCCTCAGCACTAGGAGGCGAGAGAGGCAGCACTGGCCGCACCAGAACTGTCAGGATCAGCAGCAGCCCAGCACAACCATTTTTCGCAGCCAGCCCCGAGAGCCATAGCTGGTTTACCCTGACCGCCTCATTGAGTGCAGCCCCTCCCCCCCACAGAACAAGGCAACCCCATCACACGCGGGCAAATGTGTGATGGGGATATTATGATATTATATAAACATTTAAATAAATAATAATACTCTTCCATTACACAATTATAAAACCCCATTTAAAGGCTCAAAGCTTTGCTAATTACAAGTAAGTATCTATAAGCTCCCAACACTTTACTTTTTATTTTGAAAAAGTATAAATGCACTTACGTCGTTCTTCCATTGAACGTGTCATATATAATGATTAATAATAATAATAATAATACTCACAATTCTTGTTTCCTGCAGATTGTTTCTATAGATTTTTTTGCGACTGATTTTAGGCTTAGCTGTTAAGTCGGCTTTCCACTGCTCAACACGTTGGAAACGTATTATGACACATGTGTACCACTGGGTATGCGTTCTGGTGTAAATGAATTGCATTTTATTCTTTATAGAAGAATTTAAAAATGAATTTCAGCATAGAGATTATGGATTTAAGCGCAAATAATATTTCCATCGTTTTTAAGGGGAATAGAAATGTATTCGAGCAGTAACATTGTTTTTTTTTAAATTCTGACCGAAACAACCATCAGTGTCTTCAGTGACTCCGTGGCGTGAGGACGGGTGTGGCGCTCGCTCCGAAACAAAGTGCCTATTGTTAGAAAGAATGTACCTCTAACCTAAATGGGTACCCACTCGCGTCCTGAGTATTCAAATGTGATATAAATACCCCATATATAAAAATCATCAAACTAAGAGTATAATATTCCCTCAAAAGTGTGAGAGTATTCAACCCTCGTTTACACAACGACCGAATTCCCTCCATCTTCAAGATGACTAACAAAGGACGCATTACCAACAACAGCAGTAACAACAGCATCGAGTTTGAACCGAAGTTTGGTCAATACCCTGATGTGTCTAGCCTTACGAAAGACGGTAAAGAAGTGGTTTCTGTCCTTATAAAATACTTCGATTCAGTGATGACAAAATTTAATAGTGATATTGTTCAAGTGCAAAATGAAATAAGCCACCTTAAAACGCTATTTGAAACAAAAGAAGCGGAACACAAAAAAATTCTCGAAGAACAGAATGAGAAAATAGATAGCTTAACCTCCTGCCTCGACCAGTAGGAAAAAAATGATCAGCGCCGAGACATTGAAGACAAAAAATGTACTCTCGTCATTTCTGGAAGGGAAATACCGCCATCTCACGCAGGCGAAATCTGTAAGGATACAGTCTGCCAGCTCCTGAAGGACAAGATCAACATTGACCTCTCCGGCACTGACATTACGTCAGCTACAAGAATGGGGAAAAAAACAATAACTGGGAATGTAGATCAAAGAAACATTGCATTTGAACTAAAACATTATAACAAAAAACGTGAAATTCTCAACGCCTGCCGAGAAAAGAAACCACAGTTCTTCTTCATAAATGAATACCTCATACCTTCACGAGCTAACGTCATGTACATTCTAAGGATGGCCAAAAGGAAATACCCGGATAAAGTTGGAATCCCAAGAACACAGGATGGATACATCTTCATATTCAACCCAGGAAACCCAGATTCAAGACGCCGCGAGATCAACACGCCAGATGACCTCGAGCAATACCTGATGCAACAACTAAACATGTCATCACAGCAGATCATGGGTGACTAGACTAGGTGATCCCCTAAATTAGTCAATTTCATTTTCATCCCCTAAATGTGTCAATTTCGTATTAATTTAACCTCAATTAGGTATCATGTCAGTAAACCTCAAGTTGATGCTAGTTCAACCTGAATCTATACAAATGTATAACAGATGTGCTTGTAAACATTTATGACAGCTGTGTGTGAACTTTTGAAACAACGCAATCAGCAATTTTTTACCTCCCAATGTTACTGTGAATTTTTTCTCTTCTTAACCACTTAAGTATTATTACGCGTAAACCATATTAGCTGATTGTATCATTGTCGTTGTAATCTTCTTATAATCTGATAATCGCTTCTGCCCTCCACTGCCATCGTACAACCATATTAGCTGATTATATCATTGTCGTTGTAATCTTCTTATAATCTGATTATATCATTGTCGTTGTAATCTTATAATCTGATTATATCATTGTCATTATAATCTATCAGCAATTTTTCACTTACCAATATTACTGTGAATTCTTCTTTATTTACCACTACAGTTATTATTACGCGTAAACCATATTAGCTGATTGTATCATTGTCATCATAATCTTTAAAACTTATTCCCTCTTGTATGTGAACTTATGAAAACGCCCTCAGCAATCTGTTTGCACCAATGTAGTGATATCGAACTCCAATATTATAACAAATAAATAATAGATGTGTGTGTAAACATCTATGACATCTGTGTGTCACATTTTGTAACATCGCAATTAGTAATTTTTCACCAACCAATGTTACTGTGAATTCTTCTTTATTTACCATTACAGTTATTATTACGCGTAAACCATATTAGCTGATTGTATCATTGTCGTCATAATCTTTAGAAACTTATTACCTGTTGTATGTGAACTTGCGAAAACGCCCTTAGCAATCTGTTTGCACCAATGTTGTGATATTGAACTCCATTATCACTCGCTCATGGACTGAGTTTGTGTGTACTCACGAAATCGCGCTAGATTTTTCTTTTTTACTCTATTCTCTCTTACTTAATAAGCTACTTTTTAGACTGGAATATCCCTTTAAGCTTGACTCTGTATTTCGTTTTAAGCTCTATAGTACCTAATTCTTACTTTTACTTATTTTAAATGACTGATCACCCTGTAATATTTGAGGAAATCGATCCAGATTTCAATCATTTGAACAGAATATATCCAAACCTAAACGACTCTCAAGAGTGTAGGTATACTAATATCTCAGAATTCAACGAAACTATACGAATAACTGACCGAGATTTCTCACTCCTGTGTTGGAACTGTAGGTCACTCTATCCAAAATTGGAAGAGATACAATATACTATTACTGAACTTAAATATAACCTAGACGTGATTAGCTTCACCGAAAGCTGGCTAGATGACTCGACTTAAGACATGATTCGATTTGAAAATTATCATAGTTACCATTCGCTAAGAAAAAACCAGCGGGGCGGAGGCATCAGCACATATATATCTAACCACATAGACTCGAGAACCATAGCAAGTGCAACCATGAATCAGGATCATATAGAATCACTCTTCGTAGAACTTTTTAGAGATGGTAAACGCATTGTGCTTGGAACGGTGTATAGGCCTCCTACAGCCTGTCCTATATCCTTCCTGAATGAATTGAATCGTATTATTTCTCAGTTCAACAGGCCCTTATACAATGACATAATAATATGCGGTGACTTCAATTATGATCTACTGAAACATGAAAGCCATGAACCAATCTCTAATTTCCTAACTACCTTTCAGTCTCAATCCTTCCTTCCGATCATTACAAAGCCTACACGAATAACCTCAGAGTGTGCTACGCTGCTTGACAATATCTTTATGACAGACCCTAGTGATTTTCTTGCTGGAATAATTCTTCTGACTTATCAGATCACTTCCCAGTTTTTCTTATTAAGAAAAATGTCTATATTGCTAGCACCAAGGCACGGGCTGAAACTTACTCATATCGTATAATAAACGAATCAAATCTTGAAGAAATGCGCACCGTTCTAGAAGAATCAATGCCTACATTGCACATCTCTCAACAAAACAATAATACTACGAGCATTGATGAAGCAGTAGTAAAGTTGACTGAAACTATAATGACCGCATACAATCAGTGTTGCCCAATTGTAACTCGTACAGTTACCCCGAAAAATAAACATAAGCCCTGGATTACTAGAGACATCGTGGTAAATATAAAGAAACGTCAAGCGTACCTAGCCCTCCTTTGCGTAGGACGAATATCTAGAGAAACATATAACCGATTTAGAAACTATGTAACAAACCAGATAAGAACATCAAAAAAGAACTACTTTACGCTCAAGTTTACTCAATTCAAAACTGACGTTAAAAAGACTTGGCATCTCCTTAACTCCTGCTGTAAACCGAATAATGCCGATAAAAACAAAATTGAATATGTTGTTCAAGATAATGTAAAATATCATGAGAAGAAAGAAATTGCTAATCTCTTTAACAACTTCTTCGTAAACGTAGGTAAAACAATAGCTGATGGTATTCCAAGTGAACCTACTGATCACCTGGAATTTATGGATCATATTCGAGAACCCAACTCCTTTTTCTTTACGCCTACAAACTCCTCCGATGTAATTACGTGCATAAACAACATGAAAAATAAATCGAGTGGGTTACAAACGTTTCCGACTAAAGTACTTAAAGTTATTGCTGACATTGTAGCCCCACTGATATCAAATATTATTAACCAGTCTCTCTTACTAGGCACTTTCCCGAACTCCCTCAAAGTTGCTAGAGTAACCCCTATCTTTAAAAGTGGTGAAAAAACCTGTGTAAACAATTATCGACCTATCTCCATTCTACCAATTATTAGCAAAGTATTCGAAAAGATTGTGTATAAAAAAGTGTACTCTTATTTTGAACAAAAATCATTTCTTTACGATAAACAATACGGTTTTCGCTCTAAAAAATCAACAACACAGGCTATATTAAATCATTTACAATTCCTCTATTCTAATATAGATGAAGGAAAGCCTGTCTTCTCTGTATTTCTTGACTTCCGAAAAGCATTTGATTGTGTGGACCATAAAATACTATTATCGAAACTACACTGTTATGGCATTCGAGGGATTGCCCATGATTGGTTCAGATCATACCTAACAAATCGGAAGCAATACGTTGTCATTGACGACGCAAAATCAGACCCACAGACAATTAGCCATGGAGTTCCACAAGGATCTGTTCTCGGGCCTCTCTTGTTTCTGATTTTTATCAATGATATTGTAAAATCTACATCATTCTTCAAATTCATACTTTTTGCCGATGACAGTACGCTTTCTGCGGTCCTTCCGAACCAAAATCCTGCTATGATTGTGGAGAGTATAAATACTGAACTTCACAAGGTTTCATCGTGGCTCAAAGCTAATAAAATAAGCCTAAATATCGATAAAACAAATTATATTACTTTCTCATACAAGAAAGATGTATCTCTCCCATGCATTAAAATTGGCGAAGGTGAAATCGAAGAAACCAACTCATGTAAGTTTCTGGGCATCATAATAGATAAACATCTGACCTTCAAAGAGCACATCACTCATATTAGTTCTAAATTATCAAAATCCATCGGAATCCTAAATAAAGTTAAAAATTTTCTGCCTGAAACAGCTTTACAAATGCTCTACCGAACGCTCATTTCTCCATACTTGCAATACGGAATAGAAGCATGGCACGGAACTGATAAAAATAAAACCAACAAAATTTTTACTCTGCAGAAAAGGGCTGTCAGAGCGGTAAAGAACCTAGAATATAATGCTCACACAAATGATTCTTTCAAAAATTTACAAATACTTAAACTTTCGGATCTCTACAAAATCTCCATCTGTAATTTCATTTACAAAACATTAAGAAATGATGGCGACAATAGCCTAAGACAATTATTGACTGCGCAAACTGGTCATCACGACCATTTAACCCGAAATAGAAGTAAATTCATGCTTCCTTATTATTCAAAGGCCAGGTCGCAACACAGTATTCTCTTCGTTGGAACCAAAACTTGGAACTCTATACCTGCAGAGATCCGTGAATGTAATTCGTACAAAGTATTCAAAAGACATCTTGAGTCTCACTTCCTATCAGAATACTAGTCGTGTAAGATCACCGTGTCGAAATCTTGCCTCCTACATGTAACTAATGATAATGTCATAATGTAACTTGCCTTGTGTACCATAACCAATCTTCTCTCTGCTCTTGAATCGTTTTATCGAACATACTGTTAAATATAGCCGACTTGACCTATATTGTAAAATACAGCATAAAATATCGAGTTAATTATCTCAATGATCAGTCTAATGCGAAACTAGGTTAAGTGAACTAGGTTAAACTTTTGTACACCCTAGAATAACGTGATGGTAGGATGCCCTAGAAGTCGCTGAACTTATTCGGGCCCACAGGTAGCTATACTCAAATTTGACCATTGTACTAGACTTAAGTAAAATTCTACCTCTGTATCACTTGTGGTAAATAAATTGTTTAAATTGTTTAAATTGTTTACCTAACCAACCGCAGCGACTGCGCAAACGCAGTCAACGAGTTAAGGACAAGCACAAGCAGCGGAAGAGGCGTGTAGATTCAGATAACATTTTTTCCAGCAAAAGGATGGGAAGTTTTTTTAACATTGGAATTTCATAATGCGTAGTGCATTAAACAACACTGGTGTCTCATGAGGCGTAGTGCAGCGCGATCTATTTTGTATTGTCAATTAAGCCGAATTCGTTCACTTCTAGTACATCCTGGGGTCGGTTTCTGCACCACTGCGCTCATCAGGTGTGCTTGCCGACGTGGTGCCTCTTCAAAAAATTATGTAACGTAGTAATTTAGTCACACAGCTCACAATTTTAAGCTTGCCCAATTTATGCTTGCCAGCTTGATGCTCTTCCATGCTACGAGTATAATAAGTGGAGAAGTCACACAGCTCACATTTTAGTAGCTTTCCTAATTTATGCTTGCCATCTTGATGCATTTTCATGTTAACAGCATAACAACAGGAGTAGTCACACAACTTACATTTCAGTAGCTTTCCGAATTTATGCTTGCCATCTTGATGCATTTTTATGTCACCAGTATAGTAAGTGGAGTAGTCACACAGCTCACATTTTAGTAGTTTTCCTAATTTATGCTTCCTAGCGTGATGTCTTTTCATGTGACCAGTATAATAAGTGAAGTAGTCACACAGCTCACATTTAAGTAGCTTTCCTAATTTATGCCTGCTAGCTTGATGCATTTTCATACAATAATTATTTATAGTACAATAATCACAGATCTCACATCTCAGTAATTTCCCAATGCTGTGCTTGAAAGCTTGTTGCGACTTGAAGCTACTTCCATAAGCGGTGGTGAATGCACACAGCTCGCACTCGAACAGTTTCCCGTTGCTGCGCTTCCTGCTTTGGTGTTTCTTAACAACCCTTCTGTATCCTGACGAATAGTCACACAACTCGCAATTGCGTAATTTTTTCACGTCCTGTTTTGCACTTGCATGTCGTTTCATTAAATTCTTTTCAAAACTTGAACCCGATTTTGAAACCATTCCCACATTACGTTTCACCTCTAAACATAGTTTTGTTTCATTGGAATGAAGGCCAGAATAACTAGAAGACTCGTACTCGAATTCAAGCCCTAATTTATGCTCATCACGTAGGTGCAATTCAAGTTCGTCCTTTCTAGTACTCGAGTAATCACAATGTGCACACAGGAAGCGAACTGATGGGTTAAGTGTGTTCGGAGGGTTGACCTCAACACCACTGCCGCTACCCGACACGTCTGACGGTACCAAGTCAGCGCTCCCTTGAGATGCTGCAGCTGATCTCTGACGAACAGCCCTAGTGTTGCACGCACCGGAGCTACCTTCCTTCAACTCGTCCTCTGCTTCTGCTTGCTCTGTACGCACCTCAGCACTGGCATTGTCTACTTCTTTCTTGAAAGTGAGGGCAAAGGGGGCTGCGGTCATTCGGTCCTGCAATCAATTACTTGAGTCATTTTTTAGCACACAAACATTAAATTCCCGACTAGGCTTGCATATCCCTTAAATTTGAACTGTAAAAATTGACATCTGTAATTTCAGTCATCAGTAAGCAGTCAGCCAGCCAGTCGCAGGCAGGTGGTAGTTGTAGTCTGTTGCTTACAGTCTGCAAGAGTGCCTAGTAACTGATGGCTGATGGACTACCCCCCCCCCCCCCCCCCCCCATTAAGGTATGCTACCATGACGACGAAAATTAAAAAGAAAGAAAATTAAGCCCGGCACCAATGACTGAATGGAAGATATCTCGCAAAACAACTACTAAAGAGACCAGGTTAGGCAGGAGAATAAGGAGAAAGACCAAGTTAGGCAGGACAGTTTTCAAGGACTTACTCTCCTTGAGATGCTTGCATAAGATGCTTAATTTAAGTAATTAGAGAGTTAAGTTTAGACAGGACAGCCACCAAGGAATTCAGAACAAGAGCTATATTCAGCAAATGGGCAAAAAATCAAGTCAGTCACAATAGCAGCCACTGACAGGGTAGACCACATTGACAAAAAGCAGGCGGACACACTCATTAAACACTACTCTAACATTTGCCGACTCCCGCACAAACACGAGAATAGGATCATACTGTGCCGCCTGCATGCTTTACATATCGATAACACGTACACGCCCTTTACACCTCACATGACGGCGGAGGCCGTCTCCAACACTAAATATACAGGTAGCACCGGACCTGATGGCATCTCATACATTCACCTCAAACACTTAGGACCACAAGCCATCAGGGCCCTCACAGACATCTTCAACAACTCAGTCGCAAACAACAGCATACCCAACATCTGGAAGACCGCCAAGATCCTACCCATCCTGAAGCCCAACAAATCACCCACAGATCCAGCCTCTTACAGACCTATATCACTTTTGTGCAACCCATCAAAGATACTAGAGAGGCTGGTTCTTCACAACATCTCACCACACGTCCCACTCTCACCCTCACAACACGGCTTCAGGCAACAACACTCCACTAACACTTTCTTCACGCACATGACACAAACAATTCTCGAAGGCCTTAACTCGCCCAAGCCTGCTCCACGCACACTGTTAGCTGCCATTGACATAAGCAAGGCCTTCGACACAGTTCTACGTCACTTACTTAATAACAAAATACTCAACACACACATCCACCATAACCTTCAGAAATGGCTTACCAATTTTCTCTCGGGCCGCCATGGCTACACAACATACAACGGCAAGTCTTCCATAACAAAACACTTCACCAACGGAGTACCGCAGGGCTCCGTGCTCTCACCTACACTATTCAACTTATTCCTCCACGACATCCCGGCCCCTACACACCCACAAACACACCCCCTCACATACACAGGCGACCTAACCATCTTCTCCCTACAGCCTAAACACGAGACCGTCGCCACTCAACTTCAAGATTACATTCACATAAAGGCCCCGATACACTGAGCAAATATCACGGTGATAACCGTCAGCACGCGTCTCAATGTGCCTCCCATCCCTGCACACCAGCCAGTTGGCAGAGTGGCCACCGAGCTTTCAGCGATCCGAGCATGTTTGGATAAGACCAGTGTTTCCACGAGCAGGGTAATTACCCTAGTTTAGGGTAATCAGGGTTACCCTAGGGTAATGTTTAGGGTAATGAAAAATATGCGCAAATCTAGGGTAATCAGAGCTCCCTCCGCGAAGGAAGTGCGCTCTTTATATACGAAAAATAGAAAATTGAAAGCCAATATGCAAGCACCATACTGGTTACCACTTGAACGAAATGTAATGAAACGGTTCAGAATTTAGTGTTCACAAAACTGCACTTCTGCTGTGGTTAGTGTCGCATATTTGAATGTCATCAGGTATCGCTCACCAAAGACGGCGCCAAGATACGAAGCCATAATATCTCTTGTCCACTTCGTTCTGACGCATGATTCTGATTTGCATTTCGCTAATAAAAAACTAGATCGGTGTCAGCAACAGCCAGTCGACGAAAGTCACTGTCCTATACTGATTGCGTTAGTGGTTATAAGCTTCAACAGAATATTGACAGGTATGTTTGTTGCATTGCTAAATATTACAGCTAATATATTTCATCGTAGAAATAATTAATGGGTTCATTCTTGCGATAATCATTGAATTATCAGCAGAGTTACCTCACAGCGCTGGTATTTTGCAGCTAATTAGATGGAAGGCGTCCTATTTCTTAGTCTTGTTGCACGTCAAAGAAGCATGTTATTGTTGCGATGCTAACAAAAAAATTTAGACAGGGTTCTTTGACACTTCGAGTTTCAAAAATTTCTAAAAGCGAAAGGAAGAAGCTATAAAATTAGTTACCAAAAATTCATATAAACAAAAGAGTACAGTTATCGACTAGATTAAAACATGCAATTTATGTTTGTATTCTCTGTCTTTCTTAGGCGCAGTAGCACGCACGTAGAATTTGATATAGCTGCGATCATGCCTGGAATTCCGTCAACCAAAATTGAAGCACTGGGGGTTCTAGCATCTGAGTGTTGAGGAACGTTTATGCATATTAATAAAGTCAAGGTAGTTTTTTCCAAAAACCTCTGAATTTCCTCACCCGCCCTTCAGGAAATGAAAAAATTTGACAATTTTACGATCAACTTTATGAGTTGATATGTGAATGTGATTGCAACGAAGTCTCTGAGAAGCTTATGTGGTGTAACAAGATTGGATAAAATCCGTTATGAAGAGATACGACGAAGGTCATGTGTGAGGGAAGCCAGAAAGTCATCGCACAGAGTGGAACAAAGTGTTAGTTATATTGAGCATGTGGAAAGAATGGCTGAAGCGCGTGAATGGATGGAAAATTAAGTAAAAAATAAATAATTGTACTAGGGATAGGTACACATATTGTATTTCTTGCAGCATAGCAGATGATCGCGCACCAAGTGAGGAAGAGCAAATGACACCCCCTCGAAAAAAGGAAAGCTCCACTTGAAAGCTTGAAACTACCGTCAGAAATTTAAAAATTCGTTGACATCGGAACCTGAGTTTGAGGGATGGTTATCCAAGTTCTCAAAATCAACAGAGAAAAAGGATGTGGCATATTGTAAGGTTTGTCGAACCTTTATTACTTGTGGGAAATCGGAGATCAGGCGTCACATGCTGTCAGCGACACAAACAACGATCCATGTTGGCAAAAAAAACATCAATTGCCAGCTACGTGTTATCCAATGATCCTCTCGAAAATCATGCTCGAAAAGTGGAACTGCAAGTTTGTGCATTTTTAGCTAAGCACCACCTATCTCATTGTGTGAGCCTCTTTTAGTTTGATGAAAACAATGTTCCCAGATCAGGAAAAAAAGGGAGCCTTGGAAAACAGCGGGCATCAAAATTAATTCGACAGATTTCTGGCAAACATTTCGTACGTGATATCGTTTGGATATCAAACCAGCATTCTAACGTCGTTCGACTGGATTTCCCTCCTGACGCTCATGTAGTATGTAACTCAGGGCTTATTCATACTGACGGAGCTCTGGAAACCAGTCCATTTACCTTTTAGTTAATTAATAGACCATGGATCAGGATTAGCTGTTTTAGGGTAATCTGGGGTAATCAACACCCTTCAGCTAGGGTAATTAGAGTTGCCTCGCGTGGAAACCCTGGATAAGACGGGCTTCACAGCGATGAGCAGTACCGTTTTGTGCGTCGACGGGAGAGGTGCGCAGCTATGTCTTGCTCCGCAATTGAGTGTACAAAACTCGCCCGCTAAATTTTATTGACGCATTTAAATTATAAAAATGCTTGCGGGATGTGAGAAGCAGCTCTTCCCGAATGCTAAAGCACAGCGGAATGGGTGTTTTATATTTATCCTGCGCTCTATACGGATGGTCGCAATCGCGCACCTACCCGTACGACATGCTGAGACAGACTGACGCCTTGCATTGCATTCCGCGGTGCTTCATCTCGCGTGCTGAGTGTATCATGTCGCCAGTTCTCACTTCAACTGGCGGCCGGATCCACTGCCGCAATTTCTTGAGTCATGAACGCCAGTGTATCGGGCCCTTAATAGAGAACTGGCTAGAAACAAACAGACTCAAGGTCTCCGCAAACAAATCTTCACTCACACTCATCAGGCCTTTATAATAGAGAATACAACATCCATCCCCACGTCACATTAAACAACACCCCCATCCCCTACACAGAAACACCCAAAATCCTTGGAGTTACATATGACAGAGGTTCTACGTTCAGCCCACACACTAACAATATCAACACTAAATGCAACACAAGGCTGAACGTCCTCCGAGCACTAACACATACTACATACGGCCACTCAAAGGAAGACATAACAACAGTATACAAACAGTTCATCAGACCCATCCTCACCTACGCACACACATCTTGGTACGCAGACACTGACCGCACACACAGAAACTACAGGTCACACAAAACACAGCGTTGCGCATTGCCGCGGGCTGTACATGATCGACCCTATAGTACACCTACACGAAGAAGCCCTTGTCCTCCCCCTCCTTGACCACATAAACACGCTAGGGACAAACTTCTACACCTCCACACAAGACCCTGCCCACCCGCTACACTACATGCAACAACCCCGGCCAACACAACAAACATTACACACAACCCCGGCTACACACCTCAAAACACTATGCGACTCCCTCCCTCCCTGCCCCCTGACACCTCACTACGCACACACATACACACACACAGATCACCTCACGCGCCCTCGCTGCCCTACCCCCTAACTCCCTCCTCGGAGTGAGACCCCCCCCCCCCGTCCCCTCGACGGAGCGATCCCTCCCCCGGCAGGACCGAGTCCACCTGGTGCGGCTGCGGTGCGGGCACCACACTTCACTCCCCTCATACATGCACAGAATAGGACTTGCGGAGGACGACAGCTGAGTCTGGTGTCATGCCAACGTGGGCGATCTTCCGCATGTCCTCCTACATTGTCCCGCCCTACACGCACACCGACACACACACCAGAAACATGCACTGGAGCACCTCTGAACTCGTCCCGCAGACGTCGTGAGATTTCTGCACGACGCGGGCGTCTTCCAGAGACCAATATAACCACACCCCTCTTCGCCTCGGACCGGGCCCGGTCTGGGGCGGCCCTGGCCGCGGCGGACCCCTTCGAGCGGCCGTCGGGGCAAAACAACAACAACAACAACCACATTGCCTATCAAACATTTCTATCAACAAGCAACTATACCAGAAAATTGCTGACTTTAATTCCTACACAGCACAAAATTACAGAAAAAAAATCTCGATACAATGTGAGTTGCTAACATCAGCCACGACAAAAACATACCCCATTGGTTTCTTGCATGGTTGTCCAAAATGTCCACATGCGAAATTATGGATGTCCCTGACGCTGGCAGGCGAGTGAAAAGAAACAGCACCAACAGTAAATTAATAAAACACAGCCTCAAAGCTTTAAAAAATGAATGAGGACATCGTATCAATTCATACATTTGACGATTGCCCCATCTTAGCTTAGTAACAATGATTATCACAGAAAATCAGAATATGATACCTTCAAGTGGACCAACAAGGATAAGTAAATTTGCTTCAGTTAGCACATCCCACTACACTATCAATTGAAGTTTTCAGTGCAATAGCGATGACGATATGGAATGAAAAAACAATGTTTGAGACACTCATGCAGAATGTAAGTAAATTGCACAGAGTGTCAGCTTTCTTCACGAAATTGAGTTGCAAATGGACAGATGAAGCTGAAAATTTGCAAATTAAATCCATACAACATTCCTTCAACAAATCTAGGTGTTTTTCTATGACAATTGTTTTCGTTGAGAACTGGCAATTTCACGACGGTACATGTACATAGACTCAGACGGGTATAGCCATAACCCCTGAAGTGAGCGAGGCGGCATACGTACGTCATCAGAGACAACGCTCTTCAGCCGACATCACTAGAGGGCAAGCAAATTGAATGCGATCACTAAAGGAATAAAATTAATTAGAACAAATGGAACTAAATATGGAACTGGCAGCACACTCAGCAGCGCATCAAAGCACCCAGACTTGAGATGCAAAATGTGCATAAAAATATGAAACTGAGGATAAAACAACAATAGAATGAGCGAGAATGTTGTCAATGCAAAAATAAAGCAGACAAGAAAAATTGAGAACAAACTCAAATTGCGATGATTGTATAATATCTTTGGTGGTTATACCCCATTGATAATATTGATGTTGTGTTAAACAGCCTTACTTTACTTGTTGAACAGCCTTTAGCGGGCAAGTAGCCCGTACGGGATGCTTAATTCAGTGTTTTTGAATAAACATTACACAATAGTTTGATGACATAGATGACGTGAATTGGTTTCAACCAATGAGGGAACTCCTTTGCTATCGTTTAGGACAAGTCAGAGTTTGCTAGCCCATGCGGAAGCTTCGCCAAAGCTTGAAGAATCAAGTAGTCTCTGTTCAGGCGCGATTCGAGTCAGAAATGCGTCAAGTTGCCCCTCCACACACGTCGCCTACGTCCGTAATTATGGAGGTAGGTGTATGAAAATCTAATACCACATGGTCAGATAAATGTGGTAAAATGTGATGTGTTTGAAGTGTATATTGTGAAAAGAAATTGGTGTAAAATGATGATTACAAAAGTGTGAGTTCCACTCGGGACTTTTGCCCGGCTTCCGGAGAAGCATGAAAGTCCCGCGCAGGACTTTGCCCGGCTTACGGGGAACCATGTAAGTCCCGCGCGGGACTTTTTGCCTGCTATAGGTCTCTTATTTGACGACTTAACCGTTGCTTTAAATGAAGGTTATCGTGCATTATTTTCATGTTTTTAGATGTTTATATAAAAATTGTTTTCTAGATTTTTTGTATTTCATGCTGCATCATTTTAGCCCGCGTACTTCTACTTTGTGCTCAGGAGAAGCACCAAACAGCTGGTCTAGTATCAAAGAGACAAGTGCAGCCACTTCCTGGTTCCCTCTAGCTGTGATGACAGCGACATTGAGCTGGAGGATGACACTCTGTATGACAGCTTTGACGATGACACCTTAGACCCTGAATTCTACTCAACCGCCCAGATGATCTTTCTCTCAAAACATCAGGTAACCAATGAAACTAATATTTTAAAGAGCAGGAGTGTTTCTTTTGGGGGCATGTGCTGTGATGTCATTGGCATTTAATTTGTAAGCCACAGACTTGATGAAAATGCACGATCAAACCCATGTTCTGCTGCGAGTCATTTAAAAAGGTGGCCTTTAGATGGCGGCTGTAATTGCTTTCCGGCTATTTTTAATATGACTAGTCTATCATGTGATTTAAAGGGCGCCAGTGATTGTTTTGCAGTTATTTTTACAGGGGTAAGTGTTGTATTGTGGTAAACCTGTACTTCCTCTTTTCATTATTACCATGTTTATTCAGATTACTTAACTTATCTATGATTGTTTATTCACCACATTGTAATTACCTGTGTCGTTTATACTTCTACACATTTGCCATTCATTCACCGTTGTACTATTTACTTACCATGTTTTGCAGTCATTTTTCGAAGGGACGAGTGTTTCATTGCGGTAGGCACGTATTTCCTCTTTTCATTATTACCATGTTTATTCAGCTTGCATAACTTATCCATAACTGTTTACTTCCCACATTGTAATTCTACACACTCACCATTCACTGACCTCTGTACTAATTACTAACTTTTTCTATAGAACTATTTACTTACCTTTTTCATTACGAGTAGTTTGATTGAAAAAACTTGGCATCTTTATTTTAAACAGGTGCTGCAATCAAGGTCAGGCTACAGCCAATGACAGAAGAAGACAGCGGTAACAGTGAAGATGAAGAGTAAGCAACTGTACCAGCTCCCAAGAAGGCTAGGAGAGCCCAGAAGGATGTGCCCCAGAGGACGTGGAAGAAGGAGGTCATCAGCTACCCTACAATAACTGATTTTACCCACTGTGCCCCTGATTCTCTTAGATCACCCTTAGAGTACTTTCAATACATTTTCCTCAAGGCCATGGTAGATATTGTCTACCAAACTAACAAACTAGACCAGGCGAAGTATCCCAGACGGGACTAACATGGTTTGGCGTAAGCCGGGCGGGTAGCCCGCGCGGGCTCTTTCATTGACGGACCATAGCACGTAATTATTGCCTCAAATGAAAAAATGTTCACGAACGAAAATGTCTTAGATATGTATGTAGTTTCTCCCCTTGAAAGGAATTTTTGAAATCTCAGGTATATCTAGGTGTGCCCACTAAAGGGTTAAGGGGCTACCTGGCAGAGCATGCTCTCAAATAGTCGAGTACAGTGCCATCATACGAGCATCTGTTTGGACGATATCTCCATGCTCGTCAATTCTCAAGTGAAGATCACAGCTCGTCACAGCTAGTAACAAAAGCGCAAATCGTGCACAACTTCATCTATAGACAAGCAAAAATTTTCTCCAGAGTTAAGGGTAGCAAACTAGTCTAGCCATTGATCAGGAAAATATGAAATTCATGCCTTTGGAAGCCACAGGCTGAAAGTTTTATGAATTTTAACAAGAGCTTCTCAAAAAACCCATACGTATGAAATATCAAATGAATGCTTCTCAAAGTTACCATGCATGAAGTTAGATTGTAAGTCAATTCAGGTATCTCTAACCACAACTGCCTTGGATGGGTGCAAGGAGAAAAAACCTATTTTGCATAGAATCAAGGGGGACTGGACATTCATGCAAAATAATATCAACAGGCTCAACACATCAAACAATAGAATTGAATGCAGATTAACAAACACTGAAAGTCGACAAGAAAATAACTTTTTTGTGAAAGTAAACAAATGCAAGTTTAAAAATATAAAGTACCAAAATGTGCATAAACTTCAGTGTGGGGCTTCACATTTCCCCTGGGGATGCTAATTACCACAGATGCGATAGTGTTATCCCCTAATGAGCATTAGTTAAAGAAAGTATCATTTTATACATAGTCGTTTTAGAATCTCCTGGCCATATCATCGAATGTCAAGAAATAAATATTTTAAATGAAATAATTCTTCTGTATCAGAAATCCAGGATGACAGCTGTTTGCCATGAACAATATAAAGAAATACAACATGCACATGAGAGCTTTGTTAAAAAAATGTAGTTTAAAACGACCAGCAACAACTGATGAAACATATACCTTCACCACAAAATTCAGTTTTTTAGCAGGCATTAAATGAGACTAAATTCCCTCAAGGATTTTTTCTTAATTTCAATCATAAATGATTATGGGACAACAAAGGATCTTAGTAGCAGCTATGAAATAAACAGAACTTCACAGAAAGAGAAGATGTAAATACAGGAGGGCAACGTTTAAATTTAAAAGTTTGAATAACAATAATGAGTAGATCAAATGAATTTGAATTACAGCATTCCAGAGAAGAGCAGGCAACCAACTGACACACCTGAGGTTCCTGATGCCAGTCGATGGGCTCCTCCTTCACTGTGATGTCCTCCAGGTCATCGTCAGGCACTTCATTTTTGACCATCTTGGTTACTGGAGGATTTTCACCTTTTGGAATGGCAACTGCAAAAAAATTACCAAAAAATCTTTGGGAGCTTGGAAATATGTACTTCATTATTGATACAATACCAATAGATAAAAAACGCAAACATCTAAACTCCCAACTTGAGTAATATGAACTTAATTCATTTCTAGGTCTATCATCAAATGCTGCTCCTGACAAAAGAAATAGGTAATGATAATTTCGGAGATAAAATGCATCAAACATAGCCAAAAAGGTTTCTCACTGCAGAGCTCTTGCTCTTCATTTAATCATTAATTCAAGGGGTTCGATTCATTTTTGCTAAGTAGAAACAATAGGTACAGATACCTACAAATCTTGGGTTCAAAAACCTTCACAGAAGTGCACAACTTCACAGTCTTGGGCAACACTGTTGGCAACATCAGTGAAAAAATATACCCATTTGGATGATATTAAACAAATGGGACTAAAGAATGAAAGAAAAAGTCATATATGGATGACTTGGGGTGCATACTGGTCCCATGTTAGAGCTAGAGAGGTATAAAATGGATATACTAGCAACATGAGAACATATCTGAGCTGCAACAGACTCCTGTAAGCAACATTTGCCAATTTTTTGTGAGGTGTTAGTGTTACAACTTAGATCATCTACCCAAAGAGGGCATCTGCCATCAGCATCCTGTATGTGCCCAAAGAGTAGTTTGGCCCAAGGTGCACTGAAGAAAAACATTTTTAGAGCAAATACACTGTTTTCTTACAACCTAAAAAGGAGTTCTAAGCTGGGTTTCCTCTTGGACATCATATCAATGGATGTGTGGGATTTGTAAAAAGAACTTCAACAAATCTTGCAGCAAATATGAACTAAACCAAAAACCCCTACCTCACAAACAGACCATAAACAAGACTCACCATGCACCATGTCCTCTGCTGCAGCTTTGCGCTTGATGGAGTCATGGCTGCAACACAGCCTCTCTACTTCAGCGTCTGTCAGCTTGTGCACCACAACCTTCACACGCTTCATGCTTGAAGACCAGGCCACACTCCACAAAGTGCTGCTAAGCATCAGCATTGAAGGTTTTAGTTATGATGAAATCACTGTTCAACATGAAATGGGAATGATCAAAACCACATCATGAGCTACATTTCATGGAATACCAGTGGCGCAGTTCTTTAAATCAAATTACAAAGAAGGATTACAATCTCGAGCCTTCCCTGAACATCATGAGCAAGTATATTTCCTAGCAAAGACTCATAAAAATTTTTTGATAGTAATGACCTTCCCACCAAATACTTTGGAATTCATAACAAAACAGTAGATCAATAATTCAGAATTAAAACAAGCAGATGAAGAATCCACAAAATACACATTTATTTTGATAGCAAACAGCCAAGGTTTGCATTCTTATGTGCAATAAATAGAAAACTCTGAACATGTTTAGTTAAAGAATATTCCAAGTTTTACACCTACAGTTCTAAAAATTGAAATTGTTACATATCAATCTGTGTCAACTCAATAAAAACTTTTGAAAACAAAAATCAGTCAATTAAAAGGATTGAAGAACCAGAAGTAGAAGGATTAGGAGCTTTTCTTTCACATCTAATGTAATATTTATACCTAACGTTTATATTTCTCATCAAGTTTTTCTTCGTCTTAACTCTCTTGTCCCATGATCAGTTATTCTGATTTACATTTGACTAGCACTCCCCAATCATTTACAAATTGATAATGACCTAGGAGGGTGAAACGTTCAAATATTTTTTTATGGACTTTCTTACATTTTTCAATCTCATTAAAGATGTGCTACTCTCCCCATTTATTGACAATTCAGATTTGCAAAAAGCCCACAATAATTTCTAGAGAAAGAAATAATGTAGCTATTTTAATTTTGATAAGTAATGGCAAGAACCAAACTTGAATGGACACTGTAGACTATTTTATTGTGTTAGGCTGTGGGTGTGGCCTCAAATCTTGAGTGTCTGTTACAGATTAGATTAATTATTAGTTAGTTTATGCCTCACTATGTAGACGTGGCCCCAAATATGTTTCTTGTGTGCGTCTGTAATATCCAGCATGTATCAGTCTGAATTCATTTTGATTTCCTCTGTCTTTTCCGGTGATTCCTAAATGTTGATTACATAAATAAGAGTTAAGTGTGTGTTTTTATACCATCGTTGGTTGTTTTGTGTTCTTGATTTTGCTGCGTTTTTTGTGTCTGAATAGTTTCTTTCACTTTCAGTCACTCAGATTCACAGTAAAACTAGAGTAATATTATTACTTGGCAGAGCTATTCCTTTACATTATACCAAGTGTTGATCTGGTGAGTGTTGCTTCACTGTAGAGTTTGCTTTGCTTGTATATATTTTTTGTTACTCTAGGCTAAAATTTACTTCATGTTGAGCATGATGTTTTCTTCTGGCATATTGATTTTTTTATTTCTTTCAATTGAAAGATTAGGTTTTTCAGTTTTGTTAGATTTGAAGACCATTTTTGTAATGATTTTTTTCTGAGATACTCTTTTGAATTTGTTGTTGAATGATTTGATTTTGATTTCATTCATATATATTCATTTCATGGTCAATTTTTTGTCAGTGTATTTCATTTTTAGTCCATTCATTTACTCTATTTAGCATGAATTCATTTTCAGCATGGTTCATTTTTTATGCTTCTTACTTTATTTTGAAGTTGAATTTTGAGGAATCCAAAAGGACTGGCATGGTTTTTTTCCTGCATTTTTATTTGTGTGATCTGTTTTCCGAGCTTTTTATCATACTGGCTTCTGATTTATCTTCACTGTTTCTGAGCCCTGTCACTTGTCATTGCATGTCCAATCACCTAATGCACCATAAGCCATCATTTGTCAAAAAGTTTCATTACTCCCTCACTGTGTGGTTCAAAAACAGCTACGTGTAACGATGGGTAAATGCTAGTACTACCCCGTCCTCTTACAACTATCTGCCAGAAAGGCAATCCAATGAGAGGAAGGCACCATTTATTATGGAGTTGAGGGAATACAGAATCTATGCAGAAAGGGCATAGAAACATTAAGTTGAGAAAGAGAATTTTGAAACAAAAGTTGGAGAATAGAGTAGTAGGTGCTGAAAAACAGGACAGCAGTGAACCAAGAAAAGGTGATCTTAAACATAACAAAAACATTTCATTTCAACAAAAAGAAGGCCCACCCAACTCTTAGCTTGGGCCCTCACATTTTGAATGTCAGTTACATTCTACTTGCATCAGTCTGAATAAATTGTTTGTTTTTGTTTTTTCAACTGATTTATAATGTTAAGTAGAGAGAATAATAAGGAAATACAGTGGTACCTCGGTACTCGACCGCCTCTATACTCGACCAAATCGGTTCTTGACCAAAAAATTCGAGTAGAAAATGCTTCGGATCTCGAACAGATTTTCGGTACTCGACTAGCCGAGTCGACCCGAACGCGCTCCTCGGCCCTTCTCGGCCAGCGGGTAAGCGTCAGTTTGACTCTGACCGTGAGCGGAGTAAGACGTACGCAGTTTGTTCGAGTACTGTATTTCTTTCTAGATTTAAACCTTTTCGTGTTGCTCTAGCCCTTAATTATGGGTCCAAAGAAAGACAGTGATAAGGGGACGGCAAAGAGATAAATAGTGAGGAACACTATCGAACTGAAAAAGGAAATTATTGCAAAATCAGAAAGTGGTGTACGAGTGTCGGACCTCGCGTCGCAGTACGAAATGGCGAAATCAACCATTTCCAATATCTTGAAGCATAAGGGAGTGTTAAAGAAAGCTAATGTTGCGATGGGAATGACAGGAATTAGTAAGCAAAGGCATCAGATAATGGAAGAAATGGAGAAGTTGCTTCTTATCTTCATCAAGGAAAAGATGCTGGCAAGGGACAGCATTAGTGAAGCGCTCATCTGCGAAAAAGCTCTCCAAATTTACGAAGATGTATTGAAAACTACTAGAGGTGAAGGTGCTAGTTCATTTACTTTAAAGGCAAGCAGGGGATGGTTTGAAAAATTTAGACATAGAACAGGGATTCATAGACTTACCAGGCATGGGGAGGCAGCCAGTTCGGACAAAGCAAAACTTGAGTAAATGATACAAAATGGTATATAATGCTTTATTTATCGTTATCATGTACTGCTTGTGCACATTTACGTCTTCATTGTTGTTTAGGTACACGTTCTTATAATATTTTAGGTATTTTTCTTAATGGTAAAACGGATTAAATTACTTTCCATTAATTCTTATGGGAAAATTGGTTTCGGTTCTCGAACAAATCTGTTCTCAACCCCCACCTCAGAACGGATTATGGCCAAGTAACGAGGTACCACTGTACGTGCATATTCTAGGTGTTCATTTGTTGTTTTGTGTTCTTGATTTTGCTGTGTTTTTGAGTTTCAATAATTTCTTAATGCACTGCCTTTCATTCACTTTCAGTCACATAAATTCACAGTAAAACTAGGGTATTAGTATTTTTGGTAGAGCTTTCTTTCACAAGATAAAACTAAGTGTTGACCCAGTGAGTGTTGCTTCATTGTTCAGTTTGCTTTGCTTGTAAATATTTTTTTGTTGCTCCAAGCTAAAATTTTACTTTACGTTGAGCATGACGTTTTCTTTTGAAATATTGGTTCTTTTTTTCTTAAATGATTAGTGTAATATAGCGAGTAGTGTAAGTTCTAGTTAGACAGACCCAAAGTTGGCAACGCTCGTGAGAGCAACACTCACAGCCAGTTTCCGATTGGTCGTAGCCAGCTAAACAGTTCATGCTGACTGCCAGTGTTAATATAGAATATTTAGGACGGCTAAGTACTATCTCTAAGTGCTTCTCTAACTACCTACTACTAACTCTATTCTAATCTATCCTGATATTTCAATCTATCTCCGCTCTACTCTCACTAGCCACAACTCATAAGTCTGGTAATTGAGTAGCTTAGTTGTAAGGTATCTAAGAGGGGAGTGACTTGTGTACCTAATGTGATGTGTCATTGCAATTGTCTATTGATATGTTATTTGTGTCTTGATGGGGTGTACTAATATTATATCTCGGTCGAGATCTATCACACAAATTGGCGACGAGGATTTGGTAGAACTGCTGGAAGTGGCTCAGTAGTAGTGACTAGTGAGGGAGCATAGAATTTGCCTAGTGAATTTTTTTGTGGTTGTTCTGCTCACTGGTGTTGCTAGACTGGCTAGACTAGTAAAGAAACTCAGAATTGATAAAGTGATTGTACTATTTGTGCTGTGAATTTTTCTTCTTTACTTTTCACAGTGTGTTTGACTTACTAAACAATTCAATATGCCATTGATAGGTTCAGTGGGAGAATTTAATCCTTTAGAGGAAGAATTTGGAGACTATGAAACTAGATTACGCTGCTATTTTTTAATAAACAAAATAGGGGAAAAAGAAAAAGCCCCCACACTAATTTCACTTGTGGGTCCAAAAATTGCTAGGCTTATAAAAGACCTAGTGTCTCCTAAAAGAACCCTTGATGCTACTTATGACGAGATTGTGGAAGCGTTGAGACGGTATTTTAAGCCAACAAGAATCAGATCTTTGAGAGGTTTAGGTTCCATAAGCGGAACCAGAGACAAGGGGAAAGCATTGCTGATTTTGTGGCTATAGCTGGAAAGCCCTTTCTCATACCTGTAATTTCCAACAGGAAGTGCTAGAAGAAACCTTACTGGACAGATTCATTTTGGGTGTGTCCAGTAATGAAATTCAAAATTGCTTGCTGAATGAAGCTGGCCTGACATGGCAAAAGGCCATGGATCTAGCTACTGCTAAAGAAACCACACTGAGAGAAACAGTGGGGTTGAGGCAATCAAATTCAATTCTAAATATAGGCCAGAGCAGAGTTCAGCATACTGCGTACAAGCCTCAGGGCAAGACTCAGGCCCAAGCTAGCCCCAAATCAGCATGCAGCGGCTGTGGTGGTTTGCACTGGCGTAGAGATTGCCCCTATAAAGACAGTGATTGTCATGGTTGTGGCCAAAAAGGTCATCTAAAAAAATGTTGTTTCAAACTAAAAGGGCAGAAATCTGCTAAAGGCAACAAAAATAATTTTGTGCATGCTATGCATGAAAAAAGGGGGAGGGAACACCACCCTAACCCTAATGGAACTAGCAATGGAACCAGTGCAGACTACCCAGCCCCCAATCATGGGTGTTACGGGGAAATATTTTCTTCAGCCGAGGAAATGAAACCCCCAATCAAAATAAAATTGTTACTAAATGGTGTGCCATTAGAGATGGAGGTAGATACAGGTGCTGCCATGTCTATCCTTTCACTGGCCACCTACTCTAAAATACCAGCTAAGTCAAGACCCGAGCTGAGACCTTCTGATGTTAAGCTTAGGACTTATGGGGGAGCCCCACTGGTGGTTTGTGGGGAGATTAGGGCTAACATCCAGCGTGAATCTAGTGGTATGGTTCCTCAGCTAGCAAATATTGTGGTTGTAGACTGGGAGAGGCCAGCCTTGCTGGGTAGGGACCTGATTAACTCCCTAGGATTAACTATAGTTGCTAATAGGGTAAATAAATTAGTTACCCAGGCAGAGGGGCTGGTAGAAAAATTTCCTTCCTTTTCAAACCAGTTCTAGGTTGCTTTAAGGGCAGGAAGTTTAGAATCGAGATTGATCCCACTATAGTACCTAAGTTTTGCAAAGCCAGGAATGTGCCTTACTCACTCAGACCTAAGGTGGAGGCAGAACTAGATAGACTGGTGCAGGAAGGTATCCTCACCCCTGTACAATACTCTAGGTGGGCAGCGGCTATCGTTCCTGTGCTCAAGGCTGATCAAAGCATCCACATCTGTGGGGACTACAAATTAACAGTCAACAGAGCCACTAGGCTTGATACCTACCCCATACCCAGAGTGGAAGATTTATTTAGCGGGTTAGCCGGAGGAGTTATATACTCCAAGCTAGACATGTCTCAAGCGTACGCCCAACTTCCGTTGGATGATGAATCCAAGGAGCTCACCGTGATCAACACCCATAGAGGTCTGTTTGCTTATAATAGGCTAAGCGTTGGCATAGCCTCGGCACCTGGAATATTTCAGCGTGCCATGGAAGGACTATTGCAGGGCTTCCCAGGAGTGTTCTGCTACCTGGATGACGTCCTGGTGAGTGCCACTAATGAGCAAGAGCACAACAAGCGTCTCCATCAAGTCTTATCTAAACTACAGGAGGCAGGGCTAAAACTGAAAATGGATAAATGCCAAATTGGAGTGCCGCAGGTATCCTACCTTGGATACCAAATCGACAAGGATGGATTGCACCCCACTGCAGAGAAGGTAGCAGCAATCCAGAATGCACCAGCTCCTACTAATGTAACTCAACTGAGAGCCTACTTTGGGCTGCTAAATTTCTATAGGAAATTTCTAAAATCATCTGCAACTATGCTGGAGCCCCTAAATACCTTACTGAGGGACAAAACCCCTTGGAAATGGGATGCAAGTCAGGAGAGGGCATTCCAGAAGTCTAAACAAGCCCTCCTGGACTCCCAGACCCTAGTCCACTTCGACCCTCAGAAACCCATAGTGGTGGTGGCTGACAGTAATGCGTATGGTGTGGGAGCGGTGCTGTGCTACCTTATTGATGGAATCGAACGCCCCGCTTATTTTGCCTCCCGAACTCTAACAGCAACAGAACGCAACTACTCCCAGACCGAGAAAGAAGCTCTGGCTATGGTGTTTGCACTCAGAAAATTCCATTGCTACTTGTGGGGACAGGACTTCACTGTGGTTACGGACCACAAACCTTTGTTAGGACTATTTGATCCGGGTAGAAGCATCCCTCCGATGGCATCCGGGCGCATTCAAAGATGGGCTCTTCTGCTGCAATCCTACAAGTTCACCGTGCGTCACCGGTCTGGCGTGCTGTTGGGTACGGCTGATGCTCTCAGTCGTCTACCCTTGACAACTCCCGAGGAAGCCACACCCATTCCGGCGGAATTGACGTCCTTAGTAAACTTCCTCGAGTCAGCTCCAGTCACCAGCACCCACGTTCGCGACGGCACCCTAAGGGACCCAGTACTTTCAAAGGTATACAAATACTGCCAAGTAGGCTGGCCTTCGATGGTAATTGGTGACCCTGATCTCGCTCCGTATACTAGGAGGCGAGACGAATTGTCCACACAAAATGGCTGTGTGCTCTGGGAAGCAAGAATTATTGTACCCCAAGCTCTCAGACAAGCCATTGTGGATGAACTTCACTCTGGCCATGCAGGAGCATCCAGGATGAAGGAATTAGCATGCAGCTACGTGTGGAGGCCCCTTCTGGATAAAGATCTAGAAGAAACAACTAAGTCATGCAGCGAGTGCCTGAGCACTCGAGCCACACCGACGAAAGCTGAACTCCATCCGTAGGAATGGCCGGCGAAGCCTTGGCATCGCATACACATCGACTATGCGGGCCCAATGGATGGAAAATAGTATCTAGTGATCGTGGACGCACACTCTAAGTGGGTTGAAATTTTTCCCACAACTACTACAACCTCTAGCGAAACGATCTCGTGCCTGAAACACACTTTTGCAACATTTGGATTTCCGGTAACAATTGTTTCGGACAATGCAACGTGTTTCACATCGGCGGAATTCCAAGAATTCGTAAAGGCATGTGGTATGCGGCATATTACAAGCGCACCATATCATCCTTCAACAAATGGACAAGCAGAGCGTATGGTACAAACGTTCAAGAAGAATATACGGAAGTCAACAGAACCCCTACGCCTAGCACTAGACAGGTTTCTGTTCAACTATCGGCTGACACCCCACTCGACAACAGGTGTTACGCCGGCCGAGCTGATGTTAGGCAGGAAAGTTCGCTCCCGTCTTGATCTACTATGGCCATCAGAAGCAATCGCGTCCAAGGTCGCTCAACGCCAGGACGCTCAGAAAAGATACCACCCTGAGTCTCGCGCGGTTGACATTCCACCTGAGGCACCTGTGATGGTCCGTCAATACACACCGGGTTCCCCAAAATGGACGCCTGCTACCACCATTGAGAAAACGGGCCCGGTATCCTACAAGTGCCAACTGAAGGGGGGAGAGGTCGTTCGTCAACACCAGGACCAAGTCATTACCTGCTCGAACACCATCCCCGAACCCTCGGAACAACCTACGGAGGAAACCGTTGTGTTTCCACAACCTGCTCAAAATCCATACCCACCACCTTCGACTAGTGAACCTGACCCAGAATTACCTGGCTACTCGATTCCCACCCAGGAGGCCATGTTGCGCGAGTCTCCAAGTGCTAGCATCTCACGCAGGTCTAACCGGGCTCGGAAGCCTGTGGTGAGATTGGACCTTTAAGATTGACTAGGTACAACAGGGGGGTAGGGTTTACAAAGGGGGGGTTTCTAATTAAGGAGGGAGGGGTGTAATATAGCGAGTAGTGTAAGTTCTAGTTAGACAGACCTAAAGTTGGCAACGCTCGTGAGAGCAACACTCACAGCCAGTTTCCGATTGGTCGTAGCCAGCTAAACAGTTCATGCTGACTGCCAGTGTTAATATAGAATATTTAGGACGGCTAAGTACTATCTCTAAGTGCTTCTCTAACTACCTACTACTAACTATTCTAATCTATCCTGATATTTCAATCTATCTCCGCTCTACTCTCACTAGCCACAACTCACAAGTCTGGTAATTGAGTAGCTTAGTCGTAAGGTATCTAAGAGAGGAGTGACTTGTGTACCTAATGTGATGTGTCATTGCATTTGTCTATTGATATGTTATTTGTGTCTTGATGGGGTGTACTAATATTATATCTCGGTCGAGATCTATCACAATTAGGTTCTTTGATTTTCCTAGATTTCAAAATCATTTTTGGAATAAAATTTTTCCCAAGTTACTCCTCTCAAATAATTAGTTGCTGAATGATGATTTGGTTTGAGTTCAATTTCATACATATTCATTTCATAAACCATTTTTCAGTTGCTTTGTTTCATTTTTAGTCAATGCATTTACTTTGTTTAGCATGAATTTATTCTCAGCATGATTTATTTTGTTTTGCATCAAATTTATTGAGGAATCAAAATGGACTGGTTTGAGCTATTTTCTTTTTTCTGCATTTCTATTTTTGCATATAACATGGATATTTTGGTTTCCCTAAATATTTTGTTTTAAAATAACTCAGGAAGAGAATCGCATTTCAAAATTTGTTTCAATGTCAGCTTATAAAATAAAACAAAACAGCATACCCCTTAATTCATGGTTTTCTATGGTTGTATGATATATTCCAATTTTTGTGGTTTCATGTTTTGATAGTTCATTCATTTTACAATGCATATAAATCACCTTCAGCTTCCCTAAAGATGTTTTTTAATAATATATCTTAACTGATGGTCATTGATAGATATGTGACCAAAAAACATACATACATATCCCGGGCTTTCCCTTTCTATGGGAGAGTAGCCAACAGCAGGCCACAATCACCATGCTTAGTCACTAGGAGGTGAGAGGAAAAAAACAAAAAACATTTTTTTTTTATAAAAAATCATGACTAAGAAACAACATTGATTTAAATATATTTATATTTTATTTTAAAATAATTCAGCGAGGAAGAGAACCACTTTATAATAATTGCCACGGCCTCCGTGAATTTTACTTTTCTTTGTGGCAATATCCGATAGAAGCCGAAGCCCACTGCCCTAAATTAAATGTATTTCTTTTACGGATCTAGCTGAATTGTCACTGCTGGAATTTGTATTCCGTAATCGGTGTTATTGTTTACCTGTATTATTGCTTAATCTGTGTTACTGCTTAATCTGTGTTACTGCTTAATCTGTTACTGCTTAATCTGTGTTACTGCTTAATCTGTGTTACTGCTTAATCTGTGTTACTGCTTAACTGTTAACCCATGCGTTCGTTATATTACTAGGAGAAAGATATTTAATAAAGAAATCTTTCGTGAATAAATGTGACAACATGCATTAGGCATATGTCGATCCAGCGAACCTAAGGACAGGGCAGTGTTTTTAAGAAGCTACGCTCCTGCGTGTTAAACTTAGAGACTTAGGTTTGGAGCTATTCTAGTTTTGCAATGAATAAAAGAGCAAAGAAAATCGCTTTAATGGAAATCATATTTCTTTAAAAAACATGTCAATAAAAAAAAACGTTTCGACCAATTCTTTGGTCATTTTCAACCATCTGAAAAAATACAAATATACCGAGTTATAACAAGTTCAAAATACATTCATCAGTGACATTACGACGTTAAAATATGAAAAAACAGGACTGGTAACTTCGTGTATCAAGAATTTTTTAAATCAGAAATTTTATTCCCGCGTACCATTACCTACAACTCGCAAGAAACAATTTTATTTTTCATTTCCGTTCTTTGGCAAGCAGTCCGAAAAGCTCAAAAAAGATCTTCACTTGTTGCTCTCTAAATACTTTTTACATGTCGACTTCAAAATTGTATTGGTCAATGCATAAAAAATAGGGTCTCATTTCAATTACAAGGACAAACTACCTAAAGGCATGCTCTCCTCCGTCATTTATAGATATTGTTGCGCACGGTGAGCGTCTGAATACGTGGGTTCGACCATTCGAGCCCTGGATATTCGTGTGGCTGAGCATGCCGGTAGGAGTTTTCGAACTAAACAGTTGCTCTCTTCCCCTCACCAATCTGCTGTTCACTCTCATGCAGAGAGTTGTGACCTTCCAATTCGGTTAGACGATTTTAAAATAATTTCTTCTACATCCGGTACAATTAACCTTCGCATTTTAGAATCCCTGTTCATTTTAAAAGATAAACCTACCTTTAACAACACGCAATCAGCCTTCCCTCTGCAATTAGTGTAGTCTCTGTCTCTTTTTTCATATATTAATGTCATAATGTCACTGATGAATGCATTTTGAACTTGTTATAACTCGGTATTTTTGTATTTTTTCAGATGGTTGAAAATGACCAAAAAATTGGTCGAAACGTTCTTTTTTATTGACATGCTCTTTAAAGAAATGTGATTTCCATTAAAGCAATTTCTTTGCTCTTTTATTCATTGTTAGACTTTGCAAAAAGCAAAACCTTTACTTGTATCCATATTCTAGTTTTCACTTCATTATTTGTGTGCCTGGGTGTTTCAGCGTGTGCCTGGGTGTTTAAGCGTGTGCCTGGGTGTTTAAGCGTGTGCCTGGGTGCTTAAGCGTGTGCCTGGGTGCTTAAGCGTGTGCCTGGGTGCATAAGCGTGTGCCTGGGTGTATAAGCGTGTGCCTGGGTGTATAAGCGTGTGCCTGGGTGTATAAGCGTGTACCTGGGTGTATAAGCGTGTGCCTGGGTGTATAAGCATGTGCCTGGGTCTGAACGAACCTTTAACCGAGCTGTCATGAACTAGCGGCCTACCAATAGTAATTAATAACTTGTTCTTTTGGTGTATTTCCTCTAGAGTGGTTGTGGTTTGCAGTCAGGCCACCATAGATGTGTCATAATTCTTAAGGTTGTGCATTTTTTTCTATAAAGGAAAATAAACATGAACTATGTGAAATAGTTTGTCGTGATGTTGATAGTGTTAAAGTTCTTTAGCTGTAAAATTGTATCTCTTCTTGCAGTTAAAACAAAATTTTCATGAGAGGATTCTCTTACACCACCGTGGTTTTCATTATACCGGAAGAAATCCTCGCACCATGTTCCTGCTTGGCCAAGCCGGAGTCGCTGTTTACGGCTTGTCCAAGTCTCCAAGATAATAATTGTTTCCATGTCAGATTATAAAATAAAACAGCATACTTCTTTATTCACAGTTTTCTATGGTTGTAGAACATTTTTCATTTTGTCATTCCATGTTTTGATATTTCATTTATTTTACAATGCAAATGCCCTACCTTAAACTCCTCATAGGGTGTGTTGTAAAAATATATCTACTGGTGGTCATAGATCAACATTTTCTGCCAATTTGATGCAGTATCTTGAATTTCTATTGTAAGGGATTTGGTAAAACTGAGTCTGAATGAAATTTGGGAATGCTGTAAGTTGTTTATTCAATTGTTAATATCATGAAAACTCATTGACTTCTCTTTTAACCCCTTCCCCAGCAGAAACGAGTATACTCATTTTCACAAAATGTTCTTTTTTCAGGTGTTGACGAGTATACTTTTCTAAAACCTTACCTTAAAAAACCAGCTACATACGTATATAATCGTCAATTTTAAGCCTTTGTGAGCCATTCTACGTTGTGAAACGCGCATTCTTGTCAAAATAAAAAAATTAGTCTGAAAAAAAAATGTTTATGAAAAAAATTATTGGGGTAGGGGTTAAAATGTCAGAAAATTATTTAACATGTTCACTACGGTAGTTATTTCAGCAGTCTTTCCTTGCTGACAGTTGCAATTACCCACCACTGTATCAGTTTGGCTCGCCCCACAGTCACAGCAGTAGATGACTAGCTCGGTGTAACTCTAAGCAACATGTAGAAACAATAAAACGCTTGGGACAAACAAGGTACAAATCGTCACCCACATTAAAATTTATTGTTGACACACGTATTGGGCCAAATGTGTACCACGCCTCCGTGGTGCATACGTAACCCAAGACGTGTGTGCTGCTGTGAAATGACTTCGTCACGTGCTGCTACAACTTAGGTAAGCGTATCTTTGATACGTGCGCGCTTATATTCCAGATTAATACTCAGTATTTTATTTTAGCATTCAAATTACGATTCAAATTTACATTATACCTGGCTTAATTGTATCATAAATTAATTATAAAGTACATTTATTTCATTCTTCAACAATGGACGGAGCAATATCTTATAATAAGAGTAGTGTAGTAGTTGAAAATGATTCTTATTGCAGTGAATACTTCTATGATGAATACAGCACATGTTCAGACAAATTAACGATAGAAGCAGAGAACTTGTCGGTCAATGAAAGTTTTCAAAATGAAATGAACCATGAAGACACAGGGGTTGCAAATCATAGGAAATCTGAATCTGCATCACCGCAATTGTTTCTATTCACTGGCAAAAAAGAAATGTGCGTAGAGCCAAAAATAGTTGGAAAATTGGAAAAATTTGGCAATTGATAAATAGAACTTATTCTTATCCGATGAAGTGCTTGTTGACTTATCCTAGGTATAAAGTTTTCCTTCGACAGAATAGTTTTTTTTTGGTACAAATGGCTGTTTTTATACGATTTTTTATTCTTATTTAGTATTGAAAGTTTTTCATGGAATGTAGCGTGATTTCTTTTATTACAAATGGATGCGTTTTCATTGTGATTTTTGTTGTACATCAAAACCTTTTTTTGATAAGGGATCTAATTATAACTATTTTTACATTATTTCAGCCCTTTCCAAGTGCATACGTGAAGATAATTTGAGTAGTTTAAAAAATACAAAGGTGTAACGTCGATTTTTAGAACTTGTGGAAAAATGAGCAGTGGTACACATATGTACCAACACCTATATCAGCAATGCACCTGTTGGTACATATATGTACCAACACATAGTGAACGTGTTAATAAACTAATATTTCCCATTTGCTCAAAAACTAAGACCAGAATCAAAAAAGTTACAGGAGAAAAATGTGTTTTTTTTTAAATACATATACTGTGCAATTCAAGAACAATGGGTCAATAAATTAAAAATTGCTGGGTTGTTCCCCTAAACTTAACCTTAACATCAATAGGAAACCACACAGTAAAAGTGGTGGCAGATAAACCACAATTACCTAGAGGAGTCTGAGAGGAACAGCAAGAGCTACAGAACTTAGATAGATGGAGCCAAAATTCAGAGCTTACCATAGGGCGGGCCAAATGCAGTCATCCGATGTTGTTTGGCTCTAACTTTTTTAGAAATAAAAAACCTCAATTCTGTTCTTTTAATATGTTTATTTGAACCTTTACAATTATATTGTTTAAGTCGAGAAGATGATAGCGGCCAAATGGGCGCCGCAATCGGCCAAATGGACGCCAATGGATTACAATGGGGTGACTTCTTTTGGCCAACTTTGTATCTCTACTATGCCTGATTGTTATATACACTTAAGTTTAAATGTGTGCAAAAAAAATAAAAAATACATAAAGAAGTTTTTTGCAAAAAAACTGCCATCAAATAAAATCATTTATCATTCCCTCTGCCGCGCATGGACGAGATTCTCTATAGTTTAAATGGTCAGAAATACTTTTCAAAATTAGATCTTAGGTCAGGATATCATAATATTACACTGACCGATGAGAGTAAGGAAATAACAGCGTTTACAGTTGGTAGCAGAAAATACGAGTTCAATCGTTTACCCTTTGGTTTAAAAACCTCACCTGCATATTTCCAGTCAGTAATGACGCAAACGCTATCTCCTGTTCTAGGAAAACTATCTTTCGTCTTTATGGACGACGTACTCATCTATTCAAAAGAAAAAAATCAGCATCTTGCCGATATAAAAGTTGTACTTGAACTATTAAGAAACGCTAGATTGTCAATAAAAACGGAAAAATGCCAATTTTTCAATAACGAGATTGAATATCTAGGACATTCCATTAGTGGAATGGGAACCAGAAGCACCGGTACTGACAAAGTAAAGAATTTAGAAATTCCTAAGAATGTGAAACAGTTACAATCATTCCTAGGTCTAGTAAATTTCTTTCGTAGGTACATAAAAAATTTTGCGAGTATCGCAAGCCCGCTCTATAATCTTCTGAAGAAAAATGTTGAATTCAATTGGTCTAAGTGTAGTGATCGCCCTCAGCCGTACTTCAGCCTAATTTCATAAAATATTAAAAAACTAAAATCTTAAAATTAAATTATACAAATGTAGTTATTTTTACAATTTTACAAGACCAAATTAATTCGATTAAACTCAAAATTGTACCAAAACTGTGTTTTCGAAAATATTTGCCGATCACGTTTCCGTCAGTCACTTCCGTTGGAAACATTCGCGCAGAACCATTTGGCAAGCTCGATAGCCATTTTCCAGGCAGACTGCTCATTTCACGTTGTGTGTTCTTCAGATATCAGTCCTTGGGCCCCAGAGGGGCAATTGTAAGTATCAAGTGTAACGACAGGTGTGTATTATGTCTTAACTTTCCTGTGTTGTGTCTTAACTTGTTCCGTGTTAGGGAGCTCTCGTTATTGTGTCGTAGAAATATTCACTATGTTGTCTCTGTGCCAGTGTTAGTTAGTCACCAGCCTCAAGCTCACGGCCCATCTTTGCCATAGTTTTCGTGTTTACTATTCTCCGATGATTCCGTGTTGTGCTTCAGTGTTAGACGATATTGGCATTAGCTCCTAGGATGTTTTTTAGTGCTGAGCAAAGTGTTAAGACACTTTGATGTCCACAGAGATCATTTGTTAGTGCTCAAATTATTTGTATGTTCCAGCTTCTAATTAATTGTGTCCTCAACTTTTGTATTTTAATTAAGTCGTGATTCAAACAAGTATGGAACCCTTTTCACGTTCAACACTCAACGTTTAAAGTCCAAAAATCTTGAGAAATAAAATAGGATATTGCAGCAAATCGCGTTTGTATTTTCTGCAGTACTCATTTCAAGTCAATTCATAAATAATTGTTCCTTATAAATACCTAACTACATTTGACATGTCTTTTAGGAATAGAAGCAGCGTTCTTATGTTCAATATTTTTCCATGAATTAATTGAGCCTTTTTTAAATCACTGTAACTTTGTTCTCAGCTTAGTTGTTGTGACTTTCGTGTCCGTTTATGGGCTGCTCCTTTTTATGTAACTTCTGCTGCAATTCTTGCTCATCTAAATAATAGAGTATAGAGACTTCACCTTTTCTCATACCTATATTTTTTTAGTACATTAATTATCTAATTACCTCAGTGCTTTAGCTATTATTTTGGCTGTAGCTCATTTAAACTCAGTTGTGTTGCTGCTTGCAATGTCAGGATAGAGCTTGTGACCAGTTGGTCTCGAGCACTGATTCTGGTGTTGAGATGATTCAGGCTGCGACTCGGGCGCTAGAGTTGCGGACTGATTCTCAGCACCAGACCTCTGCCATTGTTCATCCTGTGAATGTTGCAGTTTTGCGCAGTCTTGCACATGTGTATGAATAGACCCAAATTTTGTGTTCAAAATAATTCAAGTCACCTGCTCCCTCACAGGATCGACGGGACCACACATTCAAGCACTCACAAACACGTATGAAACCAAACCCTAACCTCTTAATTTAAGGAGCTTACCTCCTCCGAGTTCTCCTCCAAGTGTTCCCTCCAAGCTTCTCCTCATATTCAAAGTTCACTATACTGGAAAGGCCTGCAACCCTGCAGCTAAGCCGCTAAAATCTCCAGTTCAGGCCATTTGGGCGAGAGTCACCGATTCCTACCGAGTTTTCCCAACCGGTAATCAACTCCCTACCCAGCACTCAAATCACCAATCACTTAGTGTCGGAACCCCCCCCCCCACACTTACAAAACATCGACTTCACACTCCAGCTCGCGCTTCACAAGCCTGAGCTGAACGAATCGTCTGAAGTCCTCCAACCTCCTCGGACTCTCCCCAAGAAGTCTCGCGAACAAGAGTCAAGCCTTGCACTTGGGAGTGCAACCTTCTCTTCAATAAATTCCATACCGGCGAGTGAAACTATTCTCTCATTTTCCTCCGGTGTTGGCTTGTGGTAGTTTGGTTGTTTCATGGATTATTAGACGCTAGATATATTGCGTCCGAATACCCAGAACTCCTTCGGAGTCAGAGGCCTTAAATCATTCAATTAGCTATTAAGTGTGTTTGGAAAAACACTGGTGACCTCGCCATTATGAAAAGAACATTCTCTTTTGAAAACGATAAATTCCTCAATAATCAACATTAAAAAAGATCAAATTCTATTAGTCCCCCATTTGGGACAAGTTGTCAAAACGCTTTTGAAAAATTAAAGGATGAACTGTGTGACAATACAATCTTGAGTCACCCAAACTTCGATCAAAATTTTCATCTATTTTGTGATGCATCAAACGTCGGCATAGGAGCTGTTTTACTCCAATCATCTACTGATAAAGTTCGAAACATGAGACCTGTCGCATTTTTTTCTAAAACGTTGAATTCCACCCAACGAAGATACTCAACAACTAAAAAGGAGATGTTTGCTATAGTTGAAGCGTTGAAGTACTTTAAATATCTTGTTTTAGGCTATGATCTGGTCATTTACACCGATCATAAGCCTTTAGTTCCTACATTTTCAAAGAAATTGCCTGAAGACAACACGCTCGCTAGGTGGAGTATTTATGTGCAAGCTTTTGATGCCAAATTAAAGTATTTTTCTGGGAAGGCGAATAGTGCCGCCGATGCATTAAGTAGATTAAATCATGACAAAAATCCTTTAACAGAAAGAGAACTATTAGAGTGTTCTGAAATAACCCCGGATGTAGAGACTTTTCCCGTTGTAACCAGGCTGCAAGCCGCTGCTGCGGGTAACAAATGTAACAAGCCCGTGACTGAGGAAGAGTTCGAGGAGACAATGCCAGGAAGTAAGGACGGAAGAAACAACAACAGTACTGCTGAACAACAGACAGACCCCAGACGTGAACCCAGTGACTTTAATAGCAGACAGAAAACGAGCTTATGCAGACTGGATAAAGTTAACACGACTACAGACCATTCAAGTATTAACGACAATTGGTCGTTAGACGAATTTAAACGTGAACAAGATAGTGATCCCTTTTGTTCTGAAATAAAGGATGCCCTAGAGAATGAAACAAAAAATAATAATACTGACATGAATGAATTTCTGATTATGAATGACATTTTGTATAAAAGACGAAGAATTGACAACAGACCCAGCACCATTCTGACTATTGTGGTGCCATATACTCTGCTACACAAGACAATTCTGTTCATCCACAATTTGTCCCATACAGATTTGAATCATACCTTGTTTAAGTTTAAATTGAAATATTTTCATCCGTACGAACGGACAATTACACGCAAAATTGTTGAATCTTGTGACATCTGTAAGATTCTAAAATCACGAATACCGACGCCGATTAAAATTCTAAATGCTCCAATTGGAACACGATGTTTTCAAACGGTCAGCATGGACTTCTACGGTCCATTAACAATGACAGACAATGGTAACAAATATATTCTTGTCATTATCGACCTATTTTCCCGTTTTGTTAAATTATATTCGACTAGTGACCGATGTACAGAGACTGTTACAGATTGTCTATGGAATTTTTGCTGTTTGTTCGGTACCCCGGACGTATTGTTGTCCGACAATGCTTTAGAATTTAAATCATCTAATGTGAGAAATTTCACAAAAGGACTTTCTATCTTAAAAAGGGAAGTTCTGGCTTATTCCCCTTTTTCTAATGGCATTGTTGAGCGATGTAATGGAAAAATTCGACACCTGCTCAAGTTATATCTAAATTTTCTTACTCATAATGAGTGGGATAGACTATTGGATATTGTGGAGAATTCGATTAACAATAGTTTTAACGAAACTTTAGGCGATACCCCCGCATACACGGTTTTCGGTAGAGATACGTGTGTGTATATTAGTTCTACTAATTTAGAAGACTTCAATGTTGCGACTACATATGAAGATGTTCAAAAACAAAAATTTAAAGAGTCATCTATTGTAGTGAACAATATTAGAAATGCAATCATTAACGCTACAATCGAAAGAACTACCTATAGAAACGTGAAACGTCGCGATAAAAATTTAAAAGTGACGGACCGTGTACTAGTGAAAAATCATGCCAAAAAACACAAACTACAGCTAAATTTCTTAGGACCAGGTATCATTGAAAGGCTAGGTAAAAATTACGCAGATATTAAGATCGGTAACAAGATTATCCGAACGAACTTAAACCATGTACTGCCTTTAGACAAGTTAAGAAGGTAAAATTGTCAACCAAGTTTGGAACTGTTCATTACTAATATTCCGAAATTGCCATTCCATATATGTATTTAAATGGTATTTAGCTTGTAAGTGCGTTCTATGAGTTTCTTTCTTAAGACTTTATGTATGTCTTGCGTTAGGAAATATTGTGTTGCGCAAACACCTTGTGACGAGATGTTGAGCTTCGGATGTTGTCATACTGTTGTTGCGACATCAAAAGCTGTGTTCGTCAAGCCGTAAGCTAGAGTTAATAAACTTAGGCGCAATCTTGGAAATGTCAACACGAGAATGCGAGTGCGAAACCCGCGAGAACTGCATCGCATCTGCCACAGCTTGTTTGAAAACAATGTCAGGCATTGTAGTTGGAATGAATGTGTCTTAATGAGAAGGAAGCGTTGCCTTAGTATAAAACGAGAATTGTTTACTTTAAATTTGTGGCCATGCTAATTTCCTGTCTCGGTTCCTTTCAGATTCGGGCGACTCCTGTACAATTCCAGAACATTAGACATTGCGATTTACGATATACACATATACTTTACACCTTCACTTACTACTTGGTTTGCGCACATATCTAATTTAAATAATAAGTAATCATCAATAATAACTACTTACTTAATTTCAATAAGCACCTCAAAGACTTGAATCATTTTACTTCCTACTCTAATAATCGCTTTGTGGCCTGCTAAGATGGGCAACAAAGTTTCGAACGTTAATGTGGACGCCATTTTAACTGCGATAAAGGCAAATAATGGTCAAATATCGGATGAACTCATCCGCCACACAGAGGAGACGAGAGTCGACCTCATTCCTGACCAATTGAGTGACATACTGTTGCTTCTTTACACAATAATCACAATTATAATTACTGTAATGGTTATTTACATTAAACGAGATCTCAACAAAGTCGTTGGACGACTAAGCGGAGAGGACGTAGCTTTGCGTCGATCTGCTTGGAAAGAAATCAGTAATAGTCCTAGGCAAATAGTTGCACTTCCACCTCAAGTTAGCGCATAACACTACAACGCTAACTTCTACATTCATATTAACATAACAAAACACACGTACCTCACCGCTGAGTTTTCATCTCCGAGGGTGTCCCTCGAAACTTCGAAAAATGGGAACACGCTCACGCACAGAGTCCACGTGCACGTACATACAAGATCGATCTGAATATTTTCAGAATATTTCTTTTAGAATATATTGTCTTAAAATATTTCATTTTATACGGAAAATTACGTGTTCTTGGTGTCGTTAATTATATCCTTTGATGTTGTTTTACTCGCCCTATGGAAATGTTTTGTTTCAAGATAGGAAGACGAATTATTTGTATTGCGAATAAAAACCAAATTGTACGCTTGTAGATTGGTTGAATTGTATTAGTTCATTTATTGATTACTCTATTTAATTTACTTTCAATATTTAATTTAGCTGAATTGAAATAAGTTAATTTGAATCGTAGAATGATTTGAATCCTGAGGAGAAGCAATCAACTTTTACCTTGCCATTTGTAGTAATGCAATGTATTGTCTTGCGTAGGATCTATATAAATTTATACTCTATATCTTTATATAATGTAGATTTATGATGGATTTTTCCTTCTAAATTTTTCATTTACATAAAAATTGTGTTTCTCGACTTGACGGTATGTGTCCAGTTTGTTCAAAAAGTGTACCTTATAGAGGTGGTTTATTACGTACGTGATTTGATTTTGATTTCGATAAGTTAATAAAATTATGTGGTGTATCCAATAGTGAACATCGCAAGCATTTTGTGTCATACGTTCTGATCTGTTCGAATTAATTTGACGGATTGTAAGATTAATTGATAGTCAAAGGAAAATCAAAGTTAATTGAATAACGTTTTAAAATTTTTTATTGTAATAAAGAATTTTTAAAAGGTAGGGGGAGCATTATGTGCGCCCGCCGAGTATATAAATAGAATCAGCAAGAGACATCGCCGTTCACTAGCGGTAGCCTGCCGTAGAGGTAGCATTTAGAAAGAGACGTCGCTCTTCAGTAGTGGAAGCGTGACCGTCGAGGAAGCACCTGTACAGATCACAGATGCATTATAGAAGTAACATCACTCGTATTAGCCCCTATCATCCGATCTAACAGATTCTTGCCAATACCGAAGCCTGTGTCAACTCTGAAGTATCAATAAAGGATAACCACGTTACTGCATCGTCACTCCCGAACCTCATTCGCGTTAGTTTCGACCTGTATACTGAAAAGGCCGGAACAATATTTCATTGACCAAATCATTATCGTCCATTACATTTTCATTTATCACTATTTTCTCAATGGCAGCTTATCAAGTAGAAGAGTTTCATTTTCCTTAACCATTTGCCATTTAGGAACATGCAGATAACGAGTTTATCTCACCTGCGGGAGACAAACGGCAACAATGTCATCAATAGGCTTTGAGGACCCATAAGAAATTTCTGACATTACTTAATAAATTTCAACATAACATATTTTATCCTATCTTGTCTTAACCTATGCTAACCAAATATGTTGATACCGTTGTGCGGTCGACGTGAGGGTTCATGGAAAAGGGTGTCACGATACTACGAGGAGATCAACTTCTGCTCTTTCTATGAGGTTACCCAGTCTAACCTTTTTGCCAACTGAAGGGTAAAAAGCTCAAGTAGGACAAGCGCAGAATTTTCGATTTTTTCGAAAACAGCCAACAACTATGCTAAGCATCAGAACCTATTTTGAAACGAATGGCTATGTACTTAAATCGGCGTGAACCGTGGTAGGATATGCACATCGTTGGATATTTTCTATTTGCCGCCACTTGAATAGAAAACGAGTTTTTTATGGCATCCTCTATTAAATCATTTAGCTAGCATATGAGCTCATGTAGATCTGAGAACATAATGTGAAAAGTTTTCATTCTTGTTATTTCACTACTGCAGCTCACCTATGAAAATCAATGATTATGTATTGCATAATTTTTGTACATAAATTGATAAAATTGATGATACCTCATTTTGTTGCTTTCATTATCAATCATTTGTGTTACATCAGGTTAAATTCTTAAATCAGTATTCATAACTTACTGCTCTTGCGTCTTAAGTACACACTGACGAACATATAAACACTCATACTCAAAAAACCTTTTATAGGAACTAGCTTTATCAGCGCAACTTTCCCACACGACAGAAGTTCTCCGTCTTCTATTACCACAGCAATTTTTGTTCTAACAGCAAAAAAAGTACAGAATTTTATTGAGCCATTCAACAAAGAAACTTTGCATTTCCATTGCGTAGTGTCATATTTACTCAAAAACTTTCAAACTATCACGAACAATATTATTCATAATTAATTCTGAGCGCAATAATGTTCCCATGATACTACCCGCACTTAAGTACTTGTAACAAGTGGTGTGCGACATGAATCACTGTTTTTGCACACAGCTGTCAATGTGTTGAAGTAAATCAATGGCTTAACGTAGTTACAGAGACCTAATGGTTTGCTTGAGGCTTGAAAACAATTTGTTATTTGTTTTATGATGTTCATTAAATGGTGAAGAGATAGAACAATAAATTCAATGTCTAAAATGCTCTGAGTTTGAAGCTTTCTATACGGGAAAACTACAATACATTAGATCGCACTGATTTTTCTTACTTATAGTAAAACCTATTAGAGTGATAGAGATAAAATCAAGACTTGACATCAATGTGTTGTCAATATTCTCAAGTGATCTCCTCGAACCGTATTGCGCATAATGTCTCAACTTTGGCGGTAATCACCAGACCAGTCTCGTGCACGGTATACAGAAGACAGGTAAGTCCACTTCAAAGGGGACAGCTGCTCGAAACCGTTAGACAAGCCAGCCAATAGGAGACGTTTGAGCTGATACGTCACCAACCCCACACCACGTGATTCACACCACACTCGCGGCAGCGATGAACTGGCTGCCGTACGTACGATTGCACCATGGCAGGAACTGCCGGATTTCCGCACATACGCATTGAAATTTTTTTAAATAATCTGGAAACTATGATACTGAAAAACTTTGATAACCTTGTTTGCAATGCTTAATAGCCACGTAATAATTAAAATTTGTGTGCATACTGAGCAAAAGCTTCATATTTATCAATACAAAGCTCCGTTTGCGACTTTCATACTCATGTAATTTTCAAATTCTAATATTTCTTTTCGAGTGTTAAAAGGAGTAATCAAATGAAAATCCTGATAATGTTACTTTATATTTCAGAAAGAAACACCGAGTTCAACGTTTGTGAACGTAAATAAACAACAGGATGAAATTACTCTGGCAAACAATGCTTTCCACTTCAAGAAAGTCTTCTATTCTTTTAGAATACTTGTTGAACGATATACATAGGAAGCAGGATTAGTTATTTTACAATGTCCATCATCTTTAATGGACATTTACTTTAGACTATATATATATATTAGAGGCCTCGCATAAATTCAAATTATAAAAATAGGCTCCCGAAGTACAAATCTTCCGTACAAATCTTTCTCTTGCACCTTTTCCATATTCTGTTGTGCTCTTTTACTCTTACCTACCGATTTGTTCAGACAATTTTTGAATAATCACTGCTACATCAAATTGCGTTATAAAGAATGTGTTATAAAGATTAGTTAAATTTTCGAATTGCTCTGTATCCATGATCAACGTGTTAATAGTTGAAAATTTGATAAACGAGCATCGTTGAACTAAAAGTGTACCTGCTTTGAGTAACCACAGGAATATTGGCAGTATTACTGTAGTCATTCCAGCACCTACACTTTTCCCAGTGAAAATCCCTCAATACAGCAAAAAATGCATTTAGCCTAGTTTTACTACATGGCAGAGGTAGCCTTACATCCATATTTATTTGATGAATACATTATTGTAGCAATTAAATATGGAACACTACGCACTTTAATTATTGAATATACATTTATATATATATATATATATATATATATATATACAGACATATACGGCGCACACCCTATAATATGCAACTCGTTCCGGTTAATTATGATATAAATGAATAATAAAAATAATAATAATAAACTCAGTTAACGACAACTTCGGTCATAATCTTTAGTCGTCGCTTTGGGCATTTCTACCAAAGTTGCTCTGCTGTTGTAAGGTGGTACGCTGAGGTCATCAGTACTTTCCATCTTTCTCTCCGCTATATATACAGATTACTTCAATTACGTCATTGCTCGCATATTCCATCTTACTCAGTCAAGTGCGAAACCACTCAAACAATACACTTTTCCCCAAAACAACAAAACTCATGTCCGACTTCAACAATAGCTGGCATCACATATGAAGTATGCCCTCCTTTCGTCGGGCCACAACACTTCTCCAGAACTTCACCCCCATCCGTTACACAGCGATATAGCATTACATGAATGTCGAAAACTACCGTTTAGCATGAGCGACCAGAAAAGGAGCCGTCATGGACATTCTAACACTTATCACAACATTTGCTTCTTTTTACCCGTCATCATAGGGATTCAATCACCATATGAACAAAGATTGAGGCCAATATAGCACTCATAATATTTACCTGAAGAACCAGGGTCCATGGATGCAAGGGAACAATAAATGTGGAAGGATTGAAGCTAAAACCCCAAAGTTGGGATTCCAGCTCCCACCCTCACTTTGGCCGAGCGTCTTACCCGCGCTGAAACCCTTTCTGAACTCAGCGTTGAGTAAAGGAGCGCAGTACGCTCGGCAATTTTGGTTCTAAACTGTGCCGCAGAACATAACAACTGCTACAAGCCTCTAGGACTTAGACAAACCGTAATACAAACATAAAACACAACCTCGCCTCTCTTGAACTGGGTGGGTCCACTCAGATTTAAACTCATATATTCCCGAATACATTCACTTCTTTAACAAATTCCAGTACTTTATGAATAAGCCCCCCATCAGATAACAAGTTGGCCACACTTATGTTTCCTCCTGTCACCGCTTGGAAATTACAAATCTCATTTCCTTTCCTGTTGGACATAACAAATTATAGACTTCAGCTATAACCAGACGCTTGAAATTTAAAATACACATTATGATCACTAAATATAAAAGAAAAAAACGCTACGCCACTCTCTTTCAGTAAATTCACATCAGTATTCACAATTCAATAATTTGCACTTCAGAAACTTGAGAATTTAAGCCAAGAGCGTGTTTTGGTTTCTTATGAGCAAATAAAAGTTTTAAATGCGAAAGGATGAAGCTCCATCCTGATACAGGGCATTAGACGAAGACAAAACGTACCTGTTTTACTGCCCTCATGTCCTGTGACAATGATGATCTTAATGCTCAAATATCTGAAGTGAGAATTAACTCAACAGGGAGCAAGTGGTTCTCGGACATGACAATTAGTTAGGATTAAAATTTAACATCCTCACCCAATCTTCTTGCGCAATTTAATGAAGCCTTGCCTAAACATTCGTCACATGAGGAACGAGAAATGCCGTGAAACATCTCCGTCATATATGTACTACGGTAGGCTAGCAATGAGGTCGTTCCATTCAACTGTGATGGAGTAAAACGAACGCTGCGAACAACCGATACTAAAGGTGGAAATCTCAACGAAATTTCTCACAGTTCTATAATTCTTGAGGTCAAGTATAGCTAACCTAAGACTTTAAATCAAACTTGCAATCTATCCATCTCGACACATTTGTGTCTAACATGTGGTACTACAAAAGAAAAAACTCACGCATTGCAATCGCCACAGCAAATTAGCCGTCGTGAAATTAGTCGTCCAAAGACGGGCAACAAGAAACACAACTGAAGCTCGATCAGGGTTACATTCTCGGGTATGCCAACAACATAGCCCTAGGCAGGAGGCAGTGAAAGAGAAGCTAAATATTTAAGGCTACTTTGGGGTTAGTTTTTCCGTTGCTGAGCCATCTTAACAGCCTTGGCTCTGCTGCGCCTCACGTCCCAGTTGTACACGCGGGCTATGGCGACCTCGGTGGTGGTGCACTGCGTCCTGAGGCGGGAAGATTGATCGGTTTTAAGTTAGTTTAAGCGGGCGTTGCTATAGCGTGAGGCCTACAACACTACAGCATGAGATCTAACTCTAGCTAGTGCTATAGCGTGAGGTCTACCTCTAGCTAATACTATAGCGTGAGGTTAGGTTAGGTTACTAATGGATATTACCAATTGTCCTACAGTTGATTTAGCTAAAAACAATTAGTACATCTCAAACTTAACCTGGATAGGCGATATATGGCAATAGACTTCACGCTATAGTAGCACCGTTTGAGCCGCTCTAATCACAACAAAATGTTTCAAAGAGAGGAAGGATGAAGGAACCATGTAGTATGAAGTTGCACGGAAACTAGCGTACGTTCCCACACGAGGTCCCTAAGGCTTAGAAACTGTGAGCTAAAAAGGAATACATAACTCAAAACAGGACAGCAGTAAACAGAAAACGATGATCGATTACAAAAAAATAGTTTCATTTTAATACAAAGAAAGCCTACCTCTCATCACGGGACCTCACATTTCTGAGGTGGGGAAAGACAGTTCAGTCCCACAATTGAAATTTTTCTACAAGCTTGAGAACAGAAGCTACACCCAGAGCTAAGTTTGAATGAAGAAAACGATCAATTCAACACTTGTAAAGACATGAGCAAAAATTTCGGTACGAAACTTTCTTGAAATGGTTTTCTGACGAGGGATAAATTTTCTCAACTTTCCAGATGATATTTGTCTTGATTGAGACCTTAGTTATTTGTTGGGGGAGCATACATCTTACAAGGAGTACGGTATCTGAAATAATTGATTTCCAATTACTTATTTTATTTCATCATTAGAGAGCTGCAGACTCCATTCAGTGGCTACTGAGAAGTGACATTCGAGTAGATGATTACGTACGGCCAAAAACATCATATGTTTTGGGCCGTACCTAATCTCCTACTCGAATGTGAATTCTCGGTAACTGCTGAATGGAGTCTGCAGCTCTCTAGTGATGAAATAAAAGATTAGGTATTGCCAAAAACACATATCGAGATAAGCACGTCGTGAAAACGCAAGAAAACAGTCGTATTCCTAATTGTGCCAGTAACGTGCGATTTCAACAAATTTTTACAGTATTCTTTTTTTTGACAGAAAAACCATGACAGAAGAGTATTTTAGAACATAACGTATATACATACATGTTTTTAAACATTCTATAGAACTTAGAAAATGCATTTATGTAGCCACGTGAAAATCTACTAAACCTCACCTAAGAAAATCAAGGTCCGAAACGACCTGGGTGAGCTTCGTGTTTGCGTTGCTGAGGTTCTTGTTGAGCACCTCTGCTGCCTCCAGGTCATACTCTAGCATCACATTCGCCTGCACACACGAGTCATCACTGTATTATTTCGGTTAAAACCATGGATTAAGTTCAATTAATAAGTTTTCTACAATTAACAAGAGATACATAGATCAGTAACAAAGCATTAAAGCATAGGAATTTTGCTGTAGCAGTTTGAACTCAAGCAATGAAAAAATGCAGAAAATCAATGTCTATGTTGGTAAACTTGGATCTATCAATAGAATTGGAAGAGATGCAAAAATTTACTTTCAAGACCTGAACTGATGAAATGAAGTATGCAATCACACATAACGAATTACTTGGTTAGTACACTGGGTTCTCCAAAAGACCAGAAAGGAGAATACAACCAAAAAAGCACCGATGCAAAGATCTTACAGTATTGCAGTAACACTCGTTATCTGCAACACACACTCATAGATGTAATTATTCCAGCTGAAATTGCAGTTTCCTTTAAGAAAAGGGGATAGACATAGTAATTCAAGAGGTTTCACACATTGATAAGAAGAGGCACTTATGCATATGTACCTTGAGAAGAGTTTAGAAATTGCTCATACTACTGAAGAGTTATCAGTCATTCTGATTAGATATTTTAAGCTTTCACAAAAAGGGATAAAACCGCCAGCAAAATATACACAATAATTATGTACACTGGTTTGATTAGATAACATGAAAAATTAGACATCAGTGAACAAAAAAAAAAAATTGCCTACGACAAAACAAAAATTTTTCTACATCAACCAAAGGAATACTACCTAATCTTCAGCTTGGATCCTCACATCTCATCCCTGGCAGTACAAATTCCTATAGATGCAAAAGCTGTACTTGGCACAGATACACCCAAAATTAAGGCATATGCTGCTTCAAGACATTAACTGTAAAGGCAGTAGCAATGAAGCAAACACATGAGAAGCATACTACGAAGTACAAAGCTTCTGCATAAAAATGATAGATATTACAACCCACCTAAGAAAATAAGTTTAACAAAAATCATCTAAAACTAAAAAGACAAATACAAATACATAATCAAAATTTTCTGCTTTGCTCATATTTCAAACTCAATTTCAAATGAAAATAAATTTCTCCCTAACCAAACCTAATGTCATGGAAAGAAACAATGTGATTAAAATCTTTCATATTTTCTTAACTTCTCATAATTTCTTACAACAGTTGAACTTAGTCCAGTTTCACTAACCCCAAGCCATAAGCAGACTTTGTTGGAAGGAGTAATGGTACCTTTAACATAGACTTAGTCAGAGAGCAGGTATTGAGTTTCCAGATCCTCCATGCTGTCTTGTTGAGCCTTCATTTCTTCTATGATCTGCAGGCAGCTTTTGATGTCTGGCATCTGGTGCTTCAGCCTGCACCAATAAATAATGGATGAGTGAATATTTCTGCAGATATGTCAAATTTATTCACTTCATGGAACATAAATTCTAAACATTTTTTGACAAATAGTGTTAGAAAAATTAAAATAATGCACATTTGATTTTATTCCATGAAGAATAATAATGAAGGCATCTACGGATGCTTTATTTCCAAACAAGCCTGATACATATCACCTTGTACATTGGATTTTCAAATGCCTTACAACTAACGCCAGGATGCCCAAAAATAAGAGATTATAACCAAAGTTGAAAGCTTTAAACTTTCTGAATGGCAATTAACAATATATCCCACCTACATTCAATGCATACTGGAGAAGGGGAAAATATAACTTTGGCAAGTTGGCATAAATCAAAAACGTTAAGACATCTTAATTACACTGATGAAATTAAATGCATTGCATTAAAAAGATTAGAGTAGCACTTTCTACAAAAAGCCAGCCTTTGTTTTGCCTAATGAGCAACAAATACAAATAATGAACTTTGATACAAAACACTTGTGTCCTCACCAATAAGCAAGAGAAAATTATACATTGGGCATAAGAGCTCTTTTTTGTTTTAGTCAAGTGAGAGGGTACTACTTCAACTAATACTGACATAGTTAACATAAAATAAATATTATCTACACAAATGTGATTCTTGTACCACATCTTTTCAATAGAATAATGGACCCACTTTAAGCGAGTGGCAGTGAGGTGCGACTCGATGAAGCGATACTTGCTGAGCTGCTCATCAAGGCGCCTGATCACTTCTTCTGCAGCACCAGATTCTTTGATTCTTAGCTCATGAAGTCTTCAATATCTTCCTGTGAAGTGAAAATAAGTTATAAAAACATTAGCATTATTTAAGCATGGCTCACTCACTGATACACCCAATGCCTGAATCTATATACAAGATATTTTATCACCAAATGCAGTAAAATTAAACAAGAATTATAACACTCCATATATATTAGATTTTTTAATTTTTCATTTCCCACAAAAGTGAAAATTTCAGGACATTTATTTTAGGCTAAAGTCAATTAACATTGCGATGAGATATAACTTGAACATCCTTCAGAAAACGGAGTGATTCAAAAATAGCTAAAAATGATAATTATAAAATAAAATATATAAAATTATACTTCCTATATCTTTTCAAAGCGTTTGTTATAAAATAAAATTGATTACAGTTATTCAACTGCAGCAAAATTGATTAACGTAGCACGCTTAACTTCAGTTGACATGAGCTACTTGTGGCTCTAACTTCACGTCCACAAAAGACAAAAATTCTTTTCAAATTATTGACAGAGTAAATCAGGATAACACAATAGAATTTTAATTCATTTGAATGTTTCAATACTTAATGAGCCTAAGGTCACAAAATATTTTTTTTCCGAGGGAACTATGGTCAATATGGAGTTTAAGGAGACCATCCCACTTTTTCAACTTTTTTAGTCCGATTCGTTTGAAAGTTGGCCAGTATATGTATTTTGTAAAAGTAAACCTTTTTTACTCCTGTCATTTTTTCGATTTAGGCCTTACTTTTTTTTGACGAAAAATGTGTTTTTGGTATATTTTTATTGAAATTTCAGATTGGGACTCCTCCTTCAGTTTTGATGCTAGAACAAAAACAAAGACAGTTTTAGAACCCTTGGAACATTTCTAACAAACGCTCGTTCAGTTTTTTTCAAATTCAAATTTTTTCTATTTTTTCAAAAATTTTTAAAATTTCAAAAATCAGCAACAATTTTTTGGGTTTAGAGCTATATATTTTTTCAAAGAATTCGAATTTGAAAAAAACCGAACGAGCGTTTGTTAGAAATGCTTCAAGGATTCTAAAACTGTCTTTGTATTTGTTCTATCATCAAAACTCGAGAACTAGTCCCAGGATGAATGTTGAAAATTCAAAGTGTTGGGTATAAGCAAAAAATAAAATTTTGTGTTGAAGTGTAATATAATGAACAATTGATGTAATTGAATGCAGTTTTAATTTTTATTTTGATAATTTCCATACATAACTTCATATTCGAAGTGTGAATTGTGATTTCAAAAAAAAAAAAAAATTATCATTTTTTTTTCAACAAAATGATTTTTTTTATTTTCAGTCTGATTCTTATAAAATTTGACTATGATATGTAACCTTTGAAAATAAACACAATTGATTCCATTCATTTTTTTGATTCAGGCCTTAGATTTTGCAAAAATTTGACATATTGGTTTTTAGGTATTGATATTTCAGTAATATTGATATTTCAAAATGGGACTCCTCCTTCAGTTTTGATGCTAGAACAAAAGCAAAGACAGTTTTAGAATCCTTGGAACATTTCTAACAAACTCACATTGAGCTTTTTTTCCATTTCCTATTTGTTCTCTTTTTACATGGGGTCAAAATCGGGAAAAAATTTAAAATTTTGGGTGCTTTTCATTTATATTGATATTTCAAAATGTAACTCCTCCTTCAGTTTTGATGCTAGAACAAAAGCAAAGACAGTTTTAGAATCCTTGGAACATTTCTAACAAACTCACATTGAGCTTTTTTTCCATTTCCTATTTGTTCTCTTTTTATGTGGGGTCAAAATCGGAAAAATTGAAAAAGTTTGGTCGCCTTACCCCCCCCCCCCCGGGGGGGGGGAAATTATTTTCCGTAGCGTCATAAAATTTTAGGAACGAATAGTCTACCACCTAAGGGTCCTTTTACAACAAAAACATGAAAAATGACCATGGAATCGACAGCATCTGGCAAGGGCCTGGGATGGTCACCTTAATGCGCTCACAGAAATTAAAAATGCTGTTCCCAAGAATCACTAGAGGAACACATTTAAAAACGTTTTACATAAATGACATTCTGCTCGCTGATGCGTAATTTTTAAATTATTCAACTTTGAAGTTATAGGAATGTCGTATTTAAAAGTGAAGGAATTGACATGTAAATATGCTCTAATACAGTATTGACGTTACGATGGGTAAGGTAAAGTTAGGTAATGTTAGGTTAGTTAAGTAAACTAACCTAGAATAACAAAGCAACTTAAAATAGCTTACCTTAACTTACCCAAATTGAGGCTGTTATTTTCCCACAAAAAAGTGGGCGTGTCCCCCCCAAAAAATGAGCGTGACCCAACAATGGGGCGGCTAAGCAACCGACTATATGATGTTATTCTTAATTGGATGTAATGATTGCTATGTCTCAAAAATAAAGTATCAGCACAGAATGTCACTCTTGTAAAACATTTTTAAATGTAGTCCTTTAGTAATTCTTGGTCAAGGATTTTTAATTTCTGTGAGCGTATTAAACTCCATATTGACCGGAACTAATTTTGAAAAATGATAAGTAATCAAGGTTGCAAACAATGCAAGTAAAAAACTTTACCCCAATAGTCTCCAAACATTCAACAACTCGAGTGTACTGTTGTTCAGTCAATGATGGATAAAATAGAAGGTACCCACAGATGAAATCACTATAATTTGGCAGACAATAATTATAATTCAACATATGATGCAACAGAACCCTTCAATAAAATGATCTGCATTATTAACAAATTCTAAAAATTATATCCTCAGAGTGTCTTTCAGCTATAATTCTCAGGTTGTCATACTACCAGCAGCCCCTAAAGTATAATATATAATTTTACTTGAAATGAATGCAGGAACTGCAATTACATGGGATAATTCTGAAAATTCTTTTCATAGCTTTTAATTTGTTTAGCATTACAGATTTACTCTAAATAACTATAAATTTGGTCAATATTGAGTTTAATGTTGTCAACTATTTGAATAATTTTGTTGTCATAGATAGGTAATGTGGTAGATTTTAAGATTTTTTAAAAGAATGACATTGTGCTAGCAAATGCTTAGTTTTCGAGTTCTCAAAATAAGTTCTACCATCTGTAGAAAATATTCATACCCCTACTTACAAATTATATAATAATCCCTAATTAGCCATCCAGCTAGTAAAAATTGCCATATTAGGAACAAAAACATTCATTCCAATTTGCACCATTCATATAAATTTACCAAAAATATTTGAAACTATTACCTTGAATAATTCTTCTCAAAATAAATTTACCTGTTTAATTATTCTTCTACGGGATCTCAACGTGTCACGAAAGCTTTCAACAAAATTGTACCACCATCAGCCAATTCACGGATTGGAAACGTACTGATAAATTCGTACAAAATTTACACATGATGAAAATTGTATATCTTACCTTCAATACTTGAATTCATGTCATTATAAGGCAATGGCACCAAAATGTTTTTAAGAAGTACTTTTGTTTTGAACGGTGAAAGGATTCTTCTGTAATCTGTTTTCGAAAATGGCGGCTACACACAATACTTTTGCACAAATTAGATTCCATAATTGAACCTAAAATTTCATTTCCACTTGCTCTTAGCCACTCTTTAAAATATGCATGAGGACATTGGAAGTACTTGATATCAGGTTGATCTCTAGAATTATTTTCACATTTGATGAAAGAACATTTTTTCGTTCTAATTGAAGACGCCATTCTTGCAGATACCAACGCTGACGAACTGGTCGCGTTGTTGTTGTACAAGTTGTCATACAGCTGACTCGATATTGTCACATATTGTCGTCAGAGGGCGCTTCTCTGTTTGATGTGTTGCTATTCGTTCTGGACCTGTGACGTCACCGTCCCCAGGGCTCTTTTAAGAAAAGACTTGAATGCTCCTACCTTATTATGTGTACCGTGATCTCGTGTCAGCCTTCGTGAGAGATGGAAGTGTGCGCAAGATCCTCCAGAGGTTATATAATCCTCAAACTTTCAATCGAACAGCGTTCGAAAGTTAGACGTCGTTTGTTTGGAGGTAAGTAACGAATTTGTCTCTGTTAAAATACAATGTATTATATAACAAATTTATTTTTGCACTACGACATAATTTTCATCAAATTTGTAGATTCGCATTTTTCTCCTGCTTTGTAGAAATGGAACCATTTTTCAAGTAAATTAAGTTTTTTTCTTAGAACCTCTCGTCATTTTAGAAGTCGAAATAAATGTTAATCCATCCAACATTATTTACGTCACGAATCATTTTCTTTTGAAACCGATGCTCGCGATCAGACAGTGCCGCTTAGACGTATGTACGAATGCGTCATACACTGAGAGAAATTTTGGCCCCTCTGAGTGTCTCATGGCTGTTCAGGTGTCTCACACGGAGCGAAAATATCGCAAAGAGAGAGCAGATGCCTCATTGGAAGTGCGACTTTTCGATAAGCGCTTTGTGTCTCGAAGCAAGGTGTTGTTCGTTCGTTCGCACGCAAACACAATGTGGTAAGTATGATAAAAAAAACATTTGCTAAATAGTGTGGAAGTATACTGTTGGTACTTGAGCATAACATTTAAGGCCAACTTCTTTGCAAATTGTGCAAATGTATAATCGATGCAGAGAACTAGATTGCTCTGCGGAAAGCTAGGAGCTTCATACTGTATTGTATTATTACGCATCAGTCCCACAGGATAAATGGTGCATTGCTGCGCTGGAGTTGTATTTGTGTGATGTGTCGTTTAATAACTGGTGGATTCTTTTGCATGTAGTCCATTTGTGCAAGATGGATGTTTGTTTATGGATACATACAAGACTGATAAAGATATGGTACTTTGTTCATCGAAAACTGAGCTTGTAATCTGCGTTGCGCTGGATAGCTTCTCTGTAACAAGTTGTGATCGTTATAATCGCGATGAAGCATTTTAATGAATAATTCAATTATTGCTTTTCATTTAGACTGCAAAGTTAAGTTAAGAGGTTAAGTATATTAATATACCAAGCTTCATTATACTAAAATTTCTCAAATATTCTTGCATTTTTAAAATTTAAGCAGTTGAACTCGTTCAACAGTCTACCCCATTTTATGGCCACCCTCCCTCAAAAGATTATGAGTCATATTCGTGAAACTAGGTCATGTTGTAAAAAATGAGGTTGTAGATTTCTCAGTATATTTTGAATTATCTAATAACTCTCAGAACTGTATGCTGAATAAACTAACCTAATATGTATAAGTTTATCTTGTGCTTGGCAACCATGAATCAATTTAAACTAACTAGCTCTGTTGATTGTGCCTCATGTTGCCAAAGTTACATGGCCATGAAGCAGTATTATATATACAGGTACTTGTGGGTTATCTAAAACCACTTGTTCAGGGAAAAAATTTTCTTAAGAGAAAAGGTAAAAAATTGAATTGTTATATGAATATTGAGTTGATGTTCTTGACTGTATGAATGGATTTTTCATGGGAGAAAGCATCCTTGTTGAATAATATTCATTTCTAATGCAATTTATCTTCTTAACATGTATATGAGACCTTCATTTACAGTTAATGGAAGGTCCCTGAGATTCATTTTGGAGTGAAAGAAAACAAAAATTTTAAATGATAAAAAATAATACCAGTTTAATAATCTACCCTAACTTAACTTACCCTCAAGATCAAAAGGAAACCATAAATTAAAAGTTGTGACAGATAACCCATAGTACCTATTTGCATTATTGTGTATGCTTCAGCTGGTTAACATGCTTAGGAAGTGAATATATAAATGGAAAAAAAGCTGATCATTTATAAGTATTTTATTAGCTAAAGCACCATTTAAGCTGATGTTCAAGTTAGCCTGATACTATTACTTACCATGTTTAGAGTTTGCTATTAGTCCTGTGCATGTTCCATTAAGAGGTCATATTTAGCGCTCCCAGGGGGGTTTACGTGAGGGCCCGAGCTAAAGATTAGGTAGGCTATCTTTTTATTGAAATTAAATAGGTTTTTATTTTGTTACGGACCATCTTTTTTTTGGTTCACTGCTGTCCTGTTTATCAGCACCTACTACTTTCTTCTACAACTTTTTTATGTTTCATGAACTTCTTTCTTGCCTTACTGTTTCTGTGCACCTTGTGCATAGATTCCAGGTTCCCTCAACTTCATATTAAATGGTGCCTTCCTTCTTCCTCTCTTGGAATATCTTTGTTGTGGTTAAAGGAGGCCAAAACTTTTTTATATAATAATAAGAGGTCATACAAAAATTTCTTGCTAATGTTTACAATTATGGTTTGTGTAGCTCAAATACCATTTATGAATATGGTGTGTGTGGATTGCTATTTTGAATAAAATTTCTGAATATTCTGTACATTTATGAGAGTTTAATTGCTGTGATTGAGAATGCAGTATGTCTGATGAATGTTTCATGCTGCCTATGTTATATTGGCAATGATAATAATAATAATAATATTTAGGATAATAATAATAATTCTCATAATTATAATAATAGTGCTACTAGTAGTATAGTATAATATAATAATTGTAGTACTAGTAGTATAGTATAATATAATAATAGTACTAGTATACTAGTATACTAGTATAGTATACTACTACTAGTACTACTACTACTACTAGTAGTAGTATTACTACTACTAGTACTACTAGTACTAGCACTAACAGTAATACTAGTACTACTGGCAATGAGTCGTCCAGTGGAACAGACAACGTTCCTGATGATGATGTGGAAAAAAATTTGAATTTTTTTTAATAACAAATATTTTCTGTAAATCAGAGAAAAACAAGAGGTCACTAAAAAAAGAGCTGAAGTTATTGTTCAAGAATTTGAAACAATTGTTGAAAACTGCATAAAAATGACAAGTGATTTGGATGCCAGTAATATCCCTGCTGATGAGAAAGTGAACGTATTTCACCCTATATTGCAACTGAAAGCAAACCTTAATGCAAACAATAGTGTATTCAAACGAAGAAAACTGTTCATGTAAAGAGGGTTTGTTGCTCCCAATGAAGTTGACCTGAGTAAAGGAGACTCTGTCATGTATGTGCCCATCTTAGAATATCTTAAAGTACTTCTAAAGCATGCAGATGTTCAGATGTTTGCAACCACATGATGGGAGAACCAATCCCGACTAAGGGATACATCAATAGCTTTAAAGAGAGTAATTGGTGTGTATCAAGTCCTTTCCCCTCAGCTAAAAATTGCCTTTATATGCAGCTATGTATAGATTAGAATAGATTATAGGTTAGTTTAAGCCTCCCTAACAGCTACAAAAAAAGAGCGTATCAAGGAGAGGAAGGAGGAAGGCACCATTAAGTATGGATTTTAGGGAATGCGGAATCTATGCAGAAGGGGCATAGAAACAGTAAGTTGGGAAAGAAGTTCATAAAACAAGATAAAAGTAGAAGAAGAAAGTAGTAGGTGCTGAAAAACAGGACAGCAGTGAACCAAAAAAAGTGGTCCTTAACATAGCAAAAAATTATTTTATTTCAACAAAGAGAAGACCTACCTAACTCTCTGCTCGGGCCCTCATATCTTCCCCCTGGGAGCGCTATTTCCCATAGATACAATAATTGTATCCCCCTGAGGGGAGCTATGTATAGATGATTTCCAGATAGTTAATGCGTTGGGAACTGCCACAAAAGATAACAAAATTTGTGCCTTTTACTGGGTACTTGGCCACATCTCTGCTCATCTCCGAAGCAAATTATTTGCCATTCAAATTCTCTGTTCGACAAAAAGCCCCAACATGAAAAAAATATGGTTTTCACACCACCCTGCAAAAGTTTATTGAAGATATGAGAATTCGAGAAAGTCATGCAATATCAGTGCATACATCATCATGGAAGTTTCACTTTGTTGGAACTATTTCCATGCTTATCAGTGATAATATGGTAGCTCATCAAATTGGAGATTTTGTGGAAAGTTTTTCTTCACTTTGCATCTGCAGATTCTGCACAGCCACTAAAGAAAAGCTCAGAGAAAGTTTTTTGGGTGATCACTTTGAGAAAAGAACCATTCTCAGTTACAATGAAAAGGTGGCAATTCGAAAAAAATTCAGATGGAATCAAAATTTACTCTGGTCTAAATGCGCTGGACCAATTTCATGTATGTTGGGGATCACCCTCTGATATTGCTCATGATTTATTTGAAGGATTTTGCATTGACCTCATGAAGGTACATTGCTCCATTGTCTTCTTTCAAAATACTTTGACCTAAAATTTCTAAATGATCAAATTTGCAACTTTCCTTGTTCAAGGAGACAAATGAACCTACTTCAATTGGGAAAGATCAAACCAGAAATTTGACAATAAAACAAGCTGCTGCTCAGACATTAAACTTGGTTAGAATGCTTCCATTGTTTGTTGCTGGAAAAATTCACAAAGTGATCTTTACTAGAAATGCTATCTTGACTTCTTAGAAGTTTTAGAATCCATTTTAGCCCCATCACTCAATGTTGGACAAATTCTACATATGGGTACACTAATTTCTGAATTTCTTCAGGAATTTTTTTCTTTAAATCCTGAATTATCAGTCAAACCCAAAGCTCACTATCTTGTTCACTGCCCTAGTCAATACCTAACATTTGGTCCCCTACTGAACCAACATTGAGATTTGAAGGAAAACATGCTTCCCTGAAGTCAATTATTTCGAGGCCTAAAACTACAGAAATCCATGCAAGACAATTGCACTCCACCAGCTGTTCATGCAGTGTTTGCACATGTGTGAGGATTATCTTCAAGCTGGAAGGCTTCAGGCCGACCTGCTGGATTGTCTTCATAACGAGATAATTAAATTTATTTTGTAAGTTTATCTCATGAGACTTGAAATCGCTAAAATGGTTATGAATGATTTGCTATTTGAGCCAAGGTCTTTTTGGTATAAGGTATAGTGATGTAATTTACCAACTATTCATGCCTGTTGCAGTTACCCATCTTCGAGCAACTATGATGGAGTGGCCACAGCACTCCTAGTGAAGTATCCATATTTACAACAGTGTATTAGCTTCGGTGATGCTAAGGTTAGTGGCTGACAGTTGATATTCAGCCGTATCCAAAAAAATGAGCATTTTTTCTATTTTTCAATAGATTCCTCATCTTTTACAATTTGAGTATCATATATGCAGTGTAAGAGCGTGAAGCAGATATATAATGTATGAGTAAATTGTTTGCAATCTAATTAGTGCTTCATAATTCGAGGAAATCTGGAAAGTAAGGATGTCCACAGAAGCACGAAATACTAGACAAATAAGAGACAGTTCAGTGTCGTGTGTAGTGGCAAAACGTGAAAAGAGGAGGCAGCACGCTGCTAAGGAGAATGCAAGCAATCGTAAGCTTTCAAAAAATGTTCCTGCTTTTGGAATGGTGAACTATTTGCCTGAGCAATTATCAACCAAAGAAGATGTGACCATTCCCCTCAGGGGGATATAATTATTTTATCTATGGGAACTAGCGCTCCCAGGGGGACAATGTCAGGGCCCGAGCTGAGAGTTAGGTAGGCCTTCTTTTTTTGTTGAAATAAAATGTTTTTTTTTTTATGTTAATTAAGGACCACCTTTTTTCAATTCACTGCTGTCCTGTTCTTCATCACCTAGTACTTTCCTCTTCAACTTTGGTCTTGTTTCATGATCTGCTTTCACAACTTACTGTTTCTCTGCCTTTCTGCTTAGATTCCGCGTTCCCTTAACTCCATACTGAATGGTGCCTTCTTCCTTCCTCTCTTTGGATCGCATTTGTTGCTGTGTAGGGGGGCTAAAACTAACGACTAATCGAATCGAAACTAATTGATGTGTTCATTGCGCTACACCAGAGTGGAATGATTAAGGAAATACAGAAAGTTTTCCCAAATCACAAAAAATGATGATGCCATGCGCTTGACTTTCCCTCATCGAAGAAACCTCATCATTAATGAGACTGTTATTGTTGCATTCATTAAAGAATTGTATCCCGCTCTCTTCGGTTCCAATTAGGTAGAAACTTGAAGTTGAATGATCATAATAAAGTACGTTTCAATATATGTGTTCAAGAACGATTTAATTTACTCAAGCTATCATTGCAATAACTTAACCATGAATTTCAGATCTGTTTTGAGTTCAACCGTTTGACGGAACAAGAGATTGCCACACTTCTCCAGAACAATTTGTTGGAGTACTGGCAACCCATTCTCCAGATGCGTAAATGCATGTGCCACACTGCCCTCCTCAGCTACCACCTGCAGTATTTGAATGTAACTCGAGTAATTTGTGTTTTATGGTAAGACGTGGAACGATTGTCAGCAAATGAATAAGTGCAAGTGATTGTGTTTTACAGATCGAGTGGGTTAGCTTCAGTGAGGCGTGCTGACCTTGTGATTGATTGTACATGCATGGTATGGGGAGAGAAATCAATGTAAGTTTTAGATAGAGGGAAACGCTTGAAGGATATACGGTGCAGTGCCTTTGGTGTAAAGCAATTACTGTTTGCACATGACCCTGCATTGGTTGCTAAGCTGGAAGTTAGGTTGTGCAGATTGGTACAAAAGTTAAGACTTGTTTGGCAGAAGGAGGTTGAGACCGCATGTGGGAAGAATAATGTTACGAGGTGTTCAAGAGATGGAAATGTTAGTAAAATGAATGTAACATTAAATTAAGATTTAAAAAGTAATTCTAGAAACCTTTAGTCTTGTATGGGTGCGTATAGCGATGTGGAGGAAGTGCAAGCATGAGCTGACAAAAAGATTGAGAGCGTCAAGAGGTCTGAAATATGTGGAGGAAATGAAAGCTTATGCAAAAGCTTACAATGGTAGTTGTAACAAAAGTGAGGTTACATTTACTTTGTTACATGGAGCTGAGATTTGGTGTATGGGATTAGCTATAACAGAATAATTGACTGTATATCAGATGAGATGTCTTAAAAGTATAGCAGTTGTGACTCTGGGAGGTAGAGTAAGAACTGAAGTGGAGAGAGTTGTGTTGGAAAGAAGTTGTCAAGAAGAGCAGACCGTTCTCTATTAATATAGTTGTCAACTTTTATCTTATGAAAAAATGAGGAGCATCTAAGTGAATTAAGTAATGTAACCACATACTGTAATGCTGCCATTATGCTTCACTTGGAGGAGGAATGAAATGCTGAAGAAATAGGGTAAATTGGCCATCAGCTCTTAGGTACATTTGTGCAGGAAAAAGTAAAATTAAGTTAGATAGCTGGATACAGCTTTCAGATTGAGCTCTTTATAATACGTAAGCATGGTAGTGGAGTGAAAATGGGCAAACTAACATGCCAGTAACAACAAACCAAACAGAGCTATTAATATATAAGATGATTTCTATTACAGAGGATTTTGAGTCACTATTTCCAAATGTTAGAACAACATCTCGTCCCTCATATGGTAATCCTTGGTAAATCACTGACTAAAGCTGCTGTTACCGAAGGAATACCTCAAGCAACATTGAAGACGAGTTCACTCACAGTCTCATCCATGTCAGTAATATTCCCTTCTTTGGATGAAGATAGCCAAGTTTGGGATGATTAAACGGAGTTTAAACATTGTTTCGTGATGAATTTGACTATAGAAGAAACAAATTGATATGGCTTGAAGAGTGGTAAATGGGAATAGCTTGCGAGTGTCTGATTTGAACGCACCCAGAAGGGTAGAGTGAGTGTTCGGAGCGGTATGGGCGACATCTATTGTATTGTGGGTGGTCGCCAGTGTTAGTATGGACATTCGCACCCCATACCATGGGGCAGGAGTAGGTTTTGTGTGCTGCAGGCCCCACAACTGAGGTAAAGCTCGGAATGTAAACTTGGCTAATGGTGAGCAGAGGAGCGTTAGCGCTTACCCTTTAGTTGCCGCTCTTGACTGAAGGAAAGAGGCTATTGTAAAGTTTCAGATTTTAATAATTTACGCGTATGATATTGACTCAGGGATAATTATCTTCCATTAATTTTGTCGGCAGAACGTATGGTCTGCAGTGCCCGTCTTCAAGTGCCCAGTCCAATGAAGGAACCTGTAAGCTTTACCTCTACCCCACAAGTAAGTTACAATGAATTCTTAATGTGATGTCTCAGTGCTTGGATGTTCTGAAGTAAGAGAAATTGAGATATAAATTACGAAGTTATCTATTGCTGTAATTCTTTTGAGTTTGTTAGGAATTACATCACTGTAATTCTTTTGGGTTGTTAGGAATTGCATCACTGTAATTCTTTTGGGTTTGTTTTCTTTGATAAATTTTCTTTCATAATGGAATTGGATCTATTTATTTTAGTGTAAGAGAAGTTTTTCCTAATATTCTACTGGTAAGTGTATCCATTTAAATGATTTTTGATTTTCATTACATTTTGGTCAGTTGTCAGGAGAAGCTTATATTTGTAAATGACGAGTGTAGAAAATTAGGACAACGAGATCATGAATATTGGTTTACTAATGGGTGTGTACTGAACACTAATGTTATTACATGTATTCTGCATGTCAGGGGAATACGATTTTCCATTCTTCCATTCCCCATGCAATTTGATGTGCGCAAACCTGCAGTAACTACGTTTTTTCATTCCTAGATATACTTCTTGCTTACTAAAAATGTTAACACAAATTATTCGTACATGCACAAAATACTTCGACTGTATCTGTTCATAATAATGAAGCATATATAATTTATGGGAGTTTATGAATTGAATTTTCGTTCTAACCCTCTGCTAAATGCGTTCCACTAACCAAGTGGTATTAATTGCTCGGCTTGCGATGACTCAATTCTTGGCTCTCAAAAAATATATGAATTGATTAATATATAATTCATATAATATACGCTACTTGCAGTAACTAAGGCTCTCTCAATCAATGTGTTTAACTGAAGTGACTCTCATGCAAAAATTAGTGAATAACACTGCACTAGACTATTTATTCCCAGAATTGTGCTGTGAGAGGTTCTGTCTACTACATTCAAAGGTTTTCCATTCTCTAATGAAACGCATGAAAGCCTCCAGTTTTGAAGCATGATTATACTTATTGTCGATATGCCTTGATGAACTTGTTTTCTTCATGAGCAGTTACCTTAATACTAAAAGTGTAACCAATAGTTCATGCCACAAGATTTTATAAAATTCGGTTCATGTTCAAAATAAGATTTGCCTTCTATCTCTTATGTACATTCTAATTCAAGTTGTTGGTCAGGACATGCGCTTGTTAGAAAGCTAAAATTGTATACACGCACGTATTTCCTCAAACCCATGTTGAGCAATTTTCGGCATTAATTTAGGAACCTAGTTCCGGATTACACGAAACACCGAATACTAGGGAATAAGTGGAGTAAATTGCACAGTTTATTTTCCACATGATGTAGATTTCTTTGGCCTGAAGGTATTAATTTTTTTAACTTGGGTTGGCTCATGATCATTTTTATGGAAGTGTTCTTACGACATTCCTTATTTCCAGGAAGAGACTGGATCTGCTCCTATGCTTCACTTCAGTGACCCTGCCGACCGATCAACTTACTCTGTGGAGCTGATCGTCATTCGTGCTGCACTCCGCATGATTGAGGAGCGGCTTGCTTCGGGTTCTTACGTGTTGTTCTCCGATTCCAAAGCTGTTCTCCAGTCACTGAGGTCCTTCAACTCCACACATCCAATAATTTCTGGAATAATGTCAAGCCTGATGCGACTTGCAGGCTCCCCAAAACTTCTATATCTATTCTGGGTACCTGGCTATGTTGAAGTACGTGACAACAAGCAGGCAGACGAGTTAGTGCGAAGTACTGCAACCTCTGCTGCTGACCCAACAAATACCAGAGCACTCGCCTGAGATTACTACCCTATAATTAAGCTGCAGTAACTCAACTGTGGCAGTGGGAAAACACCCAAGACAACAAGTTGCGCAAGATTAGCGCGTTAACTGCGATGGGTTAAACTGAGGTTCAGTATTCAACTCAATTTAAAGGCAAAAGTTGTTAGATATTATATAAATACGTAACATTTACTGGGTCTGTAAAATATCATTAATTTTAAAAGATTATTAAAACTTTTTCAGACGACCCGTCGATAGGTCATTTTGGAGCAGGAAGAACTTAAGCACGACCCATCGATGGGTCGTATCGCAGTCAACGTGCTAAGAACAGTGTCCGAGCCTGGCCTGGCCTCCCGTCTCACCCATGGCCATTTAATGGAGCGTCACCCGGCCTCTCTTTGCCATCGCTGCTTGGTGCCGTTACGGTGCAGCATATATTGGTTGTGTCTTTATTTTTCCGATGTACGTTCCCGTTATTACCCTGATTTAACAGGGCGCTGACTCTGGTTTTATCTTGTGTAAGATGTTGGGAGAACAGACTCGTCGGCGTTTTAATCGTTGGCGACTTCTTAGTTATCTCTCTGACTCATCTCTTGTGAACAAATTATAGCGCATCTGTATATTGAAAACTTCGAAAAGATTTATGTGTTTAAATTCTTTTCTAGTCGTACAGTTCTTGGTGAGTCCTGCAATATTTGTGTTATTTAGTTTAATATGCCAAATCTTCGTGGCTGCGCGGAGAATGTGTTGGTTGGAATACTCAGGGAAGACGAACGCTCGGGCTTTAACACAGCAGCGTTGCTGCTGTTCCTGGAGAGGTGCAAGCTATATTCTGAAATTTAACAAGAACCCACGCAGTAACGCACTATAGCCAGGCGTGATACCGTCTTGGAAGATTCTAGATGAGGAAACTGCAATATTGCCGGGTGCGCTGCGTTGGTACCTTGGGGGGTTTCAGCGTGGGTAAGGCGTCCGGCCACAAATGGGTAGGCAGCTGGAACCCCCTATGGGGTTTGGCTGCCCAGTGCGATCGAATGTACTGCAGTATGTAAAAAATTTTGATCGCGAGACAATTACATTCTTGAGTTGTAATTTATAATCTTGGTGTTCGTATAATTTTGATATTCAAATAATATTGATGTTCGTCTCATGTGGTAAATTGTAAAGGTCTGATACTTATTAAATTATGTGACCTTCGGGGCGATATAGTTGAGTAACAGAAGCGCTAACAAACCCATGTCACTACTACTTTTACTACTACCCTGCCGACCCTGATGCCGAGGGTATACTTCTTGTTGAAGCTGTTGAGGTATGCCGCGTGAAGGGTTGATTGCAAGGTGTTACTGTGTGGCTAGCGTGTTACTATATATTTAACATAAGCTATCCCAAATCATGTAAAAACGCTGCTATTCATACAAAGAGGACTTCTTGGGTTAAAGGACAAGTGCAAGACTCCTCTAATCGCCCTCAACACCGTTAAGAGCTTAAAACTCTCAAAAGTACAAACCAAATTTAAGTCTTCAATTTGAACCCCTTATCCCCTCAGGGGGATACAACTATTGTGTGTATGGGAATTAGCGCTCCCAGGGGAAAAATGTGAGGGCCCGAGCTGAGAGTTAGGTAGGCCTTCTTTTCGTTGAAATAAAATGTTTTTTGTTATGTTAAGGACCACTTTTTTCGGTTCACTACTGTCCTGTTTTTCAGCGCCTCTGACTTTCTTCTTCAACTTTTATCTTATTTCATGAACTTCTTTCCATCTTACTGTTTCTATGCCCTTTCTGCATAGATTCCTCATTTTCTTATCTCCATACTAAATTGTGCCTTCCTCCTTCCTCTCTTCGATACGCTCTATTTTTGCAGCGGTTAGGGAGGCTTAAACTAACTTAAAATCTAATCTAATCTTTGAACCCCTTTTTACGTCAATTAAGTTATGGTTGGGTGAGCCTTCGTTTCAATGTAATAAGTTTATTTTTAAGCTAGGGGCAATTTTCTTTTCGGGTCATTCATTGCTACTCGTTTTTCAGTTCCTCCCGCTTTCTTCAACTTTTTTATTCTTTCCTTTCCTCCTTCCCCTCAGGGGGGTACAAATATTGTATCTATAAGAATTACCGCTCTCAGTGGAAAATGTGTGAGGCCCGAGCTGAGAGTTAAATGGGTTAGGCCTTCTCCTTGTTGAAATAAGATATTTTTATTGATGTGTCAAGGAACAGTTTTTTTCCGAATCACTGTTGTGCTGTTTTTCAGCACCTACTACTTTCTTCTTTAACTTTTATCATGCTTCATGGGCTTATTTCTCAACTTATTTTTTCTATTCCCCTTGTGCATTGATTCCATTATCTTCATACTAAATGGTGCCTTCCTCCTTCCTCTCTTCGAAACGTTCATTTCAGCGGTTAGAAATTGTTAAACTATGATATAATCTAATCCAATCCTTTCTTTATTCTACCCCCCTCCCCCCCACGGTTCTGGAGTCGTAGCTGTTCTCGCACTCACTTTCCTACGTATCCTCTTTATTTTCAACTCATGGCGCAAACCGATGTAAATTTTAAGCGCGACCATCAAAATAGATCCCACCTATTAAGTATGCAGTTATTATGTGACGCTTTGTAAGCAATTATCATTGTATATATTAAGCTACTGATCATTTTTGCTAATCACCGAAATAAAGATTATATAACACTGTCTCTGGAGTGGTGTGAAAATCTGTATTTAATCCATGTGACCTTATGGACGATATATTCAGAACCACCTTGCCCTGATACGGAAACGATATGGAAAAAATTTAACGTAACAAACCAATATAACCGAGAGTCACTGCTGAAATCAACGCTTGTGCGGCTGCGGTGGTAAAACCAGGAATATAATAATAATAATATGGGCGATATAGTCCGGGTTACTAAAGCACTAGTAAGCCTGCGCTGCTACCACTACTGCTGATAGTCAAACAATTTTTCAAACATCCATCAGTACACTCCACTCCATCTGCGTTGTACCTTAGCTGGTTTGTTTTAAGCCGACCGTGTGCTCCGTTATCGAAAACCATCTCCCCTACTTTCCCAATACTTATGGGGGGGGGGTCAGCAGTTGCATTTTGCTGGTGACCATGGTGAAAAATTTTCCATTAAATTCTTCTTCTTTGTTCTACCTTTTTGTTTTTCTCGCTGTGTAGCCTATACGGAAACACATCCTGAGCAGAGATGCATTTTTCCAACATATTTATGCTAAACAGGATCTTGTTCTTTGTTCTTTTGATACTACTTGAATGTTGTTTATGCAAGCCTTAAACTAATTAATAACCCACTAACTTAACACTCACCGTAAAACTGTCAACTCTAAAATAATATAGCTAACGATAGATATTTTTGAGAAAGCTAAGTGTCTTAATTATACGGATGTACATCGCTCGAAAGAAGACATAGAGAGCAAACAACAGATTCTTCACAAACACAAAACATTCAACAAATGGAAAGATTTAAATTCAAATCGAAGATAAAATTATTGTGTTGAGAATTACCGTGCGCGCCTCTCAGGTACTTGTCAGTTTGCACTTTATAGGCTTTCATCTGACCGGGGGCGGAGGAGGAAGCTATGTCGGTGAGATATTTTTATATATTGAAAAGGAAGAAAAGGAAAAAGAGGCCAAGAGGCTCAGAGGCTCAGAGGCTTAGAGGCTTAGAGGCTTAGAGGCTTAGAGGCTTAGAGGCTTAGAGGCTTAGAGGCTTAGAGGCTTAGAGGCTTAGAGGCTTAGAGGCTTAGAGGCTTAGAGGCTTAATAGTTACCATTACACGACGGACTTGAACTGTACTGTGTACTCTTCCTGTGTACCTTAATGGAGTAACGTGGAACAACAGAGTGCTGCACTTTGCTTGTGCTTTCGACAACCTTCTCGTAATCTTGGTCCCTTTCTTTGACCGTACTCTTGATTTGGTTTGTGTGAATGTGTGTTTCATGTTTATTTTGTTCAACTAGCCTTTCAGAGCGGTATTAATAATTCCTAGGCTTTCTAGCCGCCTCTAACATTACTTACTTACTTATCGGTTCTGTCGAGCCGTACTTACTTACTTATCGGTTCTGTCGAGCCGTACTTACTTACTTATCGGTTCTGTCGAGCCGTACTTACTTACTTACCGGTTCAGTCGAGCCGTACTTACTTACTTACCGGTTCAGTCGTGCCGTACTTACTTACTTGCCGGTTCAGTCGTGCCGTACTTACTTACTTGCCGGTTCAGTCGTGCCGTACTTACTTACTTGCCGGTTCAGTCGTGCCGTACTTACTTACTTGCCGGTTCAGTCGTGCCGTACTTACTTACTTGCCGGTTCAGTCGTGCCGTACTTACTTACTTGCCGGTTCAGTCGTGCCGTACTTACTTACTTGCCGGTTCAGTCGAGCCGTACTTACTTACTTGCCGGTTCAGCCGAGCCGTACTTACTTACTTGCCGGTTCAGTCGAGCCGTACTTACTTACTTGCCGGTTCAGTCGAGCCGTACTTACTTACTTGCCGGTTCAGTCGAGCCGTACTTACTTACTTGCCGGTTCAGTTGAGCCGTACTTACTTACTGGCCGGTTCTGTTGAGCCGTACTTACTTACTTACTGGCCGGTTCTGTTGAGCCGTACTTACTTACTGGCCGGTTCTGTTGAGCCGTACTTACTTACTTACTGGCCGGTTCTGTTGAGCCGTACTTACTTACTTACTGGCCGGTTCTGTTGAGCCGTACTTACTTACTTACTGGCCGGTTCTGTTGAGCCGTACTTACTTACTTACTTGCCGGTTCTGTTGAGCCGTACTTACTCACTTACTTGCCGGTTCTGTTGAGCCGTACTTACTTACTTACTTGCCGGTTCTGTTGAGCCGTACTTACTTACTTACTTGCCGGTTCTGTTGAGCCGTACTTACTTACTTACTTGCCGGTTCTGTTGAGCCGTACTTACTTACTTACTTGCCGGTTCTGTTGAGCCGTACTTACTTACTTACTTGCCGGTTCTGTTGAGCCGTACTTACTTACTTACTTGCCGGTTCTGTTGAGCCGTACTTACTTACTTACTTGCCGGTTCTGTTGAGCCGTACTTACTTACTTACTTGCCGGTTCTGTTGAGCCGTACTTACTTACTTGCCGGTTCTGTTGAGCCGTACTTACTTACTTGCCGGTTCTGTTGAGCCGTACTTACTTACTTGCCGGTTCTGTTGAGCCGTACTTACTTACTTGCCGGTTCTGTTGAGCCGTACTTACTTACTTGCCGGTTCTGTTGAGCCGTACTTACTTACTTGCCGGTTCTGTTGAGCTGTACTTACTTACTTGCCGGTTCTGTTGAGCCGTACTTACTTACTTGCCGGTTCTGTTGAGCCGTACTTACTTACTTGCCGGTTCTGTTGAGCCGTACTTACTTACTTGCCGGTTCTGTTGAGCCGTACTTACTTACTTGCCGGTTCTGTTGAGCCGTACTTACTTACTTGCCGGTTCTGTTGAGCCGTACTTACTTACTTGCCGGTTCTGTTGAGCCGTACTTACTTACTTGCCGGTTCTGTTGAGCCGTACTTACTTAGCTGTCAAGCTACGCTCGTGTATTATGAGCCCGTTGGGCCATCCTTAAAAACGTTAACTCTTATTGATGCTTGCTCTGAATGGCATTCTTCCACTATCGTCTTTTCGTTATTTTTCGATCTCACCTAACCTCTTTCTAAAAGAAGCTCCAATGGCTTCACTCGGGAAGTAATTCCTTAGGTGAGGGTTATCAGGACTTCACCTATCTTGAACTTAGATTTATGCTCTACATTCCACTTTTATTGAAGTATCTGAAAGAAAACTTGCTAGTTTTGTGTATTTCGCAAGCTTACTACCGTTTTCTTTTGCGCAGTATACCGCAACTACCGCCGGGTCCGGTCTGCTTCCAACCCGACAGCAGATGAAGGCGTCAATTCGGCCCCGCTAAATTCTTGTTGAGCGCCCATCTGACTCCTAATTTTGTCCGAGGTTCCTACCCTTCTGGAGGTACCATTCAATACTTGAAAACGGTACCTCCAGTCTCTCTCCGAACACTCGCAAGCTAGGAGGAAGCGAGGCCTCATCAACCAATTTCTGAACGGAATTCGATTCCATTCAAGCCTCAATCATTGTAAAACTTCTACGTTCTTGTCTTCGTTTACGTTACCAAATTAAAAACGCTTGAAGACCTTGCAGTGTGTGATTTCCTTACAATTGATTGGTTTATGGCTTGCATGAAAAACATTCAAGTTGCATCAAAAGAGGAAAGAACAAGATCCCGTTTAGCATGAATATGTCGGAAAAGGGTCTCTCTGCAGAGAGTGGATTCCCGTAAAGCCTATACTGTGCGAAAAAAGAAACAGGTAGAATAAAAAAAAGGAATATACGGAGAATCTATTATGGATGTAACTTTTCACTTTATTTTCAATAGTTAACTTGTTATTCGCTCTGTATCATGTAATTTTTATTGGAGGTGTTTATTGTATTTTGTGCTTGGAACTATTTTTTATCATTCACCCTTCTATCAACTCTGTGAAAACGAGTCCCTTGGTCGGGATGATACCCTCTGCTTAACTCATTTTTAAAACATGAGTTAAGTTAGTAATACTATTGTTTCTTTGTACTTTAAATAATTGTTCCCTATTTTATAAGGTATTATGTTTCCTATCTTCATTTAAAACTCACTTTAAATTATTCAAATAATACAAATAAATAATGAGGGGACTGAGAGCCATTCCAAGTTTATTTTTTTAAAAAATATATCCATATATGTTTTTGTGTAACTGCTTTTCATTCCTCTCTAACTTCGAGAGCATTTCTAATTGACAGTGAAACTGTACACTATACGAGCGTCAACCATGCAAGGTAATGCAATGCATTGTATTAGTATTAGTAGTAGTAGTAAAGTAGAATTAGTAGTAGTAGTAGTAGTAGTTGTGGTAGTAGTATAGTAGTAGCGGCAAGCCCTCTACTACTATTACTACTACTACTATAACTACTACTACTACTAATTCTACTCTACTACTACTAGTAAAATGCTACGGTTAATATCCGTAGAGTTTTATTTGAGACTCCAGTTAAAAATGCATCAAACTGAAGCCTAAGTGTCTCATCGATAAGACACAGGAGCATCTCTAATGAGACACTGGAGCGTCTCTAAATCGGGTCAGGAGACACTGGAATGCATCCAAATTTCGAGTGTCTCGTTGGTGATGCATCTGCGTGTCTCGGTTTTGGGACAAACGTCAGATGCACCAGGGTGTTTCGAAATAGGGCCATTATTTCTCTCAGTGTAGAAGTTCTGAAGTTAGTAAGCATAGCAATTAGTTTCGTTTACTTGAGAGTACAATCATCTTTCCAGTAAATTTTGCCGCAATTTGATCAGGTCATTTTAGCTGTAACATTTAATTGAGTTTCCATCAAACATCATTCAGGTTGGTTGAGTAAGGGGAAACCTAATCATTCTTGTTCTAAATATGGCACGCCCGGGCGCACCCATGTCAACCTCGCACATTTACATGAACGTGTGTTGCTGCGTCCGTGGCGTGGAGGGCCTGTCAAGTGCACAGGTCCAGACTTTGCCTCATTGCCAGAAGTCGCTGTATCGTCTAACTATAATGAGTTACCAGATGTCGCAATGCAGTTAGGTTATGCACTTGCTTAGAAAACTGTGTCCGTCGTGATTTCGAAAAGGCTTTGCTCATTGCGAGCTTAAATGCAATATGGAAGGAGATAAATTACCAGATAGTTTTACATTCGTGCATCTACCGGAGAAGGGGATAGATGGGGAAAATTAAAAAGGAGTAAAAAGAAAATAAATTTATCATTAAATATATCTAGAAACCAACCAAATGCTAAAACACCTTAATTCTCATAGTATTCAGTAGTGATTTCTAAATAAATTATCTCTCATATTTTTATTGGATGCATTTGTTTGCTGGTTGCCTCAGTAATAAAACAATCGAAACTAAATTAGCAGTAAATAATGAAAGTTTCGATAAATGAGAATCAATAATAAACAACGATAAAATAAATAAATAACGAAAAATTACATGTAATTGTCTTTAAATAACAAAAGACTTTTCCTATTATAGTTGTCACGTTAAGACGGAAAAAATTAACTAACTCAGCAGTATTAAACTATAATGTGGCCATAAACATTGATATTCGTTAAAAACTATCTCATTATCGTCAGCGCAACTGAAAAGAATTTGGTATTGATGAAACATTATACTTGTTGTCAAATTATAAGTGAAGGGGTGTCAACAGAGGCTGAACACAATTTGCTGACGTGAACAAAAAAGGTGCAATATTTGTGATGAAATCCATTACATTTATTACTTGGTTTGTGAGCGTCAAGCTTCATCACCAATGTGAGCATAAAGGTTCATTTATTTTGCCCTTTACGACTGAAATAGTAATATATTAAACGAGAGGGAAGTGACAAGTAAATATACTGATATGAGTACATAAAATATTTTAGTAAAATTTCTAAGTGAAGTAATCGAATTCATTTGGCGTAAATACGCATAAAAGGCGACTTACAGAACACTTCAGCACAAGAATATTTTTTATTTAATTGATGTTATAAAGGACTTGGTAGTTGCTCGAATTAATTAACCAGTTTATAATAGAAACTAGATGAGATTTGCATTCTTACATATACGTTGTGACATTTGAACAATACACCCCTCAGGGGGATACAAATATTGTATCTATGGGAATTAGCGTTCCCAGGGGGACAATGTGAGGGCCCGAGCTACAGGTTAGGTAGGCTTTTTTTGTCAAAACAGAATAGGTATTTGTTTTGTTACATACCATCTTTTTTCGGTTCAATGCTGTTCTGTTCTTTCAGCACCTACTATTTTCTTCTGCAACTTTTATCTTGTTTCATGAACTTCTTTCTCATCTTACTGTTTCTATGCATTTTGTGCATAGATTTCGCGTTCCCCTAACTCCATACTAAATGGTGTCTTCTTCCTTCCTTTCTTTGGATCGCATTTGGTGTGGATAGGGAGGCTTAAATTAACTAATAATAATAATAATAATAATAATAATAATAATAATAATCATGTGAACAATATAATATGACATACGGTAGTATCGCAGTAACTGGGCTGTTATTTGGTCTAACTCGTTATATAACATGTGTCGTTTAAAACGGCAGTTACAGTTAGGTGTAAAATGAATCATAGTGTATTCTATTTCATTGTTGAATGGTACCTATACTGCCGAGCTATTCGATAATAAATGTTCGCACTATGTAGAGTCAAGTCACTCAGTGACGTGTGGCAGCTGTTGAAGTGCGCATGTTAGTGAGTCTTGGTGGTGGTGACGAGACATATACGTACACGGACCAGCACACGCACACTCAGAATATGCGAGATTGACGTGGGTACCGCCCGGGCGCACCCACGTCAAAGTTGCTCCACTCTGTGTGCGTGTGTTGCAGCGTCCGTGTGCGTGTAGAGTGCGTCATGTACACTGGTCCAGAGTTTAGCTCATTGCCAGAAGTCGCTGTATCATCTAACCATAATGAGCTTACAAGATTTCGCAATGAAGTTAAATTATGCACTGGCTCACCAAAAATTGCCAGTGGTGATTTAGAAATGGGCATGCTGAGCGTGAACTTATTTGCAATATGGAAGGAGTTCAATTACCCGATCGTTTTACATTGCTGCCTTTAGCAGCGAAGTAGAAATATCAGGAAAATGTAATGAGCATTGAAATTGCGATTAAAACCCGCACAGATTTAGACTGGATAAATGAATTCTCGCATAAAAATGTTAGCTGGACTAGGCAAAACGAGAAGGAAGCGACAATTAAACATACTGATATGGGATATAATTTTTTTCACTAAAATCTTAAGAGTCAGTTAATCAAATTTATTTGGCGTAAATATGCGTGAAAGGCATCTTATAGAACGCTCCAGCACTTGAATACTTTAATTTAATTCATATTATAAAGAGCGTGTTAGAATACTTTTATTTAATTGAAATTAAAAAGAGTCTGTTAATTTCTTGAATTAACTGTATATTTATAATAAAAACTAAAGAGATTTGCACTGCTAACTTACGTCGTGACATGCGAACGATGCATTATGACATACGGTAGAATCGCAGTAACTGATCTCATTTGGTTTAACTCATAATATAATGTCATTTAAGACGGCTGTGACTTTAAGAGTAGAGTGAAACTAAAGTATTTTAATCCATTGCTAAATGATACTTCTATGGGAAACCTATAAAACTTTACCTCATTGTCAGAACTCGTTCTATCGTCGAACTATAATGAGTTACCAGATATCTCAATGCACTTCATTTATGCACTTGCTTTAGTTGCCTAAAATTGCCAGTCGTGATTTAGAAATGACCTTGTACAGTGCAGGCTTATGTGCAATATGGAAGGTGTTGAATTACCCTATGGTTTTAACTTCCTGCCTTTGCCGGCGAACGGTCAAGATCAGGAAAATGTAATGAGCGTTGATGTAGCTATTAAAAGCCGCACCGAGTTTAACAACTGGTTAAATGAATTCTCGCAGAAAAATAATGTTAGCTGGACTATGGAGAGAGGAGAAAGAAAGCGCAAGAATCAATTGGAACTCTACCACGTTTGTCACCATGCGGTGCGGAAGCACAAAGGAGTTAAAATAACCAATACCAAGTAGGTACTTCATTTAAAACAAATCTTTATTGTCTAATCGTACAAATATTGAACTACATGCTTCTACATTGAATTGTGCTCGCAGTTTCTAGAGAGCGCTTCCTGTTTTTTATATCTGCATGTATACTTACGTGTGACACGGACTCCTTACTGTAGTTACAAGTTAGAAATAGGTAAATAAACGTGTAAACAAATGATAATAAAATACTAGGCAAGTTTTTTATACTGTCAGTTAAGTGCAATTATTTAAATTTAGCTCGGTTAATTAAACTTTGACATATATTGTTTAGGTTGACTCAAGTTTGGTTTGTTTGAGCCTAGTTACTTATTATGTTCAGTTATTCGTTTGAATATTTCAATAACTAGGATTTCCATTTATTATTTTCATAAATTTTTGGCTGTTAGGAAAAAACTCGCTCCTATTTTATTTCAAATATCTTTTATGCACGAAACATGGTTGAATATAAAAAGTACTTCAATATAAAAAAGTTTTGCATTGTTAAAGTCATATGCTTTAAGCATATTATATAGTACTAGCAGTAATTATTTGTGAACGATCTGAAGAACATAAATAACTACTGTCAAACTGAACTACACCCATGAGAAATAAATATTTCATCGTTTTGACAGAACCTAACTAAGGCTTCATTATATTTGTCAATGCAAACGAAATAATCGAAGCGTGGTGAAACTTTTTTCCCGCCGAACTAGGATAGACCACTTGCATATATTTTGCACAATTTTTGCTTTATTCAGTAGACACTTTTCTGAGTTAAAAAATTACTATGGTTCTCGAACAAAAATACTTGTGATACTAAAGTATCAAGGTTTATGTGAAGTATTACAAATATTTAATTTCTTCACATTTAAAGGAGCTTACACTGTTTGCTTGGATATATCAGTATAGCTAATTTTTATTTCAGTTGTCCGGCATGATTAAGAGCGGTCATCAGCACTGAAGGATCGACACCTCACCCATGCCATATCGCCTTCACTGGCCGCCACAACCATTCGCGCTCCTCCGCTGCTATCCTGAGCGAGTTCAGTATGTCAGAAAGCACCAAGGAAGAGTTTTACTCCTATTATGAGCAAGGTGAGAATGAATAATTTTTAACTCATGATTTACTACTTTAAAGCATGATTTTACCTGAGAAGTACATGTATGAATACTATCCTAATTTTACAAGTATCGATATTACAGTTGTGGCACTATGGTACGTTTATTCAGGCATGTTCCTCAACTAAATCTAAGCAGTTACTTCTGGTATCCATAACCGTACAACAATAAGGTTATAAATGTCACCCCCTACCCTTTCATTAATTGCAAGTCCTGAAAAAAATGTGAGTTAAATTTACGGCCCAGTTGTTTAGTATTACAATATGCAATTAGTTTTTTGTTATGGGTTATTTGACTCAATATATCTGGTAAAATTGACACTTTGATGCATGTCTTATAATAACTAGCGTATAGCATTTCTTACTTTTTACAATTTATATGTCATTAAGTTGGGTGGATTATTTCTGATGAAATGGAAAAGAATGACGAACGTTTGAACAATTAGTGAATTTAATTCAGTCGAAAAATGTGTTTTCTGTGGCTATTTAGAGATTCAGTTATGTCAATATTTTCTTATTCTACTTGAAAATGTGTGTATTTGTAAATAAATATATTATTTACCTCTTATTTTTGACGGTGAAGTTATATTGAAGTTAATAATGAGTTGTTCGTTTCTTATATCTCATCATAGAGCCCCAAATTCATGAAAAATGTGAACAAATACTAAATATATAACAATATGAGCCAAAATTTTACAGGCATGTTTGGTGCCCAAGCTCGACGCCATCACCAACTGAAGCATAATTTTCAAAGTCACATTGCGCTGCTGGCAGACAGAAGATTAAATCCTACATTAAACTCTGTAGTGAGTCTGAGGGCGAGGTGGATGGCACGGAACCACGGTAACTTCGACATGTCCGTCTTGGAAGCATGCAGCGAACCAAGAATAAAATGCCGCAGCATCTCATTAATTTTGCTGAGACTTCTGGTGGATATGTTGCCGTTCTTGTCACCGATTTCATGTATAGAGTTCACAAAGAAATGCAATCAGCCAGCGAGGTGGTGTTTGTGGACACGGCTAGCCACGTGGACAAGACCAACTGCTCACTCACCATTCTTGTCTGCTCGAGCGCAGCTGGGGGCCTTCCTCTCGGGGTCATACTGTCCTCAACACAAAGTAAAGAAGATTATGTCAGAGGTATGTGTTTTAATTTGCAATTAAAATTGCATTATAAAATTACCACCATTACACCTATAACTAACAAATGACTAAAAACTTGCTGATTAAGATATTTTAATCAAATTTGTAGCTTTACTTTTTTTACTGTATGTCCCCCTTTAATAATGTTTTTACAGGTTTCAGTCTTCTCCAAGACATGCTGAGTGACGTTGCGTTCAACGGAAAACTGCGCCCTGAGTGTTTCATCACTGATGACAGTGACGCTGAGAGAGGAGCACTGCGCGGGGTGTGGCCTCATAGCAAATTGTTCCTCTGCATCTTCCACGTCCTGCAGGCCGCATGGCGCTGGTTGTGGAATGCCAAAAATGGTATCGCCAAGGAGCACCGCAAACCGCTGATTTCAGTTCTGAAAAAGCTGGTCTACGCTGAGTCCATTAGTTCCTTCGACCACATATGGTCCGAATTCCTGGATTCAGAACTGTCACGAAATAACTTCAAATGTACCGAGTAAGTAACTGCTTCCAAAATCCTTGAAGTTATAACGCACAGACAAAAATTTGATGTAGCTGCACAAAAAAACATGAGTGTAACATAATAACATAAATTTAGTATTCAGTTGTAGTATATCAAAAACTGTATTGGTTTCAGATACTTCAGATCAGCGGTGGAACGAAGGGAAGAGTGGAGTTTACCTTGGAGGTGTCGCTACTGCGTGGTCACAACACCAGCAACATGTGTGAGAGCATGATGATGGTGATCAAGGATATTGTCCTCAACAGGTATTGTACTGCTGATGCAGTTTGTGAAAGTTACCTTTTATCGAAGGCATTGGCTGAATAGGGAGATGGTAGCCTAATCGCGGTGGCTCGTCGTAGCTGTGAGACTAGCGAACTTGCCTCCGTCCAGGCAGACCCTGGTTCGAGTCCCGGCGCTGGTGGCGATTATCTCTGTTGGGTATAGGAGAAAAATTCCAAGCACAATACCCCACTCTACCCAGGTGTCTGAAACGGGTACCGGTCTTGACCGGGGGAAAGCGTAATGGCGTCCTGGCGTTAGTTATAAGGCATTTGAAAATCCAATGTATAAGGTGATATGTATCAGGCTTGAAATTGGAAATAAAGCATCCGTAGATGCCCACATTATTATTATTATAATCATCATCGACCTCATTTGGCTGCATTTGTGATTGTAGCTGCTGCCAGAAATTGACTGAAATATAGGTTCCGTCAGCTTTTTTAACAATAACAATGAAATTTATGAATATTACATTTCTTTTCGAATAATTCCCTATGATTGAAAAATAAAAACATGTGATAAATCAAGACCTACCAAAGTCAATACAAAAATAAAGTACAGCGGTGAGGATAAATTAAGTTAATTTTCTATAAGCGTAGCTATATTTGTCAAAATTAAAAAATAATGCTTACAATGGTGAAATGAAGATGTAACTTATACATACATTAAATCTTGAAAATATTGAAAGCTTGTGTGTTTTATAGTAAATTTCATTTAACCCCGTTTATTAGAGTGAAACAACTTTAAATACTCAATTTTATGTGTTAAGAGTCAGAAATGATTAGTGCCCATATATTTTAGATTTAGATTTGAGCACGATTTCAATCTAAATTATTGATAATAGTAATTTTTGGGAGTGACATTAATTAATAATAGTAATTATTGAAATATTTGTGTACAGAAATAAGGCCCACAACGGAGCACAGCTGTTGCTGGCGATGGCAGATGTGTACGACAGATACCTTCGTTTGCGTCTGTCAGATGTCATCCTCAAAAAAGACAATTCTTCCAAAACTGCCACCAGCACCATTCCTCTGTCAGCTGTTACCCATAATGGAGGAGCAGTTTATTCAGTTGATTCTGCTTTGCAAGAGGGCATTCAGTACACAGTGGACCTATCCATCGGCTCGTGCAGCTGCATCAGTGGGAATACAGGCAGCGTGTGCCAACATCAACTTGCAGCGTCTCAGCCCAGCGCAGTCCGCCTTCCACAGCTTTACACCTGCACTGCTGCTGAGAAGCAACACTTGTACAAGGTGATATACGGTGACAAAGCAATGCCAACATCGACTTTTTTCGATGGTTTGTTTGCAGATGCGCCTGCTAACGCAGTATCGGATGTTAGTGAGCAAATAGAGACATGCAACCGAAAAGACAGATCTGTTGGTACAGAAGAAGTCGTCAGAACCTCTACACAGACACTGAATAACTCTCAATCAATTGACGAGAGAATTGATGAACTTACAAGCATGTTTAATAAGGAATTGAAGCGAACTCAGAGCCCCTGCATGCTCGGCGCCCTTGACGTCTTCGAAAAGAGGATGAAAGCCTGTAGGAATCCTGCGCAGGTGTCAACTTTCCTTCGCACTGCAGGTTGTACCCTTTTTAAAGGATCAGGGGCATTCAGGAAAAAAATTCCATGTCAGCCAACGAGCATTGCCAGGCGCCAAACAGGACAACCAAGAGGAAAAACTGCCTTATTGAAAGGGAAAATAGTAAAAAGAAAAAGGAATTTATCCCTAAATATAGGCGGAAATGTGCCTAACGCTAAAATTCATTGATGTCTCATAGAACGCAACAATGCTTTAAAAAAGTATTCTTTCATATGTTTCTTAAAGGTATTTGTTAAGAAGTTTGTTCAATAATAAAACAATGATAATATTTTTTACTGCAAAATGCCAATCGTAAAAATTCTATACCTCTGTCAATTTATGAAATACAACGTTTCTCATCGAAACGTTGCATTTTATTAATTGATAGATACATAGAATTTTACCGATCGACATTTTGCAGTAAAAAATGATGAATGAATTATTTTTCATTTAAATTCCGGAAGAACTGAAAATGTTTCGTGAAGTTAAGAAGTTGAAAAGCGATCGCAACTAAGTTTATTATAATTCATGAAAGCATGTATCACATATTAAAATAAATACTAATACATGCAAATGTCTTTCATTTATATTGTATTTTTCATACGTTATGTGAGAAATTCTGAAAATGAAGTAAAATATCGTCTAACATATCATTGTTGTCACGTAAAGACACAAAAAAAGAACTAAATTGGTAGCATTGAATAGTGTGGCCACAAGCATTAATATTAATTTAAAAACTATCTTATCGCCTGAGCAACTGAAAAAAGGCGGTATTGATGAACATCATACTTGTATGTCATATATGACAGGGAAAGGGGAACTATTTCCAGAGGGAAACTAAAAAGGTGAAACATTTCTTCTGAAATTTATAACATTCATTACTTCTTGTGTTAGCGTCAAGTTCTCTTTATCGCCAATGATAGCTTCAAAGTTCCTTCACTTTGCATTGTACGACCAAAATAGTATGATATTAAACGAGAGGGAAGTGACAAGTAAATATACTGATATGAGCACATAAAATTCCTCACTAAAATTTTTCAAGTAAATTAATCAAATTTATTTGGCCTAAAGATGCACGAAAGGCAGCTACAGAAAGCTGCAGCACTTGAATACTTAAATTTAATTCAAAATATATAGAACGTGTTCAAATACTTTTATTTAATTGATATTCAAAAGAGTCTGTTAATTTCTCGAATTAACTGCGTATTTTTAATATAGACCGAAGAGATTTGCATTGCTAAAACTACAGCGTGAAGTACGAACAATACATTATGATGTACGTTAGAATCGCAGTAACTGTGCTGTTATTTGGTCTAACTCATTATACAACACGTGTCGCTTAAGACGGCTGTGACTTTTACGTGTAAATTGAAACTTATAGTATTTTATTCCATAATTAAAAGATACTTTTATGGCAAAATATACTGTATTAGTTTGCACTCAATTATGTCACGCAGCGACGTGTGGCAACTGTTGAAGTGGGCGTGGTTCTTGGTCACGGTGACAAGCCGTTCACGTACACAGACTCGCACACGCACACAGACTGGAGCAACTTTGACGTGGGTGCCGCCCGGGCGGCCAACACAGATTTACGTAGGTGTGAACGTACAGCTGAAGCTTTGATTTCACAGCTCTGAGTTCTAAAGCCTGTACAGTGTAAATATTTTTAAAGAAAAACCAGTGTTTAATAATTCTGATAGTTCGCACCCCCCTACAGATAGTAAGTCCAAACATTATTTTTGTATCATACTTGTGGGTATTTTGTGTTCATTTTGTTGATGTACTTTTGTAGTTGATCTTTTCCCATTTTAGTAATTTTTCCTGTGCCGTTTTTTACAGATTGATTTTTGACTGAACATGGAGTGGGTATCCGAAAAAATTTTAGGAGAATAGAATGATCAGTTTTTTGAGTGGTTTCTTCTTTCTAGAATTTTAATTAATTCGCAGTATAAGCACATTGGCCTAGTGTTTACAGATAATAGAGGCGTATCGTGTTTTTGAATAGGACATCTCAATACATACAAGTCATCACAGTGCGAATGAAAGAACACCGATTGTCACGGCTTGGTTATTAAGGGGTTATTGAGATTTTTCGTGTCTTTCAGACAACACTTATATAGACGCAACTCATCGTATGTACAGCTAAAAAAGCTTCACTTGCTTGGAGTTGGGGATCCTCACCGAGTAACGAGTCATTCCTAGTCGGATTTAAAGATACATTCGAATTTCATTACATCATTGCACGATTCATTCAGATGACAACGCAGCGGATGACTACCAACAACCGCCCGTGATGGAGCACTGCCTTCCTGACAAGGAAGAACACCGCACCATGACCCAGGTCTCATCACTTACGGTCTCAAAACCTCCACTGCCTACATCTTGCACTTCTATCATTCCTTCAAAAATACTCTGTCAATTAAGTTTTGACGCGAATGAATTTCTTAACATTGATGTTGCTAATGCTAGTGCTAATGCTCCTACTGCTAATGATGAGACTGCAAATGCTACTACTGCTAATGCTACGCCTGCTAATGCTGCTGCTACCGCTACTAGTACTATTACAATTACTATAATTATTAGTACAACTATTGATATAACAACTATTACTACCATTACTGTTACTACCGTTGTTGTGACAACCCTTACTATTGCAACCACTACTACTATTACCACTATTATTTTTGTTATTATTTATACTATTATTTCCATTATTACTAATACTACGTTTACTAGTTTTATTATTATTACGATTAGTATTACTACTACTCTCAGTACTATTACCATTAGTGCTATTACTACTAGCACTTCTACGACTACAACTGCTTTTCGCAATGTTGATATGTTGATTTTATTATTATTACGATTAGTATTATTACTACTCTCAGTACTATTACAACTAATACTATTACTATCACCACTTCTACGACTACAACTGCTATTCGCAATGATTACCCCAAACACTGCAGTGAACGGAAACTTGTCGCTGATTTAACAGCGTAACGTTTATTTCGATTTTCTGTAAATAAAATTTTGTCGTAGAGTATACATACGTTTGATTAACGCAAACACAAGGTGCACGAAGCATACAATCACAAAATAATTATTTTCAGTTCTATTAATTTCGTAGTCTTCAACACTAAAGAGATTATATAACAGTCTTAATTTTTTTCTTCTATGTCTTCATTGACAAACCAAGGCTGGAAAATTTATCTCGAGAAGGAAAACATGGAGTGTTCATTAATTTCCCCTAAAGAAGTTCCCTACTGAAAAAGCTTACGATTTGGTCATTTTATTTTTTGTTTAACATTGAATGTTAGCAGTCGGTCAATCTGCTGTTAGCGGATTGAATGAAAACGGACTCTGAGTCCCTTTTCATTTGATGCTATCAATGCTTCTCTATTCAGATGACAACGCAGTGGACAGCCCACAACCGCAACCATTGGTTCACCGCAATCCTGGCGATCAAGAAAATTATCGTTTGACGCAGCCCGCGTCACGAACTGTCGCCATGGCTCCACTGCAAATCTCATGCACCTCCATCATTCCTTCAAAAGTACTCTGTGAATTAGGTATGTTCTAATTAACCTGAATCTCTATGCATTGAAGTTAGGGAAAGAGGTTTCAGTTTCAAATTTTTACCCGTTCTCATTAGTGATTTCGAACATGTGCCATAACAAGACCTATATGTTTCCTTGTATGTGTATGCAGCAGTATTGAAGCACTCAAATCCTACGATTTCGAGCGTAATTTTATTGTTTCGTGATTGGTACTGCTATTAGTTTCCCTGGTATACACTCCAAGCAAGTTTAGCCGGACAGATTTTGAGTTCCCTTAGCTGCTCTCAACTTATTTCATCTCCCGTGCTGATTTGGTAAGATCCTCATCAATCTGCTCTACTAATGTCTTGATTACTCATTCAGCCTCATACCGTGGTTACCTTGCGCATTTCTTTTTCTTTTTGTGGTCTTTCTCAGTACTCATACACATCTTCGGTTTTTAGCAGAAACACAATCCAGCATGTTTCAATCAACGCATGCAGATGCTTTCACATATTGTACTTACTACGTCTCAAATTATTATCGTTGTATCAACTACTTTTCCTCCAGCTGAAAACCACGTAAACTCCGGAATATGGTTAATCAAATGCAAGCATTTCTCGCGCCCATTTCCGCGGCTTATTGCTTATATAGCAGACTGATTAACTTTGCTGGATCCTGTACAAAAAATTTCTTACCACCTTTCATAGCTTAATCATCAAAGGATTGTATTAACAGTTCTTCAAACGATTTTACCTCTGGCCACCGCGTATGAACTTGAGTCAGCCATTCAAGTATTAATTTCAGCACTCAACAAAGGATTTTTTCTTCTTAACTTCATACACTCTCATGGCCATACGGACTCCCTTGCATCCCCACATCTCGATGTACCTTCACTTACTTGAACTTCGTCGACACTCCTGTCCTCTTCACACACAGCATTCATTCAGAATATTCCCATTTGGCGCAAATTTCATCTTTTCTTCTCCAACTTTTCTACTTCAAGAAACTATTCAAGTTCGACACGACTGTCTCATAGAGCTTGAGCACTCATTTTCCATTTTATCGTATTGGCTGTAATTCTATTTACACTCTTTTTAGCATGTCGCTGAAATTGGTCGTAATTTATCTGATTGACAGACAGTAAATGAATGAACATGATTAGCAATTTTATATTATTTATATGTTTTGTACTCGAATATTAATGTACTCGTAGAAATTCTGCTGAACCACCCATGCTAGCAGACTTTGTGTATTTACCGGGCACCAAGCAAACTAATACTCTATCGTTATGAGTGAGTCACAGACTCCATTCTAACTCAGAAAATTTTCGCCAATCTAACAATATTTTAATTTGCGATCGGTTTTGTCGCACCCATTGCACCTACGCAGATTCCGTGTGTCTCTTCTTTGACAGCTCGTCCACTCGTAAGAACAGAAGTAATGTGAGGAAAATTTGTCGTCTTGTCGCCCCGTTGTTTCCGCCGACTGATACACTACAATAGAGATTTTCTTACCTTACGTGTCACACATGACTAATAGCAGCCGATGAAGCCCTGTAGCCGTGATAGTTAATTCACTGTTCTATTGGTTAATTTGTCTGACTTTATGTTTCAGCATAAATTTGTTTCTCACGATGTTTTTAATTTAAGCGTTTTTATTTTTTGCATTCAGATGATACTGGAGCGGGTCGAATATCGCCGCAGACGATTGAGGCTTGCATTTTTGACGATGCAGAATATTTGGCTAGCGCACCCTCTGCCCCTTCCGCTGTTGGTCCATTGGAAAGACTGGACGTCTCCATTAGTCCGTCCGAAACACTCCATGAACTAGGTATGATTTTGAGATCAACACTTAGCCGCGCCCATCACCGCAGTGTAAAATAGCACTCCTCAGTTTCGAATGGCATTTTATTTATAGAAATGAACTAACTTTTTTCAGAATATAAATTCATGTAACTTTTTCATTTTAACCTAGATATCTGAGTGCGTTCCGTTCATTAGACACTATTTCAAAATGAACGGAATTATGGTATTCAGATGAAATAATTTTCCACCCGCTCTTCAAGGAGCGGGTAATTACGTAAAATTACATTTACGTAATTTTATGTTGAGAGTTAGTTTTTATTACACTAATATTTTGTTATCTATGAACACCATTTCTCTCTATCAAGTTCAAAATATTGCTAGGGACTTAGAGATTCTTGATTTTGAGCCCTTGATTTTTGATTTTCTTTATTTGAAGCCTAAAATTAGGTATTTTTACCGCAACAGGTTTTATGATACTTTTGAGAGGCGTGTATGCTTTCGTCTGATCCAAATATTCTGGAAAGGCTAAGTCATTAGGAGGTATGAGTTAGACGTAAAACGTAGCACTAACAAGCTGCGGTGTGAGTATGAGGTGAGCTATGAATAAGGCTCTAAGGAGGAGGAACGTAACATTGAATAAGGGCGTGTTAGAGGAGGTTGAGTTATTTTTCGTACTTGGAAATAAGTCAGGCCACAAATCTTGATTCGAGTATAGAATACAGAAATGAGGCAGAAAAGCGTATAAAAATTTGGGATGATTGGAGGTAGTTGTACGGAATTAATTCTTCGTTATGAATTCTAAAAGGAGGCTCGACGAGTGTGATGAAACAAGCTGTAACTTACGATGCGTTGCAAATAGTAATTAAATTTGGGGTATTTGTGCGTATCAAAAAAAAAGTTTCATCCGTCTTGAATGAAAACGTATATAATTAGAAACTCAGCAAGATTTGCGCTCTGAAAATTATGAAATCTTACAGCTGTCAGGAAAGAAGATCGGATTTCATAAAGCAGTTTGAATATGAAGACGGAACAGCAGGGAAGAATCTAGGCACTGAATTGAAAACATGTAACAGGCAAACCAAAGTTTGGACTGTAGAGGCTATAAGTGCATGATAAACATGCTGGATTTGGATAGTGTTTAGCGGCACACATTCTACCATGTTTGGAGACCCTGCGCCCACACTTCATCGAATTTTTAAATCGGTTTAAGTTTTTATGTATTGATCTGTTCTATGCTTGTCATTCTCGGATTGCAATAAATTCTTTGATTTTCAGGTCATCAAAAGAGGCCAGCGACTGTTTCCAGCGTGGAGTCAGTAGTCGCATCGACATCCGGAACGACTGCAGCGACATATTAGTCTGTCGCAGCAGCAGTGGATTCAAGTCCGAATGGGCAAATGGGTCCCAGTGCGGAAGTTTTACAAAGTCCTCTTGGACTATTGCAACGCCCATATATTGCGAGGAAATTAGCGAGGAATTTTAGACGCTGCTATTTCACGCGAAACGGTAAATATAAGGAAAGGAAAAAAATTGTATATCACCAGTGTAACTGCTGTTACAACTGTAATGACTTAACAGAAATAAACGCAAAAATTTATTCGAAAGATTTTGGAGTAGTCAAAATTGGCAAGCGCAGTCAAATTTCATTATCAATACAATAACTGAAAACCCGCCAAAAAGAGTGAACGCAAGTAGTGAGAAGTCCAAGTCTCGCACTTATGTTTTAGAAAATATTAGGGTTTGTAAAGAAGTGCATCTCAAAACCCTTGGAATTTCTAAAATGCGAATCGAGTATTGTTTGAAACAAGAAATGTAAAGGGAAAATGTGCTCTCCTGATAAAAGGGGAGCAGTTTACTATAAAAAAACATCAGAATACGAAAACGAATGCATTAGAAAGTTTTTAGACTCATTTCCAAAATTTACCAGCCACTATTCGAACAGTAGTAAGTTATATTTCAATGAAAATCTGTCAAAACCGATTCTTTACTATCTTTATATCAAAAACCAAACAGAATGTAATGCCAAATGTGTGAGTAAACCCATTTTCTACAGGGAATTCGCCAAGTATAAGATTGGTATTTATGTTCCAAAAACGGATACCTGTACTGTTTGCGATGCAGCGGCAATGAAAATGAAATCGGCAGATTTGTTGAGCAAAATGGATATTGAATCAGACCTGGAAAAACATCATAGTCGAGCTCAAAATGCCAGATCTAAGCTAAATCAGTCCAGAGAGCTAGCAAAAAAGGATACATCTCTAATGTCATTCACGTTCGATATTCAGAAAACTCAACCATTGCCACGACTAAATACTTCATCCGTGTTTTATAAGCGTCAACTTTGGGTGTAGAACGTAGGTATTAATACTGGAAAAGACAATGGAGGTCATATGGCAATGAGGCTAGAGATTGAAGGAAAACGAGGATCAAAAGAAATCTGTTCAAGCATTTTAGCATACCTGAATTCTATAGATTGTTCCCAAATAAAAATTTTTCAAACATTCAGTGATGCTTGCGGGGGACAAAATACAAACAAAGCTGTTATGTGCTTCTTCATGTACATGTGTGACATCAAAACGTTTGAGTCTTGGGAGCACACTTTCATGGAAACTGGCCATAGCTATTTGCCCAATTATCAAGATTTCGCAATTATTGAAAGAAAGGCTAAGAACAAATTAATCTATTCAAAAGAAGAATGGTACGATTTGGTCTCAAAATCAAGGAAAATTAATCCATTCAAAGTTATTGACATGATAGATAGATTTGTTGGGATAGATACACTCGTTGATTCCCGCCACTTCAATCCAACTCGCACAAATGCTGGTACAAAATTCAATTTTATGAAACTGAGAGCCTTTAAGGTTGCTAGAAATTCTGCAACAGTCTTCTACAAGACAACAGAAAGTGACGAGGAATACCAACTTGACTATCCTACGAAGCCAGGCCATGAAATAATTTTGGATAGTTCTTCGGACAGTATTTTCATCAGCAAGGAAAAATACGATGACTTAATGCACCTGCTAAATTTCGTACCACCCATCTACCAAAATTTTTACAAAGATCTTTTCACGCCTAATGTTTCGCAACTGCTAAGTGCAGGACTTGATTATTTTATGAGTGACGATATGGTTGTACTTATACCGCAGCTAATATGAATGATTTAGAATTGTGAAATGAACCTCATTTAAGCTGTAATATTCTTAATTTTCTTTATTTTGTTTTTTTTACGCCTCATAGCTTTTTAATTTCAGGACAATCCACTCTTTTTCTTGTCTTTCACGCTCAGCCCGGTTTCAACTTTGTTCCCTCAATGTACGCGACCAAATGGATTTTTATTCCTGCAGCTCATTGCTCAGTATATTTATTGAATATAATTAATGCGAAGGATACAAAGCGCTGTAAGATGTCACTACGTTTAGTGTTAGAGTCAGTAATCTTTGTAAATTATACACGGTACAAAACATATGGTATGTGACTGTAGAACGGGGTGCAAGAATTATTCACTGATGATGATGCATTTAATCAGAATATTGTTGATGTAGTGATTATGGTTTTTTCCCACGGATAATATTTTTTTTACATTCGCTGCTGTCAGTTTAAGGACCTATTTTCTTTGTTTGGGTTGGTAGCATCACCATCATTTTTAAACTCATTTTGCCATATTTTAGTTGATAATGGTGTGGCTTGATTTCTCAGTAAATAGTGAATAAATAATATTGAATTTGTATGCTTTTATTTCATACCCAGTCGCCGGACCCAACCATACTCTAAAATGAATAGTACATGAATCATATCGAACATAGATGATTGCATTTTCTACACAGTTGAGAGGCCCCAACGCCGCTGAAAGTAATTAATTTCTGAAATAAGTGGCATTTATCTTTACAATAAGTCATAGGCGATTTTACGAAATAATGAGAGGCAAAAGATGAATATCATAATAAATGTCCGTAATAAATGCATTTACTGAAGTCCTCCATACACTGTCGTTGACTTAGATGTTGAACCGAGTACGAATATAGTGCTGAAAAGATTACAATACTTCTAAATTTCAACTCATAATTTGTTTACAATGAGTAATTTATGACAATTTTTTACTTGCAAGGATTATTCAATGCCATTGAAATTTTACTCAGGAACGATTTATCCGTTTTTATTAATTCCCATTCGTTTCGAGAGGAAATTGTTCGAAACACAAGAATCTCTTTGAAGCGTACTTTGTACGTTGCTCTTTATTCTCTTCAGTCGATATTATGCCTTTAACCAGCCGAGGCACAAAATTTTTCCTCGCGTCACTTTTGCAGCATGTTAAACATCTTCATCTATGTCATATCTTCCAAGCTCACATCACCAGAACGAGACTTTGTGAACCAGTTTCTTACTTGATCCGTTTCGACCGCCTGACTATACATACTGCATAATTTTACCACTCTCTCTGCTTCACATTATTTGTTTAAACTCACTTGAACATGTCGGGCTTGTACCTTTAGCTCTTTCATTGCCAGCGTTATTTAGTTGAATTTTACTGAAGTACGAGTGATCAGATGCTTCAGAAAAAGTGTAGAGTTTTTAATTGAATTCAAATTAATTTATCAGAATAGAAGCATTTCTAAACGGATAAAGCACTTCTAATTTACATCAAAAGATCAGAAACTCAATTCTCAGTAGTTGCTGGTTATTCCTGAATTTTTCATTCTCAAAAATTACATAAGCTTACGAGTTAGCTTACAAGGTGCAAAGAGGAAATTGAAGGCAGTACCGGCAATGGGAACGTTTAATTTGTGTACAGGGTATATACCCACACAGAAAAACCGCAAGTTAAAAATGAAAAACAGACAACAAAGATTAGAAGATTATCAGAAGCATGCACGAAAGATAAAAGTTCCGCATGCCGAATTAGAGCGAAGATTATCTAATAAAATCCCCAGGCGTCTCTAATTATCTTTGCACAAAATAGACTCCCCTAGCTAACCTAACCCTATTGCCCATCCTATTATCCAAATGGGTTTCATCCTTAAGAAATAATTCATCGGAAAATGCCTCAGCCAATAACTGAAAAAAATAAACGTACAAATTTAGAGAAATACATCAATTTTTACACTTGACTCGGTATTTTATGACAACTAAATAAATGAATATAATATAATGATGCTGGAATGCAAGTAATACCTCTACACAACTTTAAACGAAGATATATGAACTACATGCCGCAACGAATATATTAGTCATCGGCCTAATGTTAGTCCTAGACACGTTTTCATTGAAGGAAGCGTCTTCCCATTTTCATGTTAAGTGTGCTCGTCCTACTTGAGCAAACCGATTTGAGCAACATGCTGTCATGATCCTGAGTAGTCCGTGTCGTCGCTTAACCTACTTGAGCTCTGCGGGTGAAACACGGACGGCTCCTTGCCTGGTACGCCGAGCTGCATGACCTACTAAGCAGCAAAATTGCGTTTAACCTACTTGGGCTTTTTGCCTTTCAATTCATGCATAATTTTCGCTGCCCAAGCAATTCAATTACTTGGGCGGCGATAAACATGCATGCAGGTTTCAAAAATGTTAGACTGGGTATACATGTACGAGTTCAAACAGTGATGTGGATTGGCGCAAAAGACAAGGATGGTAGCTTTAACGTTTTTAAATTTACTTATTTTATCATACCAAGTGAATGAATACTGCTTGCATTATGTTGTTCCAATGCTGTGCTTGCTTAATTTGAATGACTAAAAGTTTTGTGAGGGATTATCTCAATTAGTTGGCCTATCTTGTCAATGGGACCAGAATAGGTCAAAATATTTAGTTTCTAGAGATTTATGTTGTCTTAAATTAATGTAATGAAATGAACCATATAGTATTTTCACTTCAATTCTTCCCAACTCCTGAAGATGCATGTGTATAGAGACGCTGGTAGATTGCAGCTAAACTTTTCATGTGACCAAAAATAAATCATGTTTTTATATTCCTCTTCACTATGCAAAGCACAAATGAAAAGTAATACTACCATCTATCGAACATTGTACCATCTATCGAAATGGTATAACTATTTTTCAGTTATTTCTGTTGAAACCTTTATTGTAGCACCTTGAATGTATATGTGTATAATACTGATAATGTTTCAGTGCTCTTGTGTAAGAATGTATTTAGACAGCACTCTACGTTAACTGAGCTCATGGTTTTTGTGGAACTGTGCTGATGGTTCTCGGGCTTGGCTGGAGCCTACTCCACCGCCAACTGTCATAATGTAAACTTACTGTGTCCTGTTGTGTGTTACTGACAATATATAAATACCAAGTGTCTCGCTCTACTTAACCTAAAATCAATAGGTTATGAGCCCATTCAACCTTCCGAAGAAACAATTTCAAGTGAGATTATCCTAAGTCCCGAAGCGAAAAACAGCCCGGGACAGCGAGAACAGACGTTAGTGATCTGTTAGTGCTGTGTGAGACAGAAACAGTGAAAGAGAAAGAAACATGGCAGACTCCGTAAGTGAAAGTGCAAAGAACTGCCTCACGGCTCTTAATGATAAAAACTATCCTACGTGGAAGCTGCAAATGAAGATGATCTTGATGAAAGAAAAGTTGTGGAACTTGGTTCGAGGAACGGAAACCATGCCACAGACTACGGACGAGACTGCTCGAATAAAATTTGAAGAAAGACGTGACAGTGCACTTGCAACAATTGTGCTTGTTGTCGAAACGAGTCAACTGTATTTATTGGGTGATCCTACTGACCCTGTGCAACTGTGGCACAAAATTGAAGATACATTCCAAAAGAAAACTTGGTCTAACAAGTTCAGACTACGCAAAAGACTCTACAACATGAAACTAAAAGAAGACCAAGACTTGCAAACTCATCTCAAAGCATTTGTCGAAATCTTTGAGTCCTTGATTGTGATTGATGACGCTGTTGATGAAGAAAGTCGTGTAATAATCTTGCTGTCGTCACTTCCCGACCATTTCTCCACACTGGTGACTGCACTGGAAGCTCATGAAAAACTACCGTCATGGGATATTGTGACAGAGCGTCTTCTGAATGAAGAAGCAAAACTGAAAAATCAAAGTGCTTCAGACTTCAGTGAAAAATCCCTTGTGACCTCCAAATTGAAAAACTCAAGATGCTTCGAATGCGGAAAATTGGGACACCTACGCGCCAAGTGCTGGATCTATCAAGAAAAATTGAAGAAAGAAGATGGGAACCACACAGAATACCAGAAACATTTTTGAGCAGGTAAAACCAATTATATCAGTGCATTGTCTGTGATAAATATCAATAATTGTTGGGTAATTGATTCCGGAGCAACAGCACACATGTGTAATAATAGGAATGATTTTTCCTGTATGAATGAGCTATCTAGTCCAATTAACATTGAAGTTGGTGATAGTAGAAACTTGCAAGGTGTTGGTGTAGGTGATGTTGAAGTTATGGTGTTGTTGCCTAAAGGTCTAGTAGATACCTGTGTTGTTAAGAATGTCTTGTATGTACCTGGTTTAGCCTACAATTTACTATCTGTGCCTCAGATTACAGAAAGTGGAAACTTAGTTTGCTTTGACGAAAGCTCATGTAAGATTGTAAATAAAGACAACAAATTAATTACCTTAGGCAGTAAAGTAGGAAAATTGTATAAACTTAATTGCACCCTTAATTCAGCTGCTAAATGCATGAACGTTTCCTCTGATGAAATTCTGCGGCATAAACGATTCTGTCATCTAGGATTCAATAATCTTAAGAAATTAGCCACTAAGAATCTTGTTAAAGGTTTTGATTGTTCTGTGAGTGGAGATAACATTTTTTGTGAAAACTGTTGTGAGGTAAAAATCACAGGCTTCCGTTCCCCAAAACAAATCACAAAAGGGAGCGCCAACCCTTAGAACTAATTCACAGTGATGTGTGTGGCAAGCTTAATCCCATATCACTTGGGGGGTGGAAGGTATTTTGTAACCTTCATTGATGGCCACTCCAGATATACTTGGGTGTACATTATCAAACATAAGAGTGATGTTTTTAAAGTGTTTCAGGAGTTCAAATCTCTGGCAGAAAATCACTATGATCACAAAATTAAAACTCTGCGCTCCGATAACGGTGGGGAATACATCTCTGATGACTTTGAACAATTCCTAAAAAGGGAAGGAATTATCCATGAAAAAACTGTGCCTAAGACACCTGAACAAAATGGAGTTGCAGAAAGAATGGATAGAACTCTCCTTGACTCTGTCAGAGCTATGCTGTCTGATTCAAAGTTACCAAAGTTATTCTGGGGTGAAGCTATATCAACTGCCGTGCATGTCAAAAATAGGAGCCCTGCTAGTGCATTGAATGATATGACTCCTTATCAAGCCCTTAATGGACACAAGCCCAATGTACAGCACCTCAGAACCTTTGGCTGCAGTGCGTATGCTCATGTCCCCAAAGATGAGAGGGAAAAACTTGATCCAAAATCTAAACCGTGTGTTCTTGTAGGATATGGAAGTGGATCCAAGGGATATCGTCTGTATGACATAAGCAACAGAAGGATATTTTTGAGTAGAGACGTTATGTTCAATGAATCTCAGCAGATGCCAATTGAGAAGGAGCCTTCAGAAGTAAATGATGGTAATTTTACTCTTCTTCCTCAGGATCCATAACCAGAAGACTCTGAGGGAGGGGTGGAGCATAGACAGTCAGATGCTGGGATGGAGGGAGTGGAGCCTAGACAATCAGCCAGGTATCGACGGGCTCCTGATAGGTTTGGTGAATGGGTGTATTTAATGAAAAATGAGCTTGATATACCAACTTGTGTTCAAGAAGCACTCAGTGGACCAGAAGCAAAACTATGGGAAACAGCTATGGAGAATGAGATGGAGTCTATAAATCAAAACAAAGTATGGTCTCTTGTAGAGTGTCCTAATGACAAAAAATCTATTAAATCAAAGTGGATCTTTAAAAAATAAACCGGACCTGACGGAAGCATTTGCTCATACAAAGCTCGCCCTGTGGCTCAGGGCTACTCACAAAAATATGGCACTGACTACGACGAGACCTTCAGTCCCGTGGTTCGATTTGAGTCTGTCAGGACAGTACTAGCTTTAGCTGCCAAATATGATATGATTGTCCATCATATGGACGTTACAACAGCCTTCCTTAATGGAGAACTGATTGAAGAACTTTACCTGGTTCAACCTGACGGTTTTATTGTCAAAGGCAAAGAAAATCTGGTGTGTAAACTACAAAAATCGCTCAACGGACTAAAACAAGCTCCTAAGTGTTGGAATACTACACTAGATAGCTATTTGAAGAAATTGGGTTTTGTACAATCTAAGAGTGATGCTTGTATATACACTCGTGTTCAAGATAAGAAACTGTGTATTGTGGCGGTGTATGTAGACGATCTAATAATTGCTTCTGAGTCTGGTGACGAAATAAATCAAATAAAGATGAGTCTTTCTACCCAAAACAAGATGAAGGACCTTGGTGTGCAGAGTTACTTCCTAAGTGTAAGTGTTGTACAATCTAAAAACAATGTTTTCTTAAATCAAACTGCCTACACTGAGGTTCTGTTGTCAAAATTTGGCTTTGATAATTGTAAACCTGTTGCAACTCCCGCTGATGTAAATGTAAATCCGATATGCTCCCCAAATGATGTCGAATTTGACCCTGCTACTTATGAAAGTGCTGTAGGTAGCCTTTTGTATTTGTCAACCAGAACTCGACCTGACATTGCATTCGCAGTGAATAATGTTGCTAAGTACATCTCCAAGCCTATTGAACAGCATTGGATGTGTGTTAAGAGAATATTCAGGTACCTGAGAGGCACCTCTAAACTAGGTCTCTTGTATAGCAAATGTTCTGATACTTGCATTGGTTATTCAGATGCTGACTGGGCTGGTGATAAAAATGACCGAAAGTCTACCTCTGGTTACTGTTTCACCCTCAGTAATTCGGTAATTACGTTGAGATCTAACAAACAAACTTGTGTAGCCCTCTCAACTGCAGAAGCCGAATACGTTGCTCTTGCCGGTGCGGCTCAAGAGGCTGTCTGGTTGAAGCACTTACTTAGTGATCTAAATTTTGGTACCATGGAACCAATGGTTATAAACGAAGACAACCAGTCAGCCATCTGTCTTGCCAACAATCCCAAATATCATGGGAGGAGCAAGCACATCGTTATTAAGTTTCACTATGTACGGGATCTTGTAAGTAACAAAGATATAAACGTAGTGTATTGCCCTACCGACGAAATGCTCGCCGACATATTCACCAAGAACCTGCCGATAGAAAAGTTCTCTAGACTAAGAACGAAGTTAGGAATGGTCTCATCTGACACACATTCAATGTGAGAAGGAGTGTTGAAACCATTATTGTAGCACCTTGAATGTATATGTGTTTAATACTGATAATGTTACAGTGCTCTTGTGTAAGAATGTATTTAGACAGCACTCTGCGTTGAGAACTGAGCTCATGGTTCTTGTGGAACTGTGCTGATGGTTCTCGGGCTTGGCTGGAGCCTACTCCACCGCCAACTGTCATAATGTAAACTTACTGTGTCCTGTTGTGTGTTACTGACAATATATAAATACCAAGTGTCTCGCTCTACTTAACCTAAAGTCAATAATTTCATATACGCCCCATGTCAATCCCACATCTGTGTCTACTTGGGTATTGTTCGATTGTGCTGATATTTTACACGCCTTGTTTTTATAGTATATCCTAAGTTTTTTATATCCTGCTCATCATTTCACGAATCAGAACTGGATTAACCATTTTCACCTCCCCATTAGGTATGTATATCTAAGTAGTATTTAGCTAATAGTAAGCTATAGGCTACTATGTAAGTATCCACACTTTAACAGATATAATGGTGATATAATAAAAATAGTGGTGACATAAAAGTACTGGACTTCTATACATATATGTACCTAGGACATTATATAAACCTGAATGGTAAGTTGCCCTATTAAAGGAGACTAATTCAAATTTTTTTAGTTTGAACTTTATCTGAAGCTACACTGACAGTATTTTTATTTTGTTTGTTTTACAAACTGTATGTGTAAATTTTTTAGTTCAAATGATATAGTTTCAAATCAAATTGTAATTAAATCTTTATTTTCAAGTCATTAATCAATGTATTTTCACGCACACTGAATTTAGTATGATCTCAAAATTTTGAAACAAGCCCGCTAATATTCTTGAAGCAGTCATAATTTTTACATGTATTCCAGCTCTATATACAGTCACCTTTAATCCAGTATGTACCACATTTCTTTATTTCATGAACTTAATGTAATTAATAACTAAATTGGCTGCTCTTGAACATTAGCTTTCGTGCCACAATGAAGGATTTGGGCTGTCCTGAAACCCTCATTAATACCAAGATGTATCGTACTGACTATTAGTCGTGAGCAAAACCGGTCCCTCACTCTTTTATAACACAAGATGCAGTTTTATTCATGAACGAAATACTGGGAACTCGATTAGCTACATGTTTTCAATTTAATGTAAACTATGTTACCGCGTTCTTATTTTTGCTTGCAATGAACCGAATTACTGTCGCCACAAAACGAGCGGCTACCCCTTCTGCCATCATAGCTGGCAGTAATTTTTTCAGTACGTATTAATATAATTATAGCTAGGTAACTAATTTGAAATGTATCACTTTTGCGCATTTTTGAGCTAAAATGATTCATCTTGGGGGGGACACGATTTCTTTTCAGGTCAAACGGGATCAAACCGCATGTACAGGTTGCCCGACCACTGGTACGTGCAACACAAAATTTGGACTTCTACCCTACGATGGCAAAGAGGTTTGTAATTATGCAATCATGGATTTGAGATAAAATTTGAATGCTGCTCAGTTAATATTTTTCTCCCAGTATCAGCTAATTATTGTGTCAATATTGAATTGCTATTGAGGTGTTTCCTTAAAGAACACTTTGGCTCAATAATTAATTTCTAATACCACATCAATGTTGAGAAGTATTCAAAGACCAGAAATATATATAATTCTGATAACTATGTTATCTGATGTACAAACCTACACACTTGTGTGTAGGTATGTACATCAGATAACATAGTTATCAGAATTATATATATATCTGGTCTTTGAATACTGCCAATTGCAGATCAATATATATATATATATATTCATGCAACAGATCAATAAAGCGAGAAGCTAACTGTTAATTCTAGTAAAAAAAATAAGAATACGGGAAGCTACCAGTAAATGTTGATAAATTAAAAGAATATCTGAAAAAGATATTACGAGGTTTTTGGATAGAACTTAACTTGTACGTTATCAAGTGAGTCAATTGGGAGCGTAATAAGGTATTCATTTAAAGGCTCACAATGTTCATATTTCCGTCCATTCAAAATCTGAAAGACCATTGAAGAACGAGAGCACCTTCGGGTTTAATTATATACCATAAAGCTTTGCTATGGTATGATGTCTGCATTTGATCTCAAATGTTAACTCCCGTCAACAAGAGTTCCTCCAATTACATTATGGAACGACTGTGGATACTCGGCCACAAACTTCCTAGCTTTTATGTCCGAGGCCTTCTTGCCAGACTTATCAGTTACCATCATAGCGGCCTCTATGACGACGCGTAGCATCTCGCAACTCGGCCTTGGCGTAGGTCGAGCTTTATTTTCAACCACATCGATGATATCCCGACTGGACATCTTCTCCAATGAAAGCTCAAATTTGTGTGCCCAATTGATTGAGGCCAGGTGAGGACGTTATCACTGGGCCTGAATCCAACACTGAACCATCTCAGTACTTGTAGATGGTTGATGCATTGTTGGGATCCGATGTATTTGCAGCAGCATTTTTACCTGTGAAAATATAAATATTTAGTAATATGAATTAACATTGTCTTGACAAGATTCGGTCCCTAAAATTGAATTAAAATACAGCTGCAATATGAAAAAAAAAATTTAAATTGAATACTGTAACTGTAACTGTCCCTTAACATTCATGCTTCTCACAGCTGAATCAGACACTCATTCACTAGCTCTTCAAATAGAGAAATGTTCTATTAGCTACAATGAACAAGGGAAATGTAACGACTTTTCGGGGGTTCATTACTGAATTCCCAACTTTAATTTACATATCTTTCAACATTGTTAAAAATACTTGACTTTACTAAAATTGGTTATAATTATTTTGAGAAAACTTTTTTAATCAATGGATTTGGGAATTAGTGGATTCATAGTAAAGGTAGCGCTTCAAGTAACACTCATAAACTGTCAAAAAACCTTTATAATTAATTTCAAAATGCCACTAGGATTTTCTAGGCATAGCAAGCACACATATAAATTAAGAGTTATAAAGAGGAGATTCAGTCATTTGGTGAATAACAAAGCTTATTTAATATTAAATTGAAAGTAAGAAACTAAACTATCAAGAATCAAAGATTAGAATTCAAGTCAAGTCTGACTCTCCCTAACCACACAAGGATGTTCCAAAGAGAGGAAGGCTTCATTTAGTAAGGAATCATGGGACATGAAAAGCTATGCACAAGATATGTCCACACACCAAGTGCATAGATATGAATTTAGAAGTAATTCGTGAAACCAGCTCGAATTTGAAGAAGAAATTGATAGGAGCAGAAAAAAGGCGACAGTGAACCAAAAGTAGGCGGCGTGTAACTAGCCAACGGACTTATTCCATTTGAACTACAGGAAGTCCATCCAAACCTTAAGCTATAGAGGCTTCAAATCTCCTCTCCTGGCAGCACTGACATCAAAATATACACTAGTTGAATCTTGAAGAGAAACATTTAGTGCCACATACCATTCTTGTAAGCATTTTTGCTTCATCAGTGCATTCTACTTGTTTAAATCAACCAAAATAAAAATATTTCAGAGCATGGGCGAATGTAAAAATTTCTGGTTAAATGAATTTGATATTGGCCAGTCTTTTTTCCTTGGCCTCTACCATTTTTCTGGTACCATGCTAGCTAAATACCTGAACAAAGTAGCATAGGAGAGTAAGCAAAGTAGTAGCATATTTTCATTCACATTTAGCCCACATGTCAAGAAGAAAATGAATTCACAATTGAAATATTAAGGTTTTGTCTTGTGACTGACTTCTATCCTCCCAACAGCTTCCAAAAAAAAGTTAAATTGAACTCACAAAAAACGAAAGACACAATTGCTAAGATATTTTTACATATTCTATTTTCAAATTCATTAATGCTTTGCTCATTTCCACATTGGTTCTTAGAGTAGCAACGTGTAAAGTTTACTAGACAGCAAAAGTTGTACAATGAATCAAGAAAATGAATGCTTTGATTTTTTCACAATTTGCCACAAAAAAAAAATACTAAGCACTCAGTTATTAGCTAGACTACACACATGCAACTTTAATTTTAGTGAATTTGGTTGTTGAGGGATTGAAGAAGAAAAATTAGTCTCACTTCTAATTGGATGTTTTTAATCGTATAAATTTAAAGAAGCGGTAAGAAAGCATAAACATTCCTAGACTTTTTTCTTGTAGCCTCAGCATTGGGTTTTTCAGAAGAATTTATAATGACAGGCAATTTATTATCCGACATTTAAATCCAAAAATAATCATTGATACAAAGTTGTGCACCTTCCACAGTTAAATTTACTCACCCGACGCACACCTCCAGAAATTCCTTAGCATGCAAATTTAAATCAGCCGAAGATCATTCTCTTCAACAAGACTTAGGTCGTTCCTAATAATGGCTGAGCTTTTTATGACTCAATCATTAAATTTCTGAACCTGCCCAAGGAAGAGAAAATTTGATGGACATGAAGGCTGAAATAAAAAAATTGACATATGCTTTCACACCACAAACTCAAACTCAATAGAAGTTTTTGAAATTTCGAACTCAATTGAAGTTTCATTCACAAAAAATTGTTCACATGACCCAATGTTGATAGGGTCAGATAAATACTACCCAGCTCCTTTAATCTTAAAATTATGGCTATCATGAACACATCTTTTCAAGTATGAGTGGCAATGCTCAAAGGTCATAGTCCACAGATGGACAATTGGCCCAAAATCCAAAATACGCTTTGGATAATGCCTCACTTAATGGTGCTTGGGATTTATACGATTCAAAGAAAATGTCTTATGTAATTCAAGATAGGTTTGAATTAAAACACTCAAGCAGCATCACTTAGTTTTCTTTTGAGCACATATTAACTCAACAATATCCCAAAACAGTAGAAAGCATCACAAAGTGGAGTCTTGTAAATACATAACTTTGTTGCATATTATGAGTGCCATCAATCTTAGTAAGCACCCGTTTTCAACAGCATGCCTTCCTAACTTCTTTCCAGATGCGCTTACTTCACTGTGTTTACACGTATTTGCCTAAAAGTATTGAAAAATTTCCATCAAATTATTCAATTCCTCATAGGACAACCATTTCTTTAGTCAGACCAAATCAGGCCTAGTTCACAATACCCTCAAATAGGTCATGACCTAGACAAGGAGGTAACCCAGACTGACTAACATGATATGACAGAACATTAAATACAGAATTTAATTGAACACCTCTGATATAGTTCACTCCTTTTGAAAGCCCAACAAGATCTAATGTGTAACTTTTAACCGTTTTGCATGGTTCAATAGTCAATAGGTTCTGCATAAGGAGACCGAATGGTTTTTTTCATGAAACTTCAAAAATTAATAAAAAATACTTCAGGAGCGAAATAAGCTCAGAGGGATTCACAACATGTTTAGAACATTCGAATGAACGTTCAGAGTCCTGAAATTTTTTAAATTTGCCCATACCCCCTCCCCCCCCGACTCCAAGGGAAATTTCTAAAAAACCTAATTTCTCAGTCAATTTTGTACGTAGAGACGATTAGTTTTTTGTGTTCGATTGACAATGAACTGGTCTATAAATTTCAGTACCAGTTTTTTGATATCGCTTCAAAAAAAATTGTAAAAAATTTTTGAATTTAAAACCACAACAAATTTTCAATTTGTGTTTCTTACATTGTAATTAAAAATTTTCTATTCAACTAATTAAAAAACTACATCTGAAATTTATAGCACTTACCTTGATCTTCACGATGCTGAAAAGATCTGCCTCAGAAGTAAAACACTGTAGGAGAAATCGAGCCGTAAAGCCGAAAAAAACTTTTTATGAGAAGAAAGCGTTCCAGTTTTCCATTATTTCTCCAACAGTTTTTTACAAATGGAGGAGATATTTTTCTCGTCGTAAAGAATAAAGTGTGTACTACAAATCTATGAAGTAGTTTTTTGATAAGTTGATTATAAAGTTTTTGTTGCCATTAAAAGAAATTACTAAAAAATTGACATATTACGTTTTGTGTGCAGCCACCCTAACAAGTGGATTCAACTCCCCGCATTAACGGGCCCTACGACACACAAATTTACCGGTAACCCATCTGGGGCCGGTAACGCTGAAATTTAAGATAATTAAGGACAAGCGGAGCGTCATTAGCGGGAGTCTCACCTGGAGACCTTCGAAAACAATGTTCAGGCGAACACTCTTCACTGTAGCCGGCTGTCAAGGACCCAAAAGTCCCCGGTAGCGAGGGCAGAATGCCGAGTCCCGCGGAGCACACAAGAAGAAGGTGCACTCGCGTTCACGGCCGGTTTCAATCTGAGATGGCCGCCTTCTGTCGCCACGCTCCTTAGCTTGTTCGAAACGTCGCGATGGCTTAGGACTCGAACAAGAAGATCAGACGAACGTTTTAGTGTTTAGATTTACATTTGTCACCGAAGACGTGAGGAACCCCCGCCATTGCTCCGCTTAGTCGTAAAATTATCAGCGTTATTTATTTTAGGTTGATTAGAAAGAGCACAGCCTATGCCTTTTATTGCGGAAGGCCTTTTTGTGCCTTATAAAGTCCGCAAAGGACCTCAGCGTTCGAGCAATGGCCGGAATCTCGACAGTTTCAATAATTCAAACCTCTCTTACAATTTTTTTCTTGCGATTTCAAAAAACTGGTACTGAAATTTGTAGACCAGTTCATTGTCAATCGAACACAAAAAACTGATCGTCTCTTTGTACAAAATTGACTGAGAAATTAGGTTTTTGGGAAATTTTCCTTTGAGGGGAGGGGGGGGGGGGGGGAGAGGGGGTATGGGCAAAATTGCAAAAATTTTAGGGCTCTGAACGTCCATTTGAATGTTCTAAACATGTTGTGAATCCCTCCGAGCTCATTTCGCTCCTGAAGTATTTTTTAATAATTTTTGAAGTTTCATGAAAAAAAACATTTGGTCTCCTTAAAATCTTGTTCTGAGTCAAGCAATACCTACAAAATATTTGTGTGTATCCTCCAACACACAATGAGGGCCAACTTTGTCTCTGGTAATACAATGAACAGTGCCTCTGATCCTGTTTCTGCCAAATTTAGTCCCATTTTTCTTATAATTCTGAGGTCTTTTACCCAATATTCAAAACTAGCCTCCTACCCAAAATAGTTTAAATATTTTCCTGTTTATTGCAAAACCAGAATGGTATGATGAGCATTAGACCTTAAACTTGAGCGAGGTATATTGCAAACCTCAAAAGCATCTTATTGGAGGATGAGTTCGAGAGAATTATAATCATGCCGAATTGAAGAATTTGACCTCTGGTATGTCATTTTCCTCAGCCAAGTCAACAACTACCCTAATATAAGCAGATTCATTTTGGAAAGATTTTGATTCACTCACTTTCTAGGCTTCTACATGCAGGAATAAATTAAAAACAATATATTTTACAGTGAGCATTATTTTTTAATATGATTTCAAGTGGTTGAACATAATTGAAAATTTTTTAAATACTGTTTTACACTTGAAGTCAGCGCTTAAATTTCCTATGTAAATGTAAACAGATCTGCTGTTATTCAAAATTATTTAATTTTGTTAAACTTATTATCAGGAATGTCAGTTTTACTTTTAAATGTGTTGACTACATTTGGTCACAGTGTGTCCTTGTTGGTGAATTTCAAGAAATTCTTCAAACAATATGATGGAAGTAATAGATTTGCCTGTAATTTGAGATAAAACAAAGCAAGGTTTCCTAAATAAAATCCTTCTATATAACATCAACCTAAATTTTTATCACTATTTGTTATTTTTTCATCTGTCTCACTAGTATCAGTTTTATCTCTTGTACCAGAGACATCAAAGCAAAGTTCACCAGCTGAAAAGGCTACTGATTGAATATCAACACTGCATTCATATACACTCAATGATATTAAATATTTTACAGCAATCTGATCATGACAGTATCCACTATGGGCTCTTCAATGATTGCTTTCATAACTAGAAATTTTTGAGAATTATTCACCACAATATTTCATAGGACACTTAATTATTTTACCATCTTTTATATAGTCATTGAGATGTCAAAGTAGAACATTAAAATGAGAACAAATTTGATTGCTATGTGGTAACTTTCCCTACAAAAATGTATCTGGAGCTCTCTGATGCTCCACTTAAGAATTTGAATGCCGTTAGACAAATTTTTTCCATGTCCTCCCAACATATGAGCTTGGAATCCAGTATAAGATTTAAATTTTCTGGACATTTATCACAAACACATAAAAATGCAACATTGCACAAGTTTTCATGAAATGCAAAATGGCTTACATACTGTGCAAATAATTTTGATAATTTTTCACAGAATGGACAATTATAATGGTGCTTCAGACTAGCCCTTCAACAGATTGTATTTTGTTTTGTTTTTATCATATATTTCAGATTATTTGAGAATCCTCTAATCAACTCACAATTTAGGCTATCTGAATGGTACATGTGTCCATTAAATGTCATTGCCGGAAAATCTACTCCTGTTTTCTGATTTGAGTTGACAATCTACAGCATTTTAACTAAGAGAAGCAGCACGATCAGAAAAGGTTTAGTTGTTAATATAAACTACCACAGAACTATTTACAACTAAATTCGTCAAATTTGAAACTTGAAAGGTACATTGGTAGAATTTAAGAACGATAACACTTGTCTGCGTCAGTTTTGAGGTTTAGGTTTTGTTGATTGTTTCTACATGGGTTTTGCATGCTGAAGTCAGAAATGTAACCCAATTTGCCCATTCAGATCAGGTTTTCATTTTATCTCAAATTTAAAATTAAAAATTACAGTAAATAAATAATGTGTTTTCCGAAGGATTTTTTTTCTGGCTTTAATGATTTTTCTTTTTTTCAGGATTTTTCATTCATTTTTTATGCCAAATATTGAAGTTCTCCTTTCAGGAAATCATAAAAATAAGCATCACATTAAACATCCAGATGTGCCATCTGCCATAAAGCCAGTACCTCATGGACCAGGATTTTAGGGCTCTGAACGTCCATTTGAATGTTCTAAACATGTTGTGAATCCCTCCGAGCTCATTTCGCTCCTGAAGTATTTTTTAATAATTTTTGAAGTTTCATGAAAAAAAACATTTGGTCTCCTTAAAATCTTGTTCTGAGTCAAGCAATACCTACAAAATATTTGTGTGTATCCTCCAACACACAATGAGGGCCAACTTTGTCTCTGGTAATACAATGAACAGTGCCTCTGATCCTGTTTCTGCCAAATTTAGTCCCATTTTTCTTATAATTCTGAGGTCTTTTACCCAATATTCAAAACTAGCCTCCTACCCAAAATAGTTTAAATATTTTCCCGTTTATTGCAAAACCAGAATGGTATGATGAGCATTAGACCTTAAACTTGAGCGAGGTATATTGCAAACCTCAAAAGCATCTTATTGGAGGATGAGTTCGAGAGAATAATAATCATGCCGAAATGAAGAATTTGACTTCTGGTATGTCATTTTCCTCAGCCAAGTCAACAACTACCCTAATATAAGCAGATTCATTTTGGAAAGATTTTGATTCACTCACTTTCTAGGCTTCTACATGCAGGAATAAATTAAAAACAATATATTTTACAGTGAGCATTATTTTTTATTATGATTTCAAGTGGTTGAACATAATTGAAAATTTTTTGAATATTGTTTTACACTTGAAGTCAGCGCTTAAATTTCCTATGTAAATGTAAACAGATCTGCTGTTATTCAAAATTATTTAATTTTGTTAAACTTATTATCAGGAATGTCAGTTTTACTTTTAAATGTGTTGACTACATTTGGTCACAGTGTGTCCTTGTTGGTGAATTTCAAGAAATTCTTCAAACAATATGATGGAAGTAATAGATTTGCCTGTAATTTGAGATAAAACAAAGCAAGGTTTCCTAAATAAAATCCTTCTATATAACATCAACCTAAATTTTTATCACTATTTGTTATTTTTTCATCTGTCTCACTAGTATCAGTTTTATCTCTTGTACCAGAGACATCAAAGCAAAGTTCACCAGCTGAAAAGGCTACTGATTGAATATCAACACTGCATTCATATACACTCAATGATATTAAATATTTTACAGCAATCTGATCATGACAGTATCCACTATGGGCTCTTCAATGATTGCTTTCATAACTAGAAATTTTTGAGAATTATTCACCACAATATTTCATAGGACACTTAATTATTTTACCATCTTTTATATAGTCATTGAGATGTCAAAGTAGAACATTAAAATGAGAACAAATTTGATTGCTATGTGGTAACTTTCCCTACAAAAATGTATCTGGAGCTCTCTGATGCTCCACTTAAGAATTTGAATGCCGTTAGACAAATTTTTTCCATGTCCTCCCAACATATGAGCTTGGAATCCAGTATAAGATTTAAATTTTCTGGACATTTATCACAAACACATAAAAATGCAACATTGCACAAGTTTTCATGAAATGCAAAATGGCTTACATACTGTGCAAATAATTTTGATAATTTTTCACAGAATGGACAATTATAATGGTGCTTCAGACTAGCCCTTCAACAGATTGTATTTTGTTTTGTTTTTATCATATATTTCAGATTATTTGAGAATCCTCTAATCAACTCACAATTTAGGCTATCTGAATGGTACATGTGTCCATTAAATGTCATTGCCGGAAAATCTACTCCTGTTTTCTGATTTGAGTTGACAATCTACAGCATTTTAACTAAGAGAAGCAGCACGATCAGAAAAGGTTTAGTTGTTAATATAAACTACCACAGAACTATTTACAACTAAATTCGTCAAATTTGAAACTTGAAAGGTACATTGGTAGAATTTAAGAACGATAACACTTGTCTGCGTCAGTTTTGAGGTTTAGGTTTTGTTGATTGTTTCTACATGGGTTTTGCATGCTGAAGTCAGAAATGTAACCCAATTTGCCCATTCAGATCAGGTTTTCATTTTATCTCAAATTTAAAATTAAAAATTACAGTAAATAAATAATGTGTTTTCCGAAGGATTTTTTTTTCTGGCTTTAATGATTTTTCTTTTTTTCAGGATTTTTCATTCATTTTTATGCCAAATATTGAAGTTCTCCTTTCAGGAAATCATAAAAATAAGCATCACATTAAACATCCAGATGTGCCATCTGCCATAAAGCCAGTACCTCATGGACCAGGATTTCCAATTCCAACACCACCTCAAGCTTACACACATTCTGATGATGAAATGGAAGATTACATTTCTGAAACACGCCAACCTCTAGTTGAATCACATCAGCCCCAACCGTTTAGTCAAGCCGAGTTAAATGATCTGACACGAGATTTGGGCTTGTCCAAAGAATCTGCTCAATTACTTGGATCACGTCTCAGCGAAAACAATTTGCCATCTGCAGAAACAACGTTCTTCTGGTACCGCAGCCGCGACGAAGAGTTTCGAAAATATTTTAGCTCGGACCAAGAAAATTCGCTGGTCTACTGTTATAACATCGGCGGTCTCATAGCTGCAATGGGTTTTGCATATGTTTTGCATATGATCCTACAGAATGACGACTCTTCATCGACTCCTCAAACAGAAGCTTAAAAGCAGTGCTTCTCTTCAATGGCAACAAAATTTCATCTGTTCCTGTAGGATACTCTGTGCAGATGACTGAAAACTATATAAACTTGGAGCTATTTTTAACTGCTTTACAATACAAAGACCACAATTGGCTGCTTTGAGGAGACCTGAAGGTAAGTTTTGTAAAAACTGGTATTATATTCCATCACAAATTTATTATTCTGAATTTATACCATGATTTATCTTTGTTTTGATAGCACCAGCAATATATTTGAGGCTACTTGAGATGTATTTAAAATCTTTCGATTGTTACACACATTTTTTATTTAGAACATAAATGTGTTTTGATTTATTTCTAGGTTATGTTTATGGTGTTGGAACTACAAGGCGGGTAAACCAAGTATCCCTGTTTCCTGTGTATGTGGGACAGCCGTGCAGACAGCAGCACTATGTTCAGCACAAATGGCCAGCAAGATCTACTTTGGAACCAGGTTCACACAACGTTGTATCACATTCTCTCGTAAATCCGGAGAAGATTCTATTGCCGCCTCTGCATATAAAGTTTGGCCTAATGAAAATTTTTGTGAAAGCACTGTACAAAAAGAGCCGAGCCTTTATTTTCCTGACACAGAAATTTCCACGCGTGAGTGTGGCCATACTGACAGCTGGTATTTTTGAAGGACCTCAGATCAAGGAACTTTTAAAATATCCTAACTTTGACGTAAGTATGCAAGGCATTGAGAGGAAAGCCTGGCATTCATTCAAGTCTATTGTACCAAATTTTTTAGGCAATCACCGAAGTCAAGAATACGAACGTGTTGTCAATGAGCTCCTGAATAACTACAAAGATCTAGGTGCACGTATGTCCATAAAGATGCATTTCTTCAGTTCGCATTTGGACTATTTTCCGGAAAACTGGCGATTTCAGTGAAAAGCAAGGAAAGCGTTTTCACCATGACATTCAATTGATGGAGGAGAGGTACCAAGGTCGCTGGGATGTGAATATGCTTGCAGACTACTGTTGGTGCCTCAAGAGAGACGCTCCAGATTTACATCATAGACGAAAATCTGTTCGAAAGTCATTTTTGCCGCATTAGATTCATCCATTCTAAAAGTTTTCTCAAACCTGAAACTGATTTCTTCAAAAACTTAGCAATTTAGTCCATCATCTTTTAACTCTCATAAACCCTAGCTCTGTACTACTTTAGATATAACACACATATTTTCCATTTGTTTGTGGTAACTAAAACTAAGAACATTTATATTTAGGTAACAATTTTGTTTTCTTAAACCTGAAATAGCAAAAAAACCTACTCTGATTGAGCAAAACAAGTTACATTTCTGAATTCAGAATGCAAAATGCATTTCAGATCCGCTGAGAAACATTAAACCCCTTGAATTTCATTTTTAAACGCAGACCAGTGTAATTTTGCTCATCAAAATTCTCACTAGACTCAATACCTACAGTTATACTATATGTGTGAGTAGATAAAAAAATAACACAGCCTGTGCTTTATGATGATCACCGGTAAACGTCAGACGAATTAAAATCTCAACTCATAAAGTCTACATGCTGACTACTAATATAAGAGAAAGAAGAATTTCAAATTATGTGATGCTGACGATAAGCACGAAACAAAATTACTAGCATGCAATTAAAAATATGATTTCAATGTAGTTTTCTCTCGCACACAATTCTACCTGCTGTTCAACTTGCCGCGCAACCACACTTGCTTTGGGAAATGAGTTCCAATGCTCTTCACACGTGGTAAACTTCTCATCGAATAATTATTTACCAAAACATTTCTTGCAACAAAAAATTTGTATACAAACTCTTTTATTTTTTATTTTATTATATTTATTAGAGCTGCATAAATTAAGGTTGAACAGTGCAAAAATGGGAAAAACACCTTACAACTAATTTTTTCGAACGGATATTTCAATCTTTAACGTTTTAGAGCCTAAATTAACACATCTAGAGTTATTGTTTTCGAAAAACACAGTTAATGTAATCAATCATTGACTAGAATGATCACTCGTGTTTTCATTAGGAGGAGAAATGTTCCTAGATATTTATTATTGAGCTATTTCTTACATGTTTTTTATTGGATGAACAAAACATACCTCATGGAGTTCATGGTAACTGATCAAAATTTATTCATGACATTTACGCTCAAACTGAAGTAAATTTCTTTAATTAAATCCATTGATTTGAAATATACTTGTTGTTACCTATTACGGTGTTTTACCGTAATTGGATTTAGACCCGGTGTTTTACTGTACAATATGCCTGACGGTAAAATACTGTGATTTATTCGGTGTTTAACCGTAAAATTTACGGGAATTTTTTTTTCCTTGTACCATACAGATGCTTTGCACACTCTATTTAGATTCAAGCTCAAATATTTTATTAATCTGGAGAAAACGATCGCGAGAAAATTCGTACAAAGTTGTGAAGTTTGCAAACTTCTTAAAGCTCACCCTTCCGTACCTATAAAAATTTTAACGGCTCCTTTAGCAAAAGAACCTTTCGAAGTAGTTTCAATGGACTTTGTCGGTCCACTCAAGTGACCGATAATGACAATAAATACATATGGGTTGTGATTGATCTCTTCTCCCGCTACTGTAAATTATACGCGACCTCTAACCGTCGAACAGACACAGTGACATCATGTTTAGGTAGTTGCTTCGCAACGTTCGGCTGCCCGAAAACGTTGCTAAGTGATCAAGCGTTAGAGTTTAAATCAGTTGCAGTTAAACAATTTGCCAAATACACGCTATTGCAAAGAAAGAAGTTCTGGCTTTTAACCCTCATTCGAATGCTATTTTTGAACGAAATAATCGAAAAATAACCAATTTTCTGAAGTTGTATTTTAATTCCCTATCATCACATGGTTTCGAATTATCATCACATGGTTTCGATTCGTCATGTGATGTATAAGGTGAATCAGTTCTGAATAACCCCTCTAATGCCCTATCAAAAATGCATTATAATCGATGCATTAGCATGGCCTGCGTTGTCGACTTTTAAAGATCTGAAATCAAATGACTTGTCATAAAGAAATTATTTGTGTGCTATGGTTTGAGAGGATAGGGGATATACGATAAATATTTGGCAAGTTCACTGATTTCGAGTTCACTGAGTTCGAGTTCACTGAGTTCGAGTTCACTGAGTTCGAGTTCACTGAGTTCCAGTTCCCTGAGTTCAAGTTCCCTGAGTTCAAGTTCACTGAGTTCAAGTTAACTGAGTTCAAGTTCACTGAGTTCAAGTTCACTGAGTTCAAGTTCACTGAGTTCAAGTTCACTGAGTTCAAGTTCACTGAGTTCAAGTTCACTGAGTTCAAGTTCACTGAGTTCAAGTTCACTGAGTTCAAGTTCACTGAGTTCAAGTTCACTGAGTTCAAGTTCACTGAGATCAAGTTCACTGAGTTCAAGTTCACTGAGTTCAAGTTCACTGAGTTCAAGTTCACTGAGTTCAAGTTCACTGAGTTCAAGTTCCCTGAGCTCAAGTTCACTGAGTTCAAGTTCACTGAGTTCAAGTTCACTGAGTTCAAGTTCACTGAGTTCAAGTTCACTGAGTTCAAGTTCACTGAGTTCAAGTTCACTGAGTTCAAGTTCACTGAGTTCAAGTTCCCTGAGTTCAAGTTCTCTGAGTTCAAGTTCACTGAGTTCAAGTTCTCTGAGTTCAAGTTCCCTGAGTTCAAGTTCTCTGAGTTCAAGTTCTCTGAGTTCAAGTTCTCTGAGTTCAAGTTCTCTGAGTTCAAGTTCTCTGAGTTCAAGTTCTTTGAGTTCAAGTTCTCTGAGTTCAAGTTCTCTGAGTTCAAGTTCTCTGAGTTCAAGTTCTCTGAGTTCAAGTTCTCTGAGTTAAAGTTCTCTGAGTTAAAGTTCTCTGAGTTCAAGTTCTCTGAGTTCAAGTTCTCTGAGTTCAAGTTCTCTGAGTTCAAGTTCTCTGAGTTCAAGTTCTGTGAGTTCAAGTTCTCTGAGTTCAAGTTCTCTGAGTTCAAGTTCTCTGAGTTCAAGTTCTCTGAGTTCAAGTTCTCTGAGTTCAAGTTCTCTGAGTTCAAGTTCTCTGAGCTCAAGTTCTCTGAGTTCAAGTTCTCTGAGTTCAAGTTCTCTGAGTTCAAGTTCTCTGAGTTCAAGTTCTCTGAGTTCAAGTTCTCTGAGTTCAAGTTCTCTGAGTTCAAGTTCTCTGAGTTCAAGTTCTCTGAGTTCAAGTTCTCTGAGTTCAAGTTATCTGAGTTCAAGTTCTCTGAGTTCAAGTTCTCTGAGTTCAAGTTCTCTGAGTTCAAGTTCTCTGAGTTCAAGTTCTCTGAGTTCAAGTTCTCTGAGTTCAAGTTCTCTGAGTTCAAGTTCTCTGAGTTCAAGTTCTCTGAGTTCAAGTTCTCTGAGTTCAAGTTCTCTGAGTTCAAGTTCTCTGAGTTCAAATTCTCTGAGTTCAAGTTCTCTGAGTTCAAGTTCTCTGAGTTCAAGTTCTCTGAGTTCAAGTTCTTTGAGTTCAAGTTCTCTGAGTTCAAGTTCTCTGAGTTCAAGTTCTCTGAGTTCAAGTTCTCTGAGTTCAAGTTCTCTGAGTTCAAGTTCTCTGAGTTCAAGTTCTCTGAGTTCAAGTTCTCTGAGTTCAAGTTCTCTGAGTTCAAGTTCTCTGAGTTCTAGTTCTCTGAGTTCAAGTTCTCTGATGTCATAGTTCTACTGTAACTGACCCTCACCGTGTTCAAATAAACGTTAAAATGAAGGGTTGTCCGGCCAAACAACCATCTTCTAAAAAGACTTTGGGTAATATGTTCTCGACAATGAGCACAGCATTTCTGAACTCAACGACCTACGCTTCGAGCCAAGCATCACCAACCGTCACATCGAAGCATCGTTCGAAATCGCAACAACGAGTAACCTCATCTCCTCTCCGAACCCCACCATTGGACTTCGTACCCTCTGCTCTGCGGCTTCCGCATGTACAGGCATCATTTCTAAACACTTCCATTCTCTTCATATATTTCAACTCCTTCCTTGTTGACTTAAGACCTTATTCATTCTACGGTAATTACTTGCTTATTGCCTATGAAGCTTAATCCATTTTAATTATCTCACGACATTTGCTATTTCCTATGATATAATAACGTAATGCTTCAAGAAAGTGAACGTGTTTGTTCTCACTCATGAGAGAGACGCGCAAGCTGCTTCTGGGGGATGTGCACAAGCGGCATTAAGGGCACGGCCGTGACAGTAGTAAGACGTGTGATTCTCTCGCTTGCCCTTGCGGGCAGGTGGGAGAGGGCTCTTTGCCTAAAGTTCCAATGGCTGATTAAAGTCGTGCATAGACTAACTGAGCGCTTCTCAAGACTGAGCTAAGTATATCCACAATGTGTTCATCCATACCCTCACTTGTGTCCAAGTAGCTTCATGTCTAGGTGTAGGATAATGTCGTTTGAAGTGCTAGACGATCCTTGCTTCTCTACTAAATAATCCAGTGTCGAGGCTCCACCTCGTATAGGATGTTCTTGTCAGACTTCTCAATAAATTAATAGGCTATGTTCGTCTGTTGATCAAGTAATAAGGTTCATCCTGCTTATTTAAAGTAATAATGCGAATTCCTATAATTGTGTCATTTGATAGATCAGAATTAACGTAATCACCGAGATCTGATGGTATTGTTATCATTTAGATTTTAGAATACGCTATATACATTGTGTGTCATTCTACTTCCCGAATATCTCATCCTTTACTGATTGAATTGAAAGACGTCATCATTATAACATAAATTTACGTTGCAACTATCTCGTCATTCATCTTAATAAGGCCCTATTTGATTTGATAACAATATTACCATTAATAGTAAAAGAAATTGAAAAGTCTCAGTCTATTTGATCTTTATTAATAACAAAACAAAATAATGGAGACCTTCTGTCTCGACCATCAACCTTAAGAAAATGAAAGCAACGAGAAAATAACGATGGATAATAAAGGAAAAGAACTGCCTCTCAGAAATTGGCCAACGGATAATGTGGCATCGGAAGAAAAATATAGGAACACGACAATGAGTTCAAGTTCTCTGAGTTCAAGTTCTCTGAGTTCAAGTTCTCTGAGTTCAAGTTCTCTGAGTTCAAGTTCTCTGAGTTCAAGTTCTCTGAGTTCAAATTCTCTGAGTTCAAATTCTGAGTTCAAGTTCTCTGAGTTCAAGTTCTCTGAATTCAAGTTCTCTGAGTTCAAGTTCTCTGAGTTCAAGTTCACTGAGTTCAAGTTCACTGAGTTCAAGTTCACTGAGTTCAAGTTCACTGAGTTCAAGTTCACTGAGTTCAAGTTCACTGAGTTCAAGTTCACTGAGTTCAAGTTCACTGAGTTCAAGTTCACTGAGTTCAAGTTCACTGAGTTCAAGTTCACTGAGTTCAAGTTCACTGAGTTCAAGTTCACTGAGTTCAAGTTCACTGAGTTCAAGTTCACTGAGTTCAAGTTCACTGAGTTCAAGTTCCCTGAGTTCAAGTTCTCTGAGTTCAAGTTCACTGAGTTCAAGTTCTCTGAGTTCAAGTTCCCTGAGTTCAAGTTCTCTGAGTTCAAGTTCTCTGAGTTCAAGTTCTCTGAGTTCAAGTTCTCTGAGTTCAAGTTCTCTGAGTTCAAGTTCTTTGAGTTCAAGTTCTCTGAGTTCAAGTTCTCTGAGTTCAAGTTCTCTGAGTTCAAGTTCTCTGAGTTCAAGTTCTCTGAGTTCAAGTTCTCTGAGTTCAAGTTCTCTGAGTTCAAGTTCTCTGAGTTCAAGTTCTGTGAGTTCAAGTTCTCTGAGTTCAAGTTCTCTGAGTTCAAGTTCTCTGAGTTCAAGTTCTCTGAGTTCAAGTTCTCTGAGTTCAAGTTCTTTGAGTTCAAGTTCTCTGAGTTCAAGTTCTCTGAGTTCAAGTTCTCTGAGTTCAAGTTCTCTGAGTTCAAGTTCTCTGAGTTCAAGTTCTCTGAGTTCAAGTTCTCTGAGTTCAAGTTCTCTGAGTTCAAGTTCTCTGAGTTCAAGTTCTCTGAGTTCAAGTTCTCTGAGTTCAAGTTCTCTGAGCTCAAGTTCTCCGAGTTCAAGTTCTCTAAGTTCAAGTTCTCTGAGTTCAAGTTCTCTGAGTTCAAGTTCTCTGAGTTCAAGTTCGCTGAGTTCAAGTTCTCTGAGTTCAAGTTCTCTGAGTTCAAGTTCTCTGAGTTCAAGTTCTCTGAGTTCAAGTTCTCTGAGTTCAAATTCTCTGAGTTCAAGTTCTCTGAGTTCAAGTTCTCTGAGTTCAAGTTCTCTGAGTTCAAGTTCTTTGAGTTCAAGTTCTCTGAGTTCAAGTTCTCTGAGTTCAAGTTCTCTGAGTTCAAGTTCTCTGAGTTCAAGTTCATTGAGTTCAAGCTCTCTGAGTTCAAGTTCTCTGAGTTCAAGTTCTCTGAGTTCAAGTTCTCTGAGTTCAAGTTCTCTGAGTTCAAGTTCTCTGAGTTCAAGTTCTCTGAGTTCAAATTCTCTGAGTTCAAATTCTGAGTTCAAGTTCTCTGAGTTCAAGTTCTCTGAATTCAAGTTCTCTGAGTTCAAGTTCTCTGAGTTCAAGTTCACTGAGTTCAAGTTCACTGAGTTCAAGTTCACTGAGTTCAAGTTCACTGAGTTCAAGTTCACTGAGTTCAAGTTCACTGAGTTCAAGTTCACTGAGTTCAAGTTCACTGAGTTCAAGTTCACTGAGTTCAAGTTCACTGAGTTCAAGTTCACTGAGTTCAAGTTCACTGAGTTCAAGTTCACTGAGTTCAAGTTCACTGAGTTCAAGTTCACTGAGTTCAAGTTCACTGAGTTCAAGTTCCCTGAGTTCAAGTTCTCTGAGTTCAAGTTCACTGAGTTCAAGTTCTCTGAGTTCAAGTTCCCTGAGTTCAAGTTCTCTGAGTTCAAGTTCTCTGAGTTCAAGTTCTCTGAGTTCAAGTTCTCTGAGTTCAAGTTCTCTGAGTTCAAGTTCTTTGAGTTCAAGTTCTCTGAGTTCAAGTTCTCTGAGTTCAAGTTCTCTGAGTTCAAGTTCTCTGAGTTCAAGTTCTCTGAGTTCAAGTTCTCTGAGTTCAAGTTCTCTGAGTTCAAGTTCTCTGAGTTCAAGTTCTCTGAGTTCAAGTTCTGTGAGTTCAAGTTCTCTGAGTTCAAGTTCTCTGAGTTCAAGTTCTCTGAGTTCAAGTTCTCTGAGTTCAAGTTCTCTGAGTTCAAGTTCTTTGAGTTCAAGTTCTCTGAGTTCAAGTTCTCTGAGTTCAAGTTCTCTGAGTTCAAGTTCTCTGAGTTCAAGTTCTCTGAGTTCAAGTTCTCTGAGTTCAAGTTCTCTGAGTTCAAGTTCTCTGAGTTCAAGTTCTCTGAGTTCAAGTTCTCTGAGTTCAAGTTCTCTGAGCTCAAGTTCTCTGAGTTCAAGTTCTCTAAGTTCAAGTTCTCTGAGTTCAAGTTCTCTGAGTTCAAGTTCTCTGAGTTCAAGTTCGCTGAGTTCAAGTTCTCTGAGTTCAAGTTCTCTGAGTTCAAGTTCTCTGAGTTCAAGTTCTCTGAGTTCAAGTTCTCTGAGTTCAAATTCTCTGAGTTCAAGTTCTCTGAGTTCAAGTTCTCTGAGTTCAAGTTCTCTGAGTTCAAGTTCTTTGAGTTCAAGTTCTCTGAGTTCAAGTTCTCTGAGTTCAAGTTCTCTGAGTTCAAGTTCTCTGAGTTCAAGTTCATTGAGTTCAAGCTCTCTGAGTTCAAGTTCTCTGAGTTCAAGTTCTCTGAGTTCAAGTTCTCTGAGTTCAAGTTCTCTGAGTTCAAGTTTTCTGAGTTCAAGTTCTCTGAGTTCAAGTTCTCTGACTTCAAGTTCTCTGACTTCAAGTTCTCTGAGTTCAAGTTCTCTGAGTTCAAGTTCACTGTTTTCATTCTTTTTATTCATTTTCGTTTTGTTAATACATTCATTATATCGGAGGCCAGAGTTGCGTTAATTAAAAAGATAGAATTAGTTTCGTGAAATCGATTCTAGTAATTCTAGTGGAGAGTTGAGTCAGTAATGATTTAATCAGCAGCGTTTTCGCAATGGTAATAATGAATTTGCTCGATTGATTTAGAATTTGTTTCTAAATGAATTGTTCCATTTTCTTCAGGGATGGATACGATTTTCCTTGTCTAGTTATTTGTGATTTATAAACTGAATTGAACGCACACAATTAGTTTTCAATATCGCTTTTGAATCAGGTAAACATGAAAATGAAATTATTTTTCTGGATATTATTGTACGAGATTTCTTACATAGATTCTAAACCTTGCATACACTGATTGGGATAATTTTCCATCATGAGGCAATGCTAAGTATGGTAGGCGCTGTCTAACTTTCATATCTTGAGTAATCCGAGACCTTTGTTATTTTTTGGGCATAATTTCCGCTTGATTATCAAACAACAATAGATGGAATTTACTGTAAAATAAATGTAAATGTTTATTGATTGACCTAAGTATGATAACGTTACAATCAATATTGACAGTGATATTAGCATTATGAATAAATAGCCAACCGTGTGAACATATATATAGCTATCATCGAGGCAGCAGAAGAGCGTAGGAATCCCCCTCAGGGGATACAATTATTGTATCTATGGGAACTAGCTCTACCAGGGGGACAATGTGAGGGCCCGAGCTGAGAGTTAGGTAGGCCTTCCTTTCTGTTGAAATAAAATGTTTTTGTTATGTTGAGGACTACCTTTTTTCGGTTCACTGCTGTCCAGTTCTTCAACACCTACTACTTTCCTCTTCCACTTTTTTGTTTCATGATCTTCTTTCACAACTTACTGTTTCTATGCCTTTCTGCGTTGATTCCGCATTTCCTTAACTACATACTAAATGGTGCCTTCCTCCTTCCTCTCTTTGGATCGCATCTGTTGCTGGGTAGGGAGGCTAAAACTAAAGACTAATCTAATCTAAAGTGTAGGAATCTTAAATTGGCCTCTGTAATTACACATAACCTACTGACGAGGGAAGCTTAAAATCACGTGGTGAATTATCAGGGGATCCCTACCTTGAATATAGAAGAATACCTCGGCAGTGTCTGTTCTGCCACCAATGATACTACAACAAGAGCAGCAGCAGCATCAAGTTTGGGCGATGCCTTAACGGGTCCGAGCTGAGAACGGTGTTTCGGGAAGAGCAAAGCAACGACACCGATGAAAGATGTCATTAAGAAAGATCTGAAGGTAAGTTGCATCACAACCAATATGCTCAGATTTGATTTCTAATATATGGCCTTATAATCGATGTAAATTGTTTTCATTCGCATAAGCAGATTGTCAAAAGAATAGGAATAAGCCCGAAATCATACAATCAAGAGCACCTTACTCCTGAATGGAATCATGTGGTCAGGCAGATACCAATTTTTGTGCCCAAATTTGATAGTTCCTAAATAACTCAGGTCACCAAGCGCCCATTATGAGGCTCAAACGCCTTTTCTCGACAAAACGACTAGGTACTGTATCTATCTATTAGTCATCCACTCTGAGTTACGAGTGATACACACGCACATGAATTTCGAAATAAATCTTCATGTGTATATATTTGAACACTTTAACCGTAATTGTTTAAACTGAATTTCAATAATCAACTAAAATTTGAAGTCGATAAAAATTAGCTATTTTGAAAATGCAAACAATAACCGGATCCGGCCTTCATTTTGATTTAATTATATATTCATTAAAAAATTTAGTTTGTGATACGGTTCGGTCAGCAGCATTAGGAATTTCCCCTCCGAGGCCACCGGTAGAGTACGTTGCGCTGAAAGTGTAAATGTTGATAGTAGTCATTTGGAGCGATACCAGGTGTAGCCTGTTATTAAATGGGGGATGCCTGAAGTGCCTGATACGGGTATTGTCTCAACTGACCATCATTCACTATGCTCATTGTGCACGTAGCACTGGAATTAGATTTTTTATGTGCTCATCACGACAGATTGATAGTTTAGTAGATGTTTTTTAATTATTTTAATACAATTTATTTTCCAACTTTTCAACTTTGCGAAATTGTTTTAGTTCTCCACGTGATAGAATACAAAGATTGTCACATATTATTTTACTGAAATGAACACTCAATTTCTCAAAAATTCTATAAATACCAGTCTATGAAAGGCATCGTTTCGATGTTACTAACATCCTCCTCGGGATGCCAAAGACAAAACAAACAATTACTTTGATAAAAATATGTCAATCCAAAACCTAAGCTACATCAGACTGAATATAAATATTGGTAATCCCATTGCGATGGGACTAGGTAGGACTTATTGTGTGCAAGATTAAAATTACAGATGCCTAGTTATTGATCACCAGATATTCATATGGTAACGCACCAGAAATGGAGGCAAATTGAATGATCTACTAGAGGTTCCAAACGTCTAAGCCACAGTCCTACAGAAAAATTTAAAGCCAAAAGATAATTTGTATTTTCGTTGAGGGTAGGTTCAAGTTTATAAATGTGCAGTGCTTCTATAACTTGAACTCTATACCGGTGAAGCCGATTTTATACGGAAGGTACGTTCCAGGTAGCAAAATTTATTGACCTCATATTGAGCCAATATACAGTCCCAATATTGACTTGATATTCAAAATGAACATTGGGGCAATCAATACCTTATTTTGGAAAATTCGGTTGATATTGGAAAAATATATTGGCCCAATAACAATATTATCCTCAACCCAATTTCAACTAATTATTGCACCAATGTCTAATTGACAATGAGGTGTTCCCTACAATAACATTGGGTTAATACTCAATTCCCGATATCAAGTTGATATTGGTAAAACATATTGTCCCGATAGTTATATTTTCACTTACCCAATATCAGCTAATTATTGTGTCAACATTGCATTGATATTGAGGTGTTTCCTCAAAGAACACTTTGGCTCGATAATTAATTTCTAATTTCACATCAATGTTGAGAAGTATTCAAAGACCAGAGATATATTTAATTCTGATGACTATGTTATCTGATGTACATACCTACACACTTGTAGGTATGTAGCTATTATTTCAAAAAATTTGTATGAATTGGAAAAACTTGTATCAATTAATGAAATAAAAAATTAAAGAAATAGTATTGAAGTTTTCTCAAATAATGTAATAGTCAGAACTCACATATGTGCGCTGAGATTACACTGCATCACTAAAAAAGCTATCACTAATGTAGTTATTTACACGCTTTGTAAAATTGAAAAACTTTCAATAAAATACACTTTAAATGAGAAGCCTTTCAAGCCAATACTTATTTTTTGTGACACCGTTGTAAAACTTTTGCCATGAATAAAAAAAATTCGTTTCACAAATATTTTCCATGTCTTGATAAACGATATTTATAACTTCATTTACATCAATATTTAGAAAAAATAAATTCTTCAATGCTTCCAACACTTGCAATTGTACCAATCGTTTCAGGTCACCATTGTCATCAGAATAAGGTTTGTTACGTCTATTATTCATGCCCTGCGCAGCTCAGTAACTCGAAAATGACGAATGCTGAATTTGGATTTCTATGGACCATGAATACATTAACAACTGAATTACAATGAGTTGTACCACAAATTATGTCTACTCTATATTTTATGGGACTATGAAAGCCGTTTGTCTACGCGTAGTTCGGTTAAATTTGAAACGCAGGGAACGTTTTCGTTTCAAAAATATAGTTGTTCAAAACCTAATGAAACAAAAAAATGGTAAAACGTTTGATTCAGTTACTTAAATGAATTCAACTTCCCATTAACTGCCCTCTTGCTGTTGATAGGTAAGCAATGAATGTCCTAAACATGAAGAGCCAGCAACTACTTCACTTCAGACAGTCACAAAATTCAAACTACCGCGATGCTCGCCTGAGTCATGCTGCACCGTGGCTGCGGCCGAGCTTAACGTATCACACACAAGACGTCCGACTCAAAGGCTGCATCAGCAATAGATCGATTTGTCGTGAAAATTACCCCTCAAAATAGTTATTTATGTGTTTTTGACAATTTTAAATAGGTTTTTACACAGCTGAATTATTTTTGCTGAATAAAACTATAATTTGTGATTTTTTCAGTTGATTGATGTCAATACCGGATTGTGAAATCAGACTAAACAACCACATACGCCACGTTCATCTGAGCAGCAGATACAGTATATGCGTGCTTGAAAAATTGCACGAAAGCGCTTTTCTCAAAGAATGATGCATGCCAAATGGGTTATGTGGTAGGAATAGGCCTACTCAATACCATCATTACGAAATTAGGTCATTTATATCATCTATATAAATGACTTTATATCATCTTAATTCAATATACATATAGAAAATTTGCAAATTTTTTTGTAAAAACTAGACCTTCGAAACTCATTGAACGACAGAAAAAACTAGAACTGTGAACCTGTGATTACAGTAATTCTGAATGTACATATTACTGTAACGGATTCACATTTCTTGATATCTGTCATATATATCTGCCCTCATTAATGACTGAAAAAACTATTCATTAACTTAATTGGTACATTTTATACAAATTACTCCGTTTTATTGGCGTACGATATCAACCCAATGTTTGGGCAAAAATAATTTATATTTTAACAAGTTTTATCAAATTACGATATTTTTTATTAATATGCTATAGTTTCCACTTATATGAATATCGTACATAGATATATACACTGTTAGTTAATTATTAGAAATAAAATTATTTACTACATTGTCCCAATAACAAGTTGATATAGTAAATATATATGTCTTTTTTTCGATATTGTCTTGTTATTAGCCTATTATTGTAATCCAAGATTCCAATATCAGGTCAATAAATAATTATCAACCCAATATTGACCTAATAATTATTTGCTACCTGGGGTGGACGATATTATCGTTGAAATTGAGATGGTGGAGCAGTTGGAAATGTTGAGGAATTTGATGACTGATAATAATCCGGTGTTACGTGTACGTATGAGCTGGGTGTAAATAGGAAGCTGCCATTTCTTGACGTTTCAGTTGAAGTATCTCACGCTACTTTTCGCATAACTGTGTATGTAAAGCCCTCAAATGCTGGTGGAACCAGAAACTGTGAATGTGATGCAGCGCATGTGTATTAAGAAGGCATTATTCATACCTTGTTAAAGAGCACTCTTGCAGTGTGCAGTAGCTGGGCTAGTTTTCATTCAGAAATGCTACGATGTAAGCGGTTGCTAGTTAATAACAATTTCTCCAATACGCTTATTGATGGAATTGGTAACTTTGTAAATCGAATTTCGAATGAGGACCATAATCCAGGATATTATGCGGAACATAAATATATACTATGGAAATCAAATGCATTGCAATTACAAAATTAATTAACGTGTCTTCAAAAAAGTTGTTGAAATTTTTGTGAAACCCATAGATCCAGATATGTCAAAAAAAACTTCGTCTGTACCACAAAATCACAAAATCAGTGACTCCTAGTTAGAAACGATATTTCCAGATCCAGAGTCAGTGACCTTGGCAGAGGCAATGTGATGTCTCAGTTCGAATGTAACAAGATAGAACGCAAGTCTTTTAATAAATGTTGCATTGGCATGACTAGGATGACACTGAAGCTAAGATTAACCTCGCCCAAATTTTAAGGTTCCATTTTTAATAATTTCCGTGTTGATCATAGCTGTAAGCCCTCAAATGAAGATCTGTGCTCAATGCAAAAAAAAATTTATAATGTTTTAAAATGGAGCATATTCAAATAATAGAAGTCATAAACTTGAACCTAGGCTCAAATAAATTACAAATAATTTTCTTGATACAAAATTGTTCAATAGGACTGTGGCTTATAGACGTGTGAAACCTCCAGTAGTTCATTCATTTGGCCTCTATCTCTGGTGCCTTTAACATGCGAATATCTGGTGAGCTTTAATAACTAGTCATCTGCAATTTCAATCATATACAAAATTACCTTACCTAGTGTTCTCGCATTGTGATATTTGATACCAATATTTGTTATACCAATATTTTTCTTCTCTCTAATCTAGCTTAAATAAGTGATTATCTTTGTATTCTAACATGTTTAGAACTATTGAAACACAAGTAATTCGATATTTTTCTCCAACAGTTTTTTTCCAGCCAGTATACCCTTATTAATTAAATCAGTAAAGCTACTGATATGCAGTGTTGGGCCCGCAACTTTTAAATGTTGCGGCGCAACCGCAACCGCAACACCACAAAAGAGTTGCGACGCAACTTTTTAATTATTAATATAATTTTAATTAAATATTATTCAATATATTTTAGGCATATATTGCTATGAATAAAAATAATATAAGGATATTTAAAATAGTGAATTGTTTTAAAAAAACCGAATCGATCGAGTAAATGTGTGGACTAGAATTGAATGAAATATCAAGTTACTGAAAGAAACGTTTCATTTGTAAACATAACATGAAGAATAAAATGAATTCTACTTTTTAATAATAAGGTTGAAAAGGTACCTAGCTTGTAGCTATACTTTCATAGGAGTTCCGTATATATATATACATATATATATATATATATTGCAAAAAAATGAGAAAGAAACGTTTCATTTGTAAATATAGCATGGACAAATAAAATGAATTCAATTTTCTAATAATAGTATTGAAAAGCTACTTAGCGAGTAGCTTTATTTTCGAAGGGATTCCGTATATATATCAAAAAAAATTAGAAACAGAGAAGCGCAGAACATTTTTACAGCATATATGACGCATAAAGAAAAAACATGCATATGCTCCTGTAATATATAATAAAAATCTGCTTTTACTGTTCTTCTGTTATGATTTGATACTGGATCATGTATTGAAAAAACCGAGTGGGAAAAATATAACATTTTAATTTATTCAATTTAATCCTTAACCCGTATAAAATGAAGATAATTTGTTACGGGTGATAATACATAACCAAATACAGCAAAGAAGTTCAGTGATGTTTGCTGATTGGCTATAAGCTAGGAGATTTATGGTTCGTAGAAGAGCCGGCGGATTTAGCTTGCTGAGACACGCCGGGCGCGGCGCTTCCGGCGGCAGCCCACATACGGCCTCCACAATAGCAGCCATCTGAAGATTACGAGAGCGTAAGAAAGAATTCAATTATAAGTTTTAGGTTATAGTTTAACGAGCAAGCTCAAGTTTAAGTTTTAATTAACGAGCAAGCTCAAGTTTAAGTTCAATTAACGAGCAAGCTCAAGTTTATGTTTAAGTTTAATTAACGAGCAAGCTCAAGTTTAAGTTCAAGTTTAATTAACGAGCAAGCTAATGTTAAGTTTAGGTTTAATTAACGGGCAAGCTCAAGTTAAGTTTAAGTTTAATTAACGAGCAAGCTCAAGTTTAAGTTTAAGTTTAATTAACGAGCAAGCTCAAGTCTAAGTTTAAGTTTAATTAACGAGCAAGCTCAAGTTTAGGTTTAAGTTCAATTAACGAACAAGCTCAAATTTAAGTTTAAGTTTAATTAACGAACAAGCTCAAATTTAATTTTAAGTTTAATTACCGAGCAAGTTCAAGTAGTAGAAATTCAGTTAGGCTGCGTTAATTTTTGATACTAGGACCGAGAAACGGGACGTTTACCAAGGTAGAGTTCCTTGGACCTACGGACAAGGGTGTCTGACAAAAGCGCCCCTACCGACAGCACACTTACCGCATCCGATCCATCCCTTGGGCTCGCATGTAGAGCAGCGGAGCGTCGACGTCCCAGGTGCCGGAGAAGAGCTTCACGTAGACACGGCTCGAAGACATAGCGAGACGCCAATGACCGGCTCCACCCAGTTAAAAAAATAGGATGTTTTCAAGTCGTTTCTGTGCCGCGGTAGGCAAGACTTCTAGCCGAGTTTATTCGGAAAAGCAGCCGTTTTTTGGTCGCCATGTCATCTTTTTATGGCAGTGAAAAACGGCTACAAACCCATTGAATTCCCTTTGCAGCTATTCGGAAATTCCTACCTTCATCGGCTACGTATCGACTTTTCACGGCACCAATTCGACCTTCCGCGGCTTCTCCATGGTCTGTATAGGCTCTCTGCCGCTCTTGCCCGAGCTTATCCCGACCTCCCGCCGCATCATATCGACCTTGCCCGAACTTAATTTCACCGGCTTTCCGTACACATACGCGCACACAAATGCACATACGCGCATACAACTGCACGCACACGCACACTCGCGCACACACACACTCGCACGCACACAAGCACTCGCATGCATACACACACACGCGCATGCACACACACACACACACACTAGCATGCACACACACACACACACGCGTACACACACATACACACGCGCACGCACACAGGTACACACACACGTACAAAGGTACATACACACGCACACAGGTACACAAATATGTAGATATACTCATTACGCATCGTTCATCACCTTCAAGAACGTCATACAATTCATGAGTTGCTGAAGACTGTCGGGGGAAAGTCAGGCTTGTTTTCCATATTTTTCCGTTGCTGATGCTGACATTGAGGTTTTTTGCCTTCTCTACCAGTCCCACCACAAAATGAATTGTCATAAATATCAATTCACCGATGTAGTGAAACTAACAGTTGGGCTTTTGCCTTTATTCCTTTCTCAAAATCAAAGTTGTTGGTAACTCAGTACTTCAGCTGATTGCCGAAGCAAATCGCCAGTTGTTGCAGTCCAGTCTTCGTGGTGAAGTTGCTGGGTTGCGACGATCGCCGTATGACCTCGATTAGGGAGTAAAGTAAATGTCCTGAGCTAATAACGTGTAAAACTTGAAAAAAACTTGTAAACAGAATAACTTTTAAATACATGCTGCAATTGTTACTTTACCTGAGTTATAATTACATACCTTCAATGCCAACATGGAAAATATGATGGACTTACCTAACAGTTGGACTCTTGCCTATATTCTTTATTCAAGATCAATGTTGTTGTCACTCAATACAGCAGATGTTTGCCGAAGCAAACCGTCAGTTGTTGCAGTCCAGTCTTCGTGGTGAAATTGCTGGGTTGCGACGATCGCCGTATGACCTCAATTAGGGAGTAAAGTAAATGTCCTGAGCTAATAACGTGTAAAGCTTTAAAAAACTTGCAAAAAGAATAATTTTTAAAATATATGCCGCAATTATTATTTTACATGCGTTATAATAACATACCTCCAATGCCAACCTGAAAAATATGATGGACTCACCTGAGCCAGTGACAGAGAGGTGAGGAGATTTAGGCTCATGAACAACCCCCACTTGAGTTTGGACGAGCGGTTTCTTACGTTCGCTGCGTCCTCCCTCCCAGTCGCTGCTGTTTTTCAGCGCACTTGTGATGGCTTTAAATATTTCTTTTCGCGATGCAGATCGAAAAGAATTCGATGACACACTGCATCTGAAATAAGAAATTAAAAACATCACAATTTCTTTCGCAATTTTAGTACACTTAAAAACTTGTCCCTTTACAGTTTCACCTCACAACACATGTAGAATAAGTTTGAATAAAATATTTCTACGTGTTAAAGTAATTCTGCGTTTAAGACTCTGAGGTCGACATTGAGAAAGTGAAAAACGAGAGCAAGAAAAAGGAAGGAGCCACAATATCATTTGCCAAGGAAATTACATCCTCGAAAAGCAAATCCTTGGTCATTTTGTAGTTATTAGTAATAATTTCGTTTCCCTTTTCATGTAACTTGAATTGCAATCATTGAAGCAAGGCATTTATGTATGGATGCATTATTTTGAAACAACATGAATTATAACTTACACTCAACTGCTTGATACGCCAGCGTGTTTTTAAATCGAATTTTTGAATGTTCCTTGGCCCGTGTCATCCCCGTCAGGGAATACTTAGCAGCGAGTTCTTTTGACATCAAAGCCTTCATCATGTGGCTGACTGTCCTTGTCAGGGTACATTCCTGGATTTCCATCAACAATTCCATCCGATGAGAAGGGTCATGTTTATTACATAATCATAAGAAAAAACATCAGCAGTGCTTTAGAATTAGGGTTGAAAAACTACTAAAATGGTATCACAAGAGGAAATCAGTATGTAACGCTCATTCCTGAATAAATTAGAGTCAAGCTACCAATAACTACACTAGAAAAAAATAATGATACCTACCATTTCAGGTAATTTAGCCAGCGTCTCAAGCTCTTCACTGGTGTTGGCAGGAGTTGGGCGAAATTTTGTAGGGGTTTGAGCGCGGGTTTTTGGTTGCTGCATCAATTCAAGGATTAGCTCTTTAACTTCATTGATAGCGTTTCTCATCACCCTCATTTCTTTTCTCAAACAGTTGTTAGTCACTTGTTCTTCTGTTTCTTTATCCTCCATTTTTGTACTTCGATCCTCCACCGAGAGCGTAGCATTTCTATTCGTGGAAGAGAAAGTAACGAATAACATACAAGAAAGGAACTTGTTTAGATCATAGAAGAACGTACTACAGTATTTTGAGAACATATGATAATTAAGAACTACGTGCCTAAAAATTAAAACTTTGAACACCATTCAGAGCTCGTAATTAGCACAGTTTAAATGAAAGAACAAATTTTTTGAATGACGGGTCTAATGTATTTATTCTCCAACATCGAAACTGAGAGACACCCCTATGCTCTGCAATTCATCTATGGAGACGACACGTCTCTCCGGATAGGTAGAGTTAAAACAATAAATAATCTAATCTATTATTTTTCTAACACTTACCCCCGTGGCACGAATTCCGGCGTGTCATGCAACGTCAGAGGAGACGCAGTAAATGGTTCACTGGCAGAGCTATCCGAACTAATGCTGTCATTTCCTGCAGCAAATATAAAACATAACTGATATGCAAGAAGAGGCTTGGACCTCCTGATCGAGATAAATTGATAGAATACCTCTGACAGCACAGGGATGATAACTTGTCTTAATTTGAAGGTTATAGATAATAACATGATTCTGTCATAGAGAAATAAATGTCAAACTATTTACGTTATTAATATATCGATAGTAAATATTTGTGACATAAGACGTTTTGATGTAATTGCAGGTTAGATTTTGACATTCGCATGTGTCTTAGGAAATGGTTTTCAGGTATTACCTTGGATTGCACCACAAAAATGAAGTTTTCTGGCAGCTGTTGATGATTTACGTTTTTGTGGTTTGGCCATTTCAGCAGTCGCACTCGAAACACCATTGTCATCACGTGAAAGTTTTCGCTTCTTTATAATTTTTTCTTCCTCATTTTCAGACGCTGTTGTCACTGCAGCTTGGGATGTTACCTTTGCCACCGCACGGTCGTAGTCATCTTGAAAACAAAAACTTAGATAAAATAGTTGTATCCCCCTGAGGGGATGAGGGGACATGTATTACTCAACTCTCACACTAATTTGAAGACATTATTTCAAAAAATACTTCCAAAATGTATTTATTACAGGTGCATACAGTAATGTATTTATTACAGTTGCAAACAGCAATGTATTTATTACAGTTGCATACAGTAATGTATTTATTACAGGTGGTACAGTGTTTCATTTTCAAACTCACCAGATGCAGCAAGAACCGATTTGACTTTCCATTCCCTCCAAGATCCCTCAGGACTCACTTTGTACTTAACCAGGGTAGGTATATCACCAGAATCAGGCCAAAAACACGAAAGTTTTCCGTTTTTTCTCTCATCCATGTTTTAGGAACAACCTCCCACTTTCCTCCATAGAAGCAAATGCAAACGAATGACTTCGTGCATTTATCCATATTACCTGAATTCAGAAACAAGATTGTCTTATAATTATTTATAAACATTATTTATATTAATAAAACTCATTTGTTAAGCATTAATGTAATTATTTTTTGAAAATCGTAACGTTTTACTGTGATGATGAAGCTTGAAAAACAAACTTTCTCTTCGACGTCCAATTTCATGAATGATGTAGAAGTTTTACTGCTATAAATGTTTCTTCATTTTTCGTAGGGAAAATTCCCATTTTTGTATAGATGTCCTGATACTGTACAAATACTTTCTGTGTTCTTGTAGTCACTTTGTAAATACCAACTTTGGTCGAATCCACTGGGAACATGAACAAATCACTGGTCTTGGCGAAAACATCAACTTCAACCGAGTCGGCATTGAAAGAGCGCATTATACCAATTTTTCCACTGTTCAGCATCACTCCATTGTCTCGGTCACCTGTTCCACCACACTTGAATCTTGTGCCTTTGATACTGAAGACATTACTTTCAGTTTCTTTAAGAGCAGTCTTGTAGTTTTCATTTTCCCTGCACGCATGTTGGGAAAGCTGTTCCAGTGGCCTATTACGACCAGCTAGGCGTCTCTTCAACATTCCTAAATAATTTTCGAAGGGGAAACAGGACACATTGTCCAATGGACCAAATTTCGCATAATCATCTACAACGTGGAGCAGGCAATGCACGTTGTAGGAAACAAATTCCTCACCTTACTGTTCAACTGCTGGTCTAAGAAAACGCAGAAGTAACGATTTAACTGTCGGTATGTTTTTATCTTGGTTAGGAGTGAGAAGGAGTCTCATTGCAACGCATAAAAATAGAAAATTAAGGTATTTTCCATTATCTAGAATATCCTCCAATACTACAACTCCAAGATATAACAGAAATGTCCTCCATTCCGTTGCTTTGAAATGAGATGCTGAATTGAGACCCCCCCCAAAGTCGGCGATTAAAATCTGAAGGTAAATGCTGAGACACAATCAAAAGTTGCGTATGCAAGCTTTCTCTCTTCTCAGCAGACAAGTGCGATTTTTTACTCATTTTCTTGCTCGATAACCATCGGTTGAAAAGTCGTTTCATTACGCCTATACATACTAAATGCATATAGTCTAGCACAAACTGAGTTACCATCCCAACGCCTAGATCTTCTAATATGGATGTAGTGCTTTCCTGATGATAGGCGTCGTCTTCTTTAGCCAAGAATCCAACATCAGTTCGTAATGGTGCTGAACAATCGAGCATTGTAACATTGCCTCCAATATGGTTTCCTTTTTGTTTACAACGTTCACAAGCATTATAGCTGTTATGGTTCACTATTTTTTCAAGTCCAGCTCTAATTAGTGCATCACATACGAATGCTTGGATTTTAACGGTCACACGTTTGCTATTGATTAGAATTCCTTCGCTCAGCAAAGGTTTTAAATCTTGAACAATTTTTCGAAAAAAATGTTAACATCGGGCATTTTATTGGAAATGTTTTTTTCTGACAGATAGATTCCTGCACAAACGATTTTCGATGGAACGGAGCAAATTTTGACTAATATTGGATACGCGTGATGCCTTCTACCCAATTGAAAATCAAGGACGTGTCGCCGGTGAATTAAAGACGAGACAGTCGATCAAGTATGAATTAAAGGCGAGTCGGCCGGTTCGGCCTTATAACTCTATCTCCGCGCTCTTAACCACGAACGGTCGAGCTCGGACGTAATATGCTGAGCCGGCCAGTTGTAATTTGAGGGCGCAAACTTCTAAGTTGGTTAAGGTCGTAGTATTTGAGGAGGCCATCCGTTGTTTACAGCCATACAAATATCATTCATCTATCGCAATGAAACGTATGCTCTGACATTGTGGCGTACAATGCATCAAGCTAGAAATTATATTTCATATATTTTATTCAATTTCATGCTTTTCCAGAATATTCACAACATTGAAAGTGAAGACTTTACTGTACTGCAGAATAAATCCATTGCTGCGTTTATTTGTGTTCAATTGTGTATTTTTTACCATGCCATTGTTATACGCATATTTTTATTTCATTCTTCAAAACCAGACACAAGTCAAACACATTACCACAGTCCCAGCAGTCTATCTCTCTCAGAAGAGAAGTGCTACTTACTGAGAGGACATGAGTATTTATTCATATCTATGCAAGATTTTACATTGAGAAATGATATTCACGAGTGAAATCGGTGTAATTACTTTTTAGTTCTTAATACATTCTGATGAATTTAATCACCATTCGGAAATTTATAAAATAAGAAGTAACATAAAATGGAATTTATAAATCGTGAATCATATACCTAAGAATTATACCTAAGATTAATCGTATTTCTAAATTTTTTTCTTAGTCGTTTTCTTTTCTTATGGTAAAGATATCGTGATGTTGACAATGCAAATTATTTCAAGAAGCACAAAGATATCAAACAATGCTAAGAAAAAGCGCATTTCATTATGATAGTTTCTAATAACAAGTTTCCTGACAGTACACGCTGTAGTTTCCTAAACGAAATACCGCATAAAACTTTGCTAATTACTTTGCAAAGAATTACATGCGGTAATAAGAAACACTTTTATTCTAACGAGTAATCAAATTGATTATTGTTTGAAAAAGTAAAGCAATACAAGTTCCCCTCAGGGGGATACAACTGTTGTATCTATGGGTATTAGCGCTCCCAGGGGGACTTTGTGAGCGCCCGAGCTAAAGGTTAGGTATTCTTCCTTTTTGTTAAAATAGAATAGGTTTTGTTTTGTTACGGACCATCTTTTTTCGGTTCACTGCTGTCCTGTTTTTCAGCACTTACTACTTTCTTCTTCAATTTTATCTCGTTTCATGAACTTCTTTCTTAGCTTCCTGTTTCTGTGCACCTTGTGCATAGATTCCGCGTTCCCTCAACTCCATACTGAATGGTGCCTTCCTCCTTCCTCTCTTAGAACATCTTTGTCGTGGTTAAGGGAGGCTAAAACTTTCTTATATGATAATGATAATGATAAAAATAATAATAATAATAATAATAATAATAATAATAAGAATAAAGAAATACAAGTCTAAGTTTTCGTTGTTCGCAATTCAAGTAACGTTGATCTTTTAATTTTTATAGAACTGTTTTTATTCCCGAGGCAGTCGTGCGTAAGCTGAAGTCTCTTCTCAAGACATATGAGTGTTTGTAAGATGGAAATAATACATAAAATATTAATGTTATTCTAATTATTACGTTCTAGAGACATCGCACAAATGAATATTCGTTTGAATGAGAGAAAGAAGAGATGAGAAAATTAGAGATATACTTTTACACTCTTGCATTTTGAATAGCAAAATGCTTACAAATTCCCCACATACCTCAACACTTAGAACAAAAACTAAAAATCGGTTATTATTTTTACTCAATGTAAAACAAAAACTTAATCATCAACGAAACATACTGAGAAGACATTTAATAAACAAACATGTCTGGAATAGAAGTTAACGAGTGATTTGTAAAGAGTCGATTATCAGTCGAAGGTCAGTCGAAGACTAATCTACAAACTACCCTATCCTTGCTAGTTTAAATTAAAATGGAATCACAAAAAAGTATTTTGTATTACACTCATACAGCCTTCCAAGAACAAGTGATATGTGTAATTTTTTTTTGTCTAGAATAATGTATTCATTCAAAAATTTGTAACGAACATTCAAACATGAAGTCTCTGAGTTGATTTACCCTAAAAACTTTCCCTATGAGCTGGTCGAAGCACTCGAACAGTCGAACTCTCGAAGTTTTGAAGTTGCAGTCCGTTTCACCGCCCCGGCGCTGCTGCACTTGCAGTTAGAGTTTGTGAAGTTGCCCGACGTGAAGTGACTAATTCGCAATTATTGCTTAAAAACTGAGATTTTATTGATTGTAATGCAGGTGTTTGAACGTTATATGCATTTGCAAACTTAGAATTTGTACTGGATGAAAGTTTTTGAACGATTTTGTGTCGATCGACTGTTACTCTCATCGTTAGAACTTCCTTATCTGTAGGAGAGTTCAAGCTTAGTTTAATTTTTCAAATTCTGTTATGTGAAGGGTATTTTTTTAGAGATATTTATGTATAAGTACTCAAGATCGATTGCTTTCTCATTACATTTCTTGATTTACTTCTTATTCAAAAAATTTACTTATTAAAAAATGTTTTTTTCAGTAAAAAAATAATTAAGCAAGTTCTATCGAATTAAATATTTACTGAAGGCCGTGATAAAAGTGCGGTGGCCCAGTGAAGGAAATGTTACACTTGCTCGTTGCCTGAAAAAAGCTGCTGCAAGGGAGAGGGGCGTTCTTACACCTTCAAACTTAAGTCACATCAAGTAAGTATTTTACGCATGTGTGAATAATTGTTTTGAGTTTTGGTTAGTTATTTTGAAATATACATATTTCTAATATATCATTGTTTTCAATTACATGAGTTTTAACGCTTTTAGGTGCTTATTGAGGCAGTTGATAAATATTTGAGTAAACATATGACTACTACAGCTTTTTAACTTCAATTTAAAAAAAGCTCAAGTTCAATTTGAAAAAGCTCAAGTTCAATTTAAAAAAGATCAAGTTCAATTTAAAAAAGATCAAGTTTAATTTGAAAAGTCTCAAGCAGGCTATAGACCTATATAAAAAAAGAAGAATTTCAATTTTGAAACCTTATGTTTCTAAAATTACATACCTATGTAATAATAATTTAAGTAAAGTTTATTTCTGAGAATGCATGCATATATTTAAAAATACTGACACTGAAAATAGAGTAAATCGAATATTAGACAAACCAAGCTGTTGTGATTTTGTACTTAATTTGACATTCTTCAAGTTTTACCCATGAATCATTTGCTAAACATTTGACAAACAGATCATCAGTACATACAGTGTATATCTATTGACCAAAAAATTCAAGAAAAATTTTATGTTATAAGTAACTGTGTGACATTTATCAAACTGCACTGCCTGAAAAGTTGAATATTATATGGCTTCAAAATTATATTTAAACAATAATGCTCTACAATAATGGCTTATTATATCATGTTATATAACCTAGTATTACACATAAAATGTATACCAAATTAGAGGCCAATCTTTCAACTAATAAATTAATTTTTACCCCTTTATACCATACCTAAGTGCATTTATGCGTTATCTCCCATCTTTAAATCTTCTAAGTTCTAACGCAAGTATTCCAGCAAAATGCTTCTATATATGAATGTAGGAGCGTAGACATAGCCTGGGTGTTATGGCAGTAATGGATTCATCTAAAAGTCAATTTTTTAAATTAAAATTGATCTTTTTTAAATTAAACTTGAGCTTTTTTAAATTGACCTTGAACTTTTTAAAATTAAACTTGAGCTTTTTTAAATTAAACTTGAGCTTTTTTAAACTGAACTCGACATATTTTAAATTAAACCTGAGTTTTTTAAATTGAACTTGAGTTTTTTTAAATTGAACTTGATCTTTTTTAAATTAAAGTTGAAAAGCTGTTGAGAATTGAGTTAATTGAACAGACAATGCAAGGGTCTACGCTACAAACTTGAAAAAGCGTATAAATGTTTATTCAATTAAAAGTAGGCTGATCTAACGCAGCATTATTGTTAATTAGAATATCAAAGTGAAAAGGAGGGACTGTAATTGTGTGCAGACGAGGTAAGAGATTTTTGTTGAGAACTAGTCAACTTGTCGTCACCACCACTCGTAATAAGTGGAATGGCGCACAAATTATACTCGACATATATATGTGTCCCCCTGAAAATGTTTCTTTACCGAAAATCATATTTTTACGATTCTTATATCAATGATAAGGAAAGAGCGAGTTGAGCTTTAAAGTACTGTGGCATCAATAACAGTAATACCCTTTATTTAACTATATACTAATAATGCACTTCATTTTATAATGTTTTGAAACATTCCCTTTCTTCATACACATTAGAGGATTTTTTATTGCTATAACCTTTTTCTTCAGCACATCTTCATATGAATTTGTTGTAGTAGTATCTTTTTCAGAATATATTTCTATAATTATAGCAGAGGACATAAATTGTATGTGTTTCTAATACAAATGTGTGAATATAGTAATACTTTAGTGTAAACATAATTGAATATGAACTGGATAATATAAAAACTTCCATTTATAGGTGCCAGTTCAATTTCTAATGAAAATCTCCCATTAGTTCTCTTGCAATCGATATTGTAGGATTAAATCCAACATTGAAAATCTGCAGCCCACGCAAAATCTAACAGTGCCATTAACATGTTTTCACCGTCCACAGTGAAGTTTTCTTTTTGTTCAATTGAACATTAAATGGCTTGTCATAACTCACCCTAGCAAAGCTTAACTCAACCTTGCTCAAAGTGTAGACTACTTAAACACAAAAACCTTGAATATGTCCAGCAGGAAACCTAAATAATATTCAACATCTCTAATTTAGAGGTTACTTATTAGGCAGTCATCCACACTAGTACCTATAGGGGTGAAATAGTTAATCTTCTGTAAGAAATTTTAATAAGACTATTATTGTACAAAAACTAAGGCGGAATAAAAAATTTTCTCTCCAGAAAAAATACGTGATACGTCCTTACATTGACCTAGACCTATCTGGAAGTCTCTCATATCCGCGTTTTACTTTCAGAAGAATCGGATTCATCTGAGGACCCTGAGAGGGATACTCAACCGCCCCAATTATGAAAATGGATGAATTCTTTCCTGACGTAAGCCGGTGAGAATAACGCTCAGATAACGTTGTTTCGTTCAGATTGATATGTAAAATTTGTTTTGTTCTGCTCATATGAGGCCTCGCATTGGAAGGAAATCTATTCCTGTTAATGTTTAGTGCTAGTTTATTTTATTTTTTTCTAATTTTTTTGTGATATTTTGCGTGCGTAATGTATTGGGACTCTCCTCTTCTTGATTTCTTTAAACACACTAGAGAATTTTTTATTGCTATAACCTTTTTCTTCAACGCTTCATATATATTTTATCATCATAGTAGTGAAAGCATAATTTTACATGTGTCTCTAATGTGTACGTCAGAATATAATTAAAACGAAAGGTTGGTAATATATTAAAGATGTATTTTTAATTTTTAATACACAAGTAATTCGGTATTTTTCTCTTCCAGATTTTTCGTCTAGCCAGTATATCCTTATTAACACGTTAACTGCGATGGGGTAAACTGAAGTTCAATATTCAATTCAAATTTCCAGTCAATTGTGGTAATCAACTTTGAAAATAGCGAACATTAACTGTATCGAGCCTATATTTAGCTGTCATTACATATTAATAATAAATGAGTTAGTGACTGCATGTGGGTCAGCAGCACTATGAAAATCACCTAAGTGACCACCGGTTGGTCACTTCGCAGGAAATGTGTTAGAATGAGTTAAGCTGCTGATACATGACCTAAAATGAAGAGTAAACTTGATAAACCTCTTACTGTGACGAGCATTTATCCTCATTGAAATTCAATTTATGAAATAGTTATTGAAAAAGAAGCTGCGCACCACACTGCTTTTTGGAGGTGATATTTTGGCCACACTCCAAAGTTTTCCTTGCATTTTGCATGACTGGTTCGTATAAAAGTTCCAGTCAAAAATAAAAACTGTTCGTAGAATGCCAGAAATATCAGTAAACTGGAGTTAAGGTATTTCGCAATGAGAGAATATTCATTTGTTTTATCGTAATCCAATGCTTGGCAATTAACCATGCTTTTTATACAGGATCGGCTAACTGGAGTGGAGGAAGAGGCAAGAGACTTCTTGCTTCTCCTCCAGCAGTGGAGAATCGTTCACCATCCGGTGTGGAGCCACTGTCAGTGTCAGTAGAATTAGACAGGAAGACATTAGCCGTGCTCTGAGTTGGAGTGATAAAAGTTTCCTTAGAACTATTGTATCTATGAGAACTAGCGCTCCCAGGCTGATTCGTAAGCACGAGGTTAGGTAGGCCATTCATTAGTTGTTATAATAGAGCATTTTCAGGAAGCCAAGGAAGTTACTTTTTTTGAAGCGAATGATCTTTGGGAATTTAGAAACGAAGAAAGGACTAAGTATTAAAATCATATTTTAAAAGATTTCTCGAAATATATGATATGATTTAAGGGAGCTAGTCTTCGAAACGTTTTATAGATCTGACGCTATGTACTTATTTAGAAACGTAAGAAGGAAGAAAATTCTGATAAAATTTATCATCGTTACTATGAACACATTTCGGAGTCCCGCTCCATCATCAGTTCAAATGAAAACAATAATTACGTCTGAAAGAAAAAATCAAAGTACAGTGAATTGTAGTCACCAAAAATATATCAGGAGAGTAAAAATACAATGTATGGCACGGGAAAATGAAGAACAAAACGGAGAAGCACAGGCCTCAAATGCTAGCCGCATTGATGTACTCTTGTGTGTGCAGTGCACATCTTTGTTCGTTGGTATTACGTTACGGAATTTCTCTATCAGAGTGGCAAAGCATAGAGGTAGAAGCTTGCGTACTGGGAATCAACCAGCACACCCATCGCATTCTGCAATGCAAAATCATGCCGGAAATGCAATGTCCCTACATCTCCTACCGATTTCGAAATTTTAGACTCTGCTTCAACACCGTATGACCTCAGAATTTTCAAGTCCGTGCATATTTTTAAGCGAAACCCTGATTTGAACAATATGGACAGTTCGTACCCTTTGCAAGTATTGAATATGTAGAAACCACGTCATTACCAGCTCAATTTCATATTTTACGGGATTTTTTTGCTTCTGTGTTTTGTTTTTGTTTCCGTGCCATACTTTGTTTTTACTCGCATGATATATTTTTAGTCTCCGCAATTCATTTTACTTAGATCTTTTATTTCAGACGTAATGATTTTTTTCCTTTGAATCGATGATGGAGCGGGACTCTGGAATGTTTTCTTAGTAAAGATGATAAATTTTATCGGAAAGTTTCCTAAAGTCTCTGATAAGGTTGCGTTTAAAGCAGATCACTGACTTGTTCAGGAATTTTAAACCAAAATACGGTGATGAGGAAATTCGTATTTATTTTAGTTTCAAATTTTGTGAACTCGTTATTAAATATTATTTCAATACTTAAAGCTTTCTGTTTTGTATGCATACATAAATATATATCCCTGTCCTAAAATGTTTTTGGTAAACTTGTGTGGCACTTAATCGTTTCTTGTGCTCTTGAGTACATTATAACAACACTATTTTAGGTAGTTTGATTTTTGTGTTCTCCAAGCTATGCTGCAAATGCTATGGTTGGCATTGTACAACGATCCTTATGTTTTTGACAGATAAACTTTTTTGCTCCAGTATTATTACCGTAGGAAATTATAACTTTGTGTTTTGGTAAAATATTTTATTCACTTCGAGCTCGTTATTTTGGCACAATAGTAGATACGCTAGAATGAAAAATTGTCCCGAATGTTGACCTCATTGACTTAGACGCAAAACAATTGAAATATGTCCATTTTACTTTCAACATTAATCTCTCATGTGACTAGGTCCTATGTTCGCATGCTAAAATGACAATGTAATTGCGCACTTCTTAGATAGTTTTCAACAATACATCATTATGATTATGTTTCCTTATCACTTGTATTTATATGCATTATCAAAATCAGATTAACGCAACGAAGGGTACGTAGATAAAGGCACGTAGATGGTGCCTTTCTCTCAATCATTTTGTGTTTCGACAATAATTGACATGGGTATTACGATACCCATGTGCGAATATCAACCAAGGATCTTGATATTAAGATATTTTAATTCTTTCATTCCGACAGCTTTTTGACTTCATGATTTTGGTAGGCATTCACGAAATTTTCCATTCGATTTGTAAAATGTTTTCGATTAGTATTATGTGACTATCATTTCCTTGGTCCTGACTCGAGTGTTTTTTTATTTTTTTTGTAGGCAAATACATAGCCTATTATGCTCGCGTAAGAAATATCATGAATTGGTTATATGGTTAAACTTTTTCCGAGCTAGTCTCTTGGTATACTAGTTGAAACCCAAACATGAGACGCTTTCGAATTTCTACTGTGTCGATCCTTTAGACTGTACATCCACAATTTTTACTCTCAATTCATCTCCCCGATATCGCTAAAGGCTGCCTTCATATTTCAAAAAATTTCAAATTTTTTTTCATCAATGCGTCGGTTGCATTATTCATGAATCGATAGAGATATACATATGTAGGTGCATGCATATTTAGTGTTTTTGCATCAAAAACCTCAAAATAATTCAACAGGGGGAATACATTTTCATGATTTTCTGTCAATTACTTTTTTTCGACAAGCAACACAGGTATTGTGACACCCACACACATATGTCTATCAACTAAAGATCTTCAAGTTGAAGCGTTTTAAAATACAATGGCCTGTGTCTTAATTGGAATAAACTTTTTTTTTTCTTGTAACGGAATATATCTTTTTCCGGTTCGCTGGTGTCTTTTTTCATCACCTTTTACTTATTTCTCCAATTTTTATCTTTCATAATTTTTTCCAATTTTGTGCCTGTGCACAAGGTTTGTAGACGCGCTTTGGTCAAACAGATTCCCAGTGTCCTTCCACTAACTTCCATTTTAATTCTTTCTTCGAAATTCTTTGAATAAAGGATTTACTTTGAAAAGCTCGGCTACGCTCAGCGACATTGTCATCCTGGAGAGCAGCCGTCAAATATGTTATATATTTGTAGTTTTATAGATATATATACAGTGAGTCTCCGGTTTACCGCATTTCAGCTTAGGGTATTCGCCGTTACGAGCAATCGCCCATAAACTCTACTAATACATTGATACATTTTCCCTATTAATATATGTATGATTTGAGCCTGGCAATCCTTCAATTTTGCGATTAAAAAACTCGCGGCAGTGCACAACCAAGTTTATCGCTACTGAACGACTCAGAAATTTATATATATATAATATAAATACCTAAATAAGTATATAATTGTATCTATAAATATATATACGCAGCTGGCCATCCTTGAATTCTGCTTTAAAAAACTCTCGGCCACGCACAGCCGAGAGTTTTTTTTTTACAGCAGAATTCAAGGATGGCCAGCCGCGTATCATGTACATATCGCCGGCGAAATTAGACATGCCGGAGACGAGCAAAGACGTAGAATGGTCGATCATCGCAGTTGGCCGCCGATGTCCCTGGGCCAAAAATTTCGTCCCTAAGTGGACATTTCGCCTATGATGCGGAGATGATTTACCGGCGATACGTCTCTTACATTATCCCTTGCTCGGCCATAACACATCGGCGCGACGTCCTCGATTTTCAATTGGGTACTATCGTGGAATAATGGGATCCCATCGCAATTGATATCTAATCTAACACTGCCACTGTCGAATTTGATGTACTCTAAGTAAGCTGTGATGTTTTTTCCATTTCCTAAAATGAGCGTACCGACCACAATACATTTCTCTGTATTCAATTTCACTTTTAATTTTCATCAGAGTAGCTCCTGTAACTACTGTGCTTGGGAAAAAAACGTTCATATGTTTCAGGAGGCCTCTCACAGCTAGCTTAGGAACATTTGGGAAATCTAAAGTCCAATTTAAAACAGCCGATTCAATTTTTGTTTCTACGGATAATTCAAGGTTATTATCAGCGTTCTCGCTCCGTTCTTTCTCTTGAAATGTTACCGTTGAGAAGCGGCATTCTACATCGCTTTCACTTCTTGTTTCTTCCGAAGAATCGTTATTTTCGCCTGAAGATACGGGTCCAGACTCTACTTCGGGCGAAGCGTTCGAAGAAAACGACTCGTTTTGCAATATTTCAGCGTCATTTTCTGCTGAAGCTTCAGCCCCAGAAGCCAATGCAGCCAACCGCCTTCTTTTTTGGCGGTTGGATAAAAACGAAAATGGTTTTCTTCTTTTTTCCATTTTTAATTTTGAAACTGAAGTATTTCTTAATTTCTTTAATTATATGGTATTAAATTAAAAGAGGCGATTGAAGAAGACGAACGTGTTAGTAAATTAGAAGAGGACGAGCATGTAACGCCTGCTAAAAGTATTCTGGTTTAAACGTAAATTTTAATTTTTTCTTATGTATAAAAATTGAAATTGGAAAGCGTAATTTTAAAAAAAGCTATTCCCGATCTCAAAATCAAAAACTGGACAAAGAAAATATTATGTACAGGCTCTGAGTGATAAGTCAATGATTTTATTTTCTTAACTTATGAATATCATGCAAGATAGAATAAGTAAAAAATACGTTCTGAGGAGTTTTTTTCAATAAAAATTATACAAAACCATTATTTGTTTTTCAAAATATCATGAGATAAAGGTACTTGGTAGATTTGCATGCTTGGTACTGTAATACTCATTTCAATAGTCGAAACAAATTATTGAGGCAAAACAATAAAAAAGGCTTTCGCTTTGATGCAGTAATTGAGGTTTTATAATTCGTACATATACAAATTAGAAGAATATAATACCAGAACATTCCGCACTCCGAGGGTTCTATTACATCCAGCAAATTGTTTCCGGGCCGGAACTTGATCGGAACGCTAATATCTTCCATTGAAAAAAAATGAGTTTATTTTGTCTACTTCGGTGTGTGAGGAACAATAACGAATTACTGTAACTATAAATATTCTTTTTCAGAAAAAAATATTTCTTCGTAAAGCTGAAAGATTTCTATTTTCAATGACGTTAATTTTTGTCCATATACCGACAGGATTATGGTGTAAAATTATCTTTGAATACGATGTGTAATCATTTGAACGGGATTTAGTTCATCTCGACTGTAACCGCGATTTAGTTACCTAACTCTGGTTTTCTATTTGAGTGAACGAGAAAAAAATAAGGCTGTGTCGTGTTGAGAAGCAAGGTAGAATATGAGGGAACTTTGGTTTTCATTGAAGTGCGAAGGGTGAGAATATTTATATCATATTAATGATAATGAAGATTTTGCTAGCCAAATTAATGACTTTGAATTAAACAGCAATTAGGAATCAAAATTTAAGAAGTTCGATTTGTGACTCATTCATCTGAAATTGCATTAGGAGTTTTTGAAAGCTAATTAACAATAATTTTATTTCTGTGCTTATGTTCGTGAATGAAACGCTGTGATTGGTTTGAGTATCAAGTGCACAAAAAGAGATTATGCCAACTATGCTGTGTATCGCACTGGCAACTGCTTCTAGTGAAGTTGAAATTGAAAAAATGTAGTTAATAAGTGAGAAATTCGACCAAATGCTCGAAAATTTTTGCTTCATGCTTATTAATAAAACGTGTACGAATAAGCTCACAAAATGGCTTACATGAAATGAATTATGAATCGACATAAAATATAAATTATTTGACTTGCCAAAATTGTTTCAACCAAAGCTAGTATATACACTTCCTTCTAAGAGTCAAATATATTTTTTTCTGGGATCGTTAATATGCGTCCTTGACACATAGGAGTACAAATATAATTCCGAATATTGATCACACAGTCTAAAGTAAGAATTTTGTAATCCTTATTTTATTTCCTACATTAATCCCTGACACCGCCAGTGCCTAAGATTGTATTTCAATGTAGGTGCGCACTATATGAGTGTTTTCAACAATGCATCATCACATGTATTATGTTTTTTAAAACTTGTATTTACATGATTTATGAAACATCGATTAACGCAACAAAGCGAAACCCTTTGCCATGGTTTTCTCTCAATCATTCGTAGCGAATATCGAAATGGGTATGATACCATGCATGAATATAAACTACGTATGTTAATCTCACAATAATTTAAAAACAAATGATGGTTTTTGCATATTCTTCTTTCGAAACAAAATGCTCTGAATGTATTTTTCAAAATTTTTATATCCTACCTGTAATCCATAGGCTACAAAAATAGAAGCTTCAACTTGCATCTTAGAGACTTAATAAAAATTTTCGTCCATTTCTTGGTATTTAATATTGGAAATAATTTATTTTCTAAAGTACGCTTTCAAATTTCATTCAGTATACTTATGAAGAACTGAAAATTACCGTTTAAAGCGTAATACTTTATTCAGCCGTATACGTTGGTCCAACTGATTCACGTTCGAAGACAATAAGTGTGACTAAAGAACACATTGAAAATTAGAGAGCCGAGTCCATCAAAAATAACGGCAATGGTCATTAGAATAGTTTGACTGAGCACGTAGAAATTTTAATTGGTGAAAAATACTATCAAATAGCAAAACTTTCTAAATAAACGTTTTCAGGTATGATCATGTCATGACTGTATCTGCGATACAGTATGCAGCACCTTTTTATTTTTCCTTTCTAGATCTTTTGCGCGTCCGCAAAATAAAAGAATGTATCTTATTTGACGATATCTTCAATTTCAATATACTTCAAACAGTGAGGTTATAAAAAGTCTTTCTATCATGCACTCATCAGTTCTACGACTTAATTGTAACGGAAGGAAAAATATTTAGCTACTCAGCGATCGCTAGTAATAACGATTTCTCTATTCCATTTATAAAGGTTAAGTGTATGCAAAATGTTATAAGCACTACAGCGAAATACTCTATAAAATATTGATGCATAAAATTGAGTTAAAAGAGCATTATCACAGAAATAATGTATTTTTTTGCACTAAGTGTGGATAATGGAGTGTGCCATTCCGATTTTCAAGGTTGTGGGGCGAATTAGAGCTTGCAAGTGTTCTTTAATATTTGCGCTGATTCACTGGGTTACACACCGCTAGTATTTTATTTCTACATTTGTAGGGTATAGTTAAAAAATGCAACAAATTGAGTTTAGTGCTATAACTTAACCCAAAACAAGATGATATAAATACTCTACATATGAAAAAGGATAAGTTTTCCTCTGAAGGTCATACGTTTTAAAATATCCAAAGAAAATCATTATAAAATAAAAATGTTGAGTATCATGAAACACAAAAATGTATTGTTGTTTAAGGAGATCATCCCAGACCCCTGCAAGGCCCTTGTCGGTCCGGTGAGATTTTTACGTTCTGTTGTTGGAAAAGGACCCTTAGGTGGTGGACTATTGGGGCCTGAAATTTTATGGCGCTACGGACACTAGATAAGAGAGATAAAAAAAATCTCCCACGGGGGAGATAAGAGAACTAAAAATCCCAAATTTTCGACCCAATATAAAAACAAAACTAAACGGAAAATTTGATATTGTAACTTTGTTTACAATGCTTCGAGGATTCTAAAACTGTCTTTGGTTTTGTTCTAGCATAAAAACTCAATGAGTTCTATTCATTTGAAATATCAACAAAAATGAAATAAAAACCAATATGTCTAATTTTTTCAAAACACTAAGGGCTGAATCGAAGAAAATAATGGAATAAAATGTGCTTGTTTTCAAAAGCTACATACATTAGTCAAATTTCATATGAATCAGACTACACATAAAAAATTTCATAATTTATTCGGCTGAAATTAAATATTTATGTATATTTTTATGCACGACATTTATATGTTTCATTGAACTTCACAAGGAAAATGTTGCATATTATTCGTACATAAACATAGATCATGGAAACTGCATTCATGTACAAAAATTGACCTTGATATTGCAACTCAATAGTATGTTATTGTTTTTAGGCCCTCATGAAAAATCACACATTTTACCATTCAAAATAGGACTCGTCATTGAGTTTTGATGCTAGAACATAACCAAAGACAGTTTTAGAATTATTGGAACATTTCTAACAAACGTATTGTAGAAAAATTCCAAATTTAAAAAAAAATTATACAGCTCACAACCAAAAATAATGTCATTCATGCAAAAAAATCTCAAAAATATTCTTCTTTCCACAAATGTTCCAATTTTCTTCAATACGTTTGTTAGAAATGCTTCAAGGATTCTAAAACTGGGTTTAGTTTTGTTCAAGCATCATAAATCAATGACGAGTCCTCTTTTGAAATATCCATGTAATTGTACCAAAAATCTAATTTTTCTAAAAAAATAAGGCCTAAATCGAAAAAGTTACACGAGTAAAAAAGTTTGCTTTCAAGACATACACATTCTGGCCAAATTTCAAACGAATCGGATGAAAATAGTCAAAATCTTGGAATGATCCCCTTAAAAACTCAAGCACTAAGCTCAATTCAGTTTTTGAATATTTTACAATTCTTGAATTTTCTGTTCATAAGCTTAAAAAATTATTTTGCTGGCAAATGCTTACTTTTCGAGACATTTAACTTAATAGTTATAGAAACGGCGTATAAAATTGAACGTAGACGTGAATAAGCAAGAATACGGTATTGACGTAACGATAGGTGAGGTTAGTTCAAGTTAGATAAGTTAAATAAACTAACTTAAGAAACCCTAAAGTAACTTAACTTCACTTGACCGACACCTATGGCTCCCCGCCACAATTACTGCGCGCGTTCCGTATCCGCCATACATCGGAAAAGCCATTGCGAAACTGCCATTAATGCTATTCTTACCTGAACGTTAGTATGCTATACCTCGAAAACTGAGTATTTGCGAGCACAATTTCATGCACATAAAACGTCTTAAAAGATCTCTAATTACCTAAATGTGGCAACGAAATTCTGAAAATCGTTGACAACAGTAAAATCAATATTGACGATACTGATTTTAAAGCGCTCAGGGAAATTAAAATTTTGGTTCTTAAGAATCAATGGAGGAGCACATTTATAAACGTTTTACATGCATCAAGTTTTCCTCGATGATGCTTAATTTGTGAGTTATTGAACGTTGAAGTTATACGAACGTCGAATATAAAAGTAAAGGATCGGACACGTGAATATGCCACTAATAAAAGATTTTTCAGTTTCATTGTCACTGCCACTAATTAGAGATTTGTCAGTTTCTTCAAAACTTCTCAGTTGCACCTTGAAGTAACTGAACCTCAAGTCCGTATCCTTTTGCGTAATTACAGTAACAACCGTTCTATACTCAGCTGGGAGTCCCTTAAGAACCGTTGCAATAAGTAGTGTATCATCCACAACTTTGCCAGCTGTTTTTAAGGCCGCTGCAGCTGTCTCCGACCTGATGATGTAATCGGTAATGCTCTCTTCGCCCGACTTCTTCAAAGTTGTTAGCTCAATATACAGTTGAATTATTCCTGGTTTACTGACACCCATGTAGTGATCACGAAGAATCTTCAATCCTGTTTTTCCATCATCTTTGGCTTCTCTAGTGATGAGAGCTTAACTTCTGTCGTCCAAGTACTGGACTAATTCGGCAAAGACATCTGCCTTCCGGTTGGCTGCCTCGTCGCTAGTTGCATCTGGACCGGTAATGATGTCATGCAATTTCTTGAGTCGTAAATGCCCGAGGAACGTGATCTCCCAGAGCTCATAATTCTCTCCATTTAACTGCCAATCTGTATGGGCCCATAACCTGTTGCTGCATCGGTCATCCTGACCTCTGGATTGGCTAACCCCAATCACGCAGGGAAGCTTAGCAGAAAACGCTTGAGAGAAAAACACACACGACAACTTAACAACGTGTATTCCGGTCCGACATAGAGAACGTTTTAACTTAAGGGCCAGCAGAAGCACATCAACTGCGTCGAAACGAACGAACATCATAATCAAAGAAAGCGGAAAACACGAAATTCAAAGTATGATTGGGGTAAATCATGTATCTTATTTAACTTTTTATTTCACGACAAATGACTACTGGAAAACATTCTACACAAAACACAAACGCAACGCAACAAGGTTGGAAATCAATAATGTAAGCGGGAGAGTAGTGAACTCGACTGTACCAGCATTGTATGAACAGACGCAGTGGTTTGGCGGGAACCAGTAGTGTCGGTATAGCTAAGTTCAGTTACTCTAGGTTTATTTAGGTTAATTTTTAGGCCAGTTTATTCAACTAATGTAACGTTAACCAACCTAATCTAACCTATCATCACGTCAATGCCATATCACAGCCCATTTATGTGTCCATTTCTTCCCGGTTATAAACGACGTTCTTATATCGTCAAAGTTTGATAACTCAAAAGTTACGCTTCAGCAAACAAAATGTCATTTGTGTAAAATTTTTCTTAAATATGTTCTTTTAATAGTTCTGTGAAACAAAATTTTCAATTTAAGTGAACGCATTACACTCAATATCTACTAAAAAATATAAATTTCAAAAAATTATGTGAGCAAAAATATCTTAGAACTCTTTATTACACATCACTATGAAGTTTCAGATAAATCGGAGAGTAAATAAACATGCCGGCCCCAAAACTAGACACTCCCTTTAATATATATTACTATTCATTTATTCTAAAAAAAATTTGAGACAACAAAGGCGTCCCTTCTTGAGGCACTTGACACTAGCCGGTTAAATTATAACATCGTCCATAACATCAAAAACTCACATGCGAGCGAACAATTTATCCCTTATGGCAGAAATTTAGAAATACGACACACCCTCACGTACAATGCACTCGCAATGATATACACTCTGACAGTATTTGAAATTTAGTTGACAAATCAGACACGACCAGAACGCCCGTAATGCACAAGACTAGAGAGCAGGGCTGCCACACCTTGGGAATTTTCCCCAGATCTTGGGAATTCAGACATTGTCTAGGGATTTGGGGAATTCGATACAAAAAGGCTAAGAATCTAGGGAATTTGGGGTGTTTTTACAATATTCTGCATGTAAAAACTGAAATTGCCTAAATAATATGTGCGTTTACATATGGGCAAGAGGGGCGGGTTTAGGACCCCCCCCCCCCTTGCCCATACGCTGAGGGAATTGCAACCCCCACACATGTTATAGTATTATCCTTTATGCTTGCGTACACCTGCATACCAGACATGGAGAATAAAAGAGTTAATAAGATTTACATTAATTTATTGGGAAACACGTTTATAAACACACAAGGCATGGGAACGAAATGATTTGAAAGGGCACTGACATAAATGTGATGCTTACCGAAAATTCGAGTTACACATACTCCTTCGCTGACAACGATTTACGCGCACACAAACAGCCGGCTCCACAGTAACACAAATCATAATATTTGCGAGAATAATACATCACGATTTAACCTGGAATTGTGACACGGTGTCGAATCATACAACGGGAAGTCGATTCTCGACTCAATAAACACAGGTAATCGATTGCCTATAAATTAGATGATTCTTCATGATACTTTGAAAGGCACTTTTCTGTGTGCTGATCTACATCCGAAATTGAACTTCAATCACCACCTAAAAGAGCTCTCACTACTATAAACACTCGCCAAGTGCTAACACTTTTCTGTGTGTAACTCTCCATTTTCAATTTGCACTTAAGAGCTCTCGTTTTCCGAATTCTCCCTGCCGACAACTATACACTTTCCCCTCTGCTGTGACGTGCGGCTGCAGCTGACCTAATCCCATTCCATGGATGCTGGATTCCTCTTCAATCTGAAGCCTATACGCGGACTAATTAAGTCGTCTCTTCTCGTTCGGCGATGCTGCGGCCGGCCGGCCTGGCTGTGCTTGCGCTCGGGTTGAGAAATGCGACGCAACGCCTGCCCGCCCCTGCAGAGCTCTCAGCGCCCGACATTACTGCTGGCTTGAAGATAAACGTGGACAATTGTCTTGCTGGAGAAGGCGGAGTTGTTGCGAATTCGGAGTTGATATAGGAGCAAATGGAATGCTTTCTGTAGAATTGTTGACACCTTGACGCTTGTCGATTAATACCGCGCAGCTGAGGTGCTTCGAACGACTCCGGGTGCACGTTAGTACTTTGAAGTTTGCTGATACACTGGACGCCTCCTCTCGAAACTTCGATGGGTAACTTTCACTTTGGATGTTGGATTTTAGCTGCTCATGTCGAAAGTTTGCAGTCAACACCCGGACTTGGTATTATGCCGGGTAATACCGGCATCTGCCGGTATTCCGGCTGCAAAACACCTCCTTGATTTTGCGTCTCTCTCTCGCAGCGTCACCGAGCCGAAAAATCCCTCGCGAGTTTTCATCTACGCTCCTTATATATGCGCGTCTCGGATCCTTCTCGAATGTTCACGAATATTCGCAGTTACAATGACAGCATTTTACAGCTGATTGGAGGAATTCTTCCTTGTCCTGACGTCTCGAAATTTCATTGGCTAGGTGCCCGCTTTCTTGTGCCACACCTTCTCGCGTGATCGCTTGGCAAGCGTTCATTGGTGTAGATGTTGCGGCTTTTGTTTAAGGCCAACCCTCGTATCGCGCCTTCGTGCGAGGCCTGTTCCCATGCCCAAGCGACGGCCGGCTTAACGGCTTATACATTCCAACGTCTATCGCAGTTTTTCGCGCTTTTACCTATAACTGGCCCCGCAACACATCGTATTATATAAGATATAAAATATTTCACTACTAGTATATAAGATATTTCACTGCAGGTTTTTGACTTTTCCTAAAGTGAAGCATTTTCCCAAAATCTTAATAATTCCTAAAAATCTTAATATGAGAGTAGTATCTCTGGACAATACAGTTAGAGTCGTGTGTACAATATGGAAAGTGAAATGTTTCATTCTTTCATTTGAGAGTAATTTGAAGTCGTTGGGTGCATTCTTTCAAAAGTTAAAACCCGGGTCAACTTAAGTTTTTACTGAGCGGAGTCGGAAAGGCTTTTTGATGAATTTCTGTAGTTCCCAGAAAACAGTTAGAGTCGTGTGTACAATATGGAAAGTGAAATGTTTCATTCTTTCATTTGAGAGTAATTTGAAGTCGTTGGGTGCATTCTTTCAAAAGTTAAAACCGGGTCAACTTAAGTTTTTACTGAGCGGAGTCGGAAAGGCTTTTTGATGAATTTCTGTAGTTCCCAGAAAACAGTTAGAGTCGTATTTCTGGACATACAGAAGCAATTAAAATTTCTACAATTCGATCTGGAAATTAATCAAATTATCAGCACTAGGAGCCTAAGTCAGCTTCGTGAATGCATCAGCGTAGAATAATACATGTTTGTATGGAATCCGAATGCAGCGCACAGTGGCGCCCCATGGAGGGCCTGGCTCAGTCACTCATTTGGTATTGCTGAGGTGCTGTCTCTTATAGTGTGCGCCTAAAGTAATAGTGCTACACGTAGCGGTGTTGCTTTGTCCTTATTGCATTATCAGCTTGTAGTCAAACACAATGGAATCATATAAAAAGTGGAACAATAAAAAATGTTTGGAATTTTTTTTTTTTTTTTTAATTCAAAGACTGGCTACAGAAAGATAAAGATGGAAACCGTCTAGGTTGTAAATGTTGCATAATCATGATCGAAAGTGCGTACAAGTCTTCCCTACAGAAACACAAGGAATCCGAGAAGCATAAGAAAACTTGTGAACTTCCCAAATCGAAAGTTGAAAAAAAATTTCAAATAAAAAGCTCCTAACGATGATGATCAAGTATCCCCTCGCTTGTTGATGAAGCTCAGTTAAATAAGATAGACGACAAGTGGAGAAGTTTTCATCGAATTGCAGCTGACCTATCGGTAAGGAATGCACAATTCCCCGGTATTGGAAATCTTTAGAGGAAATTAAAGATGACTTGGGTGACCCTAAATTTGGTATCTTTCATATTTTATGACTTATCTCACTTGCTACGCTTTCGTTTGCGTCTATTGAAAAAAGTATTTCCTCAACCTTATTAACTGTATAAAAAAATTAACAAATCCTTAAAACAAGAATCTGCAGCTTCCTTGTCAAGCAAAAATTAGCAAGAAATAATGCAAAGTGTGCTACTTGGGATCGACTAAAAAGTTTAAAAACTGACCAAGAATTAAGTGGAGCCGCCTTTCAAAGATACCAAGACCTATTGAAACGATTGAAAAAATCAAAGTCTCTTGGCTTTCATGCTGACATTAATGACGAAAATGAGAACTAAGCCTAAAATGTATTGAAGATAAGCATAAATTTCATATCTTTTACTAATATCTGGGGATTTATTTTACGATCTGGGGAAATTTCAGGGGTCAGTCTGGGGATTTTGGAAAAAGTTGACTGGCAGCCCTGCTAGAGAGAGAACTGCCACAGACCATATACTAGAAGATCCGCAACTTATCACTAAGCGAATTCGTCCGCCGGCCGCGATGACGTAGGTGCCAATTGGCCAATGAGGAGCCAAGAAATTGTGACGTCACGAAAAATCGGCAGGAGACTCTGTTTGAATCTGAAAGCAGCTGTGACAGAGGTGTAACGAAGATTGCTGCAAAAATGGTCCCGTACGTACGCTTTAAAAAGTGCTTGATGGAAAATTGTGGAAATGATAACCGTCAATGTCCTGATTTGTCGTTTTTCCTATTTCCTGAAGGAAATTACGACGAGTGGATGGCAGCATGTGGTACTGTAACGTTGAAGATGGATAAGAGATCCAAAAGGCCGGAGAGGGCTTATGTGTGTGCCAGCACTTCTCTCGTTCAGACTATAACTTCATTTTGTCTCCATTCAGAAATGCGAGAAAGTTATTTTAATCTTCAGCAGTTCCAAGAAGAGCTGTGCAAGACCAAGGTAATGTAAAATTTTTAGTTGTTTCGTTTATTCCAAGTTAGTCCAGTACATCAAAGTTTCACTAATTATGATTTTCCTCATACCCTCGATTTTGAATAATGAATGGCTGTTGGATTGACGTATATTAACAGTGTGTTAATCAAGAGTTGAAATTTTATGGGCTTCAAATTTTTATCAAAAATATAATAAGAAATATTGCTGGTAGCTTTAGCTGAAATGAATAAATAATGCAGCAGATAACCCCAAAATTTAATTTGCATTAAGAAAAATGAATGCTATGCTTTTCATGCGAGATTTAGTTGCAAAAGCTATTCTAAAAGTTATGTTTCAATAAATAAATAAATAAATGCTGATTTAAATTGTCTGAAATTGGCTATAATTTTGTATTGCCAGTAAGGCAGCAACTGCTTGTATTGTATTAAAATTTAACACAATCCAAATCTCTCATTCGTAGTTTCTTTGAACAAGTGATGGTTAAACACTTTGAATCATCCTGTGTTTTTATCCAAGTTCTTTCAATTTGCTTGCAACTTATAAGATACTGTAAAATAATTTATATATGGCTATTGTGTGAAGTAATCATTGTGATATCATGATTGCACTCAATGAGCATGAATGATCCATTTCAAATAATTTTGTTGGTTTTTTAAACTTTACAGTTATTTTCTCACGGCTCATTTCCTATATTGTAATGAAAAGAAACATCATGCAGGCTTCTTTACTTTAGTAGGAAAATAGTAGCATAACTACTTATTCTGACTTTACACAGCTTTAAAATAAATGATTAGGTTTGAATAAGTCAGCTTTTGATCTTATATCTAGTCATGTTCAAAGATGACCTTTAATACTATGAACAGTGATCAGACAGTGTTATTCATAAAGGTGGCCTTGTAGAGTTGGCCACCAAAGATGACCATACAAAGTTTACATAGTTTACAAATGGTTCCTCTTGGTTAATTCAAGGTCCAGAAACATGATCAATGGATCTTTCTTAAAAAAAATGTTCAGAGTAGGCTACATGGAATCTCAATTATTATGTACTTCAATTTCAAATAGAAATTTTACTAAAATTGAATGAATAAAAATCTAGTTAAAAGGAATTAAACTTATGGAGATCAAAAGCATTCACATTGAGATTGGGGAATTTACATAATAATAATAATAATAATAATAATATTAAATTGAAATTTCATAAGGATCAGTACAACAGTTTACAAGATACAGGGCTAGAAGCTGGGTAGTGGGTTGATTTACTTGAATAAAAGTTCTAAATTCATGTGATTAATTTTACACTGAAGGGGTGAAAGGAACCTATTTATTGCATCTCAAAGGCTGTGTTTTGAAAATGGTATGGGTACTCCAGAAGCCAACATACACCTTAATGACTTTGGTTTGTGGGGATTAATATTCAATGGTACTTAGCTCTATGAGTATATTACTCATTCCCTTTTATTTTCTCTGTGAAACTATGTTATGGTGGTGGAGCCTTAAAATGACTTATTTTCTCCTGAAGTATTAATAGGCGATGCCAAGACGTAAAAGTTCAGAAAAAATTAAAGTTGTTGGAAATATCTTTCATTGTGTAGTGTGCTTCAATTTCATGCAAGATGCCATATCACTGTTCCCAATTTATTCCCTTATTTTTCCATCAGCTGCTGGCACTGAACCTCCTTCTCTTGGTGCTACAAGCCTTGGCACTCCTGGTGCAAGGCCTGCCCTACTTCTTGCTACAATGCCTGGGGCTGCAATGCCTGCCACTCCTAACAAAAGTAAGTTTACATTTTAAATGAAGATTCCCCAATCCAATTGAGGAATATTGAAATGAAAGAAAAGAATGTTAACAGTGAGTTTAATCTATTGAAATTCTTGAAAAAGTCAAGGCCACTTGAAGAAATATTCATCCCATGTGAAAATTGAAGCCAATAAGCTTAATTTACACTTATTTAGAGAGTGCAGGGCTGTCACTTATGGAGCATTAGTGTACACAAAGAAAGGGTGGTACATTTTCAAATACTTTTGAGAATGGTATTCACACATGTTTTACAGTGTGTAGCATTTATCCAGGAAATAGATGCTACACAATTCATTATTACACTAAATGAAACATATCAAAGAAAGTTTTTTGTAGGGAAACAAACTTCAGCATTGAATTGGAAATTATTTCATACATAATACAGGGGTCAAAATGTTACTAGCAATCTTTTCCCATGTACATTTAGCGTTGAATTAAGAAAGAAAATTGAAATGTTCAAAAATGTTGTTACGAACACCAAAGTTAATTAATTAATATAATCTGAATTACAATCCTGATATAACTCAGGAGCTTCATGAATGAGAAATACCTAGTGCAGTGTTTGTGTTGACAGGTTAGTCTTGGTTGGTAAAAATAGGTTTTGTATTCATTTAAAGATGAGCTCTTTTAGTTTTTGATGAGCTTCCTCTGTACCCCAGTGTTTAATTCCTTATGTACCCTTACAGTGCAGCAGAATTTTAATTTACCAATAGGCCTTGCCTATTTTACATTATGAAGGATCACTTACATATGATGATTTCCCAATAAGTGGGATAAAACTTTTGTATCCATTGGAAGTAGTATTCCATGAGAGAGAATGTCAGGGCCTGAGCTGATGGTGAGGTCGGCTTTCTTTTTTGTTTGTACCTAAATGTTTTCCTTGCATACTATATGCTTCCTTCCACTTCCACTGTAAAATTATTTAATGGGGTGGAGCCTTAAACCGCCTTCTCTACTAATGAGTAAGAATTGAATGACATGAAGTAGAGCTTCTGGAAGGATTAAATTTGTTGAAAATACCACTCATTTTGTAGTGTGCCTCAATTTCATTTGAGATGCCATATCACTGTTCCTAATTTATTCCCTTATTTCTCCACCAGCTGCTGGTACTGTACCTCCTGCCCTTGGTGCTACGAGACCTGCCACTCCTGGCACCTCGAGACCTGCCACTCCTGGCACCTCGAGAGCTGCCACTCCTGGTGCTTCATGGGCTGCCACTCCTGGCACTTCAAGGCCTGCCACTCCTGGCACCTCAAGGCCTGCCACTCCTGGCAACTCGAGACCTGCCACTCCTGGCACCTCGAGAGCTGCCACTCCTGGCAACTCGAGACCTGCCACTCCTGGCACCTCGAGAGCTGCCACTCCTGGTGCTTCATGGGCTGCCACTCCTGGCACTTCAAGGCCTGCCCCTCCTGACGCCTCGAGACCTGCCACTCCTGACGCCTCGAGACCTGTCACTCTTGGCACCCCGAGGCCTGCCACTCTTGGCACCTCAAGGCCTGCCACTCCTGGCACCTCGAGGCCTGCCACTCCTGGCACCTCAAGGCCTGCCACTCCTGGCACCTCAAGGCCTGCCACTCCTGGCACCTCAAGGCCTGCCACTCCTGGCACCTCAAGGCCTGCCACTCCTGGCACCTCAAGGCCTGCCACTCCTGGCACCTCAAAGCCTGCCACTCCTGGCACCTCAAGGCTTGCCACTCCTGGCACCTCAAGGCCTGCCACCAGTGCTTCCAGCAAACAATGCTGCTAATCTTCGTGGAGGGAAGCGACGCAGGTTAGTCGTGTTGAAATAACCAGAGTTCGTACTTCATTGAAGTGTCTTTGAATTGTAGCGAGATAGATTTTTCAAGTTACAAGCCAGAATTGGACAGCGTTGATGAGTGCTAGCAGCAATAGCTGGAAAGATTGCTGAAAAGTTATCACATACGCATTATTCTAAAACACAGCAGCATTTGTAGAATTCTTTGAGAACTACCTGCTGCCATTTCCATCAGTGTCAATACCATATTCACTGTCACTCATTTACCTCTCTGATCATTCCACTTCTCGATTTAATACATCTATCATGAAATTATATAATTATCTTTGGGTAAAAAATAAAATTAAAATGTGATTCTCGTAGCATATTTCTGAACTATACTTTATTTCTTGTGTCCTTGGATTGAATTAATGCAAACATTTAGGTAATGCTTCTTTGCAGAATGCATCCAATTCGAATGCTTGATTCATTAGAAGAGTGGGCTCGCGGTACTCGCTGACTTTCTTGGGTACTGAACAGGGCTATCCTGTCTCAGTGGCACTCACTTTATACCGTTCGGTATGTTTGAACTCATTCATAGTTTAATACTAGAATCCTTGGAAGAGAATATTGACCAGAGCTGTGATTCCACTCCATGTAGATTAAATGTGGCATATTTTTTAATTAGATGTGTTGTGTCCAAAACCTAAACTTTCAATCACTTTAAAGTTTGATTTATGTGTACAATTAATACTTTCTTCAAGTTGGAGACGTAAATATAATATACAATCTAATTTTCGTCAATTTATTTCAGAATTCGTGTAGCAAAAGCAGCATTTCTTTGTTGGAAGACACAGGTCCTCCAGTGGTACCTTGTAAGCGACGGTTGTTCGCTTCTCATTTTGGAACGACAATTGTCCTTGAAAACAGCAGACCAGCTCCCGAGAGAAAACTTAGGAAAAGGCTCAGGAGAAAATCAAAGGTACTGTACAAGCGGTTAAACACCGATAACTTCCTGAGAAGTGTAAGTGGCAGACTTGGTTCTTATCTCAGTGCATTTGTCAAGCCCAAATTAAGGGACAAGAGATCATACACCATGTATCACAAGTAGCTCGCTGTGAACATTCTTGTAAGCTCATCAGAGACCCACTATCAACTGATGAGAAACTTTATACCATTACCCTCACTTTGGACTGTGCGTGCATTGATGAAACAATTCGAAGTACGTCCTGTTACAAGTGCTAAAAGTGTGCCCATGTTGAAAATGAAGGTAAAACCCATCAGTGCTAGAGATAAACTTTGTTTCCTTCTAGTGGATGAGATGTCGCTCCGGAAAGGGCTATCGTACAACCGAGAGAACGATGCCATAACTGGATTTGAGACTATTTATTGACCTGATTATTTTGTACGAGAGAGTATTTTTGTATTGCTTTCACAATTATCGGCACGTATCAGGATTTCGTAAACTAGTCTGTAAGTTCTTAGATATGTGTCAGCATCACTGTAATTTCTGCTGTGTTCAGATCACCGTCAAGTTGCAACAATTTTTTGCCGTGTGTAGAACGCTTCAATGCACGAGACACGTGAACAGACTTATGTCCTCCAAAAGTTGTACTGAAAAACTAAAGAAAATTGTCCATGAGTAATATTACCATCTGGTAGCAAGTTAGGTATATTTTTTGATTGACCTAAGTATATTTTATTGTTAATATATTAATTTGGTTCATAAGCTTATATCGCTACAATATTTCTGCAGTGCGTCATGGTAGGAAGCTCATTTACTGTTGCTAGCTCGTAATTTATCCAAATGAGTGCTCTTCTTGCACTGCGGTGATCAACCGTGACAGTGCAAGCTTTCAACAGACACAGAGATTGTATTTAATGTCTCATATCTATATTTTTGTTTCTTGGCACACGCTTGTGCACATACTGAGAGTTTTAATTGCACTGAATCTTCATGCGTAGTTCATTGCTTTGTATACATAAGCATTTTTACCCCGCTATTATTTACCGTATACGCTCACTACTGATATATTGTAACTGGAAAATGTAATGAAAAGACATGCCGACGGCTCTGCTTATGCTTCACTTATTAGCTCACCTAGCCACCTCAGTACTGTAGTTCACTTCTGATACTAGTTAATGCTGAGTGTTGAGCCCCGTCCAAAAACTGGATACTTGTAAACCCTAATCCAAAGTGTATGCGTGGCGGTCTTGTGGACTCTCCTTCCTCAATATTCTCCATTATTGTTACGAAACAACGTTCGCGCCCCTTAGGTGGATACAACTATTATATCTATGGGAATTAACGCTCCCAAGGGAAAAATATGAGGTACTGTGCTGATAGTTAGGTGAGCCTTCTTTCTGTTGAAATAAAATGTTCGTAGTTTTGTGTAGGACCATTTTTTTCGATCTACTACTGTCCTGTTTTTCAATACCTCTAACTTTCTTCATCAACTTTTGTCATGTTTCATAACCTTCCTTCTTAACTGACTTTCCATGCGCACGGGATCCTGTGCCGGAACTCACCTTGTACATAGATTCAGCGTTCCCGCAACTCCATACGATATGGTGCCTTCATCCTTCCTCACTTTGAACCTCTTTGTTGTGGTATGTGGTAAAAGGAGGCTAAAACTAATCTATAACCAATCCAGCAACGTACGCACGAATCATTCATCAATGAACGTAACATAAAAACATAACTTTAACGTAAACTTCTTCCCATTTCTCGTAGGTAACTATTTGGGTTATCTTTACGTATAATAAATATAAATAACATCACTACATATTATTAGCAGGTTTTTATCGCTCAAACTAACTTAATTTCTTCATTATTGTATTGTTTCGACTAGTATGAGAATCTGATATTGAATGGTTTAAAAAGACAATAAACCCTTTCCGAAAATTTTTAATATACAGCACCAACGTTTTATCACATTCAGCACCTTAGTCTAATCTAAATGCGCCTTAGCCTTTATATATGAATTGCAAATATGTTCATGAATGCGCATTCACGTGTATGTATATTGAATGAAATAATAAAAAGTGTTGTAAATGTAACCGCAATTCACGATTTTGGCTTTCACTATCCTTACTACGCCCAGACACGTTTATAACTTGAGCATGAAAATTAGACGTACAATCCAAACGAGTGTCACAGTAAAGCCTGGATACGCAGCCAATTGGAAGCATTGGCCGTGATGACGTCAGCGGCCAGTCGTGACTGCTGGCTGCTGATTGGTTAGCGTGCGTGCGTATGTTTGTCTAGAGCGGGCTTGGGGTCCACCGTAGTTTTGCAGTTCTTCTTATGTAAATGTTCTGTGGAACTGCCGAGCGCGCGAAATGCGACAGGCTGGCCAACCACCTGTGAGAGCAATGTTGCTCCTCTAACTGTAATGCAGACTAAAAAATTAACTCAGATGAACAGTAGGATAGTATTATTCACTATAAAGTGGCAAAATTTAAATTGTCATTTGAATTTCTAATAACTCAATAACTTGCCACACATTAATTTTTCTAGGTTTAATTACCAATTTCCTAGTTGGCAGTTTTGACTAGGAAGTTTCCCGCGGCAGCTTTGCAACTGTAATTTAATTTCATGGCAAAAGAATTTTGTTGTCTGAGAGTGCTCAGGAATGTTGACATTTACGACTTTGTTGTGTTTGTTGCAATGTACTTAACTGTATGCAATATTAAAATTGATTTTGATAGTTTAGCACGTGTATGATTGAGGTGGTTTAAAAAGTTAAATTTTTTAAACGGTTGAGTCATAAAAATTTGCAATTATGGGTTTCTTCAATGCTTTTATCGTATTTTTATTTTTATCGTATGTATTTCTTTACCATTTAGAGATGGTGTCTAAATAATAAGCCATTAAACAGTAATTCCTCTTGTCGAACTATTGAAATTCTTTTTATATTTTTATCATTGTCACAATTTACTTCTTTCTGTACGCATAACGTGTAGTTTTTCAACCAATTACTTTTAAACATTTTTGCCTATTATGATTCGTCAAAATTGTTCAAGCCTTCAATTATTTTCCGATTTATTTGCAGGCCTCGTTTTTAAATGAACCAAGAGCTGAAACATTCAAATAAATATGTTTTCAAAATGGATCTTCTCCATGGCCTTCGTTATGAAGTATTTTTTCTTATATGAGGATGGCACATATTACTTTTGTTGACATTTATACATATTTTATTAGGTCTGATTGGAATAAGACATCCTGTTCACAGAGACCTAAATATTCTGATTTTTTACCTCAGTGAAAAGGTTTTCTAGTTTGTAATGCAAAACAGTAGAAGTTCAGAAAAGCTATATCTTTCTATCATTCACAAATAAAGTGGTTATTAAACCAATTAAAATTAGAGTTGATTAGAATAAAAATTATTTAGAATTAGTTAATTCCATATAATTAGTTATGAACAGCGTCATCCTTCGAATCCAAGATTTTGAGACGATTTGAGAAATAGAAATTTTTTTACAATAAGAGATACATCCTGTTAAAAAATGAGACTCATACGTTCACTCGTTCACCCGCTACGGGGGTTTGAAGAATGGGGGGAGGGAAGGGGGGACTGGTATTTTATCATGTTACACCTCCCCCTTGGCTCTTTCTTCACGTTGAGATTGCTATGTCATCTTTTATGTCTCTGTATTACTCTATAATGATTTCAGGGGTCTAACCTGAACTAAAAATTAAAACAATATTAATTAGAATTGTTTACATTTCTTTGTTTTGCCTATAATGAAAACCACTGACTTTAGATTTCCAAATGCTTCTTCTCCTACAATCTTCATGCTACAATGACGATTTTGACATCATTGGATGCGGAAAACAAGGGCTTTTCAAATTATAATATGGTTTTTCAAATTTAATTTGTGTTCAAAAGTCATGACGTCATAACTCCGAATTTTTTCGAAAACAGATTTGCTCTGGAATTTTTTCATTTTTCATTTAAAACTGGACTTTTGTGAAAAGCATTTAATTTTTTAGAATGTCCACGTCTTTCTGCATCCAATGATACAAAAATCATCACTTCTACTAAAAAACTGTCGGGGGAGATGTATTGTGAAAAAACCCAAAAATCTCATTTTCTATGAATATCTCGTTTTCTATTAGGAAAATCGCGTTTTTCATGAATGGCAAATGATTCCAAACTGCATTTCCTATCATTATATCAAATTTCATTGCTCTAGGTTCAATAATGAAGAAAAAAGGTCCTGAAGGGAGACGATGTCCTTAAACAAGCCAGTGCATGTAACAGATTTTGCTCAGCGCAGGCGACATATGTGAACATGCACGTGGGAGAATTAAGTTGGCATGCATTTCGATGCTGCCCGACTGATAATTAATTAGGTCGACCGCAAGCCGATATTCTCTTTCTGAAACCGGCCTTCTGCAAGAGCTCGATTCTTCCGGCTTGTTTACGTCCAAATTAGCTTAGCGGATAGCCGTCGAACGGGAAATTGTGGTCGAGAGCGGCCGATTCTGACCTTCCGCGGCCATGTTTCACTATGTTCTGCTACCTGTCGACCTAAAAACGACATGAATTTTGAACTGGGCAGCGCCCTCCAGCGAACGCTCCCCCCAGCCGGCGAGGCACTTAGGGAAACTAGCAACACATGCCTGGTTGGCACTTCATGGTTCCACGGATGAGGTTGTACGTTATGGTGGCGATGACAGGCTGAATTAACAGAGCTGAGACATGTGAGCCCGGTTGGGTTAGCGAGGTGTCTGACGACCATTGAACAGTGCGAGCCGAATACACGTTGGCATCGACATAATAGGTTGCGACAAGTATGCTATCGACAGAACGCAATCAGACACCCAAGTCTTATTTACTTCTATGGAATTTATATTTTCAATAGGATATTTTATACAGTCCCGGGCAGGGATTGAATTTTTTTCCAAAATTCAAGCAAGGATTCTCAATTTAAGTATACATTTTTTAGGATTCTTAATTTAATTTTAACGAAGAACGAACAATTTGAACGCAACGAAATAATCTAATTCTACAAGGCGCTGAACTTTAACGTCAGGTTTCTCAAAAGGTAAAACTTAAGTTCAACGCAACAAAGTAATCCTAAATGGCGTCGTCCTTAGCCAACGCAGCGTTTCGAACGCGACACCTGCGCGCAGCTAGTCGCTGAGGACGACTCTTCGGCGAGGGAGGCCGATTTAAAGGAACCTCGTCCGTCACCAATTCCGCAGCAGTTAAAAACGGGATTAGAGAACCAGCATAGACCGGGGCGGACCACACATACACACCCCCACACACACTCGCACACCTCATAACCCCAAACCTTCACACTCTTACACACACTCCCACACCCACAGACACACACATATACACATACAGATGTCGCGCACACTTGTAAAAATAACCACAATTGGCCAACACAATCAGATACACCATCGTCTCAAATCACAAACCGATGTGTACAATGGCCATTTTAGGCTCTATGTTTACCTTTCAAACCCAAAAATCAATTCATTTTCCGACACCATTACCAAATAAAACGTAACCTAAGCCCATATTTACAGTTTAAAAATCATTTCACAGACCGTGATCTTTCAACTTTGGACACGGATCTAAGAGACATCGGTTACACACTGAATTCTGAAATTTCTTTTCTTACTGAGAATTTTCTTGGTCTATATCCGAATAACTGAAGATATGCGCTGCAGGAGCACAGCTTTGAGGGGTAACTAAAATTTTTTATGAATAACACATCCTCAACAAATCAATCAGATCTTCTCTGTTAAAATGACTACACCAATCACAATTCAACCAATAAGTTCACCAATCACTTCCGAACCAAACCCATAATAATATAACAAACTCAACCCAACCTCAAGTAATCTAACGCGACCTAGTCTAATCAAACCTAACATAAGCAATTTTATCCTCACCTGACTTTATAACCTCATGTATACAATTTTTTGGTTGAATTTTTCACCACTCTTATTGTATTCCATTTAACTTACCGTCCATCCCCTGTTTATCATCAATTTACACAAAGTCATTTAACCTATCCTACTCAAAATTATATAGCTTCACCTAAATCAAAACTTAAAATAACATAAATCCCTAATATGAAGCGCGACTGAAACTTTCTTCACAATATTATATACAGAATCCTGGGAGAATGAAATTTTAATATTAAATCACGAATTCACCTAAGGTCAAAAATGCTCACAAGACTATAAATATGTTCGTTCATTTAACCACAATACATTACATGTTACCTATAACTGATTTAAATTACATGAGCCTCATTCCAAATTTTCATTATACATGCGTTTCAAAAATAAATGAAATTCTACCAAACCTATTTCAAATTCCGCCAAAGCCTGACGTAGGGAAATTAGGCTTCCCATAACCCTCCAAAATTGCCACCTCAGACATCAAAATACATTACTCACCTGCATAAGCGAGAAATAACCTTGCGTTCTTAAAATTCATTTCAAACCTTCAAGAGAAAACAAAAAATATCCACCAACTTCGTGTCACATCCAATTACTATCAATACTTTTTCAAATTAACCACAAGAACCAAATATATTCTTGTTCTCACGAATAAATCATGTTATTGAGCTGTACATTACCATACATCAGATAGCGTCGCACTTATTCATGCAGAGCCATTAAATAATCCAATCCTTCTCCAAACTATAAGAAACAACCATAAATCCTCAACAAAATATAAATAATCACCAAAATAAAGAAACATCGCAATACCACATCAAAACGAAAGCTAATTCTCGTTTCATACAACAACATCGACACCTGTTCATCTTCATTGGGTTCATTATGATGGAACGCGCCGTCGCGCGGTTAAATTCGAAGGTTGAGAAAATTTTATCTGACTTCTTGCGCCGCTCTACGGGTGCTACGCACCTCGCAGAGCGGCATCATTACAGCTCTTATATTAGTCATACTCGAGGGACACTGCATTTACCTTAGAAACACTTTTGAACTCTAAAAAAAAAACATTTCTGTCTCATTTTTACCCCTTTTTCACCGTACTTACCCCCTACACTTCACTAACAGCCTAAAAAATACCTGTCCGCATGGTACTGACATTTTCATTTGCAGCAATTCTCATATGCATCCATTTTTGCATTGATAATAACATTTTCATATCCGTACACTTTTATCGAACTTTTCACTAAATTTTCCAAATCCGTGATCATTACACAGATCGAAATAGCCGAAATTACTCACAAAACGGTTCAAAACACGTTCCAATGATGAAATAACGGCAAAAACATTTCACAAACTCATTTCCCCCATATATCAAACAATTATGAATAAACATAATATAATAAACCACTTTAACACCCTGCTTTTGACTCCGCTTCATATGAGCCCAAAATGAATTCTCTACCTGATTTCAAAGTACCCTTCATCGTAAATTTGAACATGCATACAATTTTCGAAAATTACTCATTCACCCCAAAATGTCGATAGGTCAAATCTCAAAATGTCAGCATAAACAGACATGTACATTGTATCAAAATTTCCAACATCTACCTGCAATGCACATAAAATCATATGCCTAATTCAAACTACACTCAATTGATAACCGAGTTCACCAATGCATCATCATTTACCATGAAAACAAAACCATTACCTCTCAATATAACTCAATCTCACTTTCTCCACACGAAAAAAATTCTATCGTCTACCTCCATCACCACGCACGCTTCGTGTGCAAACTACAACCATGATGTAAGTGAAATGAGTAATTTGTCGAATTTCAAATAATTAAATTTTCGTTCCAAGAAGAGACATTGTGTATCTCAAAATAACTGAAAACATGCACTGCTCCAGGAAGTGCTTTGAGGGGTAACTCAAGTAAGAAATTCTGTTATGCATGTACTCAATATTTACATCTTTAAAGCAAACATTGAAGCCTAAACGAAGCTTGACATACATCAAGTGAGTTCTCATTATAGATTCATTCAAATTTCGGCATCGAAATAAGTGAAATGAGCCATTTCTAGAATTTCTAAATGAAATCATGTTCGTGATTTCAACCCGTATATGTTCAATTTACCTCCCCAAAAACATAATAGAATACATCCTTCCATCATATTCAATAGCTTCACTGGTTTACACCGCCTAAACAACTTAGCACCATTTTCTATGTTCAAAAGCGAGTTAATTCATATCTTGAATTCTCTTACAGAGGTATTTCCGACTCATGAGCCGATAATATTTCCATGTAGTACCACAAATAATTCTCAAAAACTCACCGACATACGAAGCTTTGAAGAACGCTTTCGTTTTGTTTTTCAAGTCACTATCCAAACTTGTACAGTGTCTCAAAATGACTGAACATACCTCCTGCTTGAGCACGGCTTCGAGGGGTAACTCAAGTCAAAAATGTTGTTCCTACTTCACTCAATATCTAAGTATTTCAGGCAAAGATTAAAGTAACAACGAAGCTTGACATACATAAATGAGTTATACATTAATAGATAGGAGTTATATAAACAAACAATAACTATTTTGTATCCACATCTTGCTTGTTATCCCAGTCATAAAGGACACACACACGGCAGGCCGCGTCTTTGAGGACCAATTCGCCCATCGAACAGGCATTACACTTTAAATTTATGAATATGGGAAATCAATAATTTCTGTTCCTATTACGAAATTCATCGAGTTGGAATCATTTTAAATGCACGTATCATGTTAATCTTCAGTAGACAATGTTAACAATTTCTTTTCAAGTTTCGTTTCATTGAAGAAAGGGGACACTTTTCACTTTCAACAACTTATGGGTTGATTTCGTATCTCTCTTCATGAAAAACTGACGTAACAGTTGACTGTGCGGAATGACTGCAGTGGGACAGAAGGATGGATTCTCCTAACAACGCCCTTTAATCAACAAGTATCCCATTGAAATAATTTTCTATCCATTACAAAGACAATTTTATGAGGGTTAACAATTCCATTCCAAAAATAAGTTATAATTGAAGTCACTTTACATGCTCAGTACGATGATGCGGACACTTTAACATTAGTTTTGTCATCTTTCTAGTTCTAACATCATTTACATTACAACTTCTACAAGCAGCACAAGATTTCAGCCTCAAATTCTGAACCTCATTTAGGTATTGCAACTGCAAACCGCCTTGCATACCGATTTTCTCGACTTAGACGAAAATTTTAAGCTCAATTAACATTTTTTTTTTCTGTACCAAAACTTGTTGGAAGTGAAATAATCCAACCATAAGGTAAATCGCCTATTTTAAACACATTTGTTCTCTATAAAATTCCCTGTGAAACGAATATAAACCATTGAAAATGATGAATTACGCGTCATGCAAAAAAAAATTATGAATTTCAAGGCAAAAACAGGCACTTAAAACGTTTACTTCGAAATACAATATATTTTTATGAGCTCTAACAACACATTAAAACACTCAAAACTTAGCAAAATCGCTTCCAATGGAAAAAAATTAAAAAAAACTTTGAACTTCAACGATTCATTTAATTATATTGTTTCGCAATCGAAAAACAACACAGCACCAAGTTCATGAAAATGGGCATCCATATAAAACCTTTAAACTCCATAAAGTTTCATTTCAGGCCATAAATTTCGCCATTAAAAAAAATTCGCATTCTGGAGACTTCATTACAAGGTGGATCGGTATTCAGTTTTTGCCCTAGATTGGCAAATTTTTGCGATTCCTCCCTAAGGTTTGATGTTTTTTCAAATTTGAACAAAAAGTTGAAGGCCTACAACTTTGAGACACGAGTATCAATCGAAAGATCTCCTCAAGACGCATCTTTCAAGTGATTTTCAGCTCCCTCGAAGGTGAGGAAATGGGCTTCAGGGGTGAAGGAAAGGCAAAAATGGCCTGGAAAAGTGAAAATAATGTCTCACGCTCAAACAAACCCGAAATTCAACCTGCCCAAAAACTTTTGAATGCACGACAAAAAACCGAGCAGAAAATGTTAAATGAAGTTTTCCGTAGATCGCCCCCATTTTCCTAAAACAGGTTCGGAACATTTTTTGGGGGTGTTGGGGGTTGTGTTTGGAACCATTTCTTGAGAAAAGTTTTGCTCATGATGAACTGTAAACCTAATAACTTTGAGAAAAAGGTTGAAACTAGGTCGTATCAAATTTTCAAGTCACCAATCAATCAAACAACGTCACAACTGGCGTTCGAAAATGACCTTATAAAAAACGCGTTTTTTTACTTGAACTTTAAAGTTGCGCACCACTCAAGTTTTCAAAGCTGGCACTCTGTAAAACTCGCTGGGTATATTACAAAGCTTTCTAAACGAGACTACAAAGTTTGACACCCCCAGGTATTACCGTTCAATACTTAGGCAAACTCAAACCTCACACAAAATTTTCGAAAATTTTGAGGAAAACTTTGACCCCAAGTTGTGTCGAAACTTGATCGCTTCGAGAGCCGCTGATTTTATGAGGCTTAGAACTTTTGGAAATGTACGAGCTATCAAACTTTGAAAGATTTAACCTGCGTGGTTTTCTCAAAATAATTCTCCAAATTTCGTCAAAAATACCCTAAAAATTTTTCGCAAACTTTGAGGGGCAAAGAGGGATACTTTTTACGAACGGATCGCAAAATGGCAACGTTGGCGTATACTCCATTGTTTCGTCTACCACATGCTGGAATAAGAGCCGCCTAAAGGCATTCTATGGGTGTTTGGCAGCAGTTTGAAAATGTGTCATTTCGGTCGATTTTCGACCTTTGAACGGCCATTGAAGGAAAAGTTCTCGCACGATCTCGAAGAAAAAAGCTTAGGTTCATGTCAAAAGGGCCTTTTATGTGCCTGCCAAATTTGAAGGCGCTGCGATGACGCGTTCGAGGGGCTACCCTATAAAAAGGCGACATCAATAGAAGGAACAATCCTTCGGTGAACGCCACGCGGCGTCTAGGGTAAGTGGTGTTCATCTTCCTTTGAATCTGTGCGCGTATGGGTCTTGGTTTTTTCACCGGATTTTCGCTAAGACGTCCGCCGGGCGCACAGAAACCAGCACAGACCGGGGCGGACCACACACACACACACAAACACACACAAACACATCAAAACCCAGACGCTCACACTCCTACACACACTCCCACACACCCACAGACACACATATACACAAATACATGCCAAGCACACTTGTAAAAATAACCACAATTAGCCAACACAATCAGATACACCATCGTCTCAAATCACAAACCGATGTGTACAATGTATTTCATTTTAGCCTCTATGTTTACCTATCGTACACCGAAATCAATTGATTTTACGACACCATTCCCAAATACCAAATAAAAACGTAACCTAAGCCCATATTTACAGTTTCAAAATTATTTCACAGACCGTGATCTCTCAAATTATGACACGGATCTAAGAGACAACGGTTACACACTGAATATGGAAATTTATTTTCATTCGGGGAACTTTCATGGTGTATATCCGAATAACTGAACACATGCGCTGCTGGAGCAGAGCTTTGAGGGGTAACTAAAATTTTTTATGAATAACACATCCTCAACAAATCAATCAGATCTTCTCTGTTAAAATGACTACACCAATCACAATTCAACCAATAAGTTCACCAATCACTTCCGAACCAAACCCATAATAATATAACCAACTCAACCCAACCTCAAGTAATCTAACGCGACCTAGTCTAATCAAACCTAACATAAGCAATTTTATCCCCACCTGACTTTATAACTTCATGTATACAATTTTTTGGTTGAATTTTTCACCACTCTTATTGTATTCCATTTAACTTACCGTCCATCCCCTGTTTATCATCAATTTACACAAAGTCATTTAACCTATCCTACTCAAAATTATATAGCTTCACCTAAATCAAAACTTAAAATAACATAAATCCCTAATATGAAGCGCGACTGAAACTTTCTTCACAATATTATATACAGAATCCTGGGAGAATGAAATTTTAATATTAAATCACGAATTCACCTAAGGTCAAAAATGCTCACAAGACTATAAATATGTTCGTTCATTTAACCACAATACATTACATGTTACCTATAACTGATTTAAATTACATGAGCCTCATTCCAAATTTCCATTATACATGCGTTTCAAAAATAAATGAAATTCTACCAAACCTATTTCAAATTCCGCCAAAGCCTGACGTAGGGAAATTAGGCTTCCCATAACCCTCCAAAATTGCCACCTCAGACATCAAAATACATTACTCACCTGCATAAGCGAGAAATAACCTTGCGTTCTTAAAATTCATTTCAAACCTTCAAGAGAAAACAAAAAATATCCACCAACTTCGTGTCACATCCAATTACTATCAATACTTTTTCAAATTAACCACAAGAACCAAATGTATTCTTGTTCTCACGAATAAATCATGTTAATGAGCTGTACATTACCATACATCAGATAGCGTCGCACTTATTCATGCAGAGCCATTAAATAATCCAATCATTCTCCAAACTATAAGAAACAACCATAAATCCTCAATAAAATATAAATAATCACCAAAATAAAGAAACATCGCAATACCACATCAAAACGAAAGCTAATTCTCGTTTCATACAACAACATCGACACCTGTTCATCTTCATTGGGTTGATAATGATGGAACGCGCCGTCGCGCGGTTAAATTCGAAGGTTGAGAAAATTTTATCTGACTTCTTGCGCCGCTCTACGGGTGCTACGCACCTCGCAGAGCGGCATCATTACAGCTCTTATATTAGTCATACTCGAGGGACACTGCATTTACCTTAGAAACACTTTCAAACTCTACAAAAAAAAACATTTCTGTCTCATTTTTACCCCTTTTTCACCGTACTTACCCCCTACACTTCACTAACAGCCTAAAAAATAACTGTCCGCATGGTACTGACATTTTCATTTGCAGCAATTCTCATATGCATCCCTTTTTGCATTGATAATAACATTTTCATATCCGTACACTTTTATCGAACTTTTCCCTAAATTTTCCAAATCCGTGATCATTACACAGATCGAAATAGCCGAAATTACTCACAAAACGGTTCAAAACACGTTCCAATGATGAAATAACGGCAAAAACATTTCACAAACTCATTTCCCCCATATATCAAACAATTATGAATAAACATAATATAATAAACCACTTTAACACCCTGCTTTTGACTCCGCTTCATATGAGCCCAAAATGAATTCTCTACCTGATTTCAAAGTACCCTTCATCGTAAATTTGAACATGCATACAATTTTCGAAAATTACTCATTCACCCCAAAATGTCGATAGGTCAAATCTCAAAATGTCAGCATAAACAGACATACATATGTACATTGTATCAAAATTTCCAACATCTACCTGCAATGCACATCAAATCATATGCCTAATTCAAACTACACTCAATTGATAACCGAGTTCACCAATGCATCATCATTTACCATGAAAACAAAACCATTACCTCTCAATATAACTCAATCTCACTTTCTCCACACGAAAAATGAGCTATCGCCCCCCTACATCAGACCGCACGCTTCGTGCAAACTGCAACCATGATCTATGCGAAATAAGTGATTTAGCGAACATCAAATTTCAATTTTCGTTCCAAGAAGAGACATTGTGTATCCCAAACTAACTGAAAACATGCACAGCTCAAGGGAGAGCTTTGAGGGGTAACTCAAGTAAGAAATTCTGTTATGCATTTACTCAATATTTTCATCTTTAAAGACAACATTGAAGCAAAAACGAAGCTTGACATACATAAAGTGAGTTCTTATTAAAGATTCATTCAAATTTCGGCATCGAAATAAGTGAAATGACCCATTCCTATAATTTCTAAATGAATTCATGTTCGTGATTTCACCCGTAAATGTTCAATTTAACTCCCCAAAAACATAATAGAATCGATCCTTCCATCATATTCAATAGCTTCACTGGTTTACACCGCCTAAACAACTTAGCACCATTTTCTATGTTAAAATGCGAGTTCTTTCATATCTTGAATTCTCATACAGAGGTATTTCCGACTCATGAGCCGATAATATTTCCATGTAGTACCAAAAATAATTGTCAAAAACTCACCGACATACGAAGCTTGGAACAACGCTTTCGTTTTGTTTTTCAAGTCACTACCCAAACTTGTACAGTGTCTCAAAATGACTGAACATACCTCCTGCTTGAGCACGGCTTCGAGGGGTAACTCAAGTCAAAAATGCTGTTCCTACTTCACTCAATATCTAAGTATTTCAGGCAAAGATTCAAGTAACAACGAAGCTTGACATACATAAATGAGTTATACATTAATAGATAGGAGTTATATAAACAAATAATAACTATTTTGTATCCACATCTTGCTTGTTATCCCAGTCATAAAGGACACACACACACGGCAGGCCGCGTCTTTGAGGACCAATTCGCCCATCGAACAGGCATTACACTTGAAATTTATGAATATGGGAAATCAATAATTTCTGTTCCTATTACGAAATTTATCGAGTTGGAATCATTTTAAATGTACGTATCATGTTAATCTTCAGTAGACAATGTTAACAATTTCTTTTCAAGTTTCGTTTCATTGAAGAAAGGGGACACTTTTCACTTTCAACAACTTATGGGTTGATTTCGTATCTCTCTTCATGAAAAACTTATGTAACAGTTGACTGTGCGTAATGACTGCAGTGGGACAGAAGGATGGATTCTCCTAACAACGCCCTTTAATCAACAAGTATCCCATTGAAATAATTTTCTATCCATTACAAAGACAATTTTATGAGGGTTAACAATTCCATTCCAAAAATAAGTTATAATTGAAGTCACTTTACATGCTCAGTACGATGATGCGGACACTTTAACATTAGTTTTGTCATCTTTCTAGTTCTAACATCATTAACATTACAACTTCTACAAGCAGCACAAGATTTCAGCCTCAAATTCTGAACCTCATTTAGGTATTGCAACTGCAAACCGCCTTGCATACCGATTTTCTCGACTTAGACGAAAATTTTAAGCTCAATTAACATTTTTTTTTTCTGTACCAAAACTTGTTGGAAGTGAAATAATCCAACCATAAGGTAAATCGCCTATTTTAAACACATTTGTTCTCTATAAAATTCCCTGTGAAACGAATATAAACCATTGAAAATGATGAATTACGCGTCATGCAAAAATAAATTATGAATTTCAAGGCAAAAACAGGCACTTACAACGTTTACTTCGAAATACAATATATTTTTATGAGCTCTAACAACACATTAAAACACTCAAAACTTAGCAAAATCGCTTCCAATGGAAAAAAATTAAAAAAAACTTTGAACTTCAACGATTCATTTAATTATATTGTTTCGCAATCGAAAAACAACACAGCACCAAGTTCATGAAAATGGGCATCCATATAAAACCTTTAAACTCCATAAAGTTTCATTTCAGGCCATAAATTTCGCCATTAAAAAAAATTCGCATTCTGGAGACTTCAATACAAGGTGGATTGGTATCCAATTTTTGCCCTAGATGGGCAAATTTTTGCGATTCCTCCCTAAGGTTTGATGTTTTTTCAAATTTAAACAAAAAGTTGAAGGCCTACAACTTTGAGACACGAGTATCAATCGAAAGATCTCCTCAAGACGCATATTTCAAGTGATTTTCAGCTCCCTCGAAGGTGAGGAAGTGGGCTTCAGGGGTGAAGGAAAGGCAAAAATGGCCTGGAAAAGTGAAAATAATGTCTCACGCTCAAACAAACCCGAAATTCAACCTGCCCAAAAACTTTTGAATGCACGACAAAATACCGAGCAGAAAATGTTAAATGAAGTTTTCCGTAGATCGCCCCCATTTTCCTAAAACATGTTCGGAACATTTTTTGGGGGTGTTGGGGGTTGTGTTTGGAACCATTTTTTGAGAAAAGTTTTGCTCATGATGAACTGTAAACATAATAACTTTGAGAAAAAGCTGAAAACTAGGTCGTATCAAATTTTCAAGTCACCAATCAATCAAACAACGTCACAACTGGCGTTCGAAAATGACCTTATAAAAAACGCGTTTTTTTACTTGAACTTTAAAGTTGCGCACCACTCAAGTTTTCATAGCTGGCACTCTGTAAAACTCGCTGGGTATATTACAAAGCTTTCTAAACGAGACTACAAAGTTTGACACCCCCAGGTATTACCGTTCAATACTTAGGCAAACTCAAACCTCACACAAAATTTTCGAAAATTTTGAGGAAAACTTTGACCCCAAGTTGTGTCGAAACTTGATCGCTTCGAGAGCCGTTGATTTTATGAGGCGTAGAACTTTTGAAAATGTACGAGCTATCAAAGTTTGAAAGTTTAAAACTGCGTGGTTTTCTCAAAATAATTCTCCAAATTTCGTCAAAAATACCCTAAAATTTTTTCGCAAACTTTGAGGGGCAAAGAGGGATAGTTTTTATGAACGGATCGCAAAATGGCAACGTTGGCGTATACTCCATTGTTTCGTCTACCACATGCTGAAATAACAGCCGCCTAGAGGCATTCTATGGGTGTTTGGCAGCAGTTTGAAAATGTGTCATTTCGGTCGATTTTCGACCTTTGAACGGCCATTGAAGGAAAAGTTCTCGCACGATCTCGAAGAAAAAAGCTTAGGTTCATGTTGAAAGGGCCTTTTATGTGCCTGCCAAATTTAAAGGCGCTGCGACGACGCGTTCGAGGGGCTACCCTATAAAAAGGCGACATCAATAGAAGGAACAATCCTTCGGTGAACGCCACGCGGCGTCTAGGGTAAGTGGTGTTCATCTTCCTTTGAATCTGTGCGCGTATGGGTCTTGGTTTTTTCACCGGATTTTCGCTAAGACGTCCGCCGGGCGCACAGAAACCAGCATGTCGCTTTTCCTTTTCTCTATTCGATTTCATGACGAGCGCACCTGTAACTTCACCTAGATGATTACGGTTCGTCTCCAAAACTCGTCCAGTCCAATAATTAGTTAATTTTTGATTAGGTTCCACTAGTAATACCAGGTCACCCGTCACGAGTTCTTTATGCTTTACGGGTTTAAATCTCTGCTTCACTGCCGTAGCTTGCCGCGTCAGCTCTGCCAAAAATTCACCTTGGTATACGTCAACGAGTGTAGACCTTATGCGATTCAAGGTCGCAAAGTTTTCACGTATCTTGTCCAAAGGGGACAACTCAGGAGCCCAATTTGGGTGTTTGTGTTCAGGACCTCTAGTTGGTAAAATGCTGCAAGCCACGATGTCCCTACCTTTGACCAACAGTTCTAGAGTTATTGGGGCAGGGAGCGGCTCAGTACTAGAATCGCGCAACGCTTCCTTAAAGGCGACTGGGCGCTTATTAACGAGAAGAATCGTTTGCGCCAAAATGAACTCAAAATCCACGATTTTCAAAACATTCCTGCGAATGGCCCCGTGGATCAATCTTTTTGTTAGCTTGACACATGACTGTACCAGAGACCCCAGTTCATTACAACCCTTGAAATATTGATCGAATTTAATGCCTTTAGAGCCCGATTTTTCCAGAAATAAAACTGTATTCGGATCTTTCAAAAGATCAGACACAATGTTTGATGCAGAAACAATTTGTGAGCCAAGGTCAGATAGAACCAGTTCCGGTAAGCCATGCTCAAAAACATGTAGCTGAAATGAGCGCAAGAACTCTGACACAGATAAATCGTAACACAGTCGAAATTTTATAGCACGACTCCACAGGCAAGAGATACAGAGAACCCAAACCTTTGTTTTACTATCCCTAATTTTAACGGTGTAAGGGCCGTAGTAATCTAAAAATACAAATTTGAAAGGCACTTCTGGAGGACAAGCACGAAAACTACGATAGGCCGACTAATTCAACTTGATACGCCGGGCATTTAAACGCCTGCAATGAACGCAATCTTTCAGCACTTTTTTGATCGTAGAAAAATGTCTAGAAACGTAGAATTGTTTCCGAAATTCGGCGAGAATCGTGTAACATCCAGCGTGTGCCATTTTTTCGTGAAGGTCTAAGACAATCGATTTCACCAGGGGGCTGTCTTTGTACAAGAGAATAGGATGCCCACAATTGGAATGTTCAGCCACCAATCGAATTTGCTTCTAACTCTTAGAATGCCGTGATTATCAATGAAAAAATTTAGCTGACACACGAGGTTGGGACATGCGCTAGAACGCTTACTTTCATTGCGGAGAAATTCCAAACAATCGTTGAAATAGTTTTGTTGGTGGCTCAGAATAATCTTGCGACTAGCAATATCGTAAAGATTCTCATCATCGGAATGGCACTTTACCTCAACAAATTTTAACGGAAATTTTTCTTTTACTGCTCTCTTTAGATTGTTTATAAACTTGAGGCAAAATCTAGTCACGGTTACTAGTCGTTGAAAACTAGAATACCTTTTCTCTTCAATTGGAAAATGTCCCACCGTCGTTAGAGGAGAAGACTGCGCGGTATGCGAAGCTGCGTTAACTGCCAAGGAGGCCTCTGCACGGTAGGGAACGGTAAAGGTCACGTCTCCCGAGCGGTGCGAGTCGGGGCCTTTGAGAAATTCTGGTCTGACCCAGTAGTTGGTCTGCACAAGCTGCTTATAGCTGAGAGCCCGCGTTATGCAGTCGGCAGGATTGCTATGTCCTGCGATAAAAGAGAACGTTACAGGACAACTTTCGCATGTACGGCAGATAAAATTAAGACGATTTTTAACAAAAACAGAAAGTTTGTGTAATTTATCCAGTTTATGAACAGCTGAATTCAGCCAATTTAAGGACACCATACTGTCTGAATACAGTCTTAGCTTCACAACATTAATTGGTGCAACACAACGCTCGCCACAGAGCTCGGAGTATGTGTCCATCAGTGTCTCGACACCTAAATTATTATTATTATTGTTTGAGGTCGCTTTTCCACCGGGGTCGCCAGCTACTAGCAAATGTGGACCCCTCCGCTTTCGCGAAGCATTTTAAAAGAAATAAAATCGACTTAGAATGGGAGTACAGCCTAGTTCCCAGGGGTTTCAGCAGCCCACCCTCTAATAGCCGAGCGCCTTACTCATGTTGAAGCCCTTTACCGGGCTACCAGCGCAGTAGTGTTAGTAGCAGTAGTAACATAGGTTTGCTATCGCTTCAGTTATTCAAACTATATCGCACCGAAAGTCACACAATTTAACCATTATCGGGCTTTTCCAGTTTACCACGTAAGACGAACACCAACATTATATGAACATCAAAAATTATGTGATCAAGAATATAATTACAACTCAAGGTTACAATTGTCTTCCCATTGAAATTTTGTAGATACTACAGTACATTCAAACACACTGGGCCTCCAAACCCCGTAGGGGGTTTCAGCTGCCCACCCATTTATGGCGGGACGCCTTACCCACGCTGAAACCCCCCGAGGTACCAATGTAGCGCGCCCGGCAATATTGCAGTTTCTCCACCCGATTTACCAAGTGCTCATATAGAGTTCTGAAGTCCTATACTGCATAGGAACGCCAGTATTTCCGTCAGGGGTCCACCATCGCACAGTAGGTGCTGGATGGTTGCTCGGGTGTTTGGATTCCTGAAGACTTTGATGTGGGTGGCTCTGGCTTCAGCAAGGCTAGGGCAGTTGGCAAGAATATGTGGGACCGTCAAAGTGGCTTCCCCACACAGTGGGCAGCCCGGAGGTGCCTCTTCAAAGTCCTGGTTCATGAGGTAACTATGGGTGATCCACGTGTGGCCAGTTCTCAGCCTGTTGATGATCACCTCGTATCTGCGCATTAGTTTCTGTTTTTTCCATGGTCCTGGAGTCGGTCGTATGCTGCGGAGAATGCCTCTGCCTCGCCGCCACTGTTCACTCCATATGTTGTTTATTTTCTGGTCTATGGTCGGGCACCAGTCTGTATAGCAGATGGGTATGAATTCGGGGGCGGATGAGGCTGCTGCCTTTGCTGCCCGGTCGGCTAATTCATTGTGAGCAATGCCCACATGGGATGGTACCCAACAAAATGATACTTTCTTGCTGTTTTCATGGAGGTCATGTATTCTGTGCTGCAGTCTTCTCGACATTAGGTGTTTAGTCCGCTTGTCACGTATGCTGAGCAGAGAGCTCAGTGAGTCTGTCAAAATGGTGAAGTCATTTTGCGTAGAATTTTCCTGGATAATATTCAGAGCCAGATGAATAGCCTGGAGCTCCGCGCTGAAGACAGAGGCGATGGGTGGGAGCGCGACCCTGCGGGTTACGTTTCCGCACACGGCAGCGGCGCCAACTCCATGATCGCTCTTCGAGCCATCGGTGGAGATGAAGATGTTGTTCGGGTAATTCTCGTGGATGATTCTGTTGAATTCCAGCTGGTATACCATTGGCGGTGTCGATTCTTTTTTGTATTCTTTGAGTTTTAGGTTGATGTCTACATTGGGTGTTTTACACGTAGGCGTTGTAATATTGAGCTATCGATATGAAAAGTCGGTCATCACGAACCTCCTCTCGATCTCGAGTTCGTCAATCAACATGTTGGTTCTTATTGCGAACGTTGGGGTAGTATGCTTGTTAATGAATAGGCGTTTATCAGTGGGTGGGATGACCATCTTATGCGCAGGGTTGTTGAGCTGACTTCTTATCTTGTAATAATATTTAAGGGACAGGCTTTGTCTCCGGAGTTGGAGGGGCATTTCGTTTGCTAGGATTTGCAGGGATGGTATTGGCGTTGACTTGAATACTCCTGTGGCAATCCTCAGGCATTCGTTGGCTATGGTGTTGATGTCCTTGAGGGTGGTGTTGCAGGCAGAACCATACACGATGCATCCATAGTCGATTTTTGACCTGATAAGTATTTTATACAAGTGCATTAAAATGTGTTGGTCAGCGCCCCATTCATGCGAGGAGATGGATCTGAGCACATTGATCATTTTTTTGCAGCTGTCCTTCATTTGGCTATGTGGGGTTTCCACGATAGTTTCTTGTCCCACAATAGGCCCAAAAATTTGCACTCGTTTGCGTACTCAATACTTTCTCCGCTCACGGTCAGTAACGAGCCTGGGAATAGGCCCGGCAGGAGATTAAAATGCTAGGCTTTAGTTTTGCCTGGAGAGAATGAAAAGCCGTTGCTGTTGGTCCACTCGGTGACTTTATCGATGCAGCTCTGCAGTTGGGCTTGGATGACGTTCAAATCCCTGTGGCGGTAGGCAATCTGCAAGTCGTCTACAAACAGTGAAGCGTGGAATCTAGGGTCCTGGGGTACTGCGTGGGCTATTTGATTTATTTTTATTGCGAGTAGGGTGACGGATAAAACGGCCCCTTGGGGAACTCCCTCCTCTTGTTCATAAGGGTTTGAGAGGCAGTGGTTGATTGAGACTTGGAATGAGCGGTTACTTAAAAATTGCTTAATGTATAATGGTAGTTTACCTCTTAGACCCATGGAGTGGAGGTCTTTCAATATGCCATGTTTCCATGTAGTGTCGTAAGCTTTCTTGAGGTCGAAGAACACGCTAATGCAGTGTTCGTCTCGTACAAATGCTTGACGTATGAATGATTCCAGTCTGACGAGATGATCTATGGTTGATCTGCTTCGACGGCCGCCGCACTGGATGTTGGCGAGGAAGCCGCGCATTTCGCAGAAGTCGTAGAGGCGGTTATTTATCATCCGCTCCATGGTCTTGCATAGACAGCTGGTCAGAGCGATTGGGCGGTAGTTCTCAGGTGATATAGGTGATTTGTTCGGTTTCGGAAGAGGGATGACTGTACGGGGCAGTAAAACACTTGTAGTATCTTGGCGGAGGTATTTATTGGAGAGAGCCAGGTATGGCAACAGGTGAGGATGTTATAACAGATTGAGCGCCACAGGCTAAGCAAGATCGCCTTTTATAGGCTGCGAGACCTCAAGATATTAAGATATTCAAGAGAACCCGCAAGACAAAGAAGGCAAGAGTAAGTGCTCGCGCACATGACTATGGCTGTGCGCCATTCATCGGGGAAGAAGCTGTTGTTCCAGAATTTATTGAATAGATTTACAAGGTGCAGTTTGGCAGTATCCGGCATATTTTTAATCATTAAATAGTTCACTTGGTCAGGACCGGGAGCCGAGTGTTTGATGTGAGATAGAGTAGTGTTTAGTTCTTGCAGTGTGAATATTGAGTTGTAATCCTCACTGTTGTCTGAAGAGAAGTTTAGCTGCTGTTGCTCAGATCTTTCTTTTATTGTCTGGAAGTGAGTTGAATAGTTGGTGGAGCTGGACACTGTTGAAAATACTGAGGCGAGTTTGTTTGCAATTTCGGGGATTGTCGTATATGAGTTGCCGTTTTCTTTTAAAATGTGAATGCTTCTCTGTCGACGGCCTTTGATTTTACGGATGGTTTCATAAATTTTTGACATGGGCGTGTTCTTGTTGAGGGTATTGGCCAGTTTAATCCAGGCATTCCTCTTCTCTTCTTTTAATGCTTTGCGGTGGACGGCTCTTGCTTGCTTCCACAAGATGCAATTCCGTTCGGTTTTATTCCGTCTGTATTTCTGATACATTTTTTCCCTATTTCTTCTGGTTTCTTTCAGTGAGTCTGTCCAGTATGGCTTTGGGTAGAATTTGCTCAAAGTAATTTGTGGTACGCATCTTTGGGTAATGTTGGTGATATTTTCATAGAAGCGCTGTAATGCTTCGCTGCAAGTTACATCTCTGATCGGCTGTAAATTGTTCCACACAGGATGGTTTTGGTATATTTCCCAATCTACTTCCTTCACATTCCACACTACCCTCCCATCTTCATGTTGATGGTTATCCATGAAGGTGATAGTGATAGGGCAGTGGTCGCTGTCGTTTGGAGAGCAGGCGACTGACCACTGGAGGTCGGCTGAGAGCCTCGGCGAACAAATGGTCAGGTCTATTGCAGATTCGGTGTTATATGCTATCCTTGTCGGTGCTCCAGAATTGATTATGTTCAGGTTAAGTTCGTTTACGACGTCCTCGATGAGATGTCTCCTGGCATCTGAAATCCTGCATCCCCACGCTGTGTTATAGCCGTTGAAATATCCCATGATGATAAACGGAGGAGTCAGTTGATTGATGATGTCATGGAGTCTTTCTCTGCTTAGTGTGTGGGCCCTTGAAGAATAAATAGATGCTATGGTTATGGTTTGACTTTTTTGGATGACAGCAGCTATTGCCTGCATTTGCGTGTTAAGAGGGATTTCCTGATATGGAATAGATTCGTGGATTAATAATGCTACTCCTCCGTGTGGTGTAACGTTAAAATGGCCATCTCGACGGAGGCATGCATAGTGTGGGAGGTTGAAATTGGAATTATTCCACAGCTTTGTTTCTTGCAAAGCAATTGCGATTGGGTGATAGTCGTTGGTTAGAAGAGAAAGTTCATCCTTTTTTGAACGGAGTCCCTGACAATTCCACTGGAGAATGTTAGTCTCGCTGATGTTGAGGGCTATGATAGGGTAGAAACTAGAAAAAATTAGGAAGGGATGAGATTATGGGTGGGATGCAGCAGTAGTGCGTTGTCCGGATTACTGAAAGCGGTTTCGTGGCCGTGAGCGGCTCCGAGAGCGCTCTTCCCGTTGGTTCCTCGCCCTAGGAGTATCCACGCGAGATTTGCGCCCTTCTTTTGGAGTAGCGTTTTTACAGTGTCCATCCGTGTGGCTTTGTTTAGTGTATTCGTCGTAAATGTGTCTCGCCTGGCTTCGCACCGTTGGGTTATTTTCACTGGTAGTTTCCGTTTCGCTCATTGCCGAGTCGTCTCCGTTGTCTGATGTGTTTGGTATAGAAGGGTTAAGCCGAGCTGAGGCTTCGGTGACCTTTTTCTTTTCTGTTGGGGCTTCTTCATCGTCAGAGCCGGCACGCTTCCTCTTAACTTCAACAGAGGACGTTGCCACCCGTGGAACGTCCCGTTCAGGTGCACTGGCAGCAGGGCAAGATTGGCTGGTCCCCGTGCTGCTGCTGCCGTCCGTCATTTCTGGGTCTGGCGAGTGTTGGCGTTCGCTCAAGTTTTGTTGCAGTGCTCGCGCGAAGTTGTTTCTGAGTTGAGGTTGCTCTTTATTTAGTTTCAGTTGGGCCTGTTTTCGTGTCATTTTGTATCGGATCTGAATCGTTAATACTTCTTTCTGGTATTTCTGCTCTGAGCACTTTTCCGAACCCGTAAGGTGGTCACCTCCACACTGGTGACAGTCGAGTTCGCCGCTGGTGCACTGATCTCGTTCGTGTCCGCTTGTGTCGCACTTACCACAAATTACTTCAGCGCTTGGACAGTGTTTGAAGGTATGGCCGTATTCTTGGCATTTCTTGAAAAGCATCGGTTTGGTGAGGTACTCGTAGATTTTGGATTTCATTTGTTCACCGGGTATTTCAATGTATTCGGGAAGGGCATGGCGAAATGTGAGAAGCAGTGGGATGGAGCTGGGGTTTCTAGGCTTGATCCAAGTTGCTTTTTGGGCATCCTGTAGGTTATATTCTTCCAGGAGACCTCTCTTGAATTCTTCGAAGTCTGACAGATCATATTCGTAAACGAATGTTAGCCCTTGGATGGTGTTGAATCGTGGGTGTTCGTTGATTTCTACAGACATCCCGTAGACAGAGGTTATACTGGTGATTTGGGTATTGCAATTATTGGGTGGAATTTCGAAAATGAAATTATCTTTGCCCCCGGATCGGATACTTATGGGTTTTTGACCGAGTTTGTAACTAAGACTTTTTTCGAAGGCCCATGGGCTGAGTTTTCGTTTGTCAGTCTAGGAGAGTTTGCAAATGAAGTGTGTTGCACCTCCTTTATTTCTCTGCTCTGGTATGGTATTGACCCCGTTCATTATTTGTCTGGCTCTCCTTTTGCCCACCTTGAACTTCCGCTGGATTTCCAGAATTTTCTCCTCGTCTTGGTACTTGGAGCAGACC